>WARS01000013.1:3198720-3815943 GCA_008933995.1 Datnioides undecimradiatus | reverse complement strand
GAGATTTCACTTCATGAAAGCTAGAACTAAAAGAAATTGACTCAGAGCAGTCTTCAATAACACCCAAGCATGTCACTGTTCATTCATGCTTATAGTCAAAGGGTACCCATGCCTACTCTGATAAAAAATACCTTTAGCCTTCATTCATTTCTACTGTCTGAAGAATCCCCAGGACCTGAGGCCTGTGTCTCGAAGCTGTAGTGTTATCAGGGCCGTTATGGTACATCAAGATAGCTATTTGGACGTACAGTGCAGTACAGCAAACAGAAAGGCGGATGTGGTGTTATCAGAGTTGTAATATTGTACATCACTGCCACCTTGTTAAGGTCATTATATAAGTTGGTCCATCCTCTTTTTTACACTTGTGACCCTGTTTTTAAATAAGCCCTGACACATATACAGCGACATACATAAGTACAGAATATTGCAATTAATTAAATGTTTCCTGCTAATTTACTTTTACAATTGTCCAGAGTTGACAACAATCTACTAGGGAAGAGCAGCTCTTAATTTCCTTCACACATCGCTCACCCGCACACGAGCTGTGCTTCCTTTTCAGAGCTAATCAACGCCACGATCAGAGCAACTGCAAACTATAGGGCTTTAAGCAGCAGGCGAACAAAATACAACCATGTAGTTAGATGCAAAGCTCTGATTTTCATTTTGTGTTGACAATGTGTGCGATCCACCTTAACTCAGCTACCTGCCATTCGGCCATGCAACGATCTGAGTGGTCCATGGCAGCTTGGTACGGCAACACCCCTTGGACAAACCAGATCAGATGTTGTAGCATCCTGACAGGCAATGTCAGCCTCGTTGTGCGTGCTTGCTACGCGAAAATCTACAATGTAGCAGTGAAAACATGGCATGGAATTCTATTGATTTGGTCATTGTCTCAATACGTAAGAGGAAGTTATTTAATAATCAAGCACTGGCAGACTGAGAGTGAATTGATCTTCACCACTGAAAAGTGTGAAGGGGAGGTCCAAACCAATAATTCTAAAAAGTGGATGGTCCCACCCTTGTATAATAGCTGCGATGCCCAAGGCGAACCCTTTTAATCCGAACCATAAATTCGCCGTCTAAACACTGCAATTTAATCATTCATTCGTAACTTTAATTGCATTTGTTAACCGTGAGCCAGTAATGACTTAAATCCTGTTTTCTTCTCACACCCACATACACGCAGCTCGCGGCCTCTTCTTTCTCTGCTTGTCATCCTCAGATAATAAACACAGGAGAACGTTCTGCAAAAAAAAAAGAAGGTTTTAATACATTTCTTTTAAAAAATGGATTATCAAATTAATGGAAACTGCTCAATAACTGCTGCAGTGAGGAATGCTTCCCACCTAATTGAATTAGGGTTTTCATTTCTGTGATTTCTATGTTTGTTTTTGGCAGCTGCCATCTGTTTGCCTGGGACCAGCTCTATTAATAAGCTATTCAGATTGAGATGGGGCTTTATTCCAGCAACTGTTTCTCACCTCCTCTCTCTCTCTCTGTTTCTCTTTCTCTCTCTCTCTCTCTCTCTCTCTCTCTCCCTTTTTCTCGCTTCCTCGCTCACTCAAATGATTGTCATGGAAATCATCAGAGGTGCCAAACCACAAACAAAAGAAAGAGCTTGAACATACACCTGAGCCAAAAAGAACAGAACTGTAGTCTAATTATGATGGGAACAATTAAGACTGTGCATATTTATTGACAGGGGACTTCACACAGGAGCATATGCTCATGAATACCAAAAAAATGAAGGCAGAATGAGGTGGCGGTGGTGGTGGGGGTGTTGGATGTGAATGTCTATATGATGGCGTTGCTATGAAAAAAAAAAAAAAAAAGCATTTTAACCCCAGAAAGCATGGGCGGCAATGAAAGTCTGGAGCTTTGTTTGACAAAAGAATGGTTTTTCTGGTAATTTCCTTATCAACTGCTGTTTTAAGCTCTCAGTTTTGATGCAATACCTTTCTGAAAGCAAGGTGGCCAATCTCCATAACCTCAAATAAAGAAAAAAACAAAAAACTTAATAGTGCTTGTCATCACCAGCAACTAATGTTAACCCCCATTCTCCCCACCCTCTCTTTCCCTCTCCTGTTGACAGCAACAGTCTCCCTTTCAATGCTCCAAGAACAAGGAATTCCAATCTGGGCTTTGCTCAGTATTCTGATCACACACCTCTCTCCTCCAGTAATACAAGTCTACTTTAAAATTCATAACTACATTTGGAAAGAATAAAAGGGTGCCCTGATGGAATATTTCCAAGGAGCTTACTTGAGCGAAAATACAATTCGCTTTGGCATATTTAATAACCCTAACCTGGTCTTTAAGACATACAGTAGTAATAACAATATTAAAAAAAATACTGGCGACTGAGAAAAAAAAAAAAAGAAGGAAATTCAAGCTACGCCTTAGCATGAAATGAGTACCTATAATTCCTGCCTCTAGGAGGAGGATGAGAGAATGATAGAGAGACAGAAAGAGAAAAAGAAAAGGGGGGGGCTGTGTGTGAAGGAGACAAGAGATGGAGAGAAGCCTTGTCAAAGTTAGAAAGAGTCAGCTCAGCTCAACTCTCATTTTCTGCCTTGCTCTTCCTCTCCTCTTCTGCCCGGGAGGCAGTCTGAATTGAATCAAACAACCTAGATTGATTAAGCTTGGATGAATGACTTTCCAATGACACCAGATTCAGCTTTAGCCTCACCCCCATCCCTCTGTACATATTTGACATGGTTATTGAGGAGTTGATGTGAAAGTGATTGTGCAGTTGTTTCCTTCGCAGGCTGCCCGGGCTAAATGTTGTCGCCATTGCTCACTTCCTTGAAAGTCTTGCCCGATTCCTGTTGAATCCCGCTTTGATCCGAATGCCTCTCAGGAAGAAAGGCACAATGAATGAGTGTGAGAAAATAGATAACATGCTCTTCCAATTGGAATATGAATTGCTCAGCTCGAGCCTTAGTATTAATCTCTTGCCCACTTTCCTCTCTCTGGTCCTTTTGTGTTTTAAGAGGGAGAGAAAAGATAGGGTAGAGAGAGAGAGAGAGAGAGAGAGAGAGAGAGAGAAAACAAGAAATAGAGTATTGAATACTGTGGGATGTCCTGTTCTGAATTAGGTCAGGACCAATCAAAGCTTAAATGCTCTCTCTCTCTCTCTCTCTCTCTCTCGCTCCCTCTCTCTCTCCCACTGTACACGAGTGCTCTCTTTGTGATTCATCTGTATGGAGAGACAGAGACCCCTGCTGTTTCTGACGGAACACTAACACCCATCAGTCCTCGCTCTCCTCCTCCCTCAATGCTCTACTGCCATCTGTCTGCTACCACAAACACTGCAGAATATGATGCTGCCAGGGTCCGCAACAGCCTGCTGCTGGACGGACATGTGACATACAACCAGCACAGTAATCCCCTGCATGAGAAAACGACTCTTGGCAGTAGTGGAAGTATCTGGATCTTTATTTGAGTTAAGTGTCTACAAGACAGCAGCTGAGAAAATGATTAATGCAAAATGGAAACACCTTCATATGAGGGTGTTGTATTAAACACTGAGCGCCCTCCGTCACCCCCACCCCTTATTTTTGTAGCCTTTTGGTTTTAGAAATGTTGATTGAACCTATGAATTATATGCATAATCTATATGTATGCGTCTGTCTGTCTTGTACTAGAACATGATGTACATCTAAAGAGTTGGCAACAGTTTATCACACAGTCAAAATAATAAATAAAACTAAAACTAAAAGCAGCCTAAAAGTCAGAATCATCAGCAAAATACTCATTATTGTATTGTTATTATTAACGGATTGGCATTAAAACAGCTTGTTGCAGCGTATCAAGGTAAAGTTGGTTAGTTTAAATGTCAAGTGGTCATCAAATGCAAAATATGACACAGCAAAATAGCTAGTTACTGTGAATGCCTAATGTTAATTATTCAATATGTTAAAAGTAGTATAGGAGAAGTCTAAAGTACAATACAATAGTAAAATACACATACCAGTGTACCAGTTAATTTACATAACTGATCTCAGGTGCACAGATCCAGGAGACCTGCATAAGCTATTTGAGTTTTATGAGTAAATTTGCATTCACAACCACTGCATCCATCTCCTGATTATACACACCCAAGACTGCTGATCTGGAGACACCGCGATGATTCAACCAAACCCCTGGACAAGCTTTCCTAATGACGAGGATGATGGCCGCACTGATGGTGATAGTGATTATGTTGTTGATTGGCTTTACAATGGAGGTGATGGAGAAAGTAACTATAATAAGCAAGTCGCTGCACCAGTGATCAACACCTTCAGTGATAGATGTTGGCCATTTTCCAAAAGTAATGCTTAGTCGACGACACTCAGATGGAGTAATAAAGTGTAAAAACGATGCCAAATGAACGTGTTGGGCCTGTGCCAGCTCACTACGCTCGTTCCTGCAGTCGTTTGCGAAGGCATTTTAATTTTGTGATTTAAAAACGACAGATCCACTGCGATTGCTCGCCGTTAAAGCGAGAAAGATTGCTCGTCGTCAGATTCATTAGGTCAACAAAGAATTTGACACAATGCGAAATGATAAAAATGGGACGAGAACTAGGGAAAAAAGATTTTAATCAGCCAAACCTTTGGTGAGTGTGGAACCAAAGACTAGTTTTTACTGGAGCCATAAAGCATTTAGAACATAAAACCTGTCATTACAGAGAGAGAGAGAGAGAGAGAGAGAGAGAGAGAGCAAAGCAACAATTATGGAGACCTTTTATTGACCACATGCAGGATTTAGAGTGCATGGTTTTCTGGTCTTTCAAATATTAATCAGGTTTATTCGATTGTGCTGCAGCAAACTGTGCTAAAACACACAACATGATGGATTTACTTCGCATGGTATTCAGTGATGTTTTCTTTACTTAATGCACACTGCTACAATGCCGGTTTACCGCACTGAATGTTCGGGTGCATTTCAGCCCATTTATATTTACAGCCGAACCAACGGGTTCCCAGTTTTATCACAGCAGCGACGGAAAACAACGCTTTGATCTCGTATTTGCATTTAATGTTGACAAAGATGCCTCACTGTTGGCTGAAAGTGGGGGCTGATCTATTGATCTGACACATCTGATCTGGGCAAAAGCTGCACATTAATGCCGCCTTAGTCCTTCAAACTGGATTGTGCATACCTCCGTCGGCCCTGGACGAGCCTCATCTCGAGTCTATGTTCCTCTCATTCTTTTATATTCCACATTCACTCAATATTCCTGGTTATTGTGAAAATTCAAATAAAGAACATAATACCTGACTGTCAAAATGTTGCAGTGCTTTTCCGGTCTCATTCAGAGCCAATATTCCTTCTTTTTGTGTGTAATAATGTTTGCTCTCCAGCCTTGGACACAAAAGAAGGGATTGCGGAGTGTATTCTACCCAATGCAACATTTTCTCTTAGCCCCTTCACTTGCTAACATCATATTTTCTGCCAATTTTCTCCCCCTTTCCTCTCCCTCCTAAGTGCCCTTCCATTTTTGTTAATCAAAATATATTCACACAATCTCCTCCTCCTCTCCAGCGGATCTGAGAGGCTGATTGGCAATTTCAGCAGCAAAACCATAGTTCAGGGGAAGAGACGGACACAGCCAATCTGGGACCTCCCTGCCGTTACCACGGAAACACTCTCAACAAGGGGAGTGAGAGAAAGGAGAGAGGAGATATGATCAAATGTGAACACTCTATTCTGATTTGATAAGCTGATATACAACTCTCACACTTTGTTATTACTGGACTCTCCTGCTTCCATTTGTTGTCCGCGCACACGCATGCAAATACACGTGTGTTTAAAAAGCTGATGCGTGCACACACACACACACACACACACACACACACACACAGACTGCACAGTAACAAGCAGCATCTGTGCCTCACTGATAACACAGCCTCATGGCAGTAAAAGCATATAAGACGGGACTGTTTGCATGCTCCTTTTACAATGGCTAGCAGCAGGCCTAACTGTCTCCATCACACACCCCGCTGACTTAAGCATCTCATCATCATCATCTGTGCTCTGCCCATTCTTCAGATCTGTCTGGACTTAATAAAACTGTCAGACCACCAACTGGGACTGTTAAATAAAGACAGCATGTAGGCCCGATCTGCAGCTCAGTGGAGCAGCTCGTTAAGGACCATGAGATATGACATTAAAAACTTGCAGCTGGACATGAAAAGTGCATTAGGACTGTTTTGTTTTTTTTTAAAAGTAGTTTAGAGTCACAATAGCTCATTTCATTCCTAATGCATATCATTGGTTTCCATTTTTGCGCAATTAAAGCGTTAACAAGGAAGTGAAAATATGAGTTGAGAGTTTGATTGACAGTTGTCATCCCTAAGACTTCCTCCTCTTTGACCATACTGGGATATCACCACTTCCAAGATAAAACCAAGCCTCAGAAGAGTCCTTGGCAACAGTGCAGAACAAGCTGAACCAATCATATTTGGCTGTTCTGGCAACAATATTGGCAAAAGAAGATGCCTGTTTACATATCCAGCAGATCCAAAACATTAGTATTTTGTGATTTTTGGCCAGTCTGCTTTGAGCTCTGTTTTTGGTCTCTACCAACTCCTCAGAAGGATTACCACGTCTTTGACTTTCTTACAGAATTTGGCCACTTTTAAAATTGCAAGACATGTTGACTTTTTTGGTTTAGTAGACCAGTTTGCATAAATATTGCATGAATAATATCTAAAAAAAACCCCCAATATTTTGAATAAATTAATACCAAAATCATACCAAACTGTATACGACGGGCATACTGACGTGTGGAAGTGCTGATCTGGAGTCAACCACACACACCCATCACAGTCCAGTCCAGTACTGGGCTGGTTTGGTTTGGCTGATGGGTGTGTCTTGACACAGACCTGGCAACCCTCCTCCTCAGAGAAAACCTGGCTCCTTAGAATGATTTATTGTGAATGAAATAACTCCTTTGTTTCTCATTCAGCAATGCTCAGCCAGTAGTGTAACACAATTATGTTGACATTATTGAATATGTGCCATGGTACTACCACTGTTATATTACCTGCACAATGAACAACCGTCTTACAAACTGTCATGCAGGCTCTCTTGTAGTTTACTACAATACTCAAATTAATAGTTTCATTTTTAAACAATATGTACAACAGTCTATCTACGTTGTATGAGATAGAGATAGCAGCTACATATAGCCTTTGTTGTAGATAAAATAGAGAATACAGTTCTAAAGGCGTTCTCAGCTACAAATCTCCAAAGAAACACTGTGTGAGGATGACACATTCAGAATACGTCATCCCTAAACTTAATCTTCTTGAACTTGAGAATGTAAAGTTACAGGCTGAATGACCAAAACAAGTGCTAAAAGATGGTAAACTGTTTGGTAGGGCTTAGGGAGTAATGCAAAGTGGATTTGTGACTACAACCTTTACTTTTAAACATTTAATCCTAATTTTTTTGATATTAGTGCAGGTATGAATATATAAAACTACGGAGTGGGACGTTTGTCTCCCCCCTCTGGCTGTGGGAGTAATCACACAAACACCGTTGACATTCCCATGATGCCACAGACCACGATCATCTCTGTAGGAACTGTCCCTCCCTCCTGCAGCTCTGACGAACCAATATTTGCCGTTATTTTTAAGATGCATTAAAAAACAGATTTTAAAAACTCTGCACAGTGTAAAATACAGAAAGATTTATCCGGTGGTGATAAACTTGATCAGCATTATGTGAGCTTGTTCGGCTGAAATGTAACTATGTTTATTTGACTGAGTTCTTCTGATTTTCAATTGAATTTTCAATCTACGTTGCAGTTGCAGGTGTCTCGGAGGCTAATGAAAGACATACAATAAACAGGGACACTTGCGCATCAGTCATAAAGCACATGCAATCTAAAAGTTAACAAAGTTTATTACATGTTTATATACAAACAACCCTGCAAGGCACACCTTTGTTTAAATAAGAATATACAATACATTTTATTTCTGAAAGCAAACAAGGTTTAGTTCTGAAATATATATTAATACAATAGTCTGTTTAGTGTTGGACACAGAGAGAAGCTGCAGTTGTTCAGTCGACACAAATGATAAAGAAGAAAAAATAATCAAAACACTTTATGATGTAAACAACTAACAACTTTTATATGGTCAGTTAACAGGTTTAAATGCTGCTCAGGTCGTGTAAAAACAGACCATCAGTGCTTCATGATTAAATGATGAAGTACAGACAATAAAACCGTACTATAAAACAGACTTATCTGAGGAGCTAAACTCTGCACTTGTATTGTAGCTTATCCATTCAGGAGCAGAGGCCCAGCTCGACTGGCACATGATTATGTGAAGACCTTTGTCAGTCGGACTCTAAACAAACAATAGCTTTTATGCTGTACCTCAAATGTCAGTGTCTGACAAAGGCGTGTCCTGTTTTGTGTTAGGAAAAGATTTTATCTACTATATTGGTTAAGCTTAAACACAACTTTAAAAAAAAAAGCCTTTATATTGTACTCTGTTAGTCATTTCTGATGGATTATGAGCACGCTTAAAAGGAGGAGCTAGACAGAGAGGAAAATAAAACAAGACCGTGTTCAGCGGTAATTAAAACTATAAATGAATGGACATTTGGAAGTTGTCTGAAACAAAACATGGAGCTTCCTTTATGAAAATATAGAGTAACAACAAATTAAGCATCTGCCCACTCGTAAATGCATATTGTTGCATTCTGTACATTGTTCAGTACAGACTCTTGATCATGTAGTGATCAGTCATGTCAATCTGTCACTCCATTGAAGCTGCCTTTATGGGAAAAAAACCAAAAAAACAACTGTTTGTCCAACATCAATCAGGACATTTGTGAAATAACTTTTGTTACGACTGCTCACAGCACATAAAGCACAGATTGAAAGATGAAAGGATGCTCGTGACAAAGGCCTGCCGTGACTCATGAAACAAAACAAAACCGAACAATGGGGCAAACAAACATGAAATGGCTGGGACTTCAAGCTTAGAAACATTAAGATGCAGGCTGTCATAGTCACACAGTTTGCAATCATTGAGTGTCATAACCTGCCGTAACAGATTTGACACGTCAGATGCCTTACGTGGCTGCTACGCCATCTGTAAAACCTCTCTTTACCTTACGACTACAAGTTCAACAAAAGGTCCATCAAAGTTGCCGTTTTCTCTCCATTTCCTTAGAAAGAGCAGGAGGCGCCTGACCAGACAAGATCATTTCAAAAGCCTGAGGAAGGGCTGGACAGAAGGGCTTAGTCAGCATCTTCTCCTAGGCAGCATCCTCTGGTGAGACAGCGTCTTCGGGGCTCTGTGTTTTATTGAATATTCCTATTGTCGATGTTCTGGGTGGTTGGCCGTTATCATGCCAGGAGGCCAAGCCGCTTGACCTTAGCAGACAGGAAAGAGTGGATGATGAAGACTATGGTCTTGGGGCAACAGTGGAGGTCCAGTTGCTGGAGAGAGAGAAGAGAGAGTGTTGAGATGGTGGAGGCAATAAAAGTCAGAATGAGGAGGCATGCAGGCTTTGTATTACTGTGTATCACACCGACGGCTGCGTCCCACTTCGTTACATGATTGACATGACGGATTGTACGATTTAAAGCGGTGATAAATGAAAAATGGTAAATGAACATTTTTCTGTGTTCCTAATAATCCTGGAAACAGGAGCCAGTTGTAACTTTTTCTGGGAGCTTTCAACCACATGCCATGGTCTTCATCAGATGAAATTTACTCATTTGTCATATCATTGGCTCTTTTGTCGACTCAGATGGAGATGGCTCAGATTTGGCCATCTCCATGACAACAGAGCAAACTCCATCTGCTGAAGAAATGTGGTTGAAAACACTGCAAAAAGACAAATCAATGGACCTCACGTTGAGATTATTTTGTCAAAATATACCCACGGCATTGTGACATTTACTTTTAATGTAGCTATCTTATACTTCCTTAATGAATTCAAGACGATTTTAACTTTCAATTTCAAAGCTGATATGATTAAACATCAAGTCCAATGGCGAACTTACAATCTCGGCCTCAGGGCCTCCAAAGTCAAGGAACATCATGCGAACTCCGTCGTCTGAGGACATTCTTAGGCGCTCGAAGGGCTGCTGGAGCAGAATACTTTTCCTGACACCCATTTCTTCTGTGAACAGTGTGAAACCCTCATCGATGTGCACTCCCAGGGTACACTCCTTCCCATTCCAACTACAGGCTGCCAGCGCAGAAAACAAAACAGGGGTTACCACAGAAGCGGAACAGGGGAGGGTAATGTAATGTTTTTACAGGGCTATCCGGCAGAAGGTGTTCGACTGTGTCACAGTGCTGATACAGAGCCCAGAATTCTTGGCTGTAACCTGCGAATGCTGAATGGATAAATAATGCTTTTTGTTAAGAGAAGAGCACAAGGCCTAAATCTTACACTCGTCCTAATTCTTCTACCAAAAATAGGCAATTTTTGGCATTTTTGGAAGTTGGCTGCACCCCCTCATTTATACCAGCAGAGGGCGATCTTACAACATCACTCCACTGCAGTGGCTGTGAGCCGCTCCCTGCCTTTCAAAGTTGGGTAAACATGTTCCAAGGAGAAACTCTGAAGACTAAAATGCAGAAAAGAGCTGCACGTCACTCAGAAACATGAACTCATAAGACGCCATATATACAGCTCTACGTGAAACAAAGACTGTTTCGTCTCCTCTTGAGCGTTTCGTGAAATCTATTACACAAAGCTTTCCTTTCTAAAACCCAGTTTGAGTCTTTTATAAACATGCAAACTGAAGAAATCCCCAGAGATTGAGGACATTACGCTATAGAGTACAGTCGCTGAATCATTGTGCAGGAAACAATAAACCGTAACTCGTAATCCTGCTTTGTGAGCCGGGCTCCTTTTATGTCATTACACTGAGACGCTCGTGTGTCTCTGCTGAATAGAACCCACGTCTTGTGTCCAAGCTGTAATTGTTTGGATTAAACAGATTTGAGCTATATCCACAGAAACGACTGGGGAGATTGATAAATACTGTATTATCAGCATTTTGAGACATTTTGAGAAGATGAGAGCTGAGACTTGCTTGCATTGGTCAGTGAAGACCGCTCAATTAATTTTAGAGTGACAGCAGTGTTGTGTTGGGACCCGCCTTAAATTCTTCTAGGGAGAAACAATGATCTGCCTACATTGCACAGATGTGAATAATGCTTACATAATAAAGTGTAACTGTGATTCTCATCATAAACGAGCAAACTTGCTCCGAACTAGTGATGGAGCAGAATGAGGAGATTCATTTTTACAAAGGGTGACCCCTGTGGGAGTCTTGGTTGTGTGATTCTCTGCTCACTCATAAGAGCAACACTCGAACGCATCGAGATATTATTCCTGGATATTTCCTCCCTCTGATAGCTCCGAACACAAATCTGAAATTTCTCCTGACAGGTGAAGAAAACGGGGAGTCAAACAAAATCTCTGGATCTGTACCCGTGGTGACCTCCTTGATGTGCTCAGCAGCATTATGGCAACCCTCCACCAGCAGATGAGTCCAGGTGGACAGCTCCTTGGCGGAATCCACCCTGAACACGTGGGTCTCCACGCCTTGCTTAGTGCCAGTGCGCAGGCCAAATGAGAGGTCAGAGTCCAGCAGAGGGGAACTCTTTCCTGGGCCGGAGTGGACCAGTCTGGAGAGGAGAGTGTGCATGAGAAAGAGGGTAATTAAGGAGCAAATGAGGGCGTGTGGATGTTTGTGTGTTGCACACGTGAAAAGTGAATGTGGGGAGAGGGAGGAGGGAGGGAATAAACATGACTCATAGCTTCTGATTCCACTAATGTCTTCCAAATGAACGTGACGTTATGTGGCAAAATGTCCAGTGGTCCAGTTATGGAAAGAGTGAGCATGTGCTCTGTGAGCGGGCCAAGAACAGTTACGGAAAAGTCCGCTAACCAAAAACTGGGCTGCTCGGGGTGGAGGACAGATCTATGATGTGAATTCACTGCCAAATGTACGCTACATTATGTGAGTTTCCCCTCAGCTGATAGGACGTTCTACAAAGTGTCAGAATGATCAGAATTTCGCCTCAATAGCAGTCGATCGGCTTTGCTGTCTCAAATCTATTGTTATTCTGTCCACTTTGAAATAATACGCTATCTGTTGACCTCTAATGAAAATGTGTTTGTGTAAACAAGAGGAAAGCAGACTCATTGCAACCTGGTAGCGATGAGCGGGTGACTCTTGGTGGGGCTACTGAGGCTCTCTTTGCTTTCCGGCAAGGAAGGGTAGAGGAGCAGGTCTCTGTCGGTCAACACGGCCAGAACTGGCTTCTCTGGACCCTGGGTCACCTGCACACATGCACATTTGTAGCAGAATTAAAGAAATGATTGAAAATCACTCATGGTATTTGTACAATTAGCGTTTTTTGGGGGGGGGGGGGTTTGTTTATTATTGAAGCAGTCAGAGGACATTTTGACCTCGTGGTTCCGAATGTGCGACCGGGTTTTACTGCTCCTTTGCAATCAAGGTGAAAAAGGTCCAAAAACATCCTTAAATAACATCCCTTCTTGCAAAATGGACATCTGTATTTCTTGCATACCTGCTCTGTAATCCAGCTCAGATGTTTGACCTCCATGCCAGGCTGCATGGTCTTCATCTCCTCCTTCACCCGCGGTAAAAGGTTGGCAGCGCCCGCCTGGATGGCATTGTACCAGGACTGGGCCATGGCTGGGTCTTTTGCTCGCAGGAACACAGAGTTCTTTCTGTTGGATGAAATCACCTCGAAATACCTGGCAGATGAAATGAGAGAGAGAGAGAGAGAGAGAAAGAGAGGGGGAGGCAGCAGATGAGGGGAAAGGGGCAGTTAGAGAAATAAAAGACAAATGGCAGAGAAAAAGAGAGAAAAGCTTGAGGGTGAAGAGGAAGTTTCAGATATTAACAAAGAGAATAGGTGAGTAAGACAGTGGAAGAAGTCCCTTTGACAGTGTTCTCTCATTTCTCTCAAAGCCATTTTGTTCAGCTTCGCCTCTCAATCTTTTTTTCTTATGAAATGCATCGACTGAACATCAAATATGACGCAAAGCTGTAAACGTATACAGTACCTGTTTTCTGTGTCCGGGGGGCACTGTCTTCGTGACACCTGGCACATCTTCAGCGGGATGCTGCGGGGCTCCTTGACTTCCGCGGGTGAGAGCTCGGTGCCCCTCTGAGGTGTCGAGGGGGGAGAGTCCCAGGGGAGGGCGGCGCCAGGGGAACCCGAGCTTTTAAAGAAGGCCGACATCTCCTTGATGTACTTCACTGAAGCGGAGTGGGAGCGTGAGAGAGAATTAGATAAAACGGTCTGGCAGAACAAGAACAAGAGGACAGACGAGGGAGAGAAAAGGAGCTTGGGAAATGAATCTGGAGCCTCCGGGTTCAGAGATGAGTTGAAAACTGTAGCGGGCAACTTTAACAAAACGCCTCGTAAAAAGGTGCCCAAATTCATCTGCGAAGACCTCTGTCAATTAAGGTTCCTCAGATACCATGTGGAGCTTAACATGCAGGAAATCCAGTCTTACCACGGCAAATATAACCGGATGGATTAGGTATTCTATCTTCACACAAAGGAAAACACAGCGTTTACTAAAACGAAACAAATCTTCTGTTTTGTTTTGCACCGTGGGGACAAATAAGAGGGATTCATTGATCGAATGTGGCTCATTCACGCCAATAATGACCACCGGTCAATAGCGGTACTCGTGTTGCCAGGCCAATATGAGGCCATACAGTCAATGTGACAATCATGTTCCCTGTAGTTATGGATGTGTGGAGGTCACCCTGTTGGTCAGATTGTTAAAAGCCCATAGTTACTCACATCATACTGTGGGTTTTCTAAGTAACTGATCCTGATGGAAACATATCGTGTGTTTATTTATTCTATCTTATATTTCTGCACTCCTCTGCGTCGTTTCCACAGATCTACAGAGTTCCCAGTTGTGTAATTTCAAAAACATATCTACAATAGTCGTTAGTAGAATTCATTTTTCCTTCATAATGACCATATTTAGTATCAAAGTGGGGAGCGGAGAGAGATGTTTGAAGAACAGGAAGGAGAGTGAAGGGCAACAAAGGACCCCAGCTAGATTTGAACCCATGAAGCTGCAGCTCGCAATCGGTGTCCCAGACCCCAAGGTCCACAATTACACGTTTTGAGGGATGTAATCTATTACCAAATGAATTTCTGATGCAGTGCCACCCCGTCCGGCTCGGCTCGGCTCACGTCTCTTTGTAAAAATGCACGACTTCGCCACTCACGCACACATACGCATGCACGGAAACACACACCGGCCTGAGCTCCAGTCCAGTCGGCTGTGGTATGGGTTTGGCAGAAGTAGCCAGTGCTGGAGTAAAAATAGCCCAGAGGACATGGCAAGGCATGAGGCTGAAGGCTGAAGGCAGAGCTCTGGTTTCACTGGGGAAGCGTGAAGTGCTCTCCTTGCACAGTACAAGAGGCACGTAGCCAGAGGGCAAGTTGAAGAGTTACAGCACACGACAACAGGAGTGAGAGAGGGGGCTTCCACCACTCCCAAAAATAGAGCCCCCGCCAGTCAGCCAGTCAGCCAGGCAGGCAGGCAGTTATTTTCATAAAATATCACACAGAACATCAGATCTCTGGCTGTGCCGGGGTTCCTTCTCTTTTATGGTTTTCTTCACTATGAACGACATACGGGCAATTTAGATTTGCACTCCTCTCTTCTATCAGGAGGGGGCAGAGCGACTCAGTGTTTGAGGACAGGGTCAAAAGTCTCAGAAGGGTCTGTCTGAAGTTTCTATCAGGAGGAACTCTGGGCACCCCTCACACATCTACTCAACTGTAAAACTGCTTCATCCTTTCATGTGTCGACTTAAGGCACGGCTGTGGCGACCCACGTGCCGGGTCTCGGTTTGCGGAAGTGTCATGTTGTCTCGGCTCAGAAAGGACACGACTGTTACAGATGTAACGCTCACACGACTGGCATCCAGCCCGTGAGACAAGGCGTCACAGGAAGTTATGTATGACGAGAGATTGTTCACCTGTTATCCCGCCCTCGGCGCAGAGGAACAACAGTTGGCGGAGTTCAGCGTCAGACCATGCCACCTCCAGCCATTCTTAAAAAAAAAAAAAAGCAACGCGCCTCATTTGCCTCGCAAATGTCACTTTAATATTTGGTTTCAAGCCTGTGAGAAACACTGTGTCCTCTCAATGGCAAAGTGAGTAATCCCACGTGAGCAGTGTTCGAAATGTTGCAGAAATGTTACAAGGTCATAAGGAAATTGTCGGAATTAAATCAAAACGTCTCAGGCTCTTTGTGAAACGTGACGTGAACATTTAAAACTGGCCGGCCGTTTAGAGATTACGGTGCATGTCTGAAGGGGACTCAAGCTGCTGCAGAAAAGGGCGCGACCTCCACGCTGAAAACTCTAAACATACAGTGGCTCCTCTGGGTCAGCTGACCGTTCGCCCGCTCCTCGTCTGCACCTTTGCCTTTCTCAATAACACTGGCCTGGATCTTGGCTGTCTCTCATCGTCTCTTCTGTCCTTCTTTTCTGAGATGAGGTCAGCTTCTTTTCAGAGGACTGTTTCAAAATCTAAAAGGTTTCTTTCTCTAAATCTATAAAGTATCATTGAGAAGAATGATTCTTTTCCACAGACTCTGGATCAAGAGTGTAATTTAAATTGATTTTAAACACCTGCCTCATACACTTCCCGTGTCTGTGTGTCGCTCTCCCGGTCACTCACCGCCTTCGCTGGTTTAACGGCATCCTGGTCTACCAGTACGGTTTCCCGTGATGAGCATTTATGGCACAAATTATTTAAATAGTGTTAACATTTGGGAATCCAAACAAAAAGAACAAAAAAAAAAGTTTCCATCCCACAAAATAATGGGAAGGGGAAAACGTTTCGCTTAGTTTTGTATTTTGTACAAAATCTCACGTATCACATCAGCACTGGTATTGAAAATTTTACCCAGGCCTGTGGGCATCCCAGCGCTGTATAAAGGATGTATGAACTAGTCCTCACACACACTCACACCCACCTCAAATGACCCTAATGCATTTGAAAGGTCTATAAAAGTTGTTTTTTGTACTGGAGAATTTCACTTGTTTACTTGCCTCATTTAAACTATGCAGAATCAGCTCGATGTAGCAGGGAAGAAAAAAAAAAAAAGTGCATTTGTAGACAAAACCAGACGTAGTGGGGATGTGTAGACTGGGAGCGCGAATCAGGCAGCGAGCAACCAGTATGTACCAGCTCCCGCTTTGAAGTAGCTGTCAACTTGCATACGTAATGTTTCATGGAAATGAGCTTCTGTCCATTTGTTCTCATGCCAAGCCATTGATGTTTGTACCATGGGGTAGCCAACTGCTTCCTTGTTGCTGGACCAAGGCCATTCAAAATTGATGTGGTCAATCTCAATATGGCAGGCAAGGCTACAGGAGTGGGAATGGAAGCGGGATTTCCAGAATTATTGTTTCGAGTGGAAGCCATCGCAGAAGATCTCTTGAACGTCACAGCGGCGCCGCATAAGAAAGGTTTGACGGTAAGTCCTCCTGGGAGTGGGGGCAGAGTGACAGGCAGGTGAAGACTGAAGACGCTCTGAATAACAAAAAGTTTCAGGAAAACTTTTACTGAGCAGAGCCCGGCTGTTGGTGCTAATATCTGGCACGTAAACAGTGTTTCTATTCTCCGTGGTCATTACTCTTTATTATGTAAGCCCGGGTTTGCGTCTGTGTTTCATGCTGCACAAACTTCACGACAGAATAGGCTGGGGGAAAACACCAATAACAGCCAGTATAAAAGGGGATATTTACTTTTGTAAAAAGGCTTTTCTATTTGAAATGATCGCATTGTTGTTTCCCAGATTAGTAGTGTCAGGCATTAGCTGTCGCCCCTATGTAACAAAATCGGACAAGATAGCTTTCAAACGGAGGGGTGAGGAGGAGAGAGCGACGGGGAACGGAAAGGGAGGAGGAAAAGGAATGAATAACATGGGAAAGGGGGAGAGACAGGCGAAGAGAAGGAAGAATAGAGAGTAAGAGTGAGACAGGCAATACAGAGAGAGACCCAACATACAGCTAAGCTCAGCCAGAAATGTTGCCATGAATACCAGTGGCGGCACATTCAATACAGAGCTAAAATTAGCTGAGATGGCACTGTTATTACTTTAGCTTATCTGGCAGCCAGTGAAACTACTTTTGTACTCTGTGTGTGCGCGTGTGTGTGTGTGTGTGTGTGTGTGTGTGTGTACGAGGGGCTTCTTTGCTTCTTCTGCAGAATCTGCCGCTAAGCTTTTCCTGCTAAAGTCTTTACATTGAACCTCACAAATCCTGACCGGACACTTTCAGCCAATTCTGTTTTGACACAATTCACTTAACTGTGGTTTGAAAAGCTCGTTTCCTTTCTCTCTCACAGCTCCCCGGACGGTCCAAATTGCCAAAGCCCGAGATGAAATTTTTCAGACTGTGCTCAGCCAATAACTCTCCGGTGTGTGGACTGCATAATGTACATTTACAGACGTACACACGGTCAGACCCACGGTACACCAACCAAACCGTTTGCCTGCATCCACACACACTCAGACAATATACATGAAAGTTATACAGTCAGAACAACAGCAGGGTGACGTCGTCAGCCGTCATTAACGTGCCTCTTGATTTGGCAGTCAAAAGTGTGCGACTGGCTCGTGAAAGGCGAAACAAAGCCCCAAAAGCCCCCCCCCCCCCCCCTCCCGTCACTGGTTACCGTGGGAGCAGTTGGAATGTCACTGGCCAGTCAGCGACCTCCGAAGCACGCTGTTGGCTCTGTAAACCATGTCAGGCGAAGAATGTCCCAATGTTACACCACCAACGAGAAAAGATGTCCCGAGCCAAAACAACACCATAAATAACTATTCAACACTATGGAACACTTGCTGTTTTCATTCAGTACATTGGGGTCAGTCGGGGTAAAAGGAACTGGACCCACCTCCAGACTGCCGTTCATTAATGTGATGTTGTAGAAAATAAGAATTCTTATGCTAGTGCTACACATTTGGGACGAACATTGTACGGGAGATCACGCAACCTATACTAGAAACCTATATTTGACGACTTTATTAAACAAAGCTATGCATGCAAACAGGAACCCGTGCAGAGTTGAGCCTGACTGATATAAGAGCCTGGACAAGTTCAGCTCATTCCAGATTGTATCTGCATGCCGCAGACACCGCAAACTCAGTCTGATTTTGAAACACCAAGCTATGTTTTCCCCACCACAGCACGAGCTGGTGAACTGTGAACAACACATTAGCATTAATTTAGAGTTGTGTTTCTGTCCACTTGACGAAAGCCAATCCAATATTCGCACTCTTTTTTTACTGTAGCACTGGTTTTCATTTCAACACATTCAGAGTGAAATCCTGCTTTTTAGCTGCTTAATGCTCCACTACGTTCAAAAGCTAGCCATTAGCTTTCGCTGTCTGCTGCTGGATACTGAGCTGGTAGTGTACGGTGGGTGTATCTGGGCTCTCTTGCTGCAGCTACCTACGGCAACTGCAAAAGACAATGATTATGATGGCAAGAGTCCAGCAAAACAGTCACAGAGTTGGGTGCTAACTGTCTGTGGGCAACCTCTGTAACACTTTAAGTACATACTTTGCATTTGGTAGCAGTTTACAAATTTCTGGAATAGATAATTACACTATAATGTAGTAAGTGCATATATAAATGTGTGCGCTTATGGGCATACAGTATTTGTTTCCACATATTTAATATTACACCTGAATTCTACTACACAGCCATGTGTAGCCATCATGTTTTACTAGAGCTTCCACTTACAGGTGTCTACTGAGGGAGTTATGTTTTTATATTGCTTACAAATGCTAAATATAGGGACACAAATTAAAGGGTTATAAGTGTAATCGATGAGAGCAGCTTTAAGGGGTTCTTAAAGAATAAAGGAATAAATCAGATTTGTTAATATTCACAAAACAGGCTTCAGAGTGCATTTCAGAGAAGTGCACTCTGAAGCCTGTTTTCTGCTCTGCTATTCTGAACCCCCAGGAGGTGTTGATGTCGTATGTGCACATGCAAATAAAAATAAAGTGTACATCCAGGCCTCCTCTCAGCGATCTCCGTGAGCTCATAGGGGTTTATGTGTCCCCAGTGCTCCACTGATTAATGTGTGTCTCTTTCTGGAAGCGTCAGTCAGCTGAAGAAGATTTCCCCAATTCTGAATGATTTAGATAAGTTCATCGTTCCTATAGCCCATCTCATTAAAATCATGGATAAATGCCAACCTCTGGGAGTGTAAGGTATAGTGAGAGAGAGAGGGAGAGAAGAGCACACTGAATCAGACTTTTAAACTAATTCACATACTGCCAAAGCACAGATTTGATTACTTTGCATAGTGTGTCAGGAGAGTTAATTATCCTAATTCAACAAAGTGAAAGTGAAGGAAACTTGAACAGGATCTGGCAGAGGACAAGAACAGAGTGAAAGGGAGGTTCAGCGGCAGACATTTTCACATTACTTTCCAACTTTTATTATTATCGTGTCTGCATCCAGGGACACATTTCCTGCCTCAAATTGCAAAGAAACTCGATTTTCCATTTATAGGTTCATGTTTATTTCCTCGGTGTGATTCAAAGAGGTCACTTGCTGCGCGACTTATGAACCTCATTTACAGTTCATATTCAGTCCTTATGAGTCTAATGAAAGCAATGTAAACATCTAACAAAACTGATGGAGTTTATAAATATCAGTGTAACGTTAAGGTAGAATGATAAGAAACAGACAATGCAGTCGGTAACTCAACCACTTTTACTCTTTGGTTGGTTGTTATATCTGCAGCTTGTAGGAAAGCTTAAAAACATACGTTTTAATTGTTTTGTTGATTTGTTTTTATGTAAACATGTTTTAACTCCTTTATTCTGAATAATGGCTGCACACGAACCTCGCACGCCTATTACAATCCTTCTGCCATCGCCAACATGCACATGCTGCACAACAGAGTGAGATGGTTCAGTGGAGTCTGTGCCTGTAATGAAGTGAAAGAGTGCCACAAAGACTGGACCACCAATTTATCAGGGGCCCCAGATCAGGGCAGTGGGGTTCAGAGGGGGCCTGTTAAGCAAACATGACGCCACAGAGGGAAAGAGGGTCTGAGGGAGAGTTGTGATTTAATAAAGCTATGTTATTTTGTGGGTTAATCCATTCCCTAGCTGAGTCTCAGCACAATGTCCTCACGGGCCAGCAGCTCTGAAGGAAAAAAAGGAACCAAGCTTTGTGCCCAAAGGGTTAGAGGTTTCACAGCAGGGTTACACGCAGATATTCAGCTACAGTATATAACAAACTACAGAGGATGAGTGGCGTGGACAGTAATTAGAAATAGTCTAATTTATGTCCTTCTGGGCTGATTCTGTCCAAACTTTTCGGTGCAGTAAGTTTGCAACACTGCAAAAAAAAATATAAAGGATTTATATGAATTTTCTTGTCATGATAGCAAAGCCAGTAACAAAACACAAGGGACAGAAGCTATCCTCGTATGATACTACAATATGCTATACGTGTGCCTCAACTGGGGGTTTTTCCAAATAACTTGAAGCAACAAAGTTAAAAAGCTCGAGTTTCCCGAGCGATGGCTACATTTGTGATTGTTTACTTTAAACAATTGGCGCACCAGATGGGAGAGACTTATTTCGTAGAAAGTGCCAAATACATTGTTGCACACTGTTTGCTGTGTCCTTGGAAGACCCCTGTATGTGCTATAGGGGGGCTATAATAAGTATTAATAAGTATTCTCAAGTATTGAAAGTATTGTAGACCTGTTCAGCAGGAGAACTTGAAGAGGAACGCCCCAAATCAAGGAGCTTTGTGGAGAATCCTGAACTCCAGAGTTAGGATTCATGACTGTCATGATCACTGGGGTTCAGCTGGATTGGTTGGCATCAATAATGTGACCACTGTGCTGGACTATTGCAGTAAAAGAGAGCTGTCGATCTGTATTCCAACCTTCACCAGCTGTGGGCAGGAGCTTTAAGCAGTGACCGAAAGAATTACAAAGTGAAATGGAGCTGCAGGCCTGAGTTTCCTCTTTAGGACCTCAGACATCAGGAGTTGAGCTTGAGGTAGAACTACTAATGCCTTTGTGTCAAAAGGAGCCAGCTGAGGAAGTTTGGGGATATCATCATGATGCCTCCTGGATGTATCAACATTTTCTGGGCACGTCCAACTGGTAAGCATTCCCACTTGTCTGGGAATGCTTTGGATCCTCAGAAGAAGCTGGAGAACACTGCTGGGGAAAGGGATGTTTGGACTACCTTGCTTAGTCTGCTACCACCATGACCCCACCCCTGGATATGAGGAGGAAAATGGATGGAAATGAAAAGTATGACTTGGCTCTCATCTGGTGGATATGTAGGAGTACTGGGCTGAAGACTTTCCAACCAGGAAAGCAGCCGACCACAGGCAAACAAGGGCCCAACTTTTATACAATATGGAACCACATTTTCCCAACTGGTGCTCCCACCAGTGGAAGTGCCTTTCACAAAGTCAGCATTATTTTTAGACACACCAAGTGTGCTCATCTTACAGTATATACTTATAAGTTGAATTTTTATGCATGTGTCTTTAAGTCTGTTTGTGTGTGTTGGCGTCAAACTTGCACTGGTGAAATGTAAGCAGAAGAGAACTGGCCTGCGTTTTTCCCCTGTCAGCTACTGCTCGCTGGAAAATTCACAGGTAACTTTGGATTGCATTTATTTCCAGACCCATATTCCTCAAATTATCTCGTGTTACACTAAGGGGAAAAGCAGAAAAATCAGGTTTTATCTCCAAATGAGACTGCCAAGGATCAGTGAAGGCTAACTGAAATACACAATAGTTAACTGATCCACCAAAAATTAATTAGAATTTTGTTTTGTAGCCAGTTAAATCAGACTAAATGGACCTGCGATCTGCACTGAACTGCTCTACAAAACCATTCTATATCTAGATAATGTCACATCTGAATTTAAGAGAAAAGCCTTTATCTCTTTACTGTGAAGTTAGTCACATGAGATGATTTTTTTTTTTCTTTTAAATCAAGACTATCAGAGCTGAGGAGACGCTTTGTAAGAGACTGGAGGCATGTGGCTGAGGGATTCAGTCAGGCTTCAAGGGGGAAGGTTTATTTTCAAAGTAATAATTATACTGTCACGGAAGCGAGAGCCAGAAAGTTTTAATTAGATGATAAAGTACATGCGTGTCACTGGCACAACTGTACGTTAGTGTAAGCAGTTATGACGCAATACGATGGATAAAAGTAGGGCTAACATAATGCTACGCTGTTTAAAGGGTCCACTGATCAAACATCCAGGTCGAGTATCAACACTTGTTGACTTTACACATTCGCATGTTCCCCGACATAACCTTAAATTTTGAGCAGATAGGAAACACAATCTTATTAGGGATCCGATCACACCCAGAAGGTGTGTATTAATTGTGCACAGGCCGATCAGTAAACCAGACATGATTGATTTCACATGGTCCACGCTGGACTGCTGTCACATGCAGTTCTCAACGAGCAATTAAATTTGACAGGCAGGTCAAATAAAGAAAGAAAAAAGAGGAGAAATTAAAAAAAGAAAGGATATGCCCAATCCTGGTCTTTAAATTGGTCTTCCAGTGATGAGAGAAACAGCTTTATCTGTGACAGTTAACACTAGTCCGTATAATGGACACATGTGCTTTTTGAAGACATATTTCATTAGGTGGCGGGGAAAGTCAGCAAAGCAAGGCACGTCACAAAGACAGCAGACTGAGCCACGACGGCAGAGGACACGCCAGTGACTGCGCCAATCCAGCATGACAAGCTCTGCGGGAAAGGTTTGGGAAAAGAATGAGAAATGTACTAATCCTGCAGGTCCCACTCAGTAGAGAAAAGGACTGGATTCACATGCTGTAGACAACAGAGTCTTGCACAAAAGCTATTGATTAGGTAGAACCATGAATAACAATAGACCTGGCTGTGTTGGCCCCCCCATCGCCAGCAAGCATAGATTTTCCATTTGGAAAGTAAAAGTTTGTTACTGAAAATAGGAGTTATTGGACGTAACTCCAGTTCTATGGGTATGCGCGTTGCCCTCCTACATACCGCATCGGAGGCTCCACCAAAGTTATAGTGCCTCTATAGGATTAGCCAATAGCCAATGAGAATTTGTCAGACAAACACTGTGCAAACCTATCGTTGTGCTTCAATGTCAAAGGAAAAAAAAAACAAGCATGAGGGTCGCAGCAGTCCTGAATTTCATACAAACAACCACGTTTCTCTCACGATTGTCATTTTCAGCGTAAAGGTAACTTTAGAAATTACAGCACTCCCATTTCCCATTGAAACACACAAGACGATCAAACAAAAGAGCTTTTTCAGAGAACACTCCAAACTACAGGGCCATGCTGCCGCCACCTACCAGCTGAATAAATTACCCAAAAAGACACAGAAAAATCAACTCTCACGTCTCAGACTGGGCTGTGGCAGCTTGGCCCCAAGACCCCACATGAGAATTTGCAGCTGGAAACTGTGAATTAAGAAATCCTCACTTGCCTCCCTGGCTACCTGTCTGTCCAAAAAAAAAAAAAAAAAAAAAAGACCCGGGCCACACTCTGATGCAGCAGTGCAGGCAGAGGCAGCGTGTTTGTGTGAAAATCCATGCGCATGTGCTTGCAGACATGAACGTGGCCTATTTACAGATTATATTACGTGCGAACAGCGAATGAGGCGTGTGCTGCTTCAGTAACCTGAACTCGGAAAGAATGAATTCGAGTCAAAGAATGAATGGTGCAGACAGTCTTAGTCGGCAGCATGCTGTGTCCCAATGAGGAGCTTTAAACTGAAACTCCCCAAAGTCATTATATTCCATAAATCATTTAGCCAGACTTGAATCAGAGCAGGAAGATAGGGCTGGAGTATATATCTCTGCTGGCCTTGCTTAAAAAGACTATATGGTATGCATCTTCTTTTGAGGGGTTGTACTCACACGTGTCCTTGAAGAGCTTGATTTGTAGATAGGAAATAGGGTTTTTAGCCCTCAAAGCAAAATGTAACTTAAACTGGTAGTCCGCGCTCTTCGGCCTTCTGAAGGGCTGCCTGCCCCATCCTTGTATTAATAATCTAGCCAAGTATTAAACTAATAACATGAGCACGATCTTAAGTGACCTAAACTATCAAGTGGGTGATAAGCACGGTGTAAAACTGTTGCAGTTGAGGATCAGCATGCAATAAATATGCAGTCAGTTAAAGGATTTGATGAGGGGAAAAACACGAGTTGTCAGAGTCTGTGTGTGTCGGGGAGAGAGAGAGAGAGAGAGAGAGAGAGAGAGAGAGAGAGAGAGAGAGAGAGAGATTAAGTTAGGGGTTAGCTCTTCTTGAGAATGCTGACAAAGCATCCTTCAGCCAACACTCATCACACAAATGAACCTCTGCAAATCTAATCGCACCTCAGGCACTCCTGAAACACACTCCTGCTCGTGCATGTTGAATCTTAAACACTCTGACAGTGTTTTAAAACGGTATTAATGCACTTGTTTCTAGAGGAACAATGCTGTTGGTGTAGTTACATTTATTAAAGAGACCCAAGTGCACCCACTGTGTCCACTGGGACTTCATATCAAGAAGCCAAAATGAAACTCAAAATAAACCCTGCAAGAACGCCGCGCTCTAAACAGTGCGGCAACACATGAGTGGAGCGCGACAGTTTCTTTACAGGATATCTCCTGCACAGTTTGATTAAACCCTGACTCATAATTCTGCATCTCGCACAACACTTAAGGCTTTGTACAGGGGAAAAAAGCCATTTTCAGAGACGCAGATCGTACGTAGGACAGGTGCTTCAAATCAGTGAGCAATCCACATGAGCACAGAAACAGATCTCATAGAGGGGTTCATCCATTAGAAAGACCGCCAATGTCCACAATATAGAAATGAGCTGTATACAAAGTCACAGTTTGAAAAATCATATAATAATAGTTAAGTTGGGAGATGTGTTTTGGAGATGTGCCTTTGCAGAATTACCTTTCTATTTGCTCTACGTCTACTTTCACGTTAACAGCCCCGTGGGCGCTTTGATATGACTCAGCTGTCCTATGTCACCCAGGTGATTTTAATTCTGCTGAAGAGTGCAAATTGTGACAAGCTGTCGATTGTAAAGAATTAGAAATAAAAACATAGCAACCAGGGTCATGAGTGCGCTGCTTTCACCTCCTCCATCTCCGGTCACTGGAGGTTCAACTCAGCAAGCATCAGCAAGCAAAAGGTTTTAACATTTGACACTAAATGAGATTCAGCTTGTGGGCAGACTGAAATGCTTCTGCTTCATTTTGGTGCCGACTACAGCAAGGCATAAACTAGATATGATAACCTTGAATTAATACATCCACTTGTCAGCCACAGTTAAATCCATGTTTTAAAGGTTGGGCTTTTGTTTTACACCTAAACTCTAAGAGAATAACATACTACTTTTTGCCTTTAACATGTCATACTTTACCCAAACACATTGGACTTTGTATGCAGTTGATTAATAGCTCACGCTTGCACATTGACCAACAGTCCAGTGTGGATAACAGAAATCAGGACATGTGATATAGCCATGTCTAAAACATACACCACCCCCTGCTGAAAAAAAAGTTCAAGACAAGGCGAAGACTGCAACCACAGAGCTTCCACAACTAAGCCTGCTTAATCCGTGTGTGTGTGCACTGAGCCTGAGCACAACCACCTTAATAAAAATGGACAGGACACAAAGAACCGGCAGTGTCCATAAATGTCTTGGCAGAGGAAACTAGCTCTCCCGCTCTCTCTCTCTCTCGACCCCTCATTCTCTCTTGTGCACACACGTACGTGCAGACGGACATACAGAAAGCTCTGTCCCCCTGGAGGATATCCAATGAAATTCTGCAGAAATTCAGGCTGACATTAACCTAATACCCTCACCGAGTAGAAAAACGGACCTGACCACATGGAACAGGACCGCAGGACCTTTTATCGGACTGAAGCCAAAATGTGCTTTTTAACGGCACATTTCTGTCTTCTTAGTTGGCAGTGGGGGGAAAAAAAATCCTCACGAGATATTAGTAGAGATAAAATTATTCTTCTGTTTCAGCAATTAATATTATACAGTAGAATCAGCACTCATTCTTCATTGTGCTAATCTCCAATCGATGGCTTGTGTCTTTATTAATATAAATATGGTCCAGTATGTATTTCTCTCGTTCTTTGGTCAAGGATGACACCATCAGTCCACAGCGTTACTGCAATGAAGATAACTGTAAACGTTCTTTTAAAAGTCTGTACAAGGCATTTATGATTAAAGGTGCAACACCGATGACTCGGCCACCTGTTGAATTCATTCTGCAGAAGGTAAAAAAAAGCTAGTTAGCTGCAGCTAGCAGCGGGGTAGTGTTGGGGTTTTGCAACAATTGCCTACCACCAGAGCTTTGGATCCCCAGGAGGTAGGAGCAGTGAGAGCAGTGAAGGCTAGTTTGAGCTTGACTTTTTAAAGCGGTATGTCTACTAGTTAAGAAGGTAATTGAACCAGTTTTAGTTCTGTAAAATAGAAGATTTATGGCTAAATTTATTGGATATTTCCCTTTCTTGACATTCTGTGAGTTCAGTCTGTTTGTTAGACCAATGAAAAACAGCGCTAAGATGGAACTGTTCTACTGGATTATTCATTACAGGTAAAAGATAGGACGGGCAGGGGCTAGCTGGTTAGCATGCTAATTTCAGTAAATACATACAGGACTTTTAGCTTTTTTTTAAACTTCATCCCACAACTGTCTATTTGGTGATTCCACAACACCTTTAATTTAAACCCCCTACTTTAGCAGGAGTCATAGTTGAGGGCTGGCATCTGGTCATTTTTCACAAATTCTATAGGTATGCAAACTTCCTGCAGTGATTCTTTGGGTATGTGGAGGTGCCATACCATTCGAGGAGAGACTGACCAAGACTAGGTACTGTTAAGGCACATCTCACCCTGTCTGTAATGGTGGGGTTTTTGACTTTTCAGTCACTAAACCACTTTTGCCTTCAGATGTAGCCGGACAAGATCATTGGTAAACTACCTTCTTGTGAACATACCCCAGTCCATTAGCCACTAGAGGGTCAGGTATCCTAGCAGTAATTCAAACTGGTAAACTAATGGGGTCAGCGCAGCCACTCATCAAGACCAGGAGTCGCACAACAAGCCTCATCAACTCAAGTCGTCGGAGCGTTACATTCTTCCCCTTTGCTATGAAACATGGTGTACCAGCACTTTGACTCCTAGGATACATGAACAGCACTCTCTCATGCACACATACGGCTCTCTCATGCACACACTATCTGTCCCTGACATTCACAAGTACCTCAGTGTCCTGACATGTCCATTTATCCTTCCTCTCTGCTTTACACCTTGTGTGTTTGTGTGCATGTATGCATGTGTGTGTGTGAGAGAGAGACTCTCTCTCTCACATACACAGTATGTGAATGTGTAGCATGTGCCTTTATGCTTACTTTTGTGTGTCCTTCTCCATCAGACCTTGGTTGCCCAGGGAACAGCTTTACCACTGAACTATCCCCAACCCCCACCCTTTTTTTCCCACATACAAAACACACACACACACACACACAACACAGACATGCTTTACTTGTTCCATGGTTTCTTCATACAGTAGTGGAACGCACCTCGTCTTGGTTGACAAGCTGGTGGCAGTGATGGATGCGTTGTCAATGAGAGAAGAATCCAAATCAAAATAGGAAACAAACACAGTCCCGAGACCAGCGCCACACGCTGTGGCTCATCCAGTCTGTAGAGCTGCTTCATATACGCCTGCAGTCTCTTTTACTGTTGTCCCAGTTCCCTTTACATTTCACACGTGTATGTTTTTGTCTAATTGTTCCGTGGTGTCCCACACTTAACAATTTACCAATACGATATATAAATCGCCTCATTATATGAAATGAATCCATAACTCTGCAATAAAGGCGCATTCAGGTGCGATAACAAGGTGTGTGTGGCTGGGAAAATGTCGAGGTGACCTATGTGCCTCCTCTCTCCTCCGTCCTCTCTCCTTTTCCTCACATGCACACTTGAAGATGCAGCGCAGTGGCTCTCTCTTAAAACGCACACATGCAGGTATGGCCGCACGCCCACACGGACACACGCGGCCGCGTTGTAAATGTCATTGGGAGGAAATGAAGGCAGGTGCAGTTTTATGGTTTCATCTGCTCCGTTATATTTATCTGACCCTCTCAGGTGTTTACTGTTCCTCTCTCTCATCCACACACACGCACGCATTGATTATTCCATCACCGTTTTGATGTAAGGTGTGACAGGAACACAGAGGAAGAGGACCACAGGGCATCTTTCCAAACACGCACACTGACTTCGTTTGCACAGGTTCTTATTTATGAGACAAGGTTTGGGAAAACAAGGAGAAGGACACCTTTACACATATTCACACTCACACCTGGGAGCTGCTCGGTGCTGCCCCTTTCTTCTGTTTTTGGCTGCTAAGCAACTGTGATGGACAGTAAATTACACTGAAAGCGTGTTTAAGTATTTCCAGCCACCTATGCACAGCTGGAAAACCTTAACACAAATCAGAACCAACCTAACAAGCAATATTACAGCTTTCTACTGTTTTAATCTTTTGTATGTGGATTATTGTGAATAGAAGCTTTTAGCCCCACTGAAAGAAATACAATGTGTCCTTTGAAACTTTCCTCACCTTGAATACAGTTAAGGTACAAGGCAGAGTTCAGCACTTATATCTTACATGTGCTGGTGCCGCAGTCATAATGGCAGTAATCTAAGTGAGCAGAGACCTGTTAAATGCAGCTTATTATTAAATGTATTTCTTTGCTTGATATCCAAAAGAGTGAGAAAGGAAAAATCCTGCCGCAGCTGCAGAATGCCAATCAGGCTTTTAATGTAATTCCTTTAAATGTTGTGTAAGTACTTATCTGACAGATTCAAGTATTACTGTGCACATATTCCAGATATTTTAACGTGATGGAAGCAGTTTCTCCTTGATCTCAGTCAAGACCGTCTGCATTTTGAATTTCACAGAGCAGTGAAAACTGCCTGGAGCGCACCAGCGGTGGCTAGTTTTGTTTTTTTGGGGGTTTTTTTGCCGTACACATGTAAGAAAGGCCGTTTCCATGACCTTTAACACTGCAGTGGTGCCAAGAAGGAGCTTGTTTCTGACTGTGATTTCTTGTATCTTGATAAAAAGCCAAAACCAAAATAAACACTGTGCTCAAACTTCATGTCACAGGTATTCACATGCGCTTTTGTCTAATATTCTTGGAAATTGGATCTCAATCTTACAAACTGCAGCAGGAAAGCTCACAGCTGGGACGTGTTGACCAATTCTTTACTTTTTTCCATTCCCTAAAAGTACTCCAAAGCTTCTCACTTCAGATATGTGTCCTGCCATCTCCGGGTCAGACAGTCATACGCACACAAACACGGGCAAAGGAATCGCAGGACATGAAAAACTGCTCACAAACACACGCACCAAACCCTCTCCCCTCAGTGAGCCTCCAAGCCTCTTTCGTCTCTCCGCTCCTCTATCAGGTCCTCGAGGGGGGAGGGAAACCCATGAAATGATTCCTGACATGACGGATCACAGAGCAGCGCTGGTTGAGCCGTCTGATATCAACACTTTTCTGCCTGACTGTGGACAAGTAAGGCAGGGGGATTTGCAATGATTTCCCCCGGCTGAAGCTCTGGCTGTATCTGCTCCGCTGGCTGAAGAAACTGACGCTAGCCCAGGAACAGGCTAACGGAAAAGTTTTTGTCATGTTTCATGCACCGAGTTATTCTTATTTCAGGTTATTCAACCTGTTTTGAAATACCTAGTCTGTAGGCTTTGTTTCTTGCCGCTGTTGAAGAGACTATTTGGACTTTCCAGGTTTCTATCGAGCTGTGTATACATCGAGAGCACCTAAGTTCAAGGTCCGCCGCGTCTGATCCACTCACATCACCAAACATGACTGTTAGACTTTGTTTTGAGTTTGTTCCAAGAGCTCTCTCCCAAAACATGAACTCTGACACACACAGAATATACAGATCAATGGGAAGAATAAAAAAGCAAAACAACAAACTGACAAGTTTTATAGTTCTTGATGTAAATCTATTCTTTTTGAATAGTAACATCCAGTATAAAGCATCACTTACCCTTAAGACACTCTGTGTATTTATAAGTGCATACATAATTAAACCCAGTGACTTAAAGTCAGCTTGGTGGGGCATGCAGAACTCCTGTGATGCAATCAGCTGGCAAGTGGGGGAGACTGGTTTTAATCCCCTTCCCTGTCCTCGCAGCTAAAGATCACACCTCAGATTCACCATGTTGTGCACACTTGCCGGTGGACTGAGGCTTTTAGGCAAATGCGCGCACACAAACGATCACATGTGTACGCAACATGTGCGCACGCAGCAAAGGAGTCATGGACTGGGACAGAAAAGGACAGAGAGATTCAGCGTGTTAGCTCTGGCAGCTCACGTGAATGAGCCAAGAGTAAAAATAAAGAAACACACCTGCAAACCTTCCTGTGTGAAACAGGTCTTACCCCATAAGTCCTCCACAGCTCTCACATGAACTTCAAGTGCCTTCTATCAGTGTCAAAGGTGTTTGATGTTCGGGAAGGCTGCTCATTAGCATGCTGAGTTGCTCAGAGGTGTGAGCCACAACAATATTCTTGAAATTTGAGTCTTTGGTTTCCCTCGTGCTGTTTCAGTCCAACTCATTATTTGGATGTTTCCAAGGAAGTCTGATCAAAGTTCTGATTTAACGGATCGTCTCTCTCAGCTCATCAGATATCGCCCTTAAGGAAAAATCAACCAAAGTGCCGGAGAAACGTATCAACACATATCAAGGTATCAAAAGTTCCCATCGTAGCTATTTGGAGCTGTGGAGTGCAGACAGAGTAGGTGGGAGCGCTCCTTCTTTTTCATGAGAGATTCGAATTCTGTTCTCGCCTACTCGGAGGATTATTTTGTTAAAGAAATATGAAGTACTTTATCATGCTAAACAGATAGTTGTGACATCTTTTGCGAGTGTCTTATAGTCAACTCCTGGTTTCCTGTTACTCTGCAGAACAAGGACAATGAAAGAAAGACTGCATCGGACAAAGAGGGAAGAGTCACAGAGTCGATCCTGGGTTCGAGTTTTTCTTATCCGAGTAAAAAAATTGCTTACCTTCAAGGATGACTTCTTTGCCAGTTTTCTTCAGCGCTTGCACGGCCTCATCGTGCGTGGCCTCCCGTAAGTCATACCCATTGACAGACAATATGGCGTCGCCAACATAAAGCGCCTCTGTCTGGTCGGCAGCCAGACCTTTAAAAATCTTGGAGATGAGGATCGGCATCTTGTTCTCCTTCCCACCTGCAAGACAAGAGGGGGGTGGGACATTGCTGCTTAGTCAGAAATGTATGTATGTAAATCCACACATGCAACTTCAGACTCCTGATTAGCTTTAATGGAGTAGCTGGGAATTCAGATCCTCTCTGCTTACACAATCCTAGCAAAGTGCACGCGCCCATGTCTAAATAAATACTGATGGCAAAACCCAACACAAAAACAGCAGCTTAGTACCAGCAGGTTTTAAACTGGAGTCTTCATACATTGATGTCACGATGTCACTGTTCTAACTAAATGTCATATAACGGTGCACAGCTGAGCTATACAAGAAAACTCTGAGATGGATAAGTAGCTGTAACCATGACACAGCTGTTGTGATGCCGACCAGTGAGATCCTCATATTTGAGCATTTAAAGTGACCTTAACTGCAGAGAGCATACGAGGACACAGGCAGCAGCGATTACCCTCCTGCACTAACTTCTGCGGCTCCCTATCTCTTCCTCTCCCTCCCTTCCTCTCTCTCTCTTGTTAAATGAAGGTCAGCTAGTAAACTGATGGATCTGGCTCTTGCTGTAGGGTTCCACTCTTCATGAGAGATATCGCCATTAATGTCAGCGAGCAGTTGGACTCTGGCCTTCGGGCTTGTGAGGAATTATCTAAAAGAGGATTACATTTAATTAATTCTAAATACATCTTCCCCAGGTTGCTTCCTCTGGGTGATTCCTTGGGATTTAAGGCATGTGTCTTCCTTTGGAGGCCACTGCCCGGTGCTCTTAATAAAACAAAACACCAGGACTGAGCTGACACGCTCCGACTATGCACGTCTATCACCAGGCTGTTGGAGTTGGAGAAAGGGGATTTACCAGCTACTTGACCGCTCCGTGGCATCAGATGGTTGTTTACTGCATGAGTGAGTATTAGAAGTGAGGTGATGGCCTGCACTTGCCCAGTCTCTGAATCATGATGTGTTGACAGAAACTTTAAAGTGGTGCTGACGTGAAGGGGAACCGTCAGCAATGTTGGTGGTATTATCAATAGTCTGCTTGTCATCAAAGTGTTCAGCAGAATATCTACCAAAAATCCTGAACTTGACCAACATGCGACAATTTCCCATAGACAACAACTGGGAGGAAAACATTTTGCAATGGGCAGTAGTCCATACATTCAGCACTGTACCTAATGATTCCACTACCTATATTCTTGTCTCTGCTCAAATAATGTTGAACATTATTATGCAGGACAGTATGCAGAACTAAGGAAGGAACTAAATGAACAAAAAGTGCAATTTTGGGGAATGTGTTAAGTCCCTGCAGCGACATGAGTATGTAACAAATGAGCCTTCATACTGAATACTGCTAATCAGTGGACACATCACACCTTAAGCCAGTGCCTAACACTGTGCTGTCTCGAGAAAAACTAAAGAAATACAACCATGGATGACCCTGCAAATGGGCCAAAAGGATATGGGCACCGTGTTTGACACAACATTGTGAACCACTACTATGAACTTTACTGCCATTGTGTTTTTCTGGTTCAGAGCGCTCATACAAAAATGTATTACTAGCAGACTGATTGGTATTTTTTCATTTATTAATAGTTCTGTGTCAAAATCAGCAGGGGAGGCATGCAGAAGCTCTTTCTGTCTCCATCAGTGACTGAACCGTCACTTCCCTGCCATGTCCCTTCTGACTGTTGATTGCTACAATGGGAGGGAAGTGGAACTGGGACAAAAAGTTATTTTAAAACAACAAAAAGCAAGCAGGCTAAGAAACTAAGCTAAGCGGGGCTCTCTGTGTGACAGTCTGTCTTTCATCCGCTCTGTTTCAGTATATGGGCCTCGGGGTCCTTTTGTAATGTGCACCTTAATTTGTTATTTAAATTATTTTACCATAGATAGCCAATAGTACATGATGCCTAAACAGACACGGTGAAAGAAACGATATAAGCATAACTAATGGTCTGAGTGTATTTCGACATGGCCGCCATCTTGGAACGCACAGGAACCGCAAACAAGTCACACTCAAAAGGTAAAAGATAAATCTGTACGTTCTACTTAATTTCTTGGAGACCAAAGCTAAACTAACGTTTACCACTGTTTTTACTTTGAGGTTGGATCTACAAATACATTTGAGTGTTATCCTATATATGAAATGTTTTGTACCAACAAAGTTGTTGTGCAGCAGCTTGTAGAAAACATTAAAAAACTGACCTCCAATCCAATTCTTTGTAACAGAGGGGAATTGTTGTGTAAGGGTGGTACAGGCGGCCAGACTACTTGGCTCTCTAGGCAGATATATTTACAGTAGTCTGGGGGAGCATAACTCAACTACTATGGACTTTGTGTGAACTGTGTTGCTTTGAGGAGCAGGTGGTCTGATCAATGCTCTCTGATACTCTGACACTCACCTGGTCCTTTGGATGGAGGCCCACAAACCTGATAAGAAAGAGCAAGAGTCTGCGTGTTTTTCACATACGTGGGATTCAGTGAGATGAAAGACATGTACTTGAGCCAGACCAGTGTGTTGATCAGCCAGTACTGGTGGGATCTGTGTTCCTGATATGCACTAATGTGTATAATATATAATAATTACTCTGTATAATGCTAAAAATATATCTTTTGGTAATGTATTTGTCTTAGAAATCCCAAAATATAGGGCTGTGAACTGGCAGGGATAAGAAAACAATATGATGTAATGATATAGGGGACAGTAACAGTTCAGTATGGTGAGATGTTTTGCTATGCCGTAAGCAAAGCTATATATCTAATTTACATTTCATTTAACATTAGAATAATCTATCATTTGTATTATAACATTTCCTGTAACATCCAACACTGCACTAATATTTGTGCATCACGTAAATAAACAATTGCTTATTATTACTTGCTTAAGATATTACTATTAATTGAATATTGATATAGAATTTGGAAGAACTAATATAATATCATAGCAGTACTCAAGTGAATCTGATTCAAAAGTTTACTGTCATACTAATATACATGCCTGTGCTCGTTAGCCAATGTCTGACCGGTGTTTAATGCAGTTAAGATGGAAAAATTATAAATTCTGTTCTGAATGTCAACTTTAATGGTCCCCTCCCCTGTGGGGCCTGTGTCCTGCTCACTGCCCCCCATCCAAATGCTCCCAGCTGGTATGAGGATTAAATCTGAATACCTTCCAGTCACAAGTTGATTCTCTAACCTTCAGGTTACCTTTGGTCCCAATCCGCATCAACATTTTAACTTTAGTGAATTACGCTGCTCAATAGTCTCCTTTACATGAAAACCCCATGGTGCTGTTAGTAATGCATACACTGGAGGCTTAAGCTTTCACACAAGACACCCAGCAATTATTGATCACAACTGAAATAAAATGCTGGGATGAAAACCATATCACATTTCTGCTGGTTTGATATTGACTGAACTGCAAACTCCCTAAGACAGTGTGGATGTTTGGTCTTTCAGACTTCAACAATGTCTGCCGGTCTGCGGAATATGGTCAGTGACCTTTCAGCTTCATTAAATCTTGACATGCTAATATCTCACGTACCAAAGCCGTGCTAATAGAGTGCTCACCACAGCACGTTCCCCTGCTAGCTCTTTTTACCAGATGAGTGGTGAAAATTTGTGTCAGGGATCTATTTAAAGTAAATGATTGGACATGTAGGCAAAAGACCACCACGGCATGTGATGATAGTGACATCGGTGTCATGGTGATGAGAGAGTGGTGTCAAAATGACCTAGCATATGCAGCAAAATGACGTAGGCACAGACAGATAGAGGGTATTTGACGTGGTAAGGAGACAAAACGCCTGGAAAGAGATGATTAAGAAGGTTTTTCTTTTCACTTTCTGCTCTGACAAACTATTAACTAGGGCTGGGCGACATGACTTCAAATCAATAACACATTTTCAAACTTTTACCAAGAAAACGATTAATGTTTCACTGCCCTCAAAGTTCTCTGAAGAGGTCTATATTATAAAACTGCTCAACTTTTAAAGCTGGCATATTTTTTCTAATGAAGGACTGCAAAGAGAGGATCTCTTTGTGATTGTAAAAGAATGTACCAATGCTCCTGAACGCCTCATATCCAGGCCACTGGTGCAACTGGTGGCATTTCTGCAGCTTTAACACAGTTAACTCTGACATATTCTCCTTTACTGCAGCTAATTACCCACCATACATTTAAATATACTGTGTAGTTGTGCATGTTTGTAGTAAATGCTAGTTACTTAGCTCACTGGTTTGCATTAGCTTACTGGTTACCAGTTTCACGTTGCTGTCCACCGTGACGAATGGAGGCCGCTGGTAAAAGTGAGCTTGATTAGTTTTTGCATGCATGTGCTTTTAAAACGAGGAAACAACATTTTGTTCCACGGCACAGCGGAGAGTTCAAAACAGGGCAAGTCAAACTGGCTGAGGGAGTAGATATTTTTAGAAGGGGCATTATGGTCGTACTATAGAGCATCCATGCTGCCAGCCTCGCTTTGAGTGAACACGGGCTGACGTTAGAGGAGGCTAGTGACTGGACGGTATTTATTTAATGGGACAGTTCTTGCCCGCACACACTGGGGAAGTAGTAACCAAGTGAACCAAGATCAAGATGGTGAGGGTTTTTATAGTTTGCCCATGTGGCAGCAGAGGGAGGTCAGGGCCAACAACCGTGACAAACACTATACACAACCTTTTCTACCTTTATATGGCCTTTCTGTTTCTCTTCCCCTGTTTATACTTTCAGGTTTCCCTCCAATCTGAGATGCCTTTTGCTGACATGGTGCTGAATAAACATCCCTGACATATTGTAGGAAAAATACTGTCAATATGTCTGCCACTCCTACACAACCCTTAATCCTCCCATACTCCCTTTCCCTCCCTACTTTTCTTCCTCCAACTTTTCATGTCAAACACAGTTCAGCACCCTCCAGCTGGCAGCCTGTCACTCAGTTGACAGGAGGGTGGCTGCGGCGGAGGTGGGGTGGAGCCACAGGGGCTACCCATGACAGGTAAATGAATAGTATTGGTTTATACAACGCTGGCATGTACCTAATTGGGTAATTTGGTGCTAACAATGTGTGTGTTGTGATAATGCTCCTTCGAAAGGATTCGGCGCGATCAGCACTTTACTTCATCGAACTGAATCAGCTGAGTTGCGCGCGGTGCTAATGAACACTGGAACAAACAGGAGGGAAAGAGGTTTGACACAAAACTTCAAAACAATGTGTTGCGTGTTCCTGATGAACATGACGGGCTCCGTGAGGGAGAATGCATTTTTAATAATGAATAGTTACGTAACGTTGCACCTGAGCCTCGTTAGCTGACACAAAGAACGCTGTTAATGCGCGGCCTGCGAGAAAAGCGTTTGAGGCGGCAAACTATGATTTCATAATACTTGCCCTAAATATCCAGGCATTGATTTTAACTTCCACAGGGACAACAGTGTCAGGGAAGCTATTAAATTCTAATTATGTTTTTGTGAATCACCAGTTGCTTGATATCAAACTCACAGCCACTCTTATTGTGCCAGTACCCACCAAGCTTGCACCTAGAGCAGCCTGGAAATGAAGTGTTAGACCCAGGTCTGCAGAAGCATGCTCCTCTTCACTCTGAGACCAGCGGGGCCTGTCCAGAGACCTGGAGCCTCGCTTCATAGCGTCTCCTCTTAAATATAGACATGCGAGAGTAAAGGTTGACTAGCTCCATGCTTTCCTGCGAGCTGGGGCGGGCTCCCTAAAATTAACACAAGTGGAGTACTCCACTCCTAGCCACATAGCTTTCGTCTTTAGCCAGTGACAACTGCCTGCTGTGGGCTGCTCCTCTCAGCTGTTCACAATGTGGTGTCAGCTAGCCCACAACAACTTCTGCCCTGATCTTTCATTTGCTTCGCCCTGTTTCTGTTTGACACTTTCCTGTCCCTCGCTCTTCTTTCTTGTTTCCCCTTCTACTCGTTTGCTCTCTTTGGCTTGTTCCATGTCCCCTTTCATTCGGCCCTTACTCTTTGTGCCTTCGCCTTTCTCTTTCTAGCCCTCTGCCACACACTTCTTCCTCCCTCTCTCCATGGCTGCCTTTGAACAACCAGCATCACAACAATGACAAGCCACCAGGGTGCCAGCTATGATTTTGTTTTAATAACATGCTGTCTGATTCTCAAAGCCACCCATTTCCACAGAGATGGACATTACATTTATGTCATTAGGGGCTGGCTGCTCTGTTGTTGTCGCTGCTGCTGCTGCTGTTGTTGTTGTTGGCAGCGGCGGGGGAAGTAAAATTAGCATTTTGCCAGCCGCCACAATGATGTGACATCTTTGTGACATGACAGTGTTGCGAGTCCACAGCTGTCCATCCAGTCAATACAGGCAGACTGCTGACCTGTCAGGAGGCGGAGGCTTCAACTTACATGCTTGCAAGTTCAAACGCAACACACACACGCACACACACACACACACGTGCTCACCACAAGGCGCTGTCGCCGTTACTGTCGTCGTGATTGTGCACGAATCACAACAGAAGGTATAGGCAGCAAAACCAAATCACAACTTCGGCATAATAAAACCAAACAAGTTCAGGCCTAAGAGATGGAAACCTAATGGCAGCCATTCGAAGATCAAAACGGCCATTTATGCTGCACCTAAGCTGAGATGGAAATTAGGAAATGCAAAAAGCTTCATATAGCAAACTGTGTGCAATACTGGATAAAGACATTTTGTAGTCCTAACTCTATCTCGTTCAGACAGAATACCGCATTTGAGCCAAACATAAGCAGAAAACAATCTCACCTCCAAGAGCTAAAATCAAAGTATTGCTCCAACTGAATTATCACTGCGCTATCCATTTAAATCTTTTGTTAGCTTCCCAACACTCAGCCTCCTACTCACTTTGAGATCAGCACTGAGATAGTAGCCTGTTGCTGCAGGTCGAGGAAACAGGACAAGGAAAAAGGCTTTTATCAGCCGCTGCACAGTACACAGCACAGGTATGTAAACCTGCCCCGTGAGATATGAAGAGGTCGCCACCTTTTTCCATCGGGAGGGTGTGTATGCTGGTTTAAGCAAGCTGCAGAGGAGCACGCACACAATACTCATTAGAGCTGCTCATCTCTGATCATTTAAAAAAAATACCATACAGAGTGTGTAGCCAGCCAATACGCTGATGGATTTACTCTTGTTTCTGTGACTCCACTTTTACCCATGCAGGACTTTATTAGTCCTCACAGCCATAGCTTTCACTGACAGGCCAATTCAGATTTTAGTGCATGTGTAAGCACCCCTCAGATCTACGGCTCCAAATAAAATCCAGGGATAAAAGACTTTATACCACAAAACAACCGCGCACAGTCGCTAACAGCTGACTTTATATACCTTGCCTTGGACTCCTGTCATAAGTAGTCGTGCATCATTTGAATGTGATCCTCTAGTTTTGGGGAGTCTTGTGCACCCAGGGCTGGTCCTTTAAGTGCTCATAAATGATTTATCAGAAAAGATTCGACAGTGCTGTACTTGAGTACAATTTTGAGTTACTTTACTTGAGTATTACCATTTTCTGCTACTTTCTTCCTGGACTCCGCTACATTTCAGGGGCAAGTATTGAACTTTTTAAGAAATCAAAATTAGAGGATCACCAGGGTGACGTTCATAAGCTACCCCTCGGTAAATAGCTAAAATAATAATATAATAATAATATAAATTCTGAATTGGCCCTTCTGCATCATGAGTAGGGCCACTTTTATGAATTAAGAAATGTTGATTGAAGTCTCCAATCTCACTTGGAAAGGACAATTGTGGACATCTGTATATACATGCTGGATACACGCATTTATATACACATATATTTATAGTTTTCAAAACTCATAATCACAATATAGATATCTGGAATGTGTTTTTCATATCTGAAAATAAAATTATGGCCAGTGGATCGTGGATATCTGCAAAGGGAGTTCTTCCTCTTCGGCTCCCCGCTGCAGACATCCACACTGTTCATTGTGGATGTTAAAAACGCAATCGTGGAGCTGTTCAGTTGAAAGCTTAATACACGTGAATGGCGAAGGTGACGTCACTTTGTCCTGGGAGGAACGACGCCGTGAACGTCTGAATGGACAACTGTGGATCCATACTGTCAGTGCTGATGTCTGAAATGATCACTGTGGCTTTGAATGAAGGCATATCTGCAACACGTGTCCAACCAAAGTCTGGTGATCAAACGTTAAAAGGGCCGCTTGTACCCTTAAAGGGGTTTAAGATACCCTCAGTTTAGTTTGGACTGATACAATTAAAGTCAAAAGATGTCTTTAAACACAACTTCTGTTACTGTAAATGTTACTGTGGATAGTTTGGATCGCCACTGGGGCAGGTAAGAATACAGATTTGACCAGGAGAAACGCAAATCTGACTGCGTGAAATGCGATTTACAGATATGAGCGAGGCTCGATGACATGTTCGGACGCGGTGACTGTGGGACGCTGAAATGGTTCCTCGCTGAGGTGAACCTACAGTTTGGGAATAATCCCAGCTGTCAGTTTCTCCTCTGTGCGCGAACTTGTCTTATTTGACAAAACGAGCTCGGAGTTTGACGCACATTTGCGGGATATTAACGGTCAGCGCGAAGTCAGCTAAGTTGACTTGACAAGTCGACGGTTAAGTTTGCGCCGCCGTTGACAGAAACAAATCAAAACTTGCGCTAACTGACGCCGACTCTCGGTTTGCGAAGTTTGCCGTTGTCTTCGTGAAACTGCCTTACCCTTGATACTGATTCCGAGTCCTCCAACATCTTGCTTGGTGACTCTCACGGTGCGCTTCACGTTGGTGATGGTTTCCGGGACCGGGCACGAGCTAAGGTTCGGGGGGTCTCCGTTGATAGCGCCTGCAGGACTCGGGTTGGGCTTCGCGGGCTCCTCGGCACCCTCGCCGGGGTTTACCGTGAGCGTTTCCTCGGTGAGCGTGGCCAACACCCGGATCCAGCGGTCCACGGTCACTCGAAGTTCCAGCAGTCCCGTTTTCTGCGCCTTCATCGCGGCAGCCATGTTCAAGCATTCCTGGAATAACTCTAGACGGGCTGGCAGTCCTGTAAAGAGATAGGGGGGTGGAGGGATGGAGTAGGGGGGCAAAAACACACACTTCTCCCTCTCCCTCCCTCCCTCTCTCCCTCCCTTTCTCTCTCCCCCCTCCAAAGAGGTTTATCCAGTAGTAAGAAGTAAAGTTAATTGAGGGTGATACGATTAGCAACGGTGTTGACACACACACTCCAAGTTCAAAGAGCTTCTTGTCGAGTCCCCCCCATTAATGAACTGTGTGCAGTTGAGTCACACATAATTAAGTTTTGATTCATTCATTTATTTATTTATTTCAAGCACATTGAAGCACCGGCTTAGATCACAGATCTAATTTGCAATGTGCCCAGCAGACACAAAATCACTGCTCTGATATGTACACAGACGTCCTGTCATGAAGAAATAGGAATCAATAGGTTTGTGCTTCCCAGGCCAGAGATACTGCTTCGCCTCCCCACTGGATAGAGCTCCCATCAGGCATGAAATCCACAAGTCGTCCTTAGTTTGAGCAGTTTGAAAATGTAACGCGCAGAGAAGAGAAAGACCATCCAGGCTGCTTTTTGCCTTGAAGAAGCAGATGAAAATGACACCAGCTCATGAGGGCCATGACAGGTCTGAGCCGAGGCAACAACTGCTCCTTAGTTGATCTGGTTTTGGAAAATAAGCCTTCCGGTCGATGCCCAGCAAAATCTTAATAAAAAGAAAAAAGGTGGAAACAGGATGTGCATGATGTTCTCTAAAGAGTGTTTAGCCCAAACGCTTCCCTCCAGTAGGCGCTAAATGAGTTGGCAGCACAGTATACGAGCACTGACAAAGCTGAATCAATACTGGCCACAGAGCGAAACCAAAGGTCCTGATGTGCAGTCTGGGAATTCCATAAGAGTGTAGAGAGAGACTGCAAAAGGCAAAACATACATGGGTTGTTTTTGGCTAAGACGTTTGCAGCTGGTTATAGAATATTTAATGGCTAAAGCATAGACGTTCAGTTAGTAGCTTGATAGTTTGAAAATGTACCCATTGTACAGACACACCTTGCCCCCCCCAATGGCATATATACTTTACCAACCAGCGGGGTCATCATTAGTCAGTTTTTAACCGCACTCATTCTGTTTCTTCTCATTAATATCTTATTTTAACAATACATTTTGAATAACTTCTCCTTTGAACCGTTTATTTTTTAAATTCTGAGTTATTTCCTTTATATCCACCTTCTATCAGTCACGCAATTCCATTTATTTTCAATCCAAGGTTGATTTGTTATAATTCTGCCTCCTACACTCACTCAGATAACTTCTAGTCTGGTGTGAAACTTTTCAGTTTTTCTTTCAATAATCTATATTTGAAATAATATAGACTGAGACATTGAAAGTGCTGTCTAATACACATTTGAAACTTCTCTGCTACGATTTCAGAGGTAATACGCTATGACCGAGCAATTTAGTTTAGACTCCAGCTCAACACAGATATGCATTGCACCATCCTGGTGACTCAGCAGAGATGCACTTAATTGCGCAGACACAGAGTCGACATTAAGAACATACGTGAGTCAGTGAAACAAGCTGATGAAGCAGTCCACATTTCCTACGCCCGACTGCATCTGCAAGTAATCTGCCAGCCCTTCAGCTGTGTGTGTGGCAGCCTGTGCTGCATCTGCTTCACAACAGGTGAAATAGCAAACAAGTTCCAGTACCCATTTTTAGAAAAGACTCTTCTGGGTGGGTTGGTGAAGGGCAATTGCTCCCTTGATTAAAAACAAGTTTTGGAACATTGACTGAAAATTGCCCTCAACCCGTAAAGATAGTCATCTATTAAAAGAACTCTGGGCTAACATAAAAGCAGCTAAGCCGATATACAACCCGCACAAAAATCACTGCATTAGCTTATACTTGGTTAATATTTGCATTAGCGTCCGGTTGTAGTCTTATTTCTTAAAACCCAGACTGCAAGGACTAGTTGACCATAATTCACAGACCGCACACTGAATATACTGCTTTGGCACAGGCGCTTTAAAGGCTGATTTCCTGTCCTCTGTCGCCCCCTAGTGATTCAACGGCTTCATTACTTCAAAACAGGCCAGTTAAGAGTATCAAAAACATAAGCATCTTTTTGAAAATGACAGATATTTGGCACGGTATAAGTTATCTAAATTATCACGTGATGCCAATTTTATTCTAAAGAAAACATACAAAACAATCAAAATCCCTGACGTGAGCATTGTTTGTCCCTTTTGCTCTCAAGCCAGGCTCACTGTTTTTTAATCTCTCTGACCTTGTTAAGGCGCACTTTTATAAGAATGTATGTCACATTATGTATTAATCTCTTAAGCATACGATTATTGATAAAAAAAGATTAAATGCAGGACAGTTATTATGTTTATGTGTCAAACCATATGTCCAGTAATAATAAAAACATTTTCAAACAAAGAACTCTGTACATGACTACAGTTACATACATTTTCATTAAATTTGAATTTGAAAACATTGATGTAAACATTTTTACCCAAATAGTTAATGACTTTGACATTTTTTCATTTATATTGTTTGAAACGTTTATTGGGAACTGCTTATATTATTATACTCTTCAATTATTAATAATATAATAAAGGCAGTGTTTTCATTTGTGTGTTCACATTCATGTGAGTAGTATAACGTGTACATATATAAATAAAAGACCATTTTGCTAATGATAACTAAATTAAGAGCTGATTTAAATAACCCTTTTTTTTTATTAATAAACATTCAAGGTGGGATTAGATTGTGATGAAGGCTCAGTATGACTAATTGAGAATATTATTATTAATTATTAATTAATGTGTGATTTTGACAGGACCTCCAATCCACCCATAAACTCTCACCACTGCTGTACAACTCTCTCTCTGGACAAAACCCTCCACTGTACTGTTTAGCACATGTATAGAACAACCCTATAAACAGCGCAGCAGTAATGAATAGGGGGCTTCACCAACACTGCTTGACTTAAGCAGTGCATCTACCTAATGATGTTTAGCATTATAACAAAGTGTTTGACCATCTGACCTCCTGTCTATACATCTGTCAGTCTGTTCCATTGTGATGTGAATGGCAGGTGGCCGGCCTGTCGTTTCAAAGCTTAGAACAACAGGATTTGTAAGGATCTCCCACATACAAAAGAATAGATGTCCTCTCATAGAAAACAAATATTTAGTTTGGAGTTGATCTGGTCATGTATAGTACTTGTCATATTGAAACATATGTGCCTTCCTTTGAGTATTTGGACAAAGAAATGCATCTTGTTGTTTTGGCCCTACGGCGCATTTGATTCGAGATGAACAAAATTCAGTATTAGTGCTGATTTTGCCGTTTGGGGTTGTTTGAAAGTGTTTATTGTGGCTGTAGTAGCATTAAATGCAAACTGTCCTAACAATGTTGAGCCAATATAGATACGCACATCCTAAAATTACACTAGAGCCAATGTAAGGACTTAACCTCATAGCCGTCGTTTCAGGTCTGATCCAGTTGTGTGTGCGGTAATGAGCTAAAATGTATAATTTCTCTAGAGCTTTCTACATAAAGAATGAATAGTGACAAAAAGCTAGCAGTGGAAATTAACATGTACTGCATGCAGTGAACTGATGTACATGTTTACGGTGCTGGTACTAAACTTTCTAATTTCATGCTAATTGCTTCTTTTTCTCTTGTACATTTCTTAGAGAAATACTGTTTTTTTATTCTTCTGCAGGTATTTGACAGGTAAGGCTGCTGGTTACTTTACACATTAAGATTTCCATACAAAGCTTTTGAATCATAAAGCATAAAGCATGAAGCATAAAATACAACAAAATTAAGATGACAGCATGTAACGGATTAGCAAAGGTACAGAAAATAACCTAGAATATAATAATTGTTTTAGCATTTGATCTTTATTATTTATTTGTGTAAATATTAATCGGATGTGCTTAGTCCAATGCAATGGCTAATCAAGAGTTAAAAATGCTAAAAGATGAATTAAATCATGTAATGTAGTCATAAAAAATACTATTATACCAAAGACTAAATATCACAGTTATTATATTCCATACTACTAAAATACAAGGACACACTACAACCCCCCACTGGCCATCCCTACAACCCCCGATTCAATCAGTCACATATATGCATGTCTCAACTCCCCAAAGACAGTGGACAGTTGGGGTGGCCTGCTGATTAATTTCAACCTCCCCCCACTTCCCTCTGCCTCCTCCTGCTCCTGCCATCCTCCAGCTATCTCTGCATCCCTCCATCTATCCCTCCCCTACTCAGCAAAGGGCAACAGCTCCAGAGGTCTACCATATGGACCAGTGTCTGAGCGGCTGACTGCCTGCCTCCCTGCAGCTTGCATGTGTGTGTGTGTGTGTGTGTGTGTGTGTGTGTGTGTGCGTGTGCAATTCAAGCCTGCACCGACTGTTAGCCTGCCCCACCTGTTCCTCTGTAACAACAGACCAGACCACTCCTCTACAGGCCGCCCAGGACAGGCTGGCGGATAGATGGATGAACTGATCGCAGACGAAAAGATAAATAGGCCGAGGGGAAGATGAGAGATATGCAGATGTGACAGAGGGGTTTTGAGCAGATTTCAATCAAACGTGACGTTCTGATGAGTGATGAGCAGCTGTAAACCAAGTTGTTGATGAGCACCTGCCAAGCCGTTAGACATGTCACCAGAGATGGAGGAAGAGTTCTGAAATGGGGCAAAAGACTGAGACACAGATGGACACACCGCGGAACAGACAAACAGATGAGCGGACAATAATAGATTTAAAAAATATGGAATAATTTATTCTCAAAATATGAATGACAGGCTGCGCAGTGAACAGACTGCGCTCGGCAGACACACCACGCTGCTCCCTGAACACCCGAGGACACAGGATCATAATGAATGAAAATTTGGGGGTGATAATGAGAGGTCAAACACAAGAATAAGTCTCAGGCTTGTACACCTGTGGCCCACCTTCTGCCGTCTAAACTGCCAAGCCACCATTTTTTTTTTTAACCCCCACCACGTTCAGTTACTCTCATTATAACCTACTGAATAATGTAAAGGTATATATGCATGAGGGATCCAAGCGGAGGAGAGGAGACAGGATCTACATAATAGGGATATCTCTCTCTCCATCTGGTCATGTGTTTATAATCTTCCCCTCCTCCTTCTTAACGCCGATCTATCTGTTTGTCTGACAGACTCAGTGTCCCATCAGCCCCGTCAAACCTCCCAACAGTTTAGCTCTCAGCACTATCTACAGCCTGCGCAGTCTGTCTTGTTTGGTGCGATGAATTAGGTGAATGTGCGTCTGCAAGAAGGCGCATTTGTTCGTCCCTATCTGTGAATTTCACTTGTCTGAGCTGACGTGAGCACTCTGAAGCCTCGGGAGAATTAACCAGGCGTCTGCCACCTGACCCCGTTGACTCCGTCCATCCTGGGCTCAGCTGATACGCGTGCCGTGTGGCCCTGACATGAGGAGGACAAAAAAGCAGGAGGAGTGGGAGGAGGCAGAGGACAGAAGGACCAGCAGGCTATGAATGATTATGATGACTAGGGCCATCTTGCTGGCCTCAACGTTCACCCCTCCCCAGCAGAAACCCTGGCCTTGGCCCTGGCTCTGGCTCCCACATGGACTAGTGATCTGGCTCGGGTCGGCGTGGGTGAAGTGTCACCACCAGGCAGGGTCTGGTCTGTCAGCTGTTGGGGATGACAGGAGGAGAGGAGAGGAGAGATGTGCGTAATAGCGGATGGGAGAGATGTACAATAGGTGAGGAGGAATAAATCATGACAAAATAATTGAGGAAGGGAGTGAAATCATGAAAAGCCCAACAGAAGGATAGAGAAGGAAGGCACAGGAGGGAGAAAAGATAATATTGGAAGGAGCAGACTGAAACAATGGATAAAAGGGAACAGGTTTTGTGGAGGTGTCATATCTGCCAGGCCTTATGCAACCTACAGAGCTCACGCAGATGGCACGACTGCTGAGAAAGTAGGGTAAACAGTCCTAGCTAATGACTTGCCCCCTCTTGACTCAGTACAGTGAAGCGAAGGAGCAAATAATTGGAGAAAACATTCCCTCGTGGGGATTAAGAACGTGTCAGGTCAACCACTGTACAGTGGAGAGGGTAAGTGAGTTTCAAAGGCTAAATGTGTGGGCTCATGTATTCATGGCATCTTTTCACAGTCTTGTTGGCACTGTCAGATCACTCCCGGGCAGTGATTACTTAACTCAGCAGACTGAGCAGAAGTAGGGGGGGGGCAGTTGCTCTTGAGGTTGAGGAGTGCATGTTTGGGGTCAGGACTGAAGACGGGAAGTCCTCACCTTCGCCACAGTTTATATATATTTATATAGAGGTTGTATACAGAGAGGATGATACACTCCACGTCTTTTAGTGTTGGATTACACCAGAAAATTTGTGAAAACAAAATTTGTGCATCCTCTTAAAATAGGTGGTGCCTGAAGCCCAGTAGCGTGGACTATTTGCAGGTTGTGCGATCCAGCTGATGTTATAGCTTCCCTCAGTTTTGGACTCTAGTTAATAAGTGGGCATAGTTTATCAAAGCAAGAAAATTAGCTACGGAAATTCAATTTAAACCAAATGTAAACTGAAATTCAGGTTTGTTTGGGGTTTTTTGGGTAGAAGATACACATTATGCCCTTCTCACAAAATTGCGTGTTTACACATTCTGCAAATATGGAGCGACATCAGCATTGGTTTGGAGTGTTTCTACTTCCAGTTCAGCTGTGGTTTTAGTCTTAACTCCACTATATACACCAATTTCTAGTTGCTACTATTCTTTGGCATGTGATTGGGCGAACAGCTATGCATCACCGGCCAGCTTCAGCAATTAACAAACCACATAAGTATAACTGGACTGTCTCGCTGTTCTTTGCGCTTCTTTCAATGAATAACTACTCTGATGATAAAACATCAGCATTTATGCTAACCTCTCTAAGAGCTGCTATTGTTATTTTGTGAATAAAGTTGCTGCACCTTCCACACCTAAACCACTACTTCATGTTAGGAAGCTGATTGTTCTAAACCACTGATCCAACTTCAAGTGCATAACCTGACAAGATGGGTTGTTGCAATTCCTACTACTATGAGAGGTGAGGGTGAACCAAACTATTAAAGTTGCGGGCTAGAAAATTTCAACAAGCTAAAATATAAAAATCAATTACAGGAGTTTTAATGGTTTATTAGCAAGTATAACGCTCCCCACTGTGAGAAGTAGATGTTTGATATAAAAGGACATAGTGTTCTCAGGAACATTTGAAAATAGCAAAATTTGTGTGTATTACTCTATTATGGGAAAGCCTTACATCTTGTCAAAACCTATGCTAGGCCTCAGCAGGTTAGACGTTCAGACAGTCTTCCAGTCAGCCAGTAGGTCGGGTCAGCTGATTTGCTGTGTAACAGTCCTGCTGGTGTGATTAAAGGGGCTGTGACAAAGACGCTGAAAGGCGATCAAGGGGGGCAATGGCCAGCTGTCACACAGAGGGACCATAATGACCACGGCAAATCCCACCACCGCCTGAGCCTGTTTCTTCTTTGACTTCAGCCTCCTGCTAACTGACTAGTCATCTCTTTGTTAACCTGTCACAGAGCCGGTTGACAACACGCGCTAGATAGGACATTGTTGTCACAATCAAAGGTTTAGTCTGGATTGATTCATTGTAGGAGTAATTCACTGAATACACGCTACACGTGTAGATTGAATTTGCACTAATTCATGATTTATATGTTGAAGTAATACAGAAATAAAAGAAACTGGATAATGGACATTTCAAAATGTATCTGCATTTGTCATGTTTGTTGCAGCGTAGCTCAAACAACCAGACGACCCTTTTGAACAGGCCTGGCGTTCAGTTAAGTCTCTGCATACGACTGCTGATCCTTTGCTGCAAGCCTCCTGTTACCTCAACTGCCCTCACCTTCCATCGCATTACACATGAGTGTTTTCCATTAAATGTGAGACGTGTTTAATTTAACTGAACTGAACTCATTAACTTACACAATAAAACGCTTCTTATTTGTGTCATAAATGACTAAAAACCTCGATGGAGCAAACGAACCGAGACGGAGTAATCATTCCCATTTTAACAAGAAGAACAGTCATTACAGTTTATTCAGGGTGTCACAGTCTTCTTCGCTTTGTTGTGTCTTGTGTTCCTCCGTTTACTGCGTGCACCTGCCAGAGACTGTGTGGGTGGTTTATATGTGGAACTACAGGCTCTCTTTTTTCATTAAGACAGTAGGCTGGCAACATTTTAGCAATGGCACTGGACAACACAGAGTTTACTTTGTGTTCTCCAAGGCAAACAGTGTTTAATTTTTATTTCTTATTTTAAATGTTCCACTATCAGTGCTTCTCTTAAACGCGCTCATTCGCTATTATAACTGTAGTTAACAGGTTATTACTGTAAGTGACAGTAGTGTTTGTGTGAAATGTCATTTTGGGTTTTATCTCCTTCTTTGTTTGTGAAAACAGTCACAACAGCACATGACAGTGACAAAGCAAGCGGTGACTCTTGGCTTCGTGGTCCCCAAACTGTAGCAACCCTTGGTCCCCCGCTCCACAACAGAACAATTAGTGGCCCTTGGCCCCCTTGCTTTACACAAAAAAGGGGGGGGGGGGCTGTGTTCCCCACATGCAGAGGCAGTAGCTGATGGCTCCTTGGCTCATCCGTAGCAGGAGCTGTAGGTAATGACTCCTGCCTGCCACGGTGGACCTTAATTTGTTATTGTAGCAGAGCAGCTGTGCAGCATGCTGCAGAGAGCAGGTGGCAGCCTGGCAGGAGCGGAGGATGGGGGGGCCCGGGGGGTGGGAGGGGGGAGGACAGGAGTGTGTGGCATAAGTGTGGGGTGGCTGTGGGGGTTGGGGAGGGAAGGATGATGGTGGATGCGATTGTGTGCGCGCGCGTGTGTGTGTGTGTGTGTGTGTGTTTGGGGTGCTATAGCTCTCAGCCTCCTCAGCCAACATCCAAATATTATGTTTGCAAAGAAGAATAGCACGTGAGACAGTGGATGGAGTCCAGATGAGCGTCTGACTGCGGAGCCTCTGGAGTCCTGGCTCGGTGTCACGACGCTCAACAGATGACACAGCAATTGTTGGTGCAGCATTTAAACCTAAAACACCTACATCCCTCAGGATGACATGCCATCAAGCACGATGCATCAATTTCAGTTTCACCAGGCTCTCCTTATACTTGATGGAGTCACTGACAGTTTGTGGAGGCATCCCGCGCCATAGATTTAGGCTATGAAAAACGGAAATCAATACACCACCAAGTCGAGGTCATAAACGCCTTTGCTCAAGGCAACGGGAGCGTGCTCCTTGTAAGGATTACGTGGGCTGAGCTCTGGTGTCCTCCTGTTAAGTTAATCGTTGCCGAGACACCGTTTCCCTGCTGTAACGGAGCGTTATTGGCTTTCTGCTTAAGTACTGACAATTAGTACCGCCCACACAAATATTCTCCGTGAGCGCTGCAGAACAGATACCTGGTGTCTGGTGCTTTCTAATACGCCGGATCGATCGTCTCCTGCGGGCTTCGCTTCGCTCTGTTATCATTCAGAAGTGTTTTCATCTCGCAGAGACTGAAGGACTTTGAAAAGACTGATTGTATCGACCATCGTTCTGCCAAAGAAGGAGAAGAAGAAGAAGAAGAAGAAGAAGAAAAGTCCCAAAATACGAGGAGCATGGTCGGAATGCCGAGTGTTTTAAACTGTAAGTGAGCTCTCAATTGTGCTTAACGTGCTGAGTAAAATGGTGCGTGACGCGTGAGTTACTTTAACCTGACATTTATCCACAGGTATGCGTGCCTGCACCTGCACGCTGCGATGCTCTGCTCTGCAGCTGAGTCACAACAAATGGTTCGAGTGTCAATTAACTCATTTCGGTGTTTTACATAATGAAGGACCAGAACCTGAGCTGAGGGGCTGTTCTCGCCTCGTCATGGAAATATAGCAGAATGAGGCTTTATCAATGCTGCATAATGTGGGCAGAGAGCAAAAAAAAAAAACCAACAAAAAACCACAAACTTGTCCATTATTTTCTGATTCTTCTCCCAGAGCAGGCTGAAGACTTTTGAATGTGTTCCTTCAGATCCTATCAAATCATTGTAATGACCAAACAAAACCCCAGTCATCCCTTTGTCTGCTTAGATCTTACGCTCATTAGGATCCATTAAAGAGTGAGAATAAACTATGCATAACACATTCTCTATAGGATGCATTATCCCTTATATGGCCCCCGCAAGACAGCTATTATGCTCCCATTTGATTGAATAGCAGCTTTCGGTCTATGTGTCTTTTCAGTAGAGGATTTGGAGCCCTTAATCCACCAGGCAAAGTTTTTTTTTTTCCTCTTTCCACCATCTGGAGTTTACAGCTTTTTAAGACAAAAACACCAGGCGGTGTGAAACCAGGCTGAGGCTGCTTCTTGATGCCAGGAGGAGGGTTTTTTTCCCCCCTTTTATGCCTGTGGTTTCTGCCTGCTTTACATCAGGGGTCAATAGTACAGTCCTGCAATGCAAGTGGGGTCAAGAGGGCCCGGGGGCATGACTGTAGACCCCCGTGTGTCGCTGTGAATCCCCCGGAGAACCCCAGTCGGTCCCCTTTTCACCACAGAGAGACAAATAATCGCATGACAAAGACATGACTGTAATGCTGATGGTGATGATGGGGCTACAGTGACCACCAGGGAGCAGCAGAGTGTATACTGTAATATAAAACTATAAACATGATGGATTCTCGGTTTGAAAGCAATTCCTGTTTTGGAAAAGTTGGTTCCAGCTCAAACCCAAACCAGATAAAATATGTGTGTTCTTCTGTTTTACCGTAATTGTTGTTTAGTTGGAGTAATTTGATGTTATGCAGAAAGCTAAATAGCCCTCTGGGAAGCAGGGATGCTGTGTGTACACTGGGAGAAAATGTGTTGAAGAGCATGTAGGCTAAACATTGCTCACACTAGTCAATCATTTCCATGTTCCCTTGATTCAATTAGCTCTACTCGAAAACATGTGGATAATTTGGAACCCCCGATAATTTTCCCTTTTGCCTTTTTCTTTCTTTTTCGTTGGGGTGGGTTATAGAGTCAGATTCCAATCCTCTGACATTAAAAGGGGAAATAAACGACAAAGGGGCCCTGCAGGTTTGCATTAGAGACCTAATTGGTTTTGGCTTGAGAGGGCTGTTAGCGTTGCCAGACGTGGGCCCTTTGTGTTTTGCCATGTGGGAGAATTTGCCTGTGCTGGAGGTAGAGAGAGGTGCCTGCAGATCTTCTCTGAGTCACCCCTTCTTGTCTTTTTGGGCTGTTTGTGCGCAGGTGTGTGTATCTGGCTGTGTTTTTATGCGTGAAAGTGTCATTTCAGGTGCGTTTGCTAAAAATCTGGCGAACTACCTTGGACTGGAGCGTTTTTGGGTGCTTCTCTGTGCGCTGCTAACGCTTGTTTCTCTGCGCTGCTATGTGTCATGCGTGTGCTCGGATGTGTTTTCGTAATACGCGTGTGCTTGGGCGTGTGTTTGTGTGTGTCAGGCTGTGAGCCCAGTATCCTTCTCACTCCCTCTGGTCTCTGCGTGGGTCTTTTCCACCAGCACTACCACCTGTTAGTGTTTTAGTCGGGCCCCAGGGCTACAGTGACTGCAGAACCTTCCAGATTTGCTCATCAAGCCCATCAGATCGGCTCCCTTACCTAAAATCTGGCTCCCATTTCCTATCACAGGACCAATCTGAGCTGGATTCCCCGCCGCAGTTTAGCCGAGCAAAGATGGTGTGCAGTTGAACCGGTGCTAGCTGAGCTGAGTTTGATTAATGACTCATGAGCGACAACATTTTATTCAGTATGTTACACTGTTGGATCACACTTGAGTGTTTACTAAGTGTGGTTTCAGTGGGAAAAGTGATGTTTAAAGCCTGAATTTATGGGGTCACTTTGTTGCCCAGCGCTCCACATGCGAGAGCCACAACAAAGACTCTGGCATCTTGTTTGAGTAATGATGTGCAGCCAAATGACAATTTTAACAGACTCTAATTGCGCATCTACTGTGAAGGATCCCATGCTGTGAAAATGGGAGTCTACGATTTAAATGAACCCTAATTGTAATGAAGCGTTTACTACCCAGTGACAGGAAATGAAAATATATCATCTCTGCATCTTATTATCAAGTCCCCTCCCTTGTGTTAAATCCCCAAACCACTGCAAACAGCATCATCAGTCTTTCCAAGCAGATAGGATTTGTCATGTTCTGTGTTTCGTGAGACCTCTGAGCTCTCTGTCCCATCGTCTGTTTCCAATTCAGCACACTGTGCTCCCCTGTCTATTACTTCAGACAGTGCGGGAACCTGAAGCAACGCTTAAAAAAAAAGAGAGAGAGGGAGAGAAAGAAAGAGAGGAGCGACAGTTAAAGGAGAAGAAAAACAGTGAGAGCAGCAGAGTAGAGAAGGATTAACTGTCAGGGAGAATGTGAGGCTAATTGAAGCCAGTTTTGCACAGCTGTTTCTTGTTGCTGTGCGGCACTGCACGGAGCGGCTGGGAGGATAGGATCCAGATGTGATCTTGCGCCGAGGATCACCCGCCAATAACAATCCTCAGAAATACCCAGCCGTACAGGAGACGAGGGCTATTAGGGTGTCCGCGCTCTCGCCCACCCTCTGACAAAACATCGCTCCTCCGCCTCTGGAAGATCTTTCTGCTCTTGATTGCGGCCCTCAGCTCGGCTCCTGAGCGTTTGTTAACACTGTCATTTTGTTATACTGCCGAGCCACCGCCGTGACCCCTGTATTCAGGTGTCACAAGGTAGCGTAAACATCGCTTTGACACATTTGACTGTCCCCCCTCAAAAAAAGCAGCTCGCAGGGTTCGGGAATGGTTTTGCATATTAGTGGAATGGCTTTTGAAACATTCAAGCAAAAGGGATTAAGTCTTCTTTTGTGTGTTCTTCTGTGTTTCATTTAAATCATCATGGAAAAAAAAAAAAATCATGTATCTTTTATCAGGACGGCGGCACGCAGCTCCCAGGGTTTGTTCGCTGGCATTTATTCGGCCTTTTACTTTAAGTGGAGGGACATTGGCTGGGAACAAAAGGGCCGAGTCACTTCAGAGCGAATCAGAGTGGTCAAGCAAAAAGGAACTTATCACCACTTTATGCTTTCTTTTAATGCTCCTGTCTCTCTTTTCCCATTCCACACATCTTTCACCCCCCACCCCACCCTTCCATCATTTCCCACTTGGCTCAGACAAAGAGGAGTTAGCATTGGTTCCCCCCTTTTCTCCACGCCTTCCAGGGTTACTCCGGCACTTCTTTCTCACCACCCGTTTCTGTTCTGACATTCGGCCTCCCTCCATCCATCCCTCTTTGTTCCCACTCAATCTTCCTGTCCCCCGTTCCTTTTTTCCAGCTCCATTTATCTGTCCTCATCCCTCTCTCCGTCCCCACTCGTCTGTCTTGGCCACCATGCAGAGTCCAACTGCAGCTGGTCTGTCGTCGCCCAGAGGAAAGCTGACATCCAACTGCGTATAGTCTTATTGAAGAGTCTGAGTTCATGCTTTGACAAGAATACAGTACAGGCAGTATATCTTTCTTGGAACCCTCTTTGCAAATCTCATTTCTCACATTTCTTTATGTCTCGTAAGCTATGCATTAATATAGCTACTGTGTACTTCCTCATTCTTTGCCAGTGCTGTTTCTGTTATGGGAGGAACAGATATGCTTTATAGAGCTACTACTACCGAAATAACCATCACATAGCAGCTGAAGCACATGTCATAGTCATATGCAACAAGCACAAGCAGCAAAGTGTCTGACCCAGATAACGACCGCTTCACATCCTGACAGATAGTGATGAAGATGATGTGTGGCCTTGGCCTAGTTTCACTTTATCAGAATGCGACAAAGGACCTCAGCGCGAGCCGGCGTCACTCCCGTGCTCTCCTCCCCACGTGTCAGATGTGAGTTTTATGACTTTTGTCAAGTTCACCTCATCTGTCCCTTCTCCGATTTCACTCCTGCTGGGCTTTGTGCAGTCAGAGAACAGGACCTGCTCTCTTCACCGCACACACACATCCACACACAAACTTGCGTTGCGCCGTGTCTGCGCTTGCTCCCAGCGAGGAATGTGCTCTGGCTGCTGTTGTTTATGTGTCTTGTCCTCAGCTGGTGTCTCTGCTTGTTGTCTTTGCCTGTTTGTCTCGACCAGAGTACCGTGGCGAGATGTTGTACCGGCGGTGGGTGTGCAAAGCAACAACAGGGCAGGTGCTGCCTGTTGCTCTGTTAGGAGATATTTGTACGAAACTGTTCGCAAACCTAAGCAGGAACAACTGGGAGGGCGGGAGACAGTTTAGTTTGGTTTGTTATGTCTTGAAATGAAAAGGAACTAGAGCAAGTAAAACTGTAAATACACACCCTCTCCATTGCACGTACACACACACACATGCACAGAGACACAGACACAGACACACACACACACACACTCAAATTAAGGATAGTATTGCAACATTGACAAGCCCAAACATCCCCGAGGCTTAACCTTGGGAAATGCCAACACATGCCTCTGAGTATGTGTGTGTGTGTGTGTGTGTGTGTGTGTGTGTGTGTGTGCAAAGACAGACGTTATCTTCCCTCAACTTTAATTGAGCCCTTCAGAAATCCCCCAAACTATTACACGCACACACACACACACACACACACAGAGTAAAGCCTGCAGGCTCTCTCTCTCTCTCTCTCTCTCTCTCTCTCTCTCTCTCTCTCTCTCTCTCTCGCTCACTCTGCCTGGCCAGGTGTTCCCGGCTCCGCTGCCAGATGAACCACCTGCAGATCACAGGTGTGGCAATCGCCAGGGAAGAGAACAACACAGCTGCTCCTACCTCCTCCGAGAGAGAAAAAGAGAGACGGGAAGGTTCATGCAGAATCAACACACACACACACACACACACACACACACAAGGCAATAATACAAAGTCTGAAGAAACATTACTCCGTTAGCGGTGTTGTCATCGCCTGCCTTGGAAGAGCCTGCTGGCGATGTGCGTTTATGTGAGGCGGCTCGGTGTGATGAGCGAGTGAGTAACCTTCACCTGGAAGTCCATTTATTGTCATAACATTGTAAATAGAAAGCCATAGCCATGCTGCTGCATTCTGCCGCTTCCGTGTTGCTCCTCTCTTCCAAGGCTCTCTGTAGTGACATGAGCGAGAGACCCAATCATCTACAAGTGGGCAGCCGAATGCAGAGACATGATGAACCCTTAGCGCATGTTTTGACTTTGTCTTTGGGTTTGTAAGTGAGAGGACACATTTAAGGGAGACTGACCAATTGGAGCAGTTTGCTACTGAATTCTAATAAATAAAAAGAAAATAATTCGTGTAGTGTAAGAATAACTTATTTACTCACACTTTGCATAATTTCATATTCATTTTTTATAATTTAATTGTGCTGTGCTAGTGAGTCTAGTGTCACTTCGGAATCAGATGGGCATTCGTCCTCATAAGGTGACACCCTCTGCAAGGATCTATAAATGATGTAACTGGGACAAAAATGAACTCCCTTTAAAAACAGTGGCAAAGTCTTTAACTGCCCAGCTGTGAACAATATCCAGCACTGTCACTAAAACAAAGCCCGTTGCATTGAGAGGAGAGTCCGCCGCGTGTGTCACGTCCGTGTGTGTGGGCTTGTCCAGAGAACACACGCGCTCCTTGAACACACGACTTCGCCCCAAACATGGAGTTGTTTATGAGAACTATTCATGTTTATGTGCCGACAATTGGGTGAGGCTGGCAGCGCCGAGCAAGTTCTGATCCGCGGTATAATTTTCTAATTAGCGAAATTGCCGCATTTAAGGATTTGACTGCGAGTGCCGTAGATGGATATCCCTGACAGCGTATCTGGTGCGCGAGTTATACAGGAGAGCGGCTGGAGGGGATTCTGAAAAGTGCGTGGTTGCTGAATTTCGTTTAAGGGGACTTATTGGTGAGAAGGGTTTGGCGTCTGGCTGCGCACTTGGCCTCCCTGTGTGGAAACTTTGGGAAGATGCAGCCAAGTGAGCGTGAGACACACCGCTCATAAATTTTAAGCGCACATGCAGCCACTCTCTCATTCTCTGTCTCTCTCGTACCAACACACAGTCTCTCTCTCTCTCTCTCGCTTTCCCTCTCACTCATAAACACACGCCCGAGCACGCATGCATGTCTCTCTCCCATGCCCGCGCTGCTTATATGTACTCGCATCTATTTGTCTCTGTCCTGTCTTTGCACACACGCACGCACTCGTTGCACCCGAAGAGCAGCCGTGTGTCTCCCCTCTGTGCGCGGAGTGTAATAGGAGATCTGAGGGTTTTCCGTGGGTGAGTAGGCGGGTCAGACCTTACTTAAACTAATGGCTCCCAGCAGTGTTGAATAGCCAGACACACTGGAGCCGAGGCCTGAGGTTTTGGAATGCCACTGCCGGCTCAATGCCTGCCTTTCATCGGCACCGAGTGAAGGAGAGAAAGAGAGAGAGAGAGAGAGAGAGAGAGAGAAGGAGAAAAAAGAAAAAGGAGGGGGAGGAGGAGAGAGGAATATACGGGACCCATTTGTTTTGGGTGATATGAGGATGCCTGAAAAGGAGGGCACAATAGTCGTGGAGTGGACGGATAGAGGGAGGGCAAGGGTGGTGGACTGTGGGGAAATAGGGGAGGGGAGAGGCGTGTTTGGGCCAGTGGGATGTCAGGAGGGGGTAAAGTACCAGTCAGTGGTTGTTTTGTGTCAGAATAACCCCTCCCCCCCCTCGGCCAGTCACCCATTTGTGGTTAATGTTTTTGGGATGAGCCACGAATGAGCCTTGAGGGAATCAATAATGTTTTGAATAGAGAGCAATGTCCCAATTTATGCAGACAATTTCACTGTTTTGCTTCTTTCTGATGAAAAACACACATCCTGCAAGAAATGCCCAAAAGACGTCAATGCACTTGAACTAAAATAGCAGCACTTTTGTCTTTTGAGTACCTGGGATAGGGTTAGGGGGGTTTTTTGAATTTACCATTTTGTTTCTATCAGGGGCTACACTAGCATGAGCATGCAAATTGGTACAGTCAGTGGCAGAGATGAAGGTAACTGCTGGCCAATTAAAACAATTAAGGGTTCAAAAAAACCCCACTGGCATCTCCAATGAGACATGGCTGACATAAGCTCTTGTAAAGCCTCCATTTGTTCAATTCACATCCACTCCAACCCCACTGTCCTCAGAAGCAGCTGATCTAACATCTGCTAATATAAGAAATTCAGATACCAAAATAGTAAATGCCTTGTTGATTTTAGTTGATGCTGAGTGTCCCTAAATATTATTTGCTAATCCACTCATTATGCGCCAAGGTTGTCCTATATCGAAGTATAAAACAAGAGGAATAAGAAGCCACAACGGGAAAAATGTCACGGACAGAGTAACTTGAAGCACGCTATCTGATTCCCATGCGGGCCAACTGACTGCCCACGTTTAAAGGTCTTTGCAGACCCTCTGCAATGTAATGGGGGTGCATTTTCAATGAGCCGGTCTCCAATTTGTTTGCAGTGCTGTGCATGTTGCAAACAAAAATGGCGTAGGTGTTTATTTGCATATAGATCAGGGAAGTGAGATCACAAGCGGTCACTCAGGGCGCATGTGGAAACGCCTGGTGTGAACTGATACCCCTAGAGGCGGCCGCTTGGGATCACCCAAGCACCGTCAGCTGTAAACGGGGCCTATGATTGGCTGTTTTGAACCACGTACTAAATGATGACATAAACGTGCACACAATTAGAGGGTCTGCCCTGAAAATGAAGCTTATGTCATCGGGCGTGTTTGTGAAACGGTTTACCCGTTCAGCCACACTGCTCAGCAGAATCATTTTGTAGGTTTCCAGCAGCCATTTAAAGGTCCGCTGCAGAGGTTCAGACCTTCAGCGATGTTAGGGGGGTGCATTTTCAATGAGTGGCTCTCCAGTTTGTCCACAGTTTGTGTTTTGTGCAAACTTGAGGATAACGCGATGCGCAGTTTTACCGACGATGTCACACTTTGCCACAGATGACAGATGAGAGGAAGTTAACAAAGATGTAAAACGTATCTAGATTTGAAATCATTTTGGATAAAAGGGAAATGCAGCGCTTTGTTAGACTGTAAGAATACACACAATGTGTTTTGGTGAGTAACACAAAGGCTCTGCAGGGCTCCTTCCACAAAACTGAAAGAACGATACATATAATTGTTTTGTTTTTCTATTTTTTGGTATTTCACAGCATTGAAGTTGAAGCAAAAGCGTGTGATTAGGGAATCCTTCCCCTCGCCATTCCCCTAATACAGCTTTTTAAATTTCATTGTCCAGAACCAACACATACAGTAAAATCTGTTCTTTGTTTGCACAACGTATCACTTATCAGACCCTACAGACACAGAGAAAATAGCCTGCACTTTAGCCCTGATTACTACCGAGAAGCATCTTACTTGATCTCTAACTGTGTTTAGTTTTTGTTTTTCGTTACAGTAAATGGTCCTCCAGACGGACATGGACCTGGAAAATGACGTGTCCCTATTAGATAAATGTGCAATGGAAAATGTGGCCATGTGAGATCAGAAAGGGAAATCTGTGGCTGCATCAGATTAGCCAATGTCAGGAGTCTTAGCAGTGATGAGATGGAGGGAAAGAGGGGAAGGGGAGGGACGGGAGCCATGCTGGTAAGACGGTTGGAGAAAAGGGTGGGCGGCAACGATCGGACTTGGTGGGAAAAATAGCAACAACATAAATAATTAACCAAAACAGACATTTTATCTGATAACTAGAAACAGAGAGGAGGGACATCCGGGTATGCTACCATTTCACAAACAGCCCTGGGACACTAAACCAATCTTCTCAGGCTATTGTTGAGCATTTGCAGGTGTTGGGAGCAATATTTATACTTATTTAGCTTTTATTAATCTTTAAAGCCCATTCGGATATCTGATTAGTTGTTCAATGCAGCAAAGAGGTCTTTTAACCCGTTTGGTGTGGCTTCCTCTTATTGTATAATCAAACATTTTGTTTTTCTTACACAAGCCAGAAAGCATGAAGCAAAATCTGAGCGCAAGTTGCAGCATTTGATTACACCACCATTCGATCAGGCTCACAGACAATCTTTCCTCACTGTTTTGCCTATCTTTTTGATTTTTTCCTCACATTAGGAGGAATGCATGGTATATACCCGGCCATCTTGCAACTCAGCAAGCATATCTACTAATTCACTGAGCTCGGTGCATCAGGATCCTATAGAGATCTTCCACCCTGTGAAGAAGTTGTTGGGACTCAGGCCAGAATTGTTCTGGTTTACTTTCTGAACTGTATGACGACAGACAAGCTTGGTAACTGATAAGGTTGCATCTGCATTATGGATTCATGCACCACATGCACACAAAGATTGACCCAGAGTGAGGTGGGAAAGCTTCTGGCTGTAGGAAGCCGTGTCTGGGAAAAGAATACGGACAGCTGGCATTGTATTTTTCATGAAATGTATGAAAATCTCTATCATCATTTCACACTTACTTGGCAGCAACTCTGCCAGCGAAATCCCATCTCCCAGATTTCACTGCGAAACTCCTCAGTGAGTGCTGAGAACAAAGTTCCCTCATCACGCGGGAGTTGCCTTGTGAAGCGGATTTCAGTTGCGCAGCATGTGTGTTGGACATCTAGCATGGTTGACGTGGCCCCTTGCCCAAGAGACCTTGTTTCATCAGAGGATGTCTCACATTTCCCACTTTCCGTCTTGATGTTTGCTGCACTAGAAGACCGCTGATGAAAATATTACACAGCGAATGGGATGTCCATAAGAGATGGGGATCAAGGGTGTGCAATTCAGCGGTGGTGAAAGAAAAAAGTATGTTTCATTATTCACTGGACCAGTTGGCGAATGGAAAAATCTGGAAATGCATTGTGGCAGCCAATCAAATATTTGCATGCACACTAGAAACCTTAGATGCGTTTTTGCTATTTTCTAATTTCTTTCTGCTGTACAATCCTGCTTCAGATGAGTATAAACCAACTGTCTGGTGCATTTAGAGTTATAATGCATTTAAACTTGTTGGTATTTTATCAAAATCTGAATCAGCTTCATTGGCCAAGCAGACTCTGTGCAGCCTCTTGACTCTTTCCCTGCTGCAACATGCCCACACCAGCGGAGCCCTTTTGTTGTTATTCTGCTATACTGCCATTGTTGCTGCTAAAGCGCAGACTTTTAGCAAGATGGAGGTTAGCCATTAGCCCGCGTTTACAGAAGCAGTCTCCCATTATCAGCACAGGCACCACTTTTGTCTGCCATACATGCAGCCATAGAAAAGGCTGCATAGGCCTCTATTGTCATGGTAATGGAACCTTTGCAAATACTGGTTTCACTAGAGATGCATTTGCATCCGATGACTCAGGTCCTTTCAGACTGTGATCAAGGTGAATGGCTGGAGTTTGAGGTCAATACATTTATTTTCTCTGAGTGTACATTGTCATACGATTGAGGTCATTATAGTTTTTACTAACCTGTATATATAATAAAAAAACATTTTAATAATGTTGAGCAGTACTTTGAAAATGGTCGTCTTACGCAAATGCATTAATGAAAATGACAATGCAAATGAATGTAAATGAAGCCTTACACGCACATTCGGCTGAAGGCACCGGCTCCGGCTTCAGTGATTGCTATCTCATTCACTTAATCACCAACTCTTAAAATCCCGTCTACCCACTCTTCCTCCTCCTCCTCCTCCTCCTCCTCCTCCCCCCTTTTTCAGTCCTCCTTAAAAATCTTGTTTACTTTTTCTAAAAGTGGAAGTTTGGCGAGGGAGCGTGTGAACCGAAACAGATGCTGCATACTCTCTTGCTCTGTCACTCTTTATCTCTCTCTCTCTCACACACACACAATGGCAAACAGCTGCGCGAAGCTTGACCAACTACAGTAAAAGGAAGCAATACAGTATGCACACACGTGACGGCAAGCTGACTTTCCATTACAAAGATGATTGGTGGTGAACAGTATAGTTTACCCCCTTTGATTGAGACCCCTTTAAAAGGAACTGTGCTCAGACATAAGGCCAGTTTACTTCAAAGCATTACAAGAGACTTTTGAACATGTAAAGGAACCTTTCTGATGGTCATACATGGTGAAAGAACTGTGTTTACTTGTGTGGTGCCTGTAATTTCAATATTTTGGGGATATTCTTTGTAGAGCTTTAGTAAAATGTCTACTTCTGCTATATAACCTTCCTCTCGTAATGACAAGCAGCTTTCCACAGTGAGGGCAAAGGTGACTAGAGCTTTAGACTTAAAACAGTGCAGGTGGTGTGTTGCTTCAGGTAATGGTGACACAGTGAAATACGATCCAGGAAGTCCAGTTGAAGTAACAGATTAATGCGTTTACACACAGCACAAGGCTTTGTTCAGGCCCATTCAGAGTTGAGCCAGTCCCCTCGATGCAGCAGGAGTGCGAAGGCACATGGAAACACAGATTCCAGGTGGATCATTTTGTTAGAAACACCACAATTCTGCTGTGTACCTCGCAGTTGTTGTCTCGAAATATAAAATAGGCACTGCCATGATTTTGCATGGGAGGTGGTGTTTTTAAATGCAGGGCTTATATATTGATACACTTGAGAATCGCAATATGTTCTGTGATACGGTATTGATATTCAAAACAGAACTGATTTCTAATGAATCGTTCAAATGAATTAAATCAGATTGTGCAAAGGTAGTGCGATGTTGGATGTTTCAGCGGCTGTGGAAATACAAACACGAACACCACTGTTCTGATTTTTAACTTTTCAAAGCGAACAGTGACGTGCTGAATCGCCTTACTCCCAGTTTCACAACCAAATTGCCGATACACAGCTCTTGTGTGATTGCAGTCTAAATGCTCCAGAAGCCTGGGTTTGATGATGCGGCGTGTGTGTGCTTCGTGGAAAGGATTTGAGGGAAACCTACCAACCCCATGCTCGAGTTGTCAAGGTTAGCCATTTCCTTTAGCGCTTAAGTCTTTTATTTGATCATCTGAAAACCTTAAGGTTTGTGCAGCAAGCCTGAGGGAAAGCAAGCAATGTGAATGTTTGGCAGTATTTGGACTGAGTAAGAAATACAGAATCGTTGATTTCTAATAGAAAATCAAAATACAGTCTTAGTTGCAATCTTATTGCTGTTGATTAAATGGCTGATGAGATCTGTTTTGGTATTAGTTTAATTAATTAATAACACAAATGCGACAGCTGCTAGAATTATATGAGAAATTAATGATATCTCTCTCTCTCTCTTTTTTTTTTTTTTTTTTTTTTTACTTCGCCAGTGTTTTGCACAAACATTGTATCCTCCCGTCAGTTCCCATATAACCTTTTGTGGACGTAATAAAAGTGAGATCAGACCCAGTTTAGGTTAGGTGGGGGTTGTCACGTGTAACTGGAGGGAAATGAGTTTTCCGTGTACGATGGATAACATGGCAGATGCCCCTAATGAGCATGCTCACTAATCTGCCACCTGCGTCATTGTTACACCTGGGTTTTAGCTCCTATCCGCCCGCAGCCTTTGTCCATCATAGGTGTCAGTTGGGGCTCACCACCTACTATGTGCTACAGCAGCATGTGGGTTACAGTACATAGCTTATGATGCAAGGCCTTCCTCATCTCTCCATCTTTCCACCCCCCTCCCTCTCTCCCTCTCTCGCAGCCACCTGGCCCTGCCTCTGAGCCTGCTGGCTGACCAGATGCACCCTGAATAAAGCAGGCCTACAAGGAGAGAGGAGGGGACATAGAGGTTATTATGGGCCATTATTCAGTCAGATCTAGTTTTTGACAACCTAAAGAAATATGGTACGCCCACAACAAGCCTCGCTGTGATTGCTTTGAAGCAATTAACGGCCAATATACCTGCGCTCCTCGCACCTAATTTGATAGGATTAAGCCAATTCATCGCCGTTCAGAAGTGTGCGTTTGATGGTGCGTGACGGCCGAGAGAAGGGCCAGCGCCTTCTCTTAATGAACTGTTTGTGTTTATCCGACAGCATTTGCTTGTTGGTTTACGCAGCCAAGTGCCTGTGGATTCTCGCACGTTGATCGCGTTCTCTCAATTGTCAGTCGTCTAATTAAAAACAGATTAATGCCTTATTTACCCCAGGCTTAGAATGAACTTAGCACCATCCTCTGTACTTTGTCGGAGTAAACTGGCGGAGGGGAATAATAGTCAGGAGTGAATGAAGCACGCAGGCTGCCCGATCTCAGCCGGCCTCCATTATTGTAACCTGCATTGTCTCCGCAGCAGCACTTGTGCGCGAGGCATAAATCAGACAGTGATTTAAGTTTAACTTGGTGAAGATAGAGAGCGGAGGATAAGAGAGTAGAGGAGGAGAGAAGAATAACTCATTCATGCTCCTCAAGTGTCCCCCAATGGGCTGGCTGGCATGGCAGGGCTGAGGGAGCCGCATTAAGGAGCTGAGACAAAAGGGGGGCATCGATGAAAGAGCCTGCAGGGGGAGGAGGAGGGGGGTGGTTTGTATAAAAACATTTTAAAGGGAGATCCCCTCTTCTCTTGAGGGGGTAGAGGGGAGCGGGGTTGCAAACACACTCACACATGCAGATGCACACACACACACACACACACACACACGCATACTTTGTCTCACTTGGCACGGCCCCTTGTTTAGCCTTTAGGTGCCAAAGCAATTAGTTATGTTAATTGTAGGGGCCATTGCCGGTGAATGCAGGTTGAATAGAGCCAGTCAGCAGTGGATGATTGGCCAGGATCCATGAGGGGAATGGGTGGAGGGGCGGGGGCTGTCGTGACGTCGCCGGCCCATGAAAACAGGGGAGAGGGCAGTGTGTGGGAAAACAGGGGAGGAGCCAGAGTCGAAAGAGAGAGACTGAGAGGGTGGGAGGCTCAGAGCTTGAGAGAGCGAGCGCAAGAGAGGACGCAAATCCAGTGAGAGAAAGAGAGAGTTAAAGAAGATAAGCCCGGCAGAGTGAGCGAGATAGTACGAGGGGTAGAGAGAGCTTCACGCGAGAGAAAGACAAACGGCGAGGGCACGGAAAGAAAGTCAGAGAGAGATTTTGTGTGTGTGTGTGTGTGCTCAGTGCAGCGTTCCGCTCTGGTCTGCTCGGTTATCTGTCTCCATCTGGGTGCCATCTGCGTCTCTGGCTCTGGCCTTCGCCACACTGGAGCTCACATATGTGGGAATGCAAACACATGCCTGACATATGAAGGCGTGGAGTCACAGAAAGAGACAAAAAGGAAAGGATAAGAGAGCAAAACACCCGGCAGCTGCAGCTGACTTTCTCAAAAGGACTGAAGAGTGGACTCTACTAGAGTGGAGGTAGGTGAGAGGAGCAGGGGATCGCAACATGGACATTCTGGGTGTATTTGCAACAAATAGCAGCCATTTATCCTGATTTGGGTGAGTGAGCGCGTCCGCTTTTGCAAACCGTGCATTTATGTGCATAATGTTGTGTGTGTGTGTGTGTGTGTGTGTGTGTGTCTGTGTTCCATCCTAATTCCCAGAGCTGCTCTGTACTGTACAGATGGTGCCTCATCCTTTCCTCTTTATCTCTTCATCTCTTCATCCTTGCCCACCGAGGGAAGAGCGAAGGAGGGATGAATGTGTCTGCCTGCTTCCTCTACCAGTTTACAAAAACTTCTGCCACCATATGGACAAGATAGTTAATGCTTAGAGACTCTTGTTGTGTTGTGTTTGAAGTTCTGACGAGTCAGATCATTCTGCGTGGAGGCAGACCCATTTTTCACTTCCCTTTTTCGGTTCCCCTCACTCCTTAAAGCCCCTTGTCCAAATGCACGTTTTGGCAGTTTTCAGCGTGTGGCATCATGCGGTAACATCAGTGGCAGGAGCAGATTTATTTTGTTTGGGATGCTGTGGCAGCCGGACATCAGAGGTTTTAGTCATTTTGCCCAGAAAACTTTTCCTTGCATCATTAGTAAGCACAAAAGCATCCGTGGAACACGCTGCCTTCTGTCGTTTTCTTTACTTTTCTACATGCCCCCCCCCCCCATCTGCTTCCACTTGTGGCAAGAAAAGTCAATCTACCTGGAACGATGATGAAATGCAGGAACAGGCTTTTCCCCCCACCACCACACAAGTAAGACTTTGGTGTAAACATCAAAAACTGCTACTTGGAGCTGATAAATAAACCTGGCGTTGCGATTGGCTCCATGTGTGAAGGGGTCATACCTCTCTCAGCTGTCACTTACTCAGATAGTAATCGGTTTTTCCACATGGCAAGCAGAGCAGAAGAAGATAGGTAAAGAAGACGTGTGCATCTGTTGTACAGTATCCCAGACATATGGGAAGAGGAGGGGAACTGCTGTGTCTGTCTTTCATGCTGTGCCTACATGTTATACAACACCGACATCAGTGGGAACGTGGATCCCGACAGAGTGCAAATGTCACATTGTTGAAACAGGAATACCGTGTATAAGTTGAAATGTCGGAACACCCCCGTCCGCTTTGTGATATGGGTGGCTTTTTTTCTATCTACAGTTTCATGTTTTTGTTCATGAAGGGAGGAGGAGTGTGTGTGTGTGTGTGTGTGTGAAGGAGAAGCAGACAGAGAAAAGGCAGAGAGACCTGGCTAGTGTCACACCAGGCCAGGCCGGTCCATCGAGGGAGATAGGAGAGACTAACTGTCAGCTGCACAGTCTCAAACCAGAGACCCCTGTCTGGTCTGCTGGACACTGTCACGCTCCTGACAGCAGGCGCTGCTGCATATATCTGCGCGCGCACGTGTCCGTGCGTCTGCGCGCAGGTCGAGGACGTGACGTCTCTGTTTATTTTATTCAGAAATGTTATTTAAGCTCCATTCACCCCTGATGGGCAGTTACTGTTTTTGTCTTGGGTGTCTGTGGCTTTGAAGATTTGATCACATACTTGATAAGTGTATGGTTGAGCCTAAGGAAGTGCGTGCGTGCGTGCGTGTGTGTTTGTACCAGGTGTCTTGTAGACATTGCGTCTGCTAAAGTACAAGGCTGCTTGTCAAAGATTACTGTAGCCTTTTTTTTTTCCTTCTTCTTCTTCTGTTTTTTTTTTCGACCTCACTCCCAGCTGTGAGTTTCGTTACTCCAAGCATAGTTAAAAAAAAAAAAATGGAGAAACAGACCACCATGACCCTTACTCGCCATGCTATTATCTGAAGAATTCGCCCACAGAATAGCCCCTTTTTCAACACACGCACACACAGAGAATAGAGCAGCTGCTTTGAGAGTTTGATGCAGGAAGTGCTCTATTAGTTCCAGTGGCGAGGGCTGTGATATCTGCCCCCAGGGGTTCAATGAGAGGTTGTGTGTTTAAACGCGCTGCGCTCGCTCATGTGTTAGTGCGTGCGGACATGAAAGCATTTGGTCACTTACTCGACAGAAACCGCTCGGTCGCCACAAGTAGCACTCTGAAAGATTGCGTCGTCACCGTGAACGTCTCCTGGCTGTTTAAAAGGCCGTTCAATTGTGTGCGCAGACGTGTATCTGTGTCAACGAGCGTCTAACCACCTGCGCTCCCCAATCTCTCCCGATTGGAACCCCACTGACATTGTACAGGAGCCGCTCTCCTTGAGCTAAGTGTCCGAGTCAGGGGGTCTAGTGACCCTTTTGTCGGCCTGAGAGAGCCGCTCAGTGACCCAAGACAAAACCTTTATTTGCTGTATTAATGTGGTCTGAGAGGGAAGAGTATCAGCACGTTTAAAAGGCTGTAAAATGACCTCAACTGAATTCCTCAACCAAGTGAATCTAAGCTTTTGGGTTCTGCATTGAGATTAATTGCCTGTGGAAATAAAAGAATAATAAATTATCTAGTTTAATTGGTATAAAAAAACGTGTTTTCTGGGATCACAATGAAAATAGTTGTTTTTCCGGCCAATAAAGTCAATATCTTTTAGCCTTTTAGCCAAAAAACACCTGTCCCTTTAGCTTTTTAGGGCATTTGTTTCATTTCCCTGCTCTTGAGTGTGCGTGTAGCTTATACCTCCTGTGCTTGATTGCTCAAGATGCCTGCCTTCACTTTTTAGAGAAACCAAACAATTTGCCATTTCCAGTGTGCAGTAGGTAAGCGAGCCTTTTAGCTAACATCTCCAACACTTACAATGCCGCGCAGTTAGGCAGATGGAGCATTTACAGTGTATGTGTGGATGCGTTTAAAACTGTGTACCCATCTTGGAAAAAGACCAGAGTTTTCAAATGCAACCCCCCCCAAAAAACCAGAGTTGATACTCAGGAGTAGTTGCGAGAGCAAAAGAAATGCATTTGTTGGTGTTCTTGGGTTTGTGGGTGGACAAGAAGTGGGTGGTGCAGCCTCTCTCCATGAATTGTCTGTCATAGTCATTATTTTCTCCCTTTTCTCTCTTCCCCCAGACATAAAAATGGGTGTGCTCTCACCAACAACAGACTCAAAACTCTTCTCGCCCGATCATTCGCTTTGCTTTGACCGACACATCGACACATTGTAGCAGCGTTAGCCCTCTTCGCGTGACCTCAAACCCAGAAAGCGTGGATACACTGTGATAACGTTCACAAACACGCGCTCGTCCTCCACAGCTATCTCCGTTTCTCTCCTCATTGTTTAAAGCACAGCTGGCCTCTTTGTTTTACTTATCTGTCTCTCTCAGCGGCTGTTGAGCTCTGCTCTTTCATGCGGCCGGGCTAAGCTTGCCCACAGCTCTGTTTACGGACTCTGCGGCCCACTCCCACCGCTCATCTTTGAGTCCCTGCAACCCCAAAACCTGAGGCTAACAGATTAGTCATCTGTGTAGCTTGGAGAATGGATTGTGTTTTACGACGGCACATTAAGCAGAAGTGTTTGTGGTTGTTTGTGAGCTTTGCTTATCGGTGTTATGGCTGGCTTCCAGTGCGTTCCGCGACACGTTTGAGTGATGATATGTTTTTGAAAGCCCGGTCAGAGAAATGTGAACATTGCACACCCGCACAGAAAATAATAAGATGGCAAAATACTCAAAATGAAAATGGAACAAAACATGTGTACATCCATCAGCCAGCTGTTGGCAGCGCAAGTGAGATGCCTAAAAAAGGTAGAAGCAAAGGTTTGAGGTGAACCTAAACACAAAGCCTACTGAGTCATTGCACCAACGCTCTCAGCCAAGAAAGGCAGTGTAAATGTGCGCAGCATGGCCCATGGTGATAGCAACATCTGGTTGGACCCGAGCCCGAGCCATTGGGCTGTTAAGGCCTCCGACACCTGGTCTGAAACAGGCCGGTCTTAACGTTTGCTTTGTTTTCTCATGTCTAGAGCTCGTATTTTGTTTTATGGACTACCGTAACTCAGGAGTCCAGAGTGCGTGTCCGCGCGTATGTACGTCTACGGGTGTAAGGAGCTCAGGGAAAACAGTGTTTTGCCTGGCTGCAGGGTAAGTTGATTGTCTGGGTTTATAATGTACAGGAGCCACCCAGTCTTAGTCTTAGCACACAGTGATATATATCTTCAGTGTGTGTCAGGGGAGCTCTATAAGTCTGTTCTGACTTCGCGTGAGTCTTTTTTACCCTGAGAACCAGCACGCAGGGGGACAAAGAGAAAACAATGACGAAACAAAACTTAATTCAAATGCTGTTCTGCCTCCATAAACGTTAAAGCTGACTGTTTTTCATGTTGCAGTGTTGTGTTTAAAGAATCACAGGGCTCATGATGATTGATGGGCATGCTAACCAATTAGTTACGGAGAGGTGAGAGGGGTTGTAACCAGATATGCAGATAATCTACTGGCCTCAGAGAAGGGGAGCCAGCGTGAGAGGAGTCTGTGTGTGTGTGTGTGCGCGCATGTGTGTGCGTGTCACAGCTTTTGTGGTCTGAGGTCATGATTGACACGTTCAAATCGCCCCTGTTATGTCACAGTGGTTATTTGTGTGGGCGTGTGTACGCTTGCCTCAGGCAGGCCGTTTCACAGGTGTGTGTGTCACTTCAGGGATAACTGTCCTCCCTCCGCTCGGCCGATGACAAAACCCAACACCTGGTGAATGGGGCCAGCACGCTCGCACAACACACACGATGACACACATCCACTTCCATTTGTATCCCTCGTGGCCCAGCTGTGTGTGACGCAGGCGCGTGTCTGTGTTTTGCCACTCTGAATAACACACATTCGCCTGACCCAGTGAAAACAGAGTGTGTGACAGAAAGCAACGACGCGCGGTGTCGCCGCTGCTTTTACAGCAGCCACGGGTCGCCCCACGTTCTTTAGCAGCGACAGAGTTGTGAACTGTTAGGTGCTGTTGATGAACTGATTGGAAAGTTCCCTTCTTTTCACACTGGCCCTCAACACAAACACATGGAGGTCTCTTGGATAATTTAACACTGGAGGTTTATGTGGTGGTTCTTCTTGGAAGTGCCTCAGTGGTGAGGCTTAACGTTGTTTCCCAACACTGAGACTGCGGCAGCGATGAGACACGATGAGTTTCTCTCTGACTGCTGAGTATTTGTCAAGTCACTGACTTCAAATCCCAATCCAGCCAGCCCTCCTCGCTTTTCTCCCAGCGGTCTGACCTCGTGTACACGTGGACACTGTCCGGCCTCGCTGTCCGACCTCTGCCAAACCTCGTCTCCCTCCTCTGCTTCCAGCATCGCATCACTCTGCCCCCTTTTACTGCTCAGTCTTAGCTTTTATGGACGACGTCTGTCTGCCTTGCCGTCCCCTCTCTCGCCTCTCTCTGTCTCTCCCTGCCACTAAGTACATTTCCATCCGCCGGTCCCCTTTTTCACTATGTGGCAGTGTTATTGTAATTATCTCACTGAGTGACGAGGTTACGCGAGGGCTTCTGTCGCCAATCAAGAACCTCCTCACGTACGTGCGCGAAAGCCTCTTGCATGTTCTCCGTCCTCACCTACAGCCGTCCCTTTTCCACACGTCCCCTCATTCAGAAGGTGTCCCTCTTTCCTCTCCCTGCCTGTGCAGTCATCTTTCTCTCGCTTTCCCCCGTTACTGTCAACCCTGCCACCTCCCCATCTCTCCCCTCCCGAGCGGAGTGAGGAGCAGAGTGTTGACATTGGGTTTCGTCCAAATATGTAGTCTACGGGGCTGGAAGGTGGTAATGGGAGCCAAGAAAAACAGCCTGGCTCTGCGTCTGACAGCTAGACTTGTCTTTCAGATGAAACTAAATGAAAACAGTATTTTCTATCCTTGTTATTCCCTCCCACCCGTCCTCCCATCCCCACGTCGCAGCCCCTCTTTGACGCCTCTAATTTCGTATTCCTGTCTATGCTTGTTTAACACTCTTGCGCGGTCTGTAAATGTGTAACAAGTTTTGTTGCAGCGTAACAGAGTGAGAAATCACTGTTTTGGTTGATGCAGAAGCTAAAGTACGGGCATATTTTTAAATGACCCATTTAAGCGGGTAGCCTGTTATTATATTATAAACTGACTGTACTGTAAACTTTGCTGTAAAGAGTATCTGGTGACTGCTTATGCGGATGTGAGGCAGTTGTATTATGGCAACAAGTGAGGAGGTGTCAGTCCCATGGGAGCAATGAAATAAATGAAATTGATTGAAATAAGGTAAGGGGGGGGGGGGGAGCGTGTCTCCTGAATGTCAGAAATTTGACACCACACAAACACACACCCACACACACACGCTGAAAAGCCTCTAAAATACTGCAGTCCTTGAACTCGTTGTTTAGCTACGAGGTTATAACAACAACCTGACACAGAGAGAGGCCGCGCACGGTTGAATTATCTGTTTTCTAAGTGGATTTTGGTTGTGTGAGTGTCGGTGCGTGCACCCATGTCCTTTGCTGTGTGTTGTTGTCAGCGTGTGTGTGTCTGTGTGTGTGTGTGTGTGTGGGTGGAGGTCAGGAGGGAGCACAGGATAGAGGAACAGATGTGTGCTGTATTGTGGTGGTGTGCGTGGACGGACGGGGACCAGGTGCAGCTTTTGTCTCCCCGGCATTTAAGTCCACTCGCTTGCATTCAGCCGCCTCGTGCCTCCCCTCCCCTCCACCTCCCCCTCCTTCCTCCCTTCCTTGGAGGGAAGGCAGAAATGTGTGTGTGTGTGTGTGTGTGTGTGTGTGTGTGTGTCAGTGTGGAGGAGGGGCTGCCTTGGCTTAGTGGAGGAGGCTCCAGCAGTCCCTTCTGCACCCCCCTCCCTCTTCCCTCACAGGTGACTGTTGGAGGTCCCAGCTGGCCAGCTCTTGGCCGATTAGATCCATATGGTACAGGACGAAGCGGAGGAGGAGCAGGAGGAGGAGGAGAGAGAGAGAGTGCCCATCGGTTGCATGGGTGCTAAGGGGGCTGTTAGCTTGTCCCTTTTTTGCCCTGAGCATAAAAACAACTTAGATTTTTTGATCCTTTTCACTGATTATCATCCCTTTCCCTCCCATCATTTGTCACACTGTGGGCTTTCTTTTAATATTATCCCCCTGAGTTCATTTCGAATCTGTGTTTGCATTTAGGCGCCATCAAGGACCGATTTGCTGTTTGTGTGCTGTTTTAATGAAAGTTAATTAAGCTCATTTCTGTGCACTCGTGTACTGAACTGAGCTAAACTCGCACTCAGCCAGGCTAAACATGTAGTTCACCCAGTGCGTGTTTAGCTTCTCGTCTAGCCCCTGCTAAAAAAAAAAAAAAAAAAAGGGCATTTTGCGAAATTTTGCAATAAACAAGCGTTTTCGTTTGATGGGCCGTACGTCAGTTTTATGTGCGTGTCTGTGAGGCCGCATAGTTCGCATTGCATACGCTCTCGATTGTCTTTTTAGTCTCAGATAAGTTAGGCAGGCCTGCGTTCTGTCTTTTCGCACTTCATTTACATTGACAGGACAGAGATAACAGTATCGCAGCAGCACGCTCACACACACACGCACACACACAGGCCACATGACTCACAGCTGCCAGAGAGTTTAAACTTCAGAGTTAAACCACAAGCTTATTAAACACTAGCGACGTGTATTTATATCACATCACATCACGTATAATTTATTTGTACTGACTCAAAGTAGGTTATCCGTCCTCACTTCAAGCAAGGAGGTAAATGAACGTCCTCTGCACTTTATTTGTCTTTGTCATTTCCCATTTCATCATTTAATGGATTGCTTTCAGTCACATTAGTGGCTCAGTGGGAATAGCCCCGTTTTGTTTCTCCCTCTGTCTCTCTCTCTCTCTCTCGCCATCCTCCATCTTTCTCTGTCAGAGCCTCATTCTGAATCATCACCTGCAGAGGCAGAGGCAATTAAAGCCGATTGAATGTTTTAATGCAGACGAGCGTCACCTGAAGCTGAACAAACAAGGAACACCTGGCTAGCAACAGCAGCCATTACCACAGATGCGCATTGCCTTCCCATCCCTGCAACGGCAACTGTTGGAGGCAGCAAATGAGCGAGCCCGAGTAGCCTGCAAGATTATAAAAACTTTAGATGAATAGCATCTGTTTGAGATGAGAGGAGGCAACAGGAAGGGCGGCAGCACAGAACGGTACGAGCAGAACATTTAATTATTTAATGTTATATCAACAAACAATTTACTATAGACGAGTGTAGGTGAAGCCGTTCGCTTGCCAGCTTTAATTCAGTCCGCGTTTGTCTGCTGTTGTGTGTCGAGGCGCTTCGTGTACTTTGCCTTTGTTCCATTAGAGCAATGATGACAGGTGGCATTTAGACCAGACAAACATCCTCCTCCAAGCCAATATTCACCTGAGTTAACATCAGACCACTTTGTACACACTCTGTGTTTATGTCTGTATGTGTATGTGTGTGTGTGTGTGTGTTTTGTGGCTTCTGTGACAGCTGCCTCCCCTGACGGTCCTGTGACTATATATGGTGGACTCAGGTGCTCGCAAGCCAGATGAAGTCATCCAGCTATGTACGCTGTCTAATTGACAAGCAGAGGCAATTCTCTGTGGGCTGTCAGCACTACGCGCACACACACCTGATGTCTCCCGCTTTGGCCATTACCTCTGGCTCGGCTAACGACGCACCACGCCGCGTCTTAAGATTGCACGAGCACAGCTGCAACCTAATTTCCCGGGATGTAGACATGTGTACGACATGTTTGTATCCGTTGTGCATGATTACAGTCTGCGGCCTTCTGCAGACCTGTCAGTCAGGCACAGCACAATGAAGCTTTACAAGGATGACAGTCAATTTGGACACAAAACCACTGTTCGCTGCCAGTGGAGATGTGTTAATGATGTGTCAACATGTCAACAAAGTACTCGCGAACACATTCACATCACTACCGTATAGCACACGCTGCTCTTTGTATGTATATATAAGTTGTTTACATGGTAACAGTGTTGACACTAAGGCCATATGCCCCGTTGATTCTGTTATTGAGATGTCAGTCTAATTTCCTGGCCATACGGCTGGAGCGTGTGTAGTTTGGAACTGGTGTGTGTGTGTGTGCGTGCGCGTGTGCGTGCTGCGGGCTGCTTCCTGCGGTGCACTGGCAGACCGTGTGTATGGTGGGTATGACAGGACAAATGTCTGCATAGATCCCTCCTTCCTGCCCCCTACGTTGGTGAACAGGTGGAGCGATGGCAGGCAAGCTACAGGGCAGAGAGAGAGAGAGAGAGAGAGAGAGAGAGGCTGAAAAAAGACAGGATGGACTGCAACACAGACGGAAGAACAGTCGACGGTGTGTAACGAGTTGCAGACATGACAGATGAGTTGCATCGGGCAGATTGAGAAAGGCTGAGAGACTTGTTGTCAAAGTGAGACTTGAGCTAAATTTCCTTTATGTGAGCATGCTTGTACATTCAGCCGTGGTGGAAGCAGTGTTCAGTTCCTTCATTTAATTAAAGAGTACTTAAGCAGTAGTGAAGCAGTAAAGATGCGTAACTACAAGTAAAAGAGTGAGTAAAAGTGCTGACTCTGCAGTAAACTGGTCTGGAATGATATTCCTGCTGCAGACATGAAGCAGTTTACTGTTGTTTCCCATTTAAATACTTAAAACACTGTTGGCCTGTTAAATCCACAGCAATGCATCATATTCTATGGGATCATTATATGTTTGTGGCGTGGCTGTCGTGTCAGACCCACTGTTTTCAGCTTTGTGACTGTATTTTCTAGCTAATCCAATTTAAACAATGCTTACCCCGACACTGAAGAGGAAGGAATGCTTAATTCCTTGGTTTTTATTAAATTCACAATCACCAAATTTTGAGATACATGCTATAAAATGTGCAAAAAAAAAAAAAAAAAAAAAAAAAAAATTGTAATATGAAAAGCGACAAGTAATTTTATATTAAAATACGAATTTAACCGTGACACAGATGAAAACACTCGAGTAAAGCACAAGGACCTCAGAGAAGTGCAGCACTCATACACCGTCATTCATTACTTTCTAGCCCATATTCACGTATAATTTAACTTGAATTCTTAATGCATTGGTTACTGTGGTTTTACATAAAACGCTTTTTTAATCGATCGATAGGAGTAATTCCTCCTTTCTGCGTTCCCCACTGACGGCTTATACCTTCCAACTTAAGCCTTTATAAACTGGCACCCTGTGGCTCAAGGCCATACAGAGTTCATAGCTGTGAAAAAGATATAAAGGGCGCCATTGAGGCCAAAGCCCTAAAACCATGAATCCACATTTAAAAAGCTGCTCTCTGCTGACCCATGACCTGTGAGACCATGCTTGTCTATTAACCGTTCATTCTCGACGCAGTTAGAAAAGTCTGATCCACTCTAAATGGAGACGGGACCCGGCCTCCGTGGATCTCCAGGAGACAAAGGCCTCTTCTGATCCCACACCTCCCCACCGGCACACCCCCATTTCACTTTCTCCCCAGCCCATATCTGGTGGTCTCATTCAGCGGCAAAAGCATATTGAAAGGTGGCGTTTAACATTCAAAAGCTTTGCCGATCTTGTTAGTAAAGCGTGAAATAACCTCGTCCATTTCTCTCTCTGTCTCTTTTTTTTTTTCTGCCCCCCCCCCCGACCCCTATTCGCTGAGGAGCTCAATGAGGGGGCATTCTTCTCCCACACAATAGGCTTCTTCAGCATTTCTTCTGTTATTGATCTGAATGGTTGGGAGTGAGGGGCTAAACTTTAGACATCTGGCTCTTTGATGGGGGGTGGCTGCCCTGGCAGTGTGTGGTGTATGATGTGAAGTGGGTTGAGGTGTGTGTGTGTGTGTGTGTGTGTGTGTGTGTGTGTGTGTTTGGGGATTTTAGTAATCTTTTGTGGCCGTAGACCTGAAGGATTTGCATTGAATAAAACTACTGGGCTGAGCTTTTATTGGCTTGGTTTATTATCATGTGGACACTTGTGTGAGTCAAACGCCTGCGTTTCTCTTCATGGTTGTATATCTGTTAACTCATCTTGTGTACATGGCTGTGTACTGTTTATTCAATGTGGAGAAGCGTAGTGAGATCTGAAGCGCCACCACGACTTTTAACCATGGCTTTAAACGTGTTCTGGTTTTTGACCCCCAGCTGACCCCCTCCTCTCTCTCTCTCCTTCCTCCGTCTCTGCAGACAGTAGAGAGAAGAAGAGCCCTGCCATGCCCGGTTCTCCTGTCGATGCTAAGACTCATTCCAGATCAGCCCCCAGCAGCAGCAGCAGCATCAGCTCCACTATGCCCCCCCTGCCTTCTGTCAACCCCAGCGGCCCTCGTCCGGCCTCCTTTTCCACCACAGCACGTAAGGGTCGTTCCTGAATTCTCTCCCGTCCACAGTGGATTCCCACTCTTGTTCTTCCCGCCTCAAAAGTTCATATTAATACGCTGAATTTGGTTCACCATCTTAATTTCTCCCCTCTTCATCTCACCTTCCCTCCCCAGTGACCAACGGGAACCATCATTCCCCACCGACCCTGAATGCAGTGCCGTCACCACCGCAGCGTTACAGCAACGGACCGTCCTCTTCCTCTTCCTCATCGCTGGCGAACCAGCAGCTGCCGGCCACCTGTGGGGCTCGCCAGCTGAGCAAGCTGAAACGTTTCCTGACCACGCTGCAGCAGTTTGGCAACGACATCTCCCCTGAGATTGGAGACAGCGTCCGGAGCCTTGTTCTGGCCCTGGTGGTAAGTTCTTCATGAACGTGTGAATGATTTGTCTGGCATGCCAGCGTCTCCTGAAGACTTGGATTAACTTAGCTTCATTACGTTAAACACTTTGGACTTTCAGGGTTAATAAACTGTTTTTTAACCCTCCCGTCTCCTAGAATTCCACAGTTACCATTGAGGAGTTTCATTCGCGGCTTCAGGAGGCCACCAACTTCCCATTACGGCCGTTTGTCATTCCTTTCCTAAAGGTAAACACACCTTCAAAATTAATATTTGCTTTGCATCATTCCTTTGTTCCTTTCTTCTCTATCCTCCACACCTCTCTCAGTAATGTTTTAAACCTTGCACTCTGTGGTGAGCCTGCGGCCTGCCAGAATAACCTAGCTGCTAAAAGCATCACCCTCGCTTCTGGCGGGTGGGGTTTCTGAGCCCAGAGTAAGAAGTTAAAAAGACTAAGTCCTTGACGTCAACCAGACTCCTCCGGTACCATCTGAATAATCTCTGCGCTATCACATCGCAGAGTCTGAGTCGTGACGGAAAAGATCCTTTTACACTTTATTACTGTGTTTCCAGCGCACAATGCGGTACCCTATATGCGTGTAGGCCTTCTAATTGAATAACCTGCTTCTCTGCAGTTCAAAGCAACCATTAAGATTTGCGTGTTTACTTGACAAGCAACAGATGAGTGTGCGTGTGTATATGTATGTGTTAAAGAGCCTCCCGAGCCCCTTTGTAACAAGGGGAGTCTGCAGAGGACACTTTTTTTTTTTTAGGAGCTCCCCTCGGCAAAGCAGCCCGTAAATCTTCAGTCGGTTGTACCGCCGTGACTTCAAGCAGTCAGAATCGAGTCTTTTTCCACACTTACCTCTTACTCACCTTTGGAGCCCTTCCATCTGTCTGTCTGAGAGTGCAACAGAGACAAGAAACCTCTGTTTGACTCCTTCTGCTAATTTATTACAAAGGGGTGGGGTCCCCACAACTTGATTCCAACTGTCTGAGACTAGTCTGTCTTAAGAAAGAGAGAAGGAGTGGGGGGGGATAGACAGATGGGACAAAGTCAGGGGGTGAGGAAGTGGAAAAGAGAGGGAGAGTAAGAAGGGTGGGTGAGGAGGAGAGGGGGAAAAGTGGGAACTCGGAAGTGTGAAACATGCCTATAAAGCGTTCCCTTCCCTTTTTATGGGCTTCAGTGCGCCATATGGAGCCGCTGTCCCGTTAAAAGAGCATTCAGCTGCCAAGGCGCCGCCAATCTAGCATCCGCCCCGCTGAACCCCAGAGAGCCCTGTGCTCAACTGACACACTGCACATGTGTTCGCTAGCTGGGGCCCCAGGGAAAGAAGGGAGGCAGAGGAGCAAAAGTGAGCGCAGGGGAGTTAGGGAGAGTAGACCATAAAGCAGAGGTAGCATCATCTTTGGGATGAAGGCACACTACGGAGGGCGAGGGGGCTAGAGATGCTAGTCAAGAAGTTCAGAGGATTAGAGGAGGAAGGGGTCCAGGTTTGCAGAATCTGCCACATGATGGTTGAAAGCGCTCCGTGATCGGAGGAGGTCAGAGGCACAAAATGAGAACGGTATGGTTATTTAGCTGGTTGCTCGAGAAAAGGGAGTGAGGAAGTGGTGTAATTGCAAACACACCAGAGTCTGTTCCTCATTAGAGGAACGCAGGGAACAAAAAGCGCGATGGAAAGATAGGATGGAGACAGTCGCAGATAAATATTTAAAAAAAGAAGGTAAGGAATGAGGCAGAAGTAAAGTCTGTGTATCGTTTGTTGTGAAACGGTTTCTAAGTTTATAAGCCGTCGTATTATGGTGCATATCTTTGCTGTGACCGTCGTCTTGTGGCATCGGCTCTCGCTCCATGTGCTAAAGGTTAGTAACCGACTTCAGCAGCAGCAGCTCGCACAAACTCAGCCTTTTTCATTGGAGCCCAAAGAGAAGCCGCAGCCACCATGGAGGCGGCCGCAGAACAACACCCAGACCCGAACTGAGCTTTACAGCCAGACCTCAAGGAGTCACTGCCCCCTCCCCCTCAGAAACCTCTCAGTCCCAGCGGGGCGTCTTCACATCTGCACTGCGTCTCTTTGCCATGTTGCAGTGTGTTTGCTCCATAAGCTGCATGTTGCCACTCTCTCTGCGTCCACCTCTGGATGCGTATGTGAAGTCTGATACTGATGTATGTGTGAGGCAGATGGCTGACGTTCAACCGGGTGCAACAATGCTTTCTTTCTTCAGGCTAAAATTAGAATAAAACCTCACCTCAAGTTCTTTTCCTCCTCTGCACTTCCAGGCAAACCTGCCCCTTCTGCAGAGGGAGCTGCTCCACTGTGCACGGGCAGCCAAGCAGACCCCAGCCCAGTACCTGTCCCAGCATGAGCATCTCCTGCTAAGCACCACCTTGGCCTCCTCACCGGACTCCTCTGAGCTGCTGATGGAGCCCCCTGATGGCAGCACCAAGAGACACAGCCCCAGCAGGTTAGAATGACGATGTTAGTGGGAGCGCACGTAAACAGCCTTCATCTCCCCCCTGCTCACCACAAAACTGCCCTCTCTTCTTTAGGGGTAAAGAGAACGGTTTCCACGAACGTCCCCCCGTCGCCATGGAGCCCGCCGCGAAGCGAATTTGCACCATCAGCCCTGCTCCCCGGCACAGCCCTGCCCACCCGCTGCCCCTCAACACCCAGCTCCACCCGACCCCGCCGCCCCTGCAGCACTACGCCCTGGACGACATCGCAGCGCCGCACATCCTGCACCGCGAGCACAGCCAGCGGATGTTGGAAATCCGCGAACTCAAAGACCGGCCCAGACTCCCCGGTACATATGCAGATTTTGCAAAATTGTGTTTATGAAGTAATTTCCCCGGTCTAAAGTTAACGACCGCTGACGCTGTATTTATTCCTTCCACCTTCCTGGCGATGCGCGGTTCAGTCTGAGTCAGTGGAAAAGTTCGGTTCATTCAAACAAACATTATTTACACACTTTTCATCTAATTTTGCGGCAGTGATAAAAAGAGTGCTCCATTCATCCTCGTGGACATTAAACCAGTTCAAATGATGTAAATTTGAGTAAACTGAGAAATAACATTCATGCAAACACTTTCACTTCAATCCGGCTCTTCTTCGCAGCAACTCGAACACACACATGCATACGTATCCTGTGAGCGATAACGGGTGGTCTGTGTGTTTGCGCAGCCGCCCCCGTATATCTCAGGAGTCTGCACGTGTGTGTATATAAACAGAGCCATACTGTCCAGGCAGGGAGGGTCGGCTCTACTCTGGTGTATATCTACCCTCCATTTGGGGCTTGTCAGCACACAGTGGAAACAGCAGTAGCTCACAGACGCAGACCAAGGCACACACACACACACACAGAAACACACCTTGATATGTTCATGGTAGAGGTGCTGTGTTTACGAGGCCTTAGTCCCTTGTCTGACAGCCTCCCGCCCGCCTGCCGCCACTTAACTCACAGACACACACACATAAACACACCAGTCCACACACTCATGGCTTTGAACTGATGAACACTGATGAGAACCAGGAGTAGAGAAGAGGTCGAGGGGAAGGCCAGTGTGTTTGTGTGTGTGTGTGCGCGCGCGGGTATGTGTGTGTATATGCACGTGTACATGTGCATGAGGGAGTCATTATTCTCTTCAGCAGGGCCAGTGTGCATGTGGCCTCTTGTTTTCTGTTTGTTACTCGATTTTAAGAGTTTGTGGTTTGCTGAGTCTTTGTACTTTGGGGGTGTGTGTGTGTGCGCTTGTGTGTACACGTATCAAGATAGATTTTGGGGCTCTGGATGAGCAAAAGCTTTGTCTGTGCAAACTATTATTACTCTTGAATGTACAATTAAATATTCCTGAAGTCATGGTGTTGTGTAATAACTGTATTGGAATCAGACAGTTGGGATGAATTAGTTTGTTGTGTTTGTGTGTGTGTGTGTGTGTGTGTGTAATGGTCCACAGTGAGTGTCAGAGCGGCTGGTTGTGTTTAGAAGCGGAGCCACTCCACTCAGCCTGAGTGTCTCCCTACTGGAATGCTGTGCGCTCCAGGAGGGGAGGTGCTGAGGGAGAAGTTTGGGAAGTGTGTGTGGTTGACAGCTGACTTCCAGATGTGTGCAGGCTGCGGTGGCTGGATGTCTGTTTTGCATCACAGGCTTCTCCCTTTTCTCTTTCACCCCACCTTTGTCGCTCACAGTCCCTCAGTCCATCCCGCTGCTTTCCTTTCTGGTTCCACATTTACAGTTTTACCTCACTGCCGTCGCTTTTCAATCTGGATGCCACGTCTCCTCCGCTATTTACAAACCAAATCTGCCCGGGCCCAGTTTATGATCATCATCTGATATCGTGCGTTAACATATTTTAGCGACATAGCATCACAAAGTGTTTGTGTCGCCCTGGCAGAGCACGGATTTACTGCAGATACAGACGCGCACCTTCCCCTCGCTCACTGTTGCTCGCGGCTTCTCATACATTAAGAGGAAAGTTAATCACGTTGGCCTGCGGTCTGTCTTGTGTGTTTTAATCAGGCACTAACGGGGGCTACCGCGAGGAGCCGGTGGACCACAGGCTGACAGACCGAGAGTGGGCTGATGAATGGAGGCATCTGGACCATGTAAGTGTGTAGACAGGCACCGCTGCTGCCAGTGGCTGGCGATATAGAAAGAATGTAAAGTGGGATTTGTTTCCCTGCGGTCCGACGTTAAATAGTGTTTTAACTTCACGATGCAGCAATGAATACAGCACACTTGTATTCTTGTTTTGCTGCTAACTGGGCTGATTTTCAAATATTGTGGTTTTTGGTTCTTTGCCATTAAGATTTTGAGACATTTAAACTAATAAATTATACGTTTTAGTCAAAGTTTCAGTAGGAAGCAACATAATGGTGCTATAAGGAGCAACGATAACATGTCCATATACTTTTCATAAATGGCTAAAAGCAGTCAATGCATCTTCTCGTCCTCCTTCATCGTCCAGGTGTTGAACTGCATCGTGGACATGGTGGAAAAGACACGGAGGTCGGTGAGCGTGCTCAGACGATGCCAGGAGTCCGATCGCGAGGAGCTCAACTACTGGAGACGGCGTTCAAGCGAGCAGGAGGACCCACGCAAAGGAGGCTCGGGCTCGGCTCCCTTCTCCAAGACGCACAGCCCCCACTCTGCAGAGTCGGGTGGGTACTGTCATTTTCGATTCAGTGACGTTGGCATGCTGTTGAAAACCAGCCGCGGTGCTGTCATTTGTGCGATTGGCGCTTACTGTTTTCCCACAAGAGAGGATTGCTTCATGGACCCCGGGATGAAGCCAGACCAGTGGGAATCAGTTAGTTGTTTATACTTAAAGGGCCAGTTCAGCCAATTTTTAATAGAAGAAGTAAAAAGCCCCAAAGATGAACATCAGTCTCAAATCTTGAAGAAACAAGTATTGCTAAGCAGGAAAGTTTTGATTCAGGTTTGTGACAAATTCCAAATCGTGTGCTCTCAAAAGCAGAATGATCAGATTGTTCTTGTATGATACTAGACGGTCTGATCAGCATCCTGGACTGCCTGTCTCCTAATTCATACCCTGTACACCGCCTAGTGGTCACTGACTGAATTGCAGCTGAAGTCACATGTCAGTGTGCTAGTGCGTCCCTCCACAGTGAGTCTTCCAGTCTGCTGTGCACTGGCACGGTTCTCTCTGAGTGCCAGCCTTGCCGTCCCCCTGCTGGTCCATAGTCACAGACAGGTGCCAGGACTGGCCTCGGCCATATCGGCCACAGAAGGGCCGTCCTGCCGTCCTGCAGGCTCAGAGACCCAGAGCTGGCTGACTCGCCAGAGCACCATCTGGGCCCACAGACGGGAAGCCTGCCTGCCTGCCTGCCTGCCTGGGCTCGGGCTGAGGAGGACTGTAGTGGGGGTGGAAATGGCGTCGGGGAGGGTGCACGCAGGCTTGGTTGAAGAGAGAGGATGTAAATGAAGGAGAAGAGAGAAAGCGGAGGATATAAGAGACGGGGAAAGGGGGGAGCTGAGCCAGGTGGCAGCGTTGTAGAGGCAGAGCCCGGTAGCGACACAGAAATGAATTGAGATGCAGGGAGAAGAGAGATTTGAAGGAACAGACAGAATGTTGACACAGCTTGTTGGTCCGCAATTCCCTCCAAGCCAAACACATTCCTTTCTAAAGCTGTCAGATCTCAGATCAGTCCAAGACTCTGATAAACAACATTTTACATTGCTTGTGTGGCCCAGATATAAGGACTTGTTTGTGACAAAATAAAGGCAGAGACGAAGAAGATAATATCTCCACCGGCCCGCGTGGCCTCTCTTTTCGGGCACCTTACCTTGATTGAACTGTCACTCACAAAGTCAGCAATTATTTCAACAATGCATCATCTTAATATCTTTCATAAGCCCTGGCAGGTGCTAATCCCTTCTGTCTCTGCTTTCCCGCAGACTCCCAGCGCGACTTTGCTCCGCGGCCAGGCTCAGCATACGTTACAGATGAGATCTGGAGGAAAGCCGGTGAGAACACCACTCCAATCTGAACTTTAATTTATTGTACTGCGGTGCTAGACACAAAAGTAATTGTTGCCCTTTAGCATTGATCAAGGTTACAAGAAAAAAAACCAGAAGTCACGTTGACTGACTAAACTCTCCCTCGATGTAGAAGAGGCGGTAAACGAGGTGAAGCGTCAGGCCATGGATGAGGTCCAGAAGGCCGTAGCAGAGGCCGAGCAGAAGGCTTTTGAGATGATTGCTGCCGAGAGGGCTAAGATGGAAAAGACTCTGGCTGAGGCAAAGAGGAAGGCTCAAGAGGATGCCATCATGGTCATCAATGAACAGGAGGACTCCAGTGAGGTGAGCGGAGATGTATAGACTGTGGGCACGTTATACTTAAAGCTGCATTTTAAGTAGTTTGTTATATTAAAATCGGATTCAAAAGAGTTTGCTCACTTAATCTGCCAGCACGCAACCCACAGAGGTTTGTTTCCCTCGCGTTCAGGGTAAAAGCTCCGCTGTTTTCTAGTTCTCCAGCACCACACGGCAGACAGACAAAGACACAGTGCAGCATTTAGCAGCTCAAAGTCTAAATTTTCCCCTCAGGCTTGGGTGATCAGCAAAACGGAGCTCAAAGGGCAGTGAATATTGGACTTTAATCTGTCAGGGGGCCAAAAACACAAGTTTAATAGGTGCTTTGCTCCATATCTGCTGGATGCGTGCACAGCTTGTCTGCTTTTATTTCCGAAGAGGCTTACGATATTAAAAATCTGCATGTTAATTCTGCATGTGAGATAAAAAGTTCCTGTGAAAACTTAAGGCCGTCTCTTTTTTGATCCTCAGTGTTGCTGGAATTGTGGCCGCAAAGCTAGCGAGACGTGCAGCGGCTGCAACGCCGCCCGCTACTGCGGCTCCTTCTGCCAGCATAAAGACTGGGAGAGGCATCACCTCATCTGCAGCCCAGGACTTCAGGCTCAACCCAAGCCAGTTTCTGCCATCACTGCGAGCAGGGCAGCTGCAGTGGCGGCGGCGGCAGCAGCCAGGGTGTCTCCTGTCGGTCTGGCTGGGGTCAAAGCCCCTGACAGCGTGCCATCAGTCTCCAGTCCCAGTGGAGAGAAAGCATCGGTTGCTTCCCGCTCCTCCACCCCTTCCACCCCCGCCTCAGCCCCTGAGAGCAACGGACACTAGGAGGTGAAGGACATCCGCCGGCAAACACGTCACCTGTCCTCTTCCTTAAACTGGGAAAAAACTGAATCAGCAGCAGGAGGGAACTATTTGTGGGTTAAGTTAGGATAACAGATTTTTCATCATACTCTTTGGCAGATAAAAAGGACAGATTATGGATGACTGTAGAGTGATATGTCAACTGGGACTTTGGCTTTGGCATCGAACAGAAGGACTCGTCTCGAATGCATCCATTGGATGAGCAGATCTCCCTAACAGATGGAAACGTGCTTTTCTCCGTCCAAAAACCCCAAATCTTGGATCTGCGAGTGGTGGTAAAAAAAACAAAAAAAAAAAACCCAAACCCAACAAACCGATGATTGATCTGAGTTTATCTCTGGCTGCGGGGAGGAAGTTGAGAAGAAGGCATATGAGAAAAGACAGAGGAGATAAAAAAAACAAAAAAACCCCAAACAAACAATGAGGTACAAAGACGCCTCCCACTCGGACCAGTGCTCTCACTTTACTTGTGTATATGATATGATAGGGGGGTGGTGGTGTGAAATATAAACAGTGTAATCATACCAGCCATAAAGCATCTGTCTTCGTCCCCTAGGAACAATCTGACAGTAGGCGTCTCCGCAGCTCTCCTGTATACATAGATATTTGCTTGCCAACTACTCGTCAGGTGTCATTTGTGTGCGAGCGTGTGTGTCTGTGTGCGCGAACGCGTGTGTCAAACGGTCGTGCCGTCAGTGAGCGTTGTACAGCACATGATTCCTTTTTGTCAAAGCAATATCAAAGCTGAGGCGTCCGGGTATCTCAAGCTGTTTCTGCATCACCAAAGTTTTCAGTCGCTTAACAGAGAAAGAGAGAGACATAGAGAGAGAGAGAGAGATGTTGTCATTGCCTGCAACTGTCCTTGTGAACGAGAGATGATTATACACTAACCCCACATCATATCTACTTTTATAATGAGCTTAACTCCGCTCGGCTATTTTTATGTTCTGATCGTCAGATATTTTCAAAGAACGGAGCGACAAGGCGATGGTGATTGGATCAAGCTGAGCGTGGGAAGATGCAGTTAAGACTTTCTTCTGGTTGCAGTTTCAATTTTTGGCACTTGTTCACATCATCGGTTGTGTGTGGTGGTTTGGAGAGGAGGGTGGGGGGGGGCGGTCAGATGTTGCTCCAGATCTTCCACCGTTGCAATGTTTGCATCAGCGGATGAGAGCGATTTTGGAGTACAGTTTCTTCACACAGTGGGGATACAAACTGCACGTGTTGCATTTGGACGGAGTCCTCGCTGGTGCTCACATTGCCGCGGTGCAGCTTTAGAGCAGCGACTCTGTCCCACGGAGAATCTCAGGAGCTAAACCTCTATTTGTATGTACAGATCATTCTTTTTATTTTTCCTCTGTCACCGTTAGGTTCAAGTCAAACGTTTAGTGAGGACCTTTGATTTATCGTACTCTGCTGTTACAACTGAGACATCGTTCTTGTTTTTGTTGGTTGTAAGATGACTTTGTAAAGATTATTATGAGAGAATGCCTTTATTTTGTGAGCCACGATCTTCTTCGACCTTCAAACACGTTCTTTTGTTATGAGGCATAACTTCATATGAAAAAAAGATATCTTGACATGAAGTATGAAATAAAGAAATAGAATTACTTCAAAGTTGTCTCTCTCCTTTCTCTGATTGACTTTGTTTTATAATATGTAATAAAATAAACACAAAGTATGAAATAAAACATCTGTCAACTACTATAGAATGACATTTCCCCATATTTGATCATCAAAAATATATTTGTCAGACTCAACTCAAACCTATATCCTTAAGATTATATGTCCATATATAATCTCACTACAGATCATAGAGTCCAAAGCATAGAGCCTAGCCTTTTCCTCTATTTAGTTATCACAGCATTTATTAGGCTTATACTGTTTGGCTTGGCACCAAAGCTCTGTTGGATCTAATTTATAATGTTCTTTATTATCACATTAAAGTTTAGTCAAAAAGCTGAGAACAACAGCGCTTCAGATCACTAATTAGTGTGATTTCCATTCTCATTGATTTATTATCTCTGTGTAATTGAATTAAAAATTGTTTCCGAAGTCAGAATAAATCAACTGATAGACAGCAAGTCCTTCCACAGTAAACTTGTTTTGCTGCACAGATTGCGTGTTTCCTCTCAGAAGCGACACAGGTCTCTAATTTTTTGCGCCCCCTTTGTCCCCATAATGTTGTGAATCATTCAGTGACTCTCTATAAAATATGCAAGAGGCATCTTTGAATCCAGGTATGAAGTAATGACGAGGCTCTCCCAGAGGCCGACTTATTCTGAAGCGGGTAGGAATTCGGTCATGTATAATACATAACCTTTTTCCACCTCTGGGACCGATTCGCATTCAGGCCAGCTCGTGTCGCAGGTGGTTAATAAACTGGACATCATTGTGTTTTTACATCAAAAGGAGCAAAGTGTTCCCTCAATCAGAGGCCCCCAGGCTGGAGAGAGATACGATATCATGTGTAACCACGAGGTGGCAGTATGAGCTGTAGTTTGAGAGGTGAAGAGTCATTGCTGTGCGCCTCCTGAAGTCTGAGGATCCATTATGTGGATGACTTGTTGCAAAAGGTCTGTGATGAAACGCAGCAGGTGCTAAAACAGTGTCTATAATATATAGAAATATATTAATGAAAATATTTTTATGTGATGTGTCAACTTATGAGGAGTATCATCCTGTTGTTGCTGATGCACACCGTGCTGAGTCAAACTTTTATATTTTATGGTTGATCTGGGTTTTTTTGTTTGTTTGTTTGTTTATTGTTTTGTTTTTGCATTTTGAATCTATAATTATTTATTTGGAAAGCAGCTAGCAATCACAGCGACCAGACAAACATATAAGTATCTCAAAAGAATTCTAATATTTTGATCACACGGAAAACACTCAGCAGGCGGCACACTGGAATTATACTCCAATACATTACTTTTTTACTTTTCAATAAATGTACTTTTACCATGAGGTGATGGGTACAGAATCTTTTCTTCATGTGGTGAGTTCAGAGCTGTCGTCCACCTCCAGATTTGTCTCCTCTTCTTGTTTAACACAGAAATCATTTGGTCTTGTCAGCGAGTGAAAGTGGTGAACTTCCCAGAGAAATTATTATTGTATTTAACAATAATAAAAAATATTTCCTCTCCTACAGCTGTTGGTTCGCTGCTTTATGTGATGAACAATATCAGAAAGAAGAGGCCCACTAAACCTAAAGAGTAAGCAATAGACTGGAGCAAAACTTTCCACCAGCAGCGGGCACCAACATTCTCTGCAAGCCAGGCGGAGAAGTCTTTGATATGCACTTGCAGAGACTGGACGATGGTCGTGTCCACAGCTGGAGTCTGTAATAAAATTGCAGACTCCAGCAGCTTCCTGCCGCAAAACTTCTTCTGAAGGTCTTTAAGAACAGCCTTGCAGATCTTCTTGGTGCTCTTAACGTCTGGGCAGAAGCCTTCAGTTATAGTGAGTCCCTCCATTGTCTGTTCCACCAGTCTTTTGGTGTGGGAGACCCACTCTTCCTGGCTGCGGTTCTGTAGAGCGTGGCACTTTTTCAACAGCTGTACCGTCAGCAGTGTAACAAAGAGCCTGAGCTGCTTCTCACGCTCTGCCTGGGCTGGAGGGTCCAAGCCGGAGGCAGAAGGATCAGCAGACTCAGCTGGAGCTTGTGGTTGGTCCATAATGACCGTAGGCTTTTCTTCCTTTTCAGGGATTGGTTTGGGAACTTCTGTGTCAGAAATGGCACTAGTGTGTGTCTCTTCCATTGTATCGGGAATCAACTGATCCTCAGCAGCTCACTTGCCTCTTATATACATAAGATCTGGTGCTGATTCTGATTCTGTTCCGGAATCTGATCCTAATCTGGAACCTGTGTGCTGCCTTTGTCTGGACTGTAGAATCACTGCGATGTCACACACACACACAGATGAAAAATATTAAGTTGCTGTATTCCTCTTTATGTAATTCTAGTTACTTTTACACTTTTGTGACCTAAGCACGCGACAATACGCAGACTGTGGGAAACCTGCAGCAGGTGGATGGTAACAACAACAACAACAGCTGACACAGCCCAAGGACTGAGGGGGTTTTAATTTGTGCCTTGAATAGTTTAGAAAAACAACTTGTCCCAGCAAACAAAGTTTCTCACAGAAGACAAGATACAAAACCTTGAACTGTGTGTCCTCACATGACATTCACGAGTATAAATGTGTGTTCTGAAATGCTCGTTGTTCTTCTTCCCATCCAGCTTGGTGGAGAGACTAAACCTGAACCAATTAGTACAAATAAAAGGAGACTTCATGAGCAAATGTACTTAGTTACTTTCCACCACCATAGATACTCTGATTGGTCTCATTTTCTGAAAATGTGTGCAAGCAGCACTACGGTCTCGTGTGTTTTTAAAGCATAGATTCATAAGAAATCATGATCATAAAGTATATTTACTGATCATCAGTTGATCTAAAAATGAAACATGACTCATCTGATGTCTAGAGGTGGCCGTGCGTGTGCCAGAATCAGTGTTGTTGTTTACTTCAGCGCCTGCATGCGTAGTAGCAGGAGCGTGACGTTTGTTTTATGCTGAAGATCAGATACTGAGTGGTCTCATGCTGCATCTCAGATGTCACATGAGCACAGCGAAAGTGGCAAAGTTTGCCTGCAGGTTTCCTATCCGGTAATTTGTATAACAGATCTGTATACTTGATTCTTTTCCACATAATAAAATAAAGTTCAAAAGTCTGAGATCAGTTAAGATACTTGTTAAAATGTTAATCATATGTGCATGAATTTAAGAATTTATCCGTGTTTCGGTCGCCTTAATGAAAGGATTTAACTAAGGAACTTAGTTACGGCCTGTTGCCGACACAAAGTTCACCTTCATTAAACAGACTCTGAGCACATCAAAGAAGCAGTACACACTAAATGGAAAGATAAAGGACTATTCCAAAAATGTACAAGTGGCCCTTTTTTTTTTTTTTTTTTTTTTTTAAACAATATTGCAATAGTCTGAACATAACATCAGCAGACTAACAGTTAAAGTGGTTCTGTGTGATAAATCTGATTAAAGCTTACTAAATTCATTTTACATTTAATAGTGGAGATGCTTCAAAGACAGAAATCAGCTCATTCATCCCACACTGATTTGACAATGTTCCAAAGATGTGTGTAAACCATGCAAACTCCGCACTGGTCGGGTGGAATCAGTTTGCTCCAACTCCACTGTTGGTTCAGTGCAACATGGTCAGCTTTGCGTCAGCTGTTCATCTTCTTACACATCTTCTCTTCTGCTACTGACATAACATGGATTCATCAGCCAATTAGATTTTCTTTCCGTTATCTTGTGTGAAATGTTGGTATTTCTTTGCCCCGCACAAGGTTTTGGCTTTGTTTCCCTCCTGAGAAGTGGTTTAATAAGCACTACACCCCTACATGACAGCCTTCCTTTGACCGCGAATTTGGCAGATTGGATTCTTGTGCTTCCATATCTGTGATGAAGTTGCTTTCACTCTTTCACTTCATTCACCCTTGGTAGACCTGACTGTGCTTCCAGTTTCTGCCTAGCATTTGAGAGTTTCCCTGTGACAGTCCCTTTAAAAACCTCCAGTTTAGCACACATGTGACCTGAGACAGCTTTGCTTGTTGAGAATGTCTTTTTGACTTCAAACACTTTCACTCATTTCTGATTTGTGAGCTGCTGGAGCTTTGTGCTACAGCCATATTTATACCAGGTGAACACTGGCTGTAAGTTAGCTACCTGAACGAGCCTCTGATGAGGAGATCAAATCCACCTGAGCATCGTCCGGATGCGTGCCTCAGTGTGAGGGTACAACTTAAGGAAATCTGACCTTTTGTACAAAGCCATGCCACAAATATCCTTCCATCCGATTGCTGACCAAGAAATAAAGCAGAATATTAAATAGTTCTTATTCTTGTGTTAAAATATTTATGAATCCCCACACTTTGTGATTATTTGCGGGTTTACGTGAAAATATGAATGATTTTCGGCGTCAAAAATGCAACTGTGCAATGTCGCAGTTGTTGTGGAGAGAGGCTGGTCTAATTATGCTCCTGATTTCTGTCCCAAAATCTTGCTGGAGGCAGAGTAATGGAGGCTCCATTATATTCAGTCACTGTCCTCAACGCTCGTCTCTTATGAGGCCAAGAAAACCCAAGCTACAGCATTCAAAGCAGTGAAAACATTTTCAGTCCATATCCCTCCCTCTCTCTTATTTCTTCATCTCTGCTTTTCTCGCTTTTCTAGTTTCTCAGATCATCTCTCTCGCTCTCTCTCAAACTCACAAAGAGTGAGTCATCCCTGTGACAAACCCTGAAAACGATATGGTTTCTGACGTTTTCATCACCAGCTTTGGCTCCTCTCCTGTGTGGTTTGTGGTAACATTTAATGGTTTCAATTAATGTATCATCGCTCTCCCACGCGGTAGAAAAACGACATTTGACAATTTCCAGAATGACCTTTTAAAAGATGTGGCAATTATATCCTTTGACAACTTAATTACTCCTGTTTGCTTTTCTGCGAGCGGATGACTGTCAACTGTAGAAACATATGAAACGTGGTTTATTAAAGGGATATTTGTTTCTGTGTATATATATAAACTGATCAGCCACTGACAGGTGTACTGAATAACACTAATGATCTCGTTACAATGGCTCCTCTCAAGGTGTGGGCGACTTTGAGAGGGGCCAAACTGTGACGGTAGCGGGTCCCGAGCAACTCTAACATGGCAGGACTTTAGAGGTTGAGGGATGCAGTTAGTGAGGGGCGAATGCGGTCCAAGGAAGGACAACTGGTGATCGTGTGACAGTGCCAAGGAACCCCAACTCTCACCGATGTATGTGGATAACGAATCCACTGCTCTGATCCTACAAAGTGGATACTATAGCATAAATGTTCATGCAGGCTATGACACAAAGGTCACAGCTTACTGTGTGGGGGAGCTGCATAACTGCCCATACTGTGGGACTGGAATAAGTGCAGAGCCAGATGGAAGCTGCACTGGAAAAACAGTATTAGCACCGGGTGGATTGCCTGTTAATAATACATTCAGCATAGGCCTACAACGTATAGCAGTCATCCTTTAAAGATGAGTGTTCAGAGGGTATCACAGAAGCATACGCTCAAGAGAAGCTCTGCAGTATGTATGGTGAGGAGATGAGGTGAGGAGACTGTACACAATGGAGAGAAGAGTCTACAGCCATGACAACTGATCTCTGAGGCTGGATTTAGGTATAACCATACTATGAGTAAGATGTCGCCATGCTGATGTGCTTACAGTGACAATGCGAACATTCAGACGTTAGCATGTTAACATGGTTATCACTCTTTGTAGAGTGATAACCAAAATAATTTCCAGAGCACAAACTGGGAAAAGCAGCAGATTTCATTGACAAAATCCAAAAAATTGACCTTTCCACAATTTTCATGCTTTGCAAAACAAAGTGGGCCCGGTTTTGACCCTTTGCCAAGCCAGCTCTGGCCCTTGTGTCGTAAATTTGACGCATTTATCATAAACCAAACCAAGGAACAATTTAAAAGCTTGAGCTGATGATTGCGTTGCGTGAAAAGTCAAGGGACCGCCAAGCTGCTCGCAAAATAACAGTCTAAATTACAGGGACATCAGACGACGCACACAGCAAACACGCTAAAGTAAAATCTGGCGATGCACGGGGAGCTAACATTGAGTCTGTCACCTCTGCTCAGCATGGTGCTGAAATTATATGATTGCGTTGGAGGATGTCACAGTACATCAGCACAGAGTGGCGAAGAGGACATTGGAGCTGCATCTTACTCCCATGCTGGATGTCACCAGACACCGAGAAATCATTTTGCTGATAAAACTCATCCATCCCCATCTGTCCTTTTCACATCTTCACATCTCTCCGATGAGGAGCTCCACACATTCCTCTCTCCCTCTCCATCACGCTCTCTCATCCTTTGTGCCCATCTGTAAAATTTGCGAATGGCTCTTGACAGAATGCCATTATGAACACTTAACGTTCTCCAAGGTCAGGGGCGATTCAATTCTCAGACAGTTTATTTCAGCACTGCTGTTGCTGCTGCCGTGCTGCACCTGCGAAACAAAGACACTGCATGAGATGTAGCTTTTGCATCATAGCATAGCATTTAGAATCCAATTGCACAGCCAATACAGAAACATTTCTAAAAGTTGTTTGGGTGTAAACTGTCAGATCTTAGCACTAATACCTTGAGCCAACCATTTGTACATTTCTGAAATATGGCAAAACCCCAAGTCCGTGTGTGGCGTCTCTAAGTCAACGAGGACGAGTGACTCAGTCTTTGAGAGGCGAGACGCCCTCTGAACACGTTACCACCCACACAATCAAGTTTCCAGGGCGAAAGAAATGGAAGGAGATACTGAGGCATGAAATAGGACAACAGCTGTTGCTTTGTAACCTTTGGCTCCCAGTGTTTGTATGTCTCTGGAGACACGTTGCACATGCCAGACCCACAGAAATCATTTTTGTCACGTTGTAATTTTCATTTGTTTATTTGCTGAACAATCAATGAAACTGCCTCGTGGCTTCATTCTGTGTTGTCATTCTTCAAGGTTTTTCTTTGATCTTCTCCACTGGCACCTTGTATCCTTCCAGCGGAAACACAGAGAAATTTGACACGTGCTCTGACTTCGGATGTCTTTTGTGTGTTGCCCTCTGCACAATAAAGTAACCCAGGTGGAGGAAATGGCAAAAGGGAGGAATGAAGCAGGACAACAGATGTCGTTCGGCCACCTTAGCCCTGGCCCTTGGCTCTCTGAAGTGATGAGATGTGTACTTGCACACATCAGAGCCAAGGACGCCCGCCTGAAAGAGAATAAAAAAAAAAGGGGCCTATATTTTTTTTTATCCTCTCCTGCTAACGGAGAGGTGCACAGAGAGGCGGCAGCGTTATTCAGCTTGGAAATACTCGTCCAAGGTTTGAACCTTGACTTTGGCCATTCATCTGTGTCCCACATTTCATTCATCACAAAGAAAAGCATGTTTCACAATCAGGATGAATAATAGGAAAATATTACTTACTTAGTTAAAGTGAGTGCAGAAATGCACCAGCGCTTTGCTGTCAACTTTTCTGTTTATTCAAACCAGTGCACCGCATACATCAGTGCCTATGTTGGTTCATCTCCTGAGACTCCTGGGCTGTATTTTGAGAGAATAGTGCATTCCACAGTGGTTTCAATATACACATTCTTCATCTAACAGCAGCAGCAGCAGCAGCAGCAGCAGCACAGTCTCCCTACACTGTCTGCAAAAATGGAGCAGGGACTGGGCGAGTTAATCCCTGCTGTATCTCCAAGATATACAATAAATCAAGTAGCACACCGTATCCACACTGTTTGGCTTGCAGAACATTTGCTGTAGCTGGAGGAATTTATAGACTGCGTACAGCAGGAAACAGAAACAGCTCAAAGTGTTTTGTTAGAGAAAAACTTTTACATTTGGAAGCAAACTTCTGACGTCTTTAGAGTAATAATCCTTGAAGGTGCAGTGTGTAGGATTTAGGAGGCTCTATTGGCAGAAATTGAATATAATATTCACAAAGCTGTTTTTAATAATGAGTAATCACATGAAAGAGATAAGGACTGTGATTTCATTACCTTAGACTGAGCCCCTCATATCTGCAGAGGCAGTGTGTCTTCTTTCACAGAGTCAACTATGTTGTGCTGCCATGTTTCTACAGTGGCCCACAGTGGACAAACCATTGGGGGCACACATGTTTTCATGACTGGTATCGGTCCTCCTGCATGGTTGGAAAGGGAGGATGAGTGGATGAGTTCAGTTGGTTTCAATCTGCAATCTGACCACTAGATGTCACTAAATCTTATGTCAGTTTGTCAGATTACAGAATAATCCCAAACCTAATTTTCGATCAAAGATATGCTCATATTTTTTCAACAACAGTCAAACAATGTGTTAATATTAATTGATTACCTCAATATATTTTCTATATTTATATGCTTGTGAGGGGGTCTGCCATCCTGCTCCAGATTTAAATGAATTAACTGCAAGCCTCAATGAAGCAAACTTGCTGCTGGCTATAGTTCAATTACAGACATATACGCCGCATTAATGTTTAGCCTACGGCTGACAAGATGATAAAAAAAGTAAATTATCTGGCCTATCAAGAAAAAAATGTAAACAATTTTGCTGAAAATATTAAATTTCAGCCTTTTTATTCGCCACTTTTTTGCTGTAACATAGACCCTCTTGTGTTTTAATAGATGTAATGGAGGAACACTTACTCCTCAGCGTTTGAGGATACAGGAGATGTGTGTACACAACCCCCCGGCCTCATCTACATGGCTGCCTCGATCGCCACTGCATATTTATTCTGCCTTTCCATCAGACAGCTTGTCTGACAGGAGGCTAGAGATGACAAGGCTTCACATCGCCATCCTCAATCATGCAATCGAATATTACAGCCCCAGCAATCATGCATTTGTGTGCATTTGCAAATCTGGAACAATTTGGAAAATGTGTTCTTGCCATCACAACAGACGGGCTGCCCTTTTCATTGGTGTTCAGAGATTAATCTCTGAGAGTCAGAGATTGTAAAGTAGTCACCTCAGTCTGCTGCTGTCACTGCAACAGGAAAAAGGGACCATGCACATGGACTTCTCCTGAGCTTTCTATGTATCCGTAGTTTAGTTCACAATACACTGGATGCATGTGACATTCAGTGTATCTGGAATCCCAATTTGTATGCTGCAGTGCACCGCTGCTACATTGATGTAGCAACCTCTCTGTTGCACCAGAGAAATAAGAGAGATAAAAACCTGCATTTGTATGATGGGATTCAAAACACCTACGAGAGGCTGTGAGCCTGGGATTGCAACATGAATACTAGTGCAGGCGACACCAAGAAACACAATTCTGCATCACAGACGTCTAATTATTTAGCTGTACTTCTTCTGGCTATCTAAAACCCACTCACAGCTCATCGATATGCAACCTGTGACAAGGCCACAAGTTCACATGGTTGGGAGCCACTGGTGCAGTGGAGCCTGTAACTAGGACTCATAAAATCTCCGACTTCCGGCTCACTCAGTCGGATAATCCTGGTCGTGTGTGTGTTGATTCACATAAACCTTAAATAAATTTCAAAATCTGCTCTTATTTGAGAGCGCTGTGGGAAATTATAAAGCACACAGAATGCAGATGAATAAAATCGTTGACAGAAATAGAGTGGCAAGTTTCATATTGTGAGCCAGACTTCAGGTTCATTTAAGCGTTTGTTTCTAAGATTGCTTTTTGGATTGTTTGGACGTCGGCGTCTCACTTAAAGCAGCATCAGTCAACAATTATTTCTATTAGCGACGAATCAAATGTGTATTGTGAAAGCAGTTGTTTGTGATGCACACACGGAGAATTATCACCCAGCTCTTATCAACCCTGAACAATGATAAACTTGATCAATCTACGATCCAGAAACATCGCTCATCTGGCCGAAGTGAAGGTTCAGAGGCTTTTTCACTCGTCAGAACAGCTAGTAGCTTTAATGAGTTTATTAAACTTGCTTTTCAGTTTGTTTACAATCAGTGGTGTACATTACTTGAACCAAAACACAGCAGAAATATGAACATATCTGCGCTCCATATGTACAAACGGAATAAACTCTACCATGATCAAAATAAATACATGATGCATGTACAATGATACAATATACTGTCTCTTCATAACTTAGCGACACACTGAAATCTCCTCACAAACTGTTAATTTAGCAATGCACATTTTTAGAGATACACGAAATCTGAGGTTAGACTGTGTCTCCGATTGAAGACTGAGACGGAGACGTAACTAATATCCTGTAGCAATAGATAGATGTCAGCGCAGGTGTAGCTTTTGTTTTGATCATAGCTTTTCTTTTGGCATTCTCTGCACATGACGGTAGGATTGCTAAACGAAAAACAGAAAAACAGTGGTACAGTATCGTACAGCATATACAGCCAGGATTTAAAGGAACTACTCCTGAAAGCACACGGCCACAGTCCTCAGCATGCATGTTCAGGCTGCAGCAGGTCCTCATCTGCTCGTCCTCTCTGCCCGTCCCTCCCGTACGCTTGGCTTCAACGGTAAACAGCTCATCAAAAGCACAAAACACTACTGCCGTGGTTGTTTTCATTTGGATTGGATTTGCTCTACTAGCCTATACTAGCATTTTTTTTGGTTGCTCTCCACTGCTGTAATATCAGACAAACACTACAAGAGAGAGGAGGCCATAGCACAAGTGAGAGACAGAGTCATAAATAAATAAATAAATAAAAAACTTCAGTAAAATGTCTTTTGCATTGCAGAGTCACCTTCAAGTCTATAGATTGGCTATAGGGTGCAACTATCCCTTTTGATATAAGCGGTACAATAATGAGCTGTCGAAGTCGGAGGAACATTAAAAGATGCTGCTGGAGAATGCTGGATGACGTCACCGTCTCCGTCTCCCGTTGCTTTCAAACACATGGGTGCCTTTTGAATTCCTCTGTGTGCGTGCGTTTTGTATATGTGTGCGCGCGTGCGTGTGTGCATGTGGGTGGGTGGGCTGATGCGCCTTTGTGTGTCTTTGTCCGTGTGACAGTGTAGGCAGTAGATGTGACATTCTGGATTCAGCTGTTAGTTGTTAGTCATGATCCACCAGGAAGCTGAGGACACACACACACACACATATACACAGAGAGAGCAGGGTCAACCCACACCAGTCTGCTGTACAACCAGGGCAATTTATATGGTGCATTTAAAAAGTCATTCAGTTCAGTTATTCGGCCATTTTTCCCATTTATCAGCTTAACATTTCCATCAGCGAAATGATTTACGTCATTTGTGAACGGCAGCAATTAAAACAATTAAAGTGCGACAATATCACCGCTTTAAAGGTACAGGACGTGAGGTCGTACGGTTTGTGTGCGCATCGCCCTGCTGTTTCCAAACCGCCCACCTCCTTCCTTAATGAAAGTCCAGCAAACATGTGGCAGCAGCAAAACAAATGATGGTGAAGTGTCTTTGACCCGCTGTTCTTTTTCATTCAAAGACGGGCGCTCGCAAAGTTCCACGCAGTAACCAAAACCCACAGTAACACCCTGCTGCTGGATAAAATCATTTAGAGGCAGTGGCACAGACAATAAGGGCTGCTGCCGGGAGCGGCAGAATGCTGTGTTTTATTTATTTTTCTATTATTGATTCCAAAGTCGACTCCTTTCTGCGCTTCTGACACGCACCTCGCAGTCCATCCTCACCAACACTGCGGTCTCACTCATGTGGTCAGAGTCCAGACTCAGAGCAAAATAACCAACTAATGACGTCTGCCTTTAAGAAAATCAGGCAACGTGTCAATGCAAACACAGGATGATCCATAAACTGAGCATATTGCACTGTGATATCAAAACTCACCATACAGCAGTTAATGGTGACATTCATCTAATATTTTAAAACTTATTAATGTTTCCTCAGGAGGATTATCAAGGCAAAACTCAGTCAGTCATATTAATTTCATGTCACATGATCAAAAAGATCAAGATTTAATTTTATTTTCACTTTACTCAAACAATTATATCTGAAAGCTGTGGTAGTTTTACTGTAGATTGATTAAACACACACACACACACACACACACACACACACACAGATAGACTGCATTTCTACAGTCCTCAGTGCATTCAAATTAAAACACCTACTCACGCTCTCTTTTCTCCAGTATCAGATTCTTTGTTACTGCCTGTTTACACCTGCTTTCAAAGGTGACTCACATCTGTTTTCCTTTGTTTACATCAGAACTGTTATGGCTGAAACAGTCAGCATGCATACATGCGAGCCACAGAGGAAGTAAACAACCATGTACAGTAACCTAGCAACGAGCGCAACCTGTGCAGCCCACACAGCTAAATCACCATCTCCAATGGACGCAAGGAGGCAGAAATAATAATTAATGCAACTGCTTTCTGAAGCATATTTGGCCTGCAACAAGTTAATCAAATGTCAAGACAAGAGAGAGGAGTCATGATTGTGCCCTGGGCTGGAGTGGCAGTGATTCACGCTGCTCTGCCCTGTGTTCATGCTGCTGACGAGTCAATGACGCGATGACGACTAAATAAGATGTGCGCATCAGATGGAAGTCACGCTGCCAAGTAAAATGCTCCCCGCTGGATTTATTTCCACATGCACACGTGTTCAAGAGAAGGCAAGGAAATTCTCGATATTCAGTGTTTCTACCCTTCATAACACGCACATCTGATCTGTGCAGTGTGAACAAAACATTACAACCGGCACACTTTCAGCAGACAGTGTGAGCATAGCCCAGAGTGTCTGGAGAGAATCCTCAACTGGGTATTTATTTATTCAGAAACATCCAATATTTGCGCAGCAAATGCCTGATTTGAAAACATTTTCTACCTTTAGGCTCAATAACCAAGGGCGTTTTTGTCAGGAGGCCCAGGAATTTTGGATCCACCCACGGTTTCTGCAGAACTGGGAGGGGGGGGGCGTTAGTACATCTTAACATATCCAACAGCCAAGCCTAATGTACTAATGCAATTAACAGCTGATTGTGAGGCAGAAAGCAATTGCCTAATCTCATCTTTCATTTGCCAAGTAGCCTATGTGAAAGAGGCTTTGACGTGAAGCCAACATAATGATGCTCAGCTGGGTCCCACACATCATATGCTACTTTCGGAAAAGTTTTGACTATGCAGTGTGTCCAGTCAAAGTTTTTAGTCAAAACACTTGAATATCAAGTGTTGACTGTTGATCTATGCTGTTATCCCACAATGCAATGCAAAGAGGAAATGACGGAGCTGCACGCAGCTGTAAAAAAAGTAACTAACTGCAGAGGGTCGTCGGATGTGCTTGCCTTGCTCTCAAGATCACAAGCCAATTATTTTGTGATCTCCAGAAAAGAATGCCTGTTTTCTTGTGATCAGGGGTTAATAAACCAGAGTCTCTGTAACCACGGCAATGATTACTTTAAGTGACAGACAGCTTGCCTGTCATTCCTGGTTCTGATTTAATAATTCTCTGCTTGGTTTTATTATTGCTCATGTCATTCCAAGCGTGTGAAACCACAGTGTATTGCGCACAGAAATACGCGTCCTCCATTGACTCAGTCAGTTATTGACAGGTGGCAACGCTAATGAGGACTGAATGTTCTCTCTAACAGAAAGACACTTGCAGCCCGCGTTAGACCACGACTGAGGTACAGTCCAATGCCTGGATCAATAACGGCTACTGCTTGATCTGACATTCGCAGCTTAAATGGGTTGCTGCAGTTGTCAAGACATCATCTCTGCATGTTGGCATAGCACTCCTGATCACTGCTGAGCATTAGAAGCAATAAGACGAAACAACCTTTTGTTTTCCTGCAAACGGGTTGATTACCCTGTTCCGCCAAGATAACAAGGTTCATTTTCTCGAGATGACGAGATGATTAACTCGTGATCTCGAGATAATTGCAAGCATGGTTAAACCACTACGCAACAGCAAGAAATGTGCATTTGTTAACCGTTTGTTGAAAAAAGACACCATTCCCTGTTACTACGACATTTAAGAACATGGATTTCTTATACACTACCTGCAGAAACAGCAACATCACTACACATGTTGTCAAGGCAAGGTTCTGCTTGTGTGACCAAGCACAGTATGAGGACAAACGACTGTGGTACCTCAGAAAGATGACAGATCACAGAGGCGATGAGCAACTGAACAGACAGGACGGTAAGATTTCCTGGCATTCTGTCGACATCCAGTGGGCCTAATGTGCCATCACTGCGCCAAATGTGCTGCAAACCAAACGGGGCTTTCCGAGCCCAATGTCACTAATGGCATTTATGTTCATTAGTACACACATACAAACCTGGGAGCAACATAGTAGAAACTACTTCAGCATCCTCCAACATGTCGATGATGCAGCGCTGGAAATCTTTGCTGGTGTTGGACTGCAGGTAGCTACAGAGACAGACAGCGAAGGAGCGAAACAAGCAGTCGAAATGGAGACTGGAGTTATTCTGCGTATTCAGATGAAGATAGTTGTTTTATTGTATGCATGTTGGAAGCATAATACAAATGATCTTTGTTATTATTGAATATCTATACAATTTTTAAAATCAAACACAACAGGTTTGTGCAAAATGTTCCCTATGACAGATTAATATATTCATTGATATGTTTAGGTGTAGATACAACTGCAAAGCATTTAAGCTACATCCGTGAATGTGCGCCTGTGGTGTGTGTGTGTGTGTGTGTGTGTGTGTGTGTGTGTGTGTGTGTGTGCGCGCGAACTGAGAGGTGGGCCATCTGCTCATCTTCACTGGTGGGGAACATTTCCATCAAAAAGTTAAGAGTGCCAAACAGTCTGCCAATATCTGACACACAACAACAACACAAACACATGCACATGCACGCATGCGGTCATGCACGCACACACACACACACACACACACACGCACATGCACACCACACTGACCTCATCCAGGAGATGCGGTCTTGCCAGAACTCATACATTATGTAACACGACTTTCCCGGGAGCTTCTGAACGGACACACTGACAGCAGGATAGAGATGAAAAGTAGAGTGGGGCAAGAAGAGGATACAAAGTGAAAGAGAGTTTGCACTCTGCAAGGATAAATTACAGGAAGTCTGAATCTTTTTGAGAGATGTCAGTTTGAAGGCGGGCAGCAATGTTTCCTATAAAAGAGCAGACAGCATTCAAAAGAAAATGAGCCTTAATTTCCACATAATGAGTTGCAGTGACAGCATCACTCTGTGGAAATACGCGGTTGTTATTAAAATGAAGGTTTTCACTCAAGCTGCTCACAGTTTGGGGTCACATGAAAGCTTCTGTAATATCAAAGGATGATAGATGATAAAATGCATTAACGGAAATTTTTCATTAACAGAAGTTTTCCATTCTTTCCCCTCAGTTCACTCACAGACATTAGCGCTGGCACAGTTGGCCCATTATAAACCTTTGACTCAACATTGGCTCAGCGTCACTTCCACGGCGGAGACGGACACAGATGACTAAGGGCTGGATGTGCCTTGATAAGAAAAGTCTCTAGATTTGTTTTCTGTCAGAGTTGGGAAAACAAATTTTCTGTGGAAACTGTCAAAACATGTGGAAACACAGGACTAAATCAAAAGTGATGGATTTCACACATTTATGCATTTTCTTCCAAATCTGCATGTGGAGCAATTTAAAGAATTTCAGTTGATTTGTGCTAAGCTAAGGCAGTAATCTAAGTGGCTGTAAAGGAAATGATAAAACCCCACTGTGGACAGTAATGGGTTAAAAGACCTCCTGCCTTAACGGAGAAAATAAGCGAGACACTCACTGCAGGTTGTCAGAGTGGGCTGAGGTGCCGTCGATGTAGCTCTTCAGAACTTTCCTGAAGTTGTCCAGGTTTTCATCGGTCACCGACATCTGCCTCTGAACCAGCAGGATGTTCTGTTGACGACCAGACAAGACACCAAGGCGGGAGCAGGATGAGGTGACACATTAAACAACTGGCTGGTGTGTGTGAGGAGGCGTCATGCTCACATCACCCCCCCGAGGTCCAGACCAGACATGTGTGCAGATATTGTCAAGATGGATACTTCTGAAGCATTTGATGATGAACCTCCTCAGGGATCTCGCTCTCTATCGCTAACAACAGACCAGACAGATATAAACACGTCACGTCACGTGATTTTGAGCGCACCTGAGGCCCTAACTTTAATGTTATCCGAGCGAAATCCAGCCCATTCTCATTAAATCTGAGCTACGATTACGCAGGTATAGTGTCAGAATCCTGACACTATACCTGCACTATAACAACTGTGTTGCCATGACACCTCATCAGAGTAGTTTGCCACCTTCTTCATGTAACATACTGATGGCAGCAGCTGGTTGACTTCTCAGCTGAATGCAGCCTCGCAGTGAGTCAACGGTGCCAGTTATTTTTCACCTGCTTGTGAAGTCGTCACAGCGTTCATCGTTTCTACCACACAAACGCTTCATAAAACTCCAGTCTCTCAATCAGCTGCTCAACATCAATCCATGGACCTTCTGACAGATGAAATAAAAAAAAATAAAAATATATATATATATATATATATATATATATATATTTTCCTTTTATCGATCTATGTACTTAGATAACAACATCTCCACTGAGCTGGCGTGTGGTCTCCTGATGCGTCAACCTGCTGCCCTCTTTACTTTCTCAACAATTCAGCGCAGGAGTGAGTCACGACTGCAACTATGACATAAAACTTGTCTTATGGCATGAATATGCCTTCAAGAGCGGGTTCAGCTGCATTTCAGAAATACGTATTTTCGGGTCTATGTGCCGTGTTCAGGTTGTGTTTTTGAGGTATCACTATCTGGAATCATCCTTATCACCGTCTGAGCACAGCAGGGGAGGATGGAAGCTAATGTAAAATGCTCATAGCATTTAAATATGACATTTAAAAGCAGAATAACAGACCTCACTGTGAGGCGCTATCATCGAGCTACTTATTCTTTAACCTTCGTTTTATGTGCCATAATTACTTATTTCAACTTTCTACAAATAAAAAGTTCCTAAAAATTTCAGTGGCAGATGATTTTACAGGTGGATACCTCCAGTGAGAAGATAAATACATTTGGAATAATGGTTAAAACACAGAGTCGAAGTAGGTACTACATGAATTTCCAAATGGAACTGAATTATGTCAGACTCAGAGGGAAGATCAACCGGTGAGTAACTTACAGAAAAAATGACACGTCTAAATCTAAATTATTTTTAAACTTTGTTTTTTTTGGTCATTTACTTTCACTAACTGAGCTGTAATTAACAATGTATAACTGTCAATAACAGCTCAGTGTAACGGTTGCAAACACAGACGTATGCCAAATAAAAAGCTACAAGTTACTGTAAAGAGAATAAAGAAAATCCATTAAAATAACGTGTAATTTTGTATTTGTTCACTCTGATCTCAGGAGAAACGGAGAGCATTTGTTTTATTGTTATTTGCTTTTTAATGCTTTGTTTTGGAGGTAATATCCTCAAAGAAACAGAGATAGAAAAGTTGCTTTTCCACCATTTTCCATCAATATGGAATCATATGAGAACAGATATTCACTTTACTATTAATGTTATAGGTGCTTTGATACAGCTGTCACCATAGTTACACCTAACTATAGGTTACACTTTCACCTCTTTGTGGGTGTTTCTAAACTATTTCCACCTCTCAAGTAGATCATCAGTCAGCGATGTCTTTTGTCTTCTCTCGTGCGAACATGCTCAGAAGCCAAACCGAGACCTACAGCTCTTGTCATAATGCGATCTTAGTCACTGCAGTGAGTTAGAATGAGCTCATTTTGAAAAAGAAAAACCCTGACCCCGGTTGCTGTTTGTTCTGATATCATTCAGTTAGTGAAGGAAACAAACGGGCTGTTTGACATTTGGAATGAGAACAATGAACAGGAGTGAAATGCAATTTCTAGAGAGGAAGAAGTGCTTCAGTAACATCTTGACAAGTTTTGGAACATCCTTTAACTACTGAAGGTGCACATAATCAGAAGGTTGTTAAGAGAGGACAGTGGAGGTGAGAACATATGACTATATCACCAATTATCCACTAAAAATGGTTTGCACCATGCTTCATAGTCAAAGACAGAGTCTGCCAAAGACAGAACTATTCTATATGATAATTCTGCTGCATCTGTCATGGTTTGTGCCCATACAGAGAAAAAACAGGTCCTCAGAGAAGGAGCTGGTGCAGTTTAACGCTTTTAATGAAATAAAAATACTGAATAAATAGGCTCACAGCAATGATCAGACAGGCCAGATTCATTTCAAAACAAAGTCACTGCAGAGACGGTTGGTATCAAAGTCAAGCAGAACAAAACGCAAACTTCAAAAACACAAGAAAACACCAGGATACAGGCAGAAACACCACGCGCAATGAGCAACCGCAAACTAGGAAACAGAGTAAGGAGAACACAGGCTGAATACGCCCTTGAGGGAGGACAAACAAGAGATAGGTGGAACTAATTAACAAGGTAGACACAGAAAAAGAGACAAAGACAGGAAGGGAAGAGAGCTGAGACACACGAGGAAAGACTCATAACAACATAAAACAAACTCACAGCCATGACTGCACGCTAGCTTCAGATGGGGGTGTAACTTAGAGGGGTGCAACATTTCAACATTACAATGCAAAGGTCTTCTCATATAATTTGACCTCGAGTGGAGTGACATGCTGTATAAAATGTTAGTTTGGTTCATACTGATGGAGAGAAACTGTTTTTTGAGTGTAACATCATAGGTTAGCGTTAGCGTAATGATTGGTTGGTTTAATGATATCCTGTGTGTGGCAGTATTATCCATGCACTAGACCTGTATATTATATATGTTTTATATATATACTATATATTTTAGTCAGCATACATTATGATCTTAAGCAAGCTGAGCAAACGTTAGCAGCAACTCCTGGACATGCTGTGTCCACCGAACAGCATCTAAGAAACACAGATTTTTAGCATAATGCTGCTTTTATTTAGCATTTTTAAATTGGTATTTCCTGGTTAAAAACCACCTGAACATTGAGCACTGAAGGAATCCAAACTGGGTGAAGCTGACTGCAGTGGTGGTGAAGGCAACAATTCCCATGATCCCAAGCTACTTCATAGTGGTGACTAGGCTATGCCCTTTCTTATCGATTTCATTTGGAGAGTGCTAGAGGCAGAAGCTTTAACACTGCACATTTAAGTAATGATTTTATAGCAATTTTATAGCAACTGTCATGATAACAAGTAACTTCAATGATGAAAAGTGCTCAATAACAGCTGCCTGCCACAAAACGACAGTCCATGTTTCAGTAAAATTGATATACGAGTGCTGACTTACAGACTTGTACGTGCTGGCCAGTGTGTCCTCTTTCAGTGGCTCTAACTTGGGACCCTGAAACAAGAAGGTAACAAATGTGAGAAGAAGTCTTAGATCTGTCAAACATCTGGGTAACAAAGGTCTGTGGAGCCAGAGGTACATCGTGGGCATGAATGGTCGAACCACTGAGCCTATTATCAAGCAGACGGTGATTGTGTGCAACTTGCTAACATTTGTGCCTAAATGCACTAAAACAGTTCTGAAAATATATTTTAGGACATATTAGAGACAACCAGAAGTGTCATTTACACATATTTTCACTCAACTTTTATTTCATCGCATCACTTTGCATGCACAATGATAAAAGTACAGAGGACTGCTGGCTTGAGCACATTAGCCCACAGTCATTTGCACCTGCGGGCAAATTGCACCTGTTTGCCGGCTGCTGGCAAAATGGAGTACGTAAAAGTAGTCAACTGGCAAAGTGAATGGATAAAGTATCACATCTGTCACCATAGTGTAGCTTTTTTCTATCTTTTGCGCTGCAGTTGTTCGAAATCTAATGTTTTTACGTGTGTCATTTCATGTTTTGCAAAGATCATCGTCCAAGACAAATTCCCTCCAGGGCCATAAAGGTTACCTCCATTCATTCAGTGATGCCATTGTGTTACCTGGGCCCGAAAAATGTAATAGCAGCGCGTGGGAGTGATGAGATAAAGCCATAACCACGCTCCAGATACTAAATTAAAGTTGTACTCTTAAAGAAAAACAAGTGGAAAACATGCAATTCACCACACATTGCTGGGATACATCCGTAGGATACATACAGCGTGAAATCTATAAAGATACAGTGTTATGAATAATGAAATACAGTAAATGTAATAACCGAGAAAGCCCTTTCCGTCTTAAAGGTTATGGTTCTTGTGTGCGTGAGTGTTTGTGTGTGTGTACACGGGGAAAATAACCTTTGAGGCAGAAAACTCATTCTGTTGCATTTGAGAGGGTAGAGAATGGGAGGATGGACAGAGCATGTGTGTGTATGTGTGTGTGTGTGTGTGTGTGTGTGAGAGTGAAGGTGGTGACGCTGAGGTGTGGGGATGGATATTGCACTCAGAACATCCTGCAGGTTATGAATTGCTTTGATATTGCACTCCGAGTCCCTCCGGGTTGTCAAAACCGAGGACTAGAGAGAGAGAGAAAAATGCTTGGAGAGAGACTGAAAGGAGGGGAAGGAGGGAAACATCAAAAGACGGGAATAACGCAAGTTAATAAAGAAAAGAACAGCCGGAGAGAGGATGAGATGGAGCAGAAGATGGGGCGGGAGAGCGTGAAAGAGGCTTTGAGACGTGGTGGTGAGGACGGGTCAGAGGATACAAAATGAGGGATGAGGGGTAGAGACGTAACTGACAGAGAAACAGATCTGCAAAACTCCTCTTAGAGAAGCGTCTTCTTGTTTTTTACATGCTGTGAGCTCACCCCTCGTTCTCTGCGATCAGCACAAACACACAAAAACATGCTCTGAGTTTTGCCGGCGGTGCAAAGTTGAGTAGAGGTTCACAACATAACACATAATAGAGCGTTTTTTAAGACCCAAACCGCTGAAAACACACAACGGGTCTGTTCAAGCAGCCACAACAGGGCTGGAGCTGTTCGAGCACACGGCTGACGCCTTGTCCCAGACATACGGCGATGAAAACACGAAAACACAAACCACTCTGCACGTCGAAATGAAATGTAGCCTCGCAGACAGGTTTTACAGGCGCCCGACTGTGTACTTCTCATTATTCTTAACATTTCAATATTCTGTGCTCCAGAACAAAATAATGAGAAGCTAATGCATTAGGCGTTTCTGCTTTGCATATTCTCTGCATAATTTGGAGAAAATGTTTTAAAAAAATGAAATGGCATGCCGGTGACAGGACAACTAGTGGGCACAGCCTTAGTTATTTCATATCAAAGTCAAATTAATTCCATTACCTGTTCAGCTAATGAACATTTAATGTGACCGTACTCACTTACTGCTACATACTGTGAAAAAAAAAGTGTGTTCGATGTACCAGAAAGTCAAAATATTACAGCTTTGTGCTCATTTTTGATTCAGTTTGTCGTATTCCAATTCAAATATACTGTAGGAGGACCCTCTTCTCACCTGACACTCCAGTTTGTCCAGCAGTTGTTGCAGCCTGTTGATTTGAGAGCACCAGTTCTCTCCATCTTCCATGCTCACACCTGGAGACAGCACAAGGCTAAATCATGAGAGCGACAAAAAGAAAAATGCAAATCTGTGTCCCAGTTCCATTGCCCCAAGACTATTCAAGCAGGATATAGTGTAGTAGCGGTAGTACATTGTATGTTTTATAGTGCTGATGTATTGTTTGGAGTTGGAACACAGCTGAGAGTTACCTTTCTGTTCTCTTTACAAAGACCAGGGGACCCCATTTAATCATACCCAAACAGATGGTTTACATCAGCTGACAAGAGCAGAAAACACAGAGGGCAATGCAAAAGTGGTTCGAGTTTAAACGTTTTTGGGAAACGGCAGGGAAGAATATAGAATCAATGACTTTTTGCAGCGTGGCAAAGAAATCAGGTATAGATTTGTTATGTTTATAAAAAGACATTCACCTCCTAGGTTCACTTTCTGTTTATTATTTTGTAGAAATGCATTTGTTGTACTGGTAAAACAAACAAGGCACAGTGTTAAAGGGCTCAATATACAGATTTCTCTCAAAGCTGTACAAGTCCTTTCCGTTGCATCCTCGGTACCTGATGTTCAGGTGGTCAATACCAGTGAAGAGGAGAATAAATGAGGTTCAGCATAAAGTGATTGTCTCTAAAAAAATGTCAATATAATCACTGCAGGTGAAAAAGCCCCCAGAGAAAGCTCACGCCTCGACAGTGATGGGAATCATCCATGTATATGTCACTGAACATCTAGTTATCGCTATGCTAAAATGAATTAGAAGTGAGGCTGAATTGTTGATTTACACTATGGTGTAATTTGGCCTGAGTAGGCTGGCTCTGACACAATGCTGCATAAGCTGACAGGTCAAGGACATTATTTAGATGCAGGCTGCAAGGGAAAATGTGGTATTGTTAAATGGATAATGGCTAATGTTTCTGCATTATGACGGAAATGTGTGCTGTTGTTTATTTTAAATTAATCCCACATAAACCATCCTGCTGTTGTAAATTCTCATTAAAAACCAAACCGCAGCAAATCCACCATTTAGCGCTGTTTTAGGAAGTAACGGGACCTGTTTTTAAGGATTGCGTCTTCACTAGGAGAAGGTAGGCTTGGGTCAGAGCCGCAAACAAACTGGGGAAGTGAGAGATCAATTCATACATTGTTGATTTTGGATTTTTTATGGAATGTTTCACACAGTATTAACTGAGGATGATAAAAACGTATTTAAATCTAGTTTTAATCCAGTGTGATGTTGCTCGTACCTGTGGTCAGGATGCCAGTGCAGGGGTCTGATGGGGACATGCACAGGTTATTATGGACCCGGCGACCACACCGCCTGCCATTCCTCTGTACCGCTGTCAGCTCCGGTGCCTTTACCTCACTCCTGCCATGACAGCGGTGGAGACCCAGGGAAACAAACATCAGAGAGACAGACAGCAACTGTCAGAGGGTTGCATGAAGGCAAAAAATAAAACAGAGACTGAAGGTATGGAAGGCAGAGGTAGTCACACAGGGAATGAAGAAGAGGAGATGCAATGAAACTGAGGAGGAGCGAGAGAGGATAGGGAGAAGAGAGGAGCAGGGAGAGAGAGGGGGGAGGAAGGATGCATTGATGATTGATTTAAATCGGAAACTGAGATGAGGTTAATGTCTAATGTCAGACAGGCACACACACACACGCACACACACACACACTGTTGCAAATGGTGCTGTTTATAAATGTGGTGTCAAGGGCAGGATGTCAAGGCCTCTGTGTGGTTATGAGAGTGTGACACTTGAGACACACTCATTTTGTGTGCGTGTGTGTGTATGTGTACGCATGTCTCGGTTTCACTTATGCGCGTGCCTCTCTGTCTCCGTGTGCCCTAAATGCTTGTGCACATTTGTTTGTTCTTGTTAGTGTGCGCCTCTCTTTCTCTCCCACTCCTTTTGTTGTGTCTTCATGTGTGCATGCTGGGGTCTGTGTGTGTGTGTGTGTGTGTGTGTGTGGGTATACGTGTTTGTGTGTGCGTGTGTAGCGCCACGCTGACAGCGCAGAGGGAGCGCATTGCTAGGAGGTTCTCATGCTGAGAGCAGCCTGGAGCCCAAAGGCCACTGCAACAGCCATAAATCCACTGCAGAGATGCAACGGCAGAGAAATAAGCTGCTTGTCGCTGCTCAATATGTCTCTAATTCTGCCCCTCCCAACTCTCACACACTCCCTCCATCTCTTCCCAAAATCTATACCTATTTGAACAATCTTAAAAGAGTTATTTGTTGCCTCAAAGCTTCTCATCATGTCCTTTTGTACGCCCCCTCTCTCCTTTTTTCTCTTTATCTCAGACTTTCTCTGTCATCCATTTACTTTTTCTATTCATCTTTCCATCTCCATGACTCACTTGCTCTGTATTTCAATGCCACCCTCGTCCTTTCTCCCTCTGCTCCCCCTCTGCCTCCCCCAGTCCCCTCTCAATAATTCACCTTGGCTATAACGGCTCCATTATTTCCAATAATACCAGTGTGGCACCCAGAGGGGAGAGAGGAGCTCCGCTGAGTTCTGACACATGCACAGGGCGCAACGGCCGCAAGTTGTGCGACCAATGAGCCATGAATCGTGGACGTCTCCTTGATATTTAAAATGTTACCAGGCGGCTGAAAGTGTCATGATATTGACTTGCGATGAGATAGATTTCTACTCATTAAATGTCCTTGATGGATTGTTTCTCTGCATTGAATTTCTTTGCTTAGGGATGCACGCATGAAGTGCAGGAGCCTCTGCGGAGATCTTTGATGAGCTACAGTGTTTTAAGGAAAGCATACGTACAGTCGTAGGCTTTTCATTGCTGAAAAAGCAATGCAATGCAAGCAATCAGTTGATGCCAATTTACAGGGTGACTCATACACAGTGGTTCATCAGATGCCTAATTGGTGACAGCAATTTAGATCTGCTTTTATTTTATGAGCGTCGTTTACATTTAATGAAAGCTCTCTGACGGAAATATTGAATTTTAAGCAGCGTGCCTATTAGCGAGGCGACTGTTTGAACGACTGTGAGAGAGGAGCGGATTCAAAGCTTTGTGCTGAAAGGCATACCTTGAAAGAACCGGAGGTAGCACTGATTAGTAGAATTTCCTTCCAGCAAAGACCTATGCTAACTTCCCTAACAACATATATTTTTTTTATATTTAATAGCCTAGAAACAATGCTGACAATGCATTAAAGGACTGCGTTCCTGTAGAAATATAGAGCAGAAGAATAAAATACCGTTTACTTAGTGTGGGATTTTACTTTGCTGACTGTGGTCTACGGATGAATCGTTTTAAAAAGACACATCATTAAGCGAGCTGCACAACTAATTGGCGGTTCTCTCCATCAGGCCTCAGACACCAGCATGAATCTTCCTAAAAACCGATTTAACAACACGCTGACGGCCGGGCTATCTTGGTCTTTGCTTTCAAATTTCAACGGGTGGAAAAAACACACGTTTCCCAGGCTAGTGTGCTAAAAATATTAGGAAATAATACACAGCAGTATATTCCAGCATAATGCAATGGGCAGGAAATGCCACTCTAGTTGATGTGGCAATGTTTATTAGCTCCATTGTTTTTGTATGTCTGGACCCTATTGTGTCTTACTGCTTACATACTGTACTACATTGTTGCGTGACAGTTGTGCGTATGTAGCATTTCCTCTACCAAGCATGTTGTTTCTATACTGCATGAACTGTTTATGCTGTGTTCACATTACTTAGCTTCTGACAGAGATGACAGATGCACTGTTAATAAGAAAACAGTGTATGTAGCTGTTATTGATTACAAAGTGTTTACATAAACTAAAATAAAAACATGTTAATTTTTAATTATTTTAAAATAATAACCGCAGTTAACTCAGAGATAATCTCAATTATTCAAAATTCTCTCCTATTAATCCTGCATCCGTCAGTGCTACCTCAACATTTTAATGGTGTTTTAAATATACCACTAACAACTGTAGATGATGATGTAAAGGAGCAAAATTTTGATTTAGGGACAGTTTACATTAACATTTACATTAACATGAATGCCAGCAACCAAGAAGTAGTGTTATATGTTACGCTACACAGACAGGAAAATTGCAAAATAACATATTACCTTCAAATGAATGTAAATAACATGAATAATGCTTCATATTTGAAAGTATGCCAAACACTGGGGAAATCAACATTTTATTGTTTATTGTTAAGTTTAACTTACTAAAATTACTACTTTTAATATTATATTAACATTATATTTATTTCTACACTGTGATATGGTTACTTTCCTATAAGATCTGAGTACTGCTTATATTATAGTGATGCCATGTTCATGATTAATCTTATGGAAAGATTAGCATGATTATAGTAACAGTCAAATGTTCCAAAATCACACTACTTCCTGCGCTGGCGCTGAATGTAAACAGATGCCCGTTTTTTTCCAGTTACATGATTTTAGCCTAAACCTGCCAGCCAATGAGCAGGGTCCTGCCTACAAACTGTCCAAATGTGAAAAAACACTTAGGAGAATAATCCTTATTTCAAAACAATATTTCAAAGCAACATCAGGATGAGAGATAGGTAGGAGAGATATCATAGTATAAATAATGTCTGGGAATGTGCACAAGCAACACGCACTACACAAAGTGTCATATTGCAGTACTGACGGGGCAGGGCTGCTCTGCTCTTCCACAGCCTCCATGGCACACTGCAGTGACCTCTGTAGAGACAGCAGCTGACTGGACGTCTCTCTTAGCATGAACCTGGTGACAAACTGGCCCAACACACTGGAGCCCTGGTACTCCTGAGAGACACAGAGACAAACAGAATGGGAGGGGGGTTAAAGCACAGAGGCGAGCCGGACCACAGAGATGGATAGAGAGATGATTTGATGAGTTCTCTAAAACAACTACAGGCGAATGTGTGACAGCTGCAATTAAATGGCCTAATTAATTCTCTGAATCCATACATTATTCAGTACCGCATATCCAAATTCCAAGGTGAGAGAACTTTAATAGGAGACATAATTGCCGCTCGAGTCCCCAAACACAAACGTGATTACCCATCCTCAAAGGGGCCTTGTTCACGCAATGTGCTAATGAAGGAACTGTGCAGTAGCGCTTTGTCAAAACTTAAAATGACAAGTAGCCTCCACTGGAAGTGCATCTTGGGATTAGCAGTCCAGAGCACTCTGTGACAGACCACAGCTGCTAACTAGCGAGTGCACAATCCTCCGTGGATTTCCCCACTCAGACCGCTTTAAAGAAGAGCCAGAACAGAAGAGCAAGGTGATCTAATTAAGACAGGAGGCATAATTATTCAGCACACATCTCTTCCCCTCTTCTCGTTTAACAAGTACTGCTTTTTATTTGGTTCTGTTACAATTCAAATCCCTGATTTGAGGTTGTTGTCTCTAAAAGTGTTGAGGGGGATTTTATAATATTTCGTCAAGTGCAGTTAAAGAATGTATTGACAGGGGAGCAAAATGTTGGGCTGTGCAAAAATGTTTGCACATTAGTCTTCAGGGTTCTTTTGGGGTATCAAATGAACAGTCTTCTAGAGTAGTTACATGATTCAGATTTAGAGAGATACATAGCAGGTACGCTACAAACAAAAAGCAAATATTTTTAGGAATATCTCACAGCCTGGACCAGCTGCGACAAACATTTTTTATCCTACTAAATTAAGACTAATCCCATGAATCTTAAAAGGAATGGTTTGACATTTTGGGAACAACTGTGTGGTAAATATGAGGCTGTCACCAAGAGCCTGTTAGCTTAGCTGAGTACAAAGACTGTAAACAAGGATAACAGCTAGCCTGGCTTGTCCAAAAGTAGCATATTGGCCTAAATTAGCCCACAACTACACAAACTTATGGAAGGGGTTATCAATAAGGATTATCACTGAGGATTATCATGAGGAAATTATTGTTAAAAGACTCTTTTTTTAAACCACAAGGCTAGCTGTTTCCCTCTGTCCCCAGTCTCCCGTGTTAAATTAAGCTAATCCTCAGTTAGCTGTACTTTAGTGTTTACTGCATGGAGACATGAGAGTTACATATATCTTTCTGTGTAACTCAACAAGCAAATAAACATATTTCCCATAATGTTGAACCATTCCAACCTACCATAATAACATTATAATGGTAGTAATTAAGGGTTTTGACTTGGTGCTGCGTTGACTCCTTTGCATGTGTTCCCTCTCACCTGAGCAAGTTTGTAACACAAGATCTCTTATACATATAATAGAATTTCTTAATGTATTCTGTTCTTATTGAAGCACTAAAGCTTGAATTAAGACACATTTACATTAAAATAAACATACCTCTTTAGTCTTATCCATTGCCTTTAAGATGGCAATATTCAAGCTCTCCAGGGCTGAAAGGACGTTGAGATACTCCCCCAGGTGCTGCGAAAAATAATCTGAAAGGAGATAGGAAACTAGCTGTCAGTGTCATTGCGACGTCAGTACAATTAAAAGTTTAGTTATGACTCCTAAAAGTTGGAGCACAGACATATGTTGCCATGACAGACTCCTATTAAAGAAGGACCACGGCGAGGGCAGTGAGAATATCTTAGAAATGGGTAAAAATAACCACGTTTTAGTTTTAGAGACAAGTCGAGCTGGAGGTGTTTGATGCTCACAGGCCTATCTGTCAACAACTGGCAATACTCCCCATGCCATGAAATTGATACAGTGTTGTATTAATCACATAGTGTTAATAGTAGTTCATTCACACCTACATACAGCTGGTGAGAAAATATTTATTTGATACCACATATAGCAAAATGATAAAGAAACTCCTACACACATTCATATAAATGTCAGAAATTATGGAGTTCCGAGGACTGATAATGTATTTAAATGAATCATAAAAATGATTTATTTAAACGAATAACAAAAAACAAGATGTGTGTGGAACGATACCGAAATCATTTGGAAAAACAGAGCAGTGAAGCTGGGAATGACTTCACTCTTAATTAGTTCTCAGCTCTTAATTAACAATAACCAAAGAGTGGCCTCGATATGACACGCAGATACAAGGTTAATGTATCGGCTGCACCTTTTACACTCCTCTTACTTCGATTCAATTAAGTTATCCACCTGACTCTCCTGCCACTCAGAAACACTCGGTCAAAGCAAAGACGACGACTAGTCGGTGACCTATATCAGAGACAAGCAGAACTTTCAGTCATGGAAAACAGTCAACTTCTCTTGACGTCAAATGGAAAAGATGCCATTCCCATTCAATAAATTATGCACAGGTTTTATTCTGGGTACGACTGGTATTTACAGGTCTCTGCCCTATTTCTTCACTTTATTTAGGCCATCTGACATGAAGCATTTTTAAGACGATAAAAAAAAAAAAAATAGGTCAAATCATCTGTGCTGTGTTTTTCTTTAATATTTACTGACTGAAATCAGTGCAGATGGATGGTGGTGCTGGTAGTCGCAGTGTTCATTAGGTTTCACCTCAAAGAAGCTGAAAGAAAAAAAACCCATAAATCTAAACAAATGTTAGAAAATCTTCTTCACTTTCTTGTGTAAAGTTGAGTTTCCACTGTGTATGTTTGCTCAGTGAATTTGAAGCTGCCGCCAGCTACTGGTTTGCTTAGCACAGAGTAAAGAGGCGGATAAACAGCTGTCTGGCTTGTCGAAGGTAACAACATCAGGATTTTACTCTAATACTGTGAGATTTGCTCATCTGATAATGCAATACCCTCAAAACCCTGTCTCCTAACAAATCATGCTCTGGCTGGCCGGCGGTGTAAACAGAGTTCAGATTATTTTCACCCTGCTATTGAGTGTGGTCAGTTGGGTCCATGATCAAAGAACACTGACAGAGTTGTGCATCTTTACAAGCATGACACAATCTTAATTCACATCTTATGTCCCATTTGTTTAATCTGTACAAAAGAACATGTCATAGTGTTCAGTGATTTCCTGCCTCTATGCTAAGCTAAGCTAGCCATCTCCTGGCTGTTGCTTTATATTTAAACAGACAGCTCAGCTACATCCAAATATGTTAAGTTATTGCTTTGAGGTTTTCTGTGCTGCTAACCAAAATACAACCACTCAGATAAGACAGCAATCACTGATGTTGGCGAATTCTGGAGACAGCAGTTTTGCAGGAATTAATGTACCGTGATGCATAAAATCAGACAAATCACGTTGCCACAAACCTGAAAGCTTGTCGGTGTCCAGATTGCTGCGGGGCAGAAGAGAAGAGGAGGTAAATGAGAAAGCTGGTGTGAAAGTTAATGAGGAGAAGTCACAGTCATGCTGCTCTTTACTTCTGATAGACAAATTGTGAGTCTCCCAACAACGCAGTTCATACTGTTGGCACACACAGACACACACATGTTGAACGTGTCAAGAATTAAAAATCCATAGCACAAGTTAGTTAAGACTACGTCCTCGTCATTAAAGCTATAGTGCATGAATTTGGTCTGCTCCTTTTGCAAGTGAGAGTAATTAAACAAACTCTTTTGACGTACATATGACACCACGGGCTCCGCCATGCTGCCAACTACTGTAGCGCCCACATCACTATGGTCCCTTCAGCACTGGCACATCAGTCTTTGCTGGCTAATGTAAAACGCATCACTACAACTGCTCTAACTGGGGAATATCACACCAGACACCAGGATTTAAAACCTCTGTATACTGTGAAAAACAGAGATTTGTAGGCTAAATGAGCCTTTTGTGAATCGTTTGGCTGTGGCAGTGTGACAGACGTGCATGAATGTGAAAAGGTCTACGACTACACCTTTAAGTAAAACACGAGCTGACATTTGCTCTGCCTTGGACAGTACATGTTGAGCACTTTGTAACTGAAAAGGCTAGAAAAGCACGTTAAAGCAATTGGAATTGTTCTTCTTTTCTTTTTACTTAATCCACAGATGAAGAAACATTCAAATCAATACCTCTTTGTTTACCAGTCATGGCAGGAATGATTACATTGGAGGCTAAATTGTTCTTAGTATCACAGTTTGATAAAGGCAGTACCACTGCTAAAAAAAAAAAATCCCCTGTTGCTTTAATGGCATTTTCCAGACCATTTTCACTGTCGACAGAGACCATAAGTGAAGCTGGTTAATGGTTTGTGCTATTAGAAGGCTCACACGGTGTCTGTGGTCAAAACAAAGTATTTCTTGTTTTTCAGATTCTGTTGTGAATTTCCATTTTGATAACACAGTAAGTCCCAGCACATCTCTGTTGCAGGCTACCACTGCAAGGAACAAAGAGGTTATTAATCTTTTCTGTGTTTGCAATATTTTTTTTTTCTGGACTATATTTATGGATTATATTCTTTAAGCAGCTTCACAAAAGCCTGCGGTTTTTGGATACCCTTCAGAAGTAATAGCTGTAATAGTTAATTCAAGAACACCTTTTAATTGGACATCAGACCTCAGACCTCAGCTCATGCTAACTGTTTCAGAGCTTCGAGCATGTTTAGAGAGGTCTGGTGTGCTGCATGAGTAACAGCCCCAGTGCAACATCATGACCAAACGCAATTTATTACTCACTGTTGGAACACAACAAATATAAGTGCAGACTTGTTACTGTAACCACCTTAACTCGCTCTGATTGGTTCAGTACAAAACTATGTGGCTCAATATGCTTTTAGTTGCACGTGTGGGATTGTTTATGCATGTTAATGCCATCTTCTGAGACTCACACAGATGTAACAATCACAGTGAATTCATTATTTGACTTGAGTTGATTGCATACAGCACTGTTTGATAGCCCAGTTAAAAAGTCTTTTTCAGTCTCAGTCCAAAGAGGAGAAAAAGGCAGCAAAATGTCTTAAGAAGACAGAGCTTTCACAGACAATTAAGACAGCTGGCTACATAAGAAACATGAAATGTAAGACCGTTACATGTACAACAGCAGGGGGACATGATCTTTTCCTCTGAGGGTGCTCTGAGTTAAACATTCCCTGCGGACCAGTGATTTCAGAAGCTGCCCCAAGGCTGATTGCTTTGATTGCAATTTTGGGGGAGTATTTTATAGTATTTTATGTCCAAAGAAAAGGCATAAACATTAATTCTGCCTGCTTGAGTTTGGTTACAGGCTCATGTTTACTGAGGACCACCATCCAGCTGTGAGGCATTTAGCCTGTAACTGATGGTTTGAAAGGAACACATTAACCATGCCTTTAAGCTCCAAACACTTGCTGTTCTGTCTTTTTTCTTTTTTTCAGTGCAAAAGGCACTGTTGTGAGGCAATTTATGTGCAATGTGGCACTTGTAGAGGAAAAAACATTAATCAACTTGCTTAATTTCAAAGCAAAAGGATCAAAAAAACAAGAAAGACTTACTTATTTTGTCGGCCATCTATGGAGTAGAAGAGCTCCTGTAGTTCCTCAGTAGTCAGGATACCATCAGCAAAGTAAGCATTAAACTCATCAAATGACAGTTTGCCATCATCTGAAACACAGAGCAGGTACAAGCCTACGTCATTACAGAAATGCATAATGGCAATAAGTGCAATAAGTGTTGCTTAAAAGTCTGGATAATCAGTTCAGTATCTTAAAACAAATTATAACACAAGACCATTATTCATTTGAGAATATTTTCATGGATGCCTGCATGAAAAGCTTTGCTACATATAAATGTTAGATATGTATTTAGATAGATATAAAAGCTCACTTTGGCCAAGACTGGCTGTTATTGCTGTTGGTCTCAGCCAAAGCAAATGTAAGAGAGCTAACTTAGGGAACAATGACTTCTCTCCCTATAGTATACATCTGTTGTGATGCACATAAGTCTGTAGACATGATGAGCACCACCTCACTGTAAATGAGTTGTTGGTTTCATTTATGACCTCTCTACCTTTTCTTCCGTACATTCTACTCTTGATCTGAGTCCACATTACATAGAAACCAACAAACCAACCAAAAAAAATATATATATATATTCAATGCAATTAATACACATTTATCATTTGACAAGGAGGAGCCAGTGTTTTTGATTTTACTGTTCATTTTTATTTCCTGGAAAATCAGCTAATTGCATTAGTTGAGCAAATTTTGACAGTTTGGGTTTGTGAATTCCACTGAAACACAACACAACTATTTCAACCTCAAATATGCTGGTTGTATAAGCCATTGTGAAACTCTGAAATTTCTAATCAGCAGCTGCATGGTCAACTCAGAGTTAAAGACCCTGCCATTCATAATGTCAGCAGATTGTTATTTTCTTCTTCTCCTAAGACTAGTTAACTGTTAGAACAGCTTGTTGCAACAGACAATGCACAGGACAATCAATAACAGCAGATAAATAAAGCTTGTTGTCATCTGTGAAGTAGTGCTCCTTTGTGAGCCTACTATCAATCTGGCTGCTGGCACAGATTACAAACTGTAGATCAGTCAGCAGTTAGCCTGCCAGAGAGAAATTGCTAGATGTTTTAATGCACGGAAAACAGTCCAGAGCAACAGATAGACTCCTCTCTCTGAGAACATTTCTGAGCCAAGACAGACGCTCAGGCAATCAGCAGTATATTGGAGAGAGCTGGGCACTCAGTCATTCAGTCAATGTGAATGAAAGACAGAACAGAGTGGTCAGGGTGATAAAATGGAGCCTTGATGGCACACAGACAAATGAGTATGACAGTGAAGTATTTGTTGAATCAGGCACACAGAGGGTCAGACAGCTACTGAGACAAACAAAAGCCAGCCAGCCATGTCTTTACTGAACTGTCACCATTTTTTCTTTTACATGGCCCCAGTTCTAAATCTTCTGGGTACAAGACAACTGCTTCATAACCTGATTGAGTAATCTGCCCAAATAATGACCCTGTCTCCGCAAAGAGAAGGTAAAATGAGAGCATTTACGATGCCATGGAGTTCCAGTCGGCTGACTCGGCAAAGCTGAAAACTCAAGGGCATGCTGGAAGACCATCTGTTCAGCTGGAGCCTCTTTGACACTGCTCGTCATTACCTCTGACCAGAATGCGTAATATGCTGGCTGAGACAATGCTTTGCCCTTGTCACTTTGGCCTACTTTCCCTCTTTTTCCAGACAGATCTTTTTTGTTATCTTCCTCACGTTCTCAATATACTTTTTCACACTCCACTTAAAGAGCAAGACCAAACCTTTGACTGGAATTCAAACACTTTTTTTGACCTCAAGGAAAAGTTTTTTTTTTTCCAATTTGACTCTGTGACCCTCCTTCTTGGTCAGAAATATAGAATAAATCTTAAAAATGAATTGCTTACCAAAGAAATCAATTCAAAGAATGTTTTGTCAAATGAGAGGGCAACACAGGGGGCACTTCATCAGGTTTTGTCTACTGGAGGGGAACCCTAGAGGGCACCTCATCACATTTTGTGGAGTGTCATTTGCCAATCAAACCTAATGGGTAAATGTTCCAGTGCTTGCACAGAGATGTTTGCAGGTCTGCAACTGTGCCTCCAGGTCTGAACTCTGGGTTTTGATGGATTTGTTTCGCAAACAGAAATTTTTGTACAATTGCCAATTTACCCACAGTGGGAAGAATGCATAATCAGTGGGAAAGCTCAGGGGCCCAGCACCATCTTTGCATATATACACACCAACTCAGCAGTAATTTTTGCAACCATAGTCAGTGGTATGCCAAAGGTTGGCATACCACTGACTATGGTTGCTGGTGTTGCTACTTTCTTCAAAATGGAGCTGTCAATATCAGAGCTACTTTCTCAGCAGATGTGTCACTGAGTGGGGAGTGGTTATACAACATGGACCCTTTTGATGGTAAATGGTGGGCTTCTCCTTGGGGTAATGCTTTGTTTGGGTAGTCAGCCACCCAGGCTGCTTGAGAGCTGCCAGGGGAAAGCTAATAAGAGCTACACATGATCAGTCTGCAAGAGCCACTGAGGAATGGTTGGCAACAGACGCTAACCACTGAGTTTCCATAGTGCAAACAACCACTTCTAATTTACCAAATATTGCCTCCAACATGGTGAATACACTACATTTACTACGTGTACCATTATCGCAAAGGAGGCTGAGGAATAGCAAAAATGACATTCTCAAGTGACAGTAGGAGAGCCATAGGGGGCGAGAGAAGCCAAGGCTAACTGCTAAGCTAAAGTAATCAGTGTGTAAAGTAATAAAATTCTGTAGCTCATGTTGTTTGCTTCAAAATATTATGTTTACTGAAAATGTCTTTCTAGAAGGCCCAACAAACACAATGCGCATGGTCAACGACTAGTGTTCTCTCCAGGTCTACAGCTTCAACTAAACTAAGTAAGAATGACTTCGTCCTCTCACAGTGTTGTTATTTGGAAGGCTTCCTATATTTGGGGTGCCAGACAGGCAGCAGCTATGCTCAAAAGTGACACTCTTGATATTTCGTTTGATGGACTAATGATGACTGCTGGCAGTCCCCTCCATTTGCTTTGACAGTTCTGGGTTAAATGTCCATCATCAATAAGTCCTTAAAGTGTAGCAGCACAGAGACGTTGCAACAATCAGGATGAGCCTCCAAAGTTGATCAGAGGATGAGGAGAAAACTTATTGGGGAGGCTACCAAGAGGCCAACAGACACATTGAAGGAACTATGGGAATTTCTGGCAGGTTCTGGTCAATCCTTGCATGTGACCAACACCTCTATTTCGTACATGTCAGGGCTGTTCTGTAGGGTAGGAAAAAGAATAACCAAGCCCATCTGAATTCTGCCAAAAGATGCATTCATTCAGTTACTTGAAACCGGGAGAGCCCAGAACTCAATCCCAGCAAAACTTGTGGAAAAGACAGCTGCACACAAAAGAGCACCTCAATTTCAAAGACAACACACCTAAAGCTAGATGTGCTTTAGAGAAGTTAATAAAGTTTGTTTTTTATGATATCATAATAAAGATGGAACAAGGAAGACATTTGAAAGTAACGTGTAGTGTAGTGTAGTGTGTAGTGTAATTATACTATGGTATATATTTTAAACGTGCCTAAGAGGTCAAGTGAACATTGTATTTGGTGAAGAAATGGCAAAATAAATGAATGTATAGTTGTTTGACATATATTAAATGCCGAACAGTAATCTTGCTTCAAATCTCACCCTGCACTACCTCAAGGGATGACGGTGACAGATGGCATTAAAAGATTGCATTTGCAAGGGACTGGCAGAGAAAAGCCATGGTCAGGTGGGGGCGGGGATTATGTGTAATCTTAATATTCACACCTGTCTGTCTCCTCTCAGTACCAATTGCAGAATCCCTCCCTTGCAGCTCTGTTGATGACTTTAAGGAAGGCTGGAAGGATGAACTGGGAGGATGGTGGAATTGATGTAACACTTCTCTGCCAAACAGGACACCCTTGTTCAGTCAAGCATCATTGTTAGGTGATGTTTATCATTTATGTAGTGTTACACAGCTGTATTATTTATCACTGGGCCTGTATTTCTTGAGCTGTTCTGCACTGATTTGTTGTCTTGGGGGTAAAGTTTCTCAGCTTTGGGGTCAGGAACCCACCTGAGGTGACTTGATAAGTAGAACAGGTTGAGGGAAATGTCAAGAGATGATACACTGAAAATGCTGCTATGCGGACCCATATCTGCTGTTAGTTGTTTTCTACAACATGTCATAAAGACTTAGGTCAAGAAGGAACTGAAAAACAAAGAGTTGTAGTCGCAAAAGGCTTATGGGGTCGAGAAACAGGAGAGCAGTCCTTAAAGGAACTAGAAAGAATCAATGTTATCAACATGCAATTTCCAAGGAAACAAAAAGATCCAAATACAGACAAAGACAAAGATTGAGGCTGGACTGCTAAGCATAAGGAACAAAGACAAACTGAGGGAGTAAAACACATGGTTTACATACAGAAGGGAGGGGAGACTAGTGAGACACCAGTAAAACCAATAAAGGACATCACAGATAATCTGAATAGGGGGAACATACAAAAACAGGAAATAAAGAGAACTAAAACAACAGGTGTGTATTTTCAAAATAAAACAGGAAATTAGAAAGGACCAACATGAAGCAAAATCAGCAGAAATGAATCGTTGCACATGTATATTAACTAATATAGTGTTTTCCTGTAATGTATAAATTCATTTTTCTTGACCCTAGAATTCAAACTTTGTTATTTTAACTTAGAACAACCCATGTACAACAACCATCATCAAACAGTATATTTATGCATTAGGTCACCCAGCCATTGATCAGTGCTGTTTTTTTTTTAAATTTATCCCTGAGAGTGTTTTATTTGAAGTTGCTTTCTGTGAAGCACTTTGTACATTAGGTTTTGAAAAGTGCTCTATAAATAACGATTATTATATCATCGGCCTATCAGAGCAGCTGCAGTATCCAGTTACTAAACACAAACGCCAGCTGATGCCTTTAAATGAATAAATCATTCATGCACGGCCCAGTGACATATAAGGAGCATTGGCTCTCTAAGTAGATCAGAGATTCCAAAAACATTCATAACATACACATTATGTATATTATGAACATAACTTATAAAGCATTGCTCCTGTCATGTTTCCAGCTATTGTGAAGCTATTCCTGGAACATTTTCATATAATGGTTATTTTTCTTGTGAATAGCTTCATCATACTCTGCATGACTATGAATATAATGAATCACACCAAATCTGCAAGTGTTGTTGACCTGGTTCTAAAGAGAACAGAGGCCTTTTGATTTTAAAAAAGAACAAAAACAAAAAAACCCCCTTTGTTTATTTTTGATTACTCAAAATAATATTCATGCTTTATTTATTTTTTCCATGCAATCTGCTGATGTTTGTTTCTGTCTGAATAAGGTAAAACTTGTTGCAAGGGCACCTGAAAAGAGTGTGCATTTTGCCTATCAGGTGATTTCTATAGACAAGAAAAAATAAAAGGAAAAAAGGGTAAAGGGTAGACTCGTAAGCAGTACAGGGAACATGTGGCACAAATATATACTGCAATTTGTCACTGAAGCAATTTGTCTGTACAGCTGATTCATTTGATAATAATAACACGCCAGTACGCTGAGGGCAGATGTGGCCATGAATATTCTCAGCACATCTAACTGTGTGACATCCTCCTTTAAATTGGACAAACGTCTAAACAGTTAAAGCTTTCATCCAGCACTTTATCCCCCAGGACACCCCATTATTACAGCAAAAGAAAGTAACTATTAATCACACTGTGGGTTGAGTCAAAAGCATTATGCATAAATTGCTCATTAATACTTAGCCAAAAAAAAAAAAACACTTAAGAATTTCAAGGTGAGGAAGCGTGTGAGTGTCCTGATTCGTCAACGCAGCAGGACACAGACGTACGTGAACTTTTTTCCTTGACGCTGAAACAAAAGTCAGAATGGTCTAAACAAATTGCTCAAAGGATGAGAGTAAACAAGAATCAAATGAGCGAGTGAGAAAGTCCTGTAAAGTAGGGCACAAAGTAGGCCGCACTCTTATCTCTCCAAAGGTTAGTCCCATTGCAGCCTCTCCTAAGTGGTTTATAAATTCCCACAAATGCATCACAGCTTCAAAAGCAACTAGCATTACTTAATGCGTTAGCTCTTGTTTCTTTATGGTAAACTCCCATTCACAACTGTATACCCAAACCATTTTAGATTCTGGTATTCTTAGCATCAATGCTCTACTTAGGATATGTTCCACCAGGCCATCTGTGAGAAAATCTGTGAGATAAGCTTCCTTTTAGCTTCCATATCCTGATTTAAGTCTGCATGCTGCTTTTAGCGTATCCTCCTCCCTCCCGATTCTCCACTTCACTGATAGTCTGAAGCTCACTGGTCCTCACCATCAGAGGAGAGGTCAGGCGAGTGGAGAGGTTCATTAAAATCTGTGAAGTGTGCTCTTTATCTATTGGAAACACAGATATATGAAGAGACAAAATAAACATTTTACTGCAAAATTTACGGTTTACTTAAGTTTTGGATTGATTTTTATGAGGAAGAGGGCAGCTTTTTAACTTAACTTTAAGCTGGTATGCATATAAATTTCGAAAAGATTGCTGATCTGTGACCATTTTGCCAATTAGGCAGTGACACAGTTGAGGTTATGTAAGATGGCTAATTATCTTCAGGATTTCATGCAGGTTAGAGTTAGTCTTAAACCATTCATTTCTTGGACTACAATCTGCAGGGAACATGAAATGAAACTGGGCTAGACTGAATTCTCCACAGTTTTTAAAAATCTTACACTGCATAAAACTATCGCAACTCAAAGTCTTTTCCAACATTATTCAAGACAGGTCTGTTTTGTTTTTATAGAATCAAAAATCACAAATTTGCTTTAAAAGGCTTTATAATTTGTGCAGCACACCCAACTCTCTATCTTTACACCCTCAACTACGTTAGTGGGAAGCTGCAGAGAACAGCAGACATCCATGGTGCTGGATCTGCCGGCTTATCTAATGTCAGCCGACCTCACTTTGGCAGTGAGTTGAAAAACACAAAAATGGATTTTGGAGTTTTAGTGAACAGTTTTAGTGAACAAACAACACTGCAATTATACATGAATAGCAGATGCATGTTATATTTGACATTTGAAGAGTATAAAACTATTTCCAATAAAATTCAGTTGTCTGTTTCTCAATGTGAGTAAACAGGCCATAAAATGGAAACTTTCTCCACTGCTGTGTGTGTAGTGGGAACGAAGTGGCTGCTTTGCGGGCTTCCGGGACATTGGCAAGTGAAACTACCCTAATAACACCATTTTGGCTGTAAAGCGCAACGTCTCAGCTTTCAGAAACTGTTAGAAGTTTTCCAATAGCGCAAACGGTGATGTAACTACTTGAATCCAAAGCCCACTTGCGCCAACGTGTCGCCGGCGGCACATTTGGAGTTAACTTGGGTTAACTTGTTTTTCGTCACTGTGATTCTAATGTTTCAAACACAAACTGAAGAATATTGGGTTCATCAAACATAAATCTTTCTTAAATACTGTAGGAAAGTTTGGTTAACATGTACATCCAACAAGGTGTTAGTCTTCATCTGCTAAATCCTACTGTTGAACCAAGACAATACAAGTGTAGCTTTCAAGTAGAAACTTGAGCTCAGTATTAATAACCTCTATCACTATACTGATAATGGGTACAATGACATATAAACTTGTATGCTGTGCAAAACTAAAATAATGTAGGTATGTGTGCATTAATTAGACACTTGAAAGAAACATTAAAAAGATACTTTACCTGGTAACTAATTACTTTCCTACGCAGTAATTTAATTACTCTTGCTTGAGATCTGACCCATTGAGTTGATACAGATTAAAGTTTAGCGAAGCTTCAACATTTTCAACATCTCTATGACAAGGGGACAAAATCCATGTGTCGATGAAGAACATGCAATACAGTCAAAAGCACCAGAAAAATAAAGTTAATTAATCTTGAGCTGCTTTTTGTTTTGTCAAACTAGCTCTGACATTGTTGCGCCTAATAAAAGTCAACAAAATGAATGTGCAGTTTGCTCAGTACATTATATATTACATTCAGCTGCAGACAATATTTATATAAAATACTGGTTTATTATTCAAGATGCCCTACTTGTGTAGACCTCTTCTTTATTTTGTTGATATTACACAGAGTCTAATCCCAGTGGTGTTTATTACTGAAAGATAAAGAGCAGTGAATGTAGCGCTGCATATTTTCCCTGTGTTTTCCTTTTATGTTCATGCTGCTCCTTCCCTCACACCACCATCCCACCCCATTCTCCCCAACTGCTTCAGCAATGACAGCTTAAAATCAAACGGTGAATATATTTGGCCGGAAGCCACAGAACAATTGACCATGCATGAGACTCACCAAAGCGAGGGTTAAGAGCTGTTGAGAAGTGATTGCTGTGGAGGCATGCTGATTACAGTGCCTGAAAATGCAACAATGTCCCATTGATGTCCACTTTTTGTTGATTTGCTTTGGCATTTTACTTTATCTGTTGTTAGACCGGAATACATATCTTTATGGGCAGCACATTCTGAGCCACAGCAACAGCGGAGGCAAGGACAGTTATTATTACAGAAAGAATATTTAAAAGCCCATGTGTGGTAAAGCAATATTTTCATTCATGAATCAGTCAGGGGGGTATATCAGGCAAGATTTGTGGATGAAACATTGCAAATGGTCTTTTTTTTTGCTATGTTGCAATATTATAGCAATATATAGAATAGTTTCGTTTCAGTCCCACAGACTCAGAGGCATTAGATCTCTTTCTGGACTCAACAGTAACTATTTTAGTGAAGAAACCACACACACACACACACACACACACAAGAGATGTTTCATTTCAACAAAATAACCTACGGCTGTATGGAACAAGTTCAGTCACATTTCCAGAGACTTGCTGAAACGTACAAAGTCAAGACAATCACTCAAGTAAAATTAGATGAGACAGCTTGGGGGAAAGTGGTTACAACAAAAAGAAAAAGTAATTTAATCTCAACCCAACTCTCAGAATGAATTCAACATCACAGTGCGCAAGTATCCAGCAGATATTAAGACAAATTGTAACTTCAGCAAACCCTGTTTGATCCCCTCTAATGCTTCTGTGGTTCGATCACCTCAACTCACAAACCTGCAGGAGCTTTTAGCAGTGTGCTATCCCTCCCTTACAGTACCACAATCTTGGTTGCAATCTTTCATAAACTGTTTAATATCAGTTGGATGGATAGCAGATATTAGCAGAGATTTGAGGACCAGACTAGAAATATATTGTAACATTATAAATCAGGAATGTTCGTCCCAGTGTAATCTCCTTCCTGCTGCATCCCAGTCATCAGTGTTGTCTCCAAATAGGTCAACAGCAATGTTTAAGTCACTCATTATACTAATTAGTCTCTAAGTTAGCTTGTTAATGTGTTGCAGGCTATGACTCTATCCTCGTTGCTATGGTTACGCATTTTAGAAACAGCCTGACACTAGCCGGTGCATTCATATAGAACAGACATTTGACTTGAACTACTGATTAGGTGCTCATCTATCTATCTATCTATATATCTAGCTATCTAGCTATCTAGCTATCTATAGATAGATATGAACACATACACACAGTTATATGTGGCTGCTTATAATGTTGCCCTTGAGTGTTAAGGGTAATTTCACACCATTTTCTGATTGGTCGGTTTGTAGCAGCAGTCACACTGTTTTACCAAATTTAGGACAATGTATTTGGTCGCAAAAGCTCCAAATTGGCCTTTAGTGGACAGAACCTTCGGCACAGTATGAGACTTTTGAATTGAAAACCAGAGACTGTTCTGGCCACTTACCTGCTTTAAGGTGCATTACATTAGCAGTGGTCACACTTGAAACTTACACAAAAAGTGTGATGAGAATACAACTTACATGCCTGCACATGAGAACCAGCATGGGTGGATGTGTGTGCAGTCAGTTGAATGAGGCGTAGTCTCTAAACTTAGGTTACCTCGTTTGCACTAGCCAATAAAGCCATATTATCAGTGATTCATTGCTACAAAAAAAAAAAAAAAAAAACTTGGCTCAGGCTGAGTTAACATGACTCACATCCATTTGTAAACAGCACCAAGTCATCTGTGTCGATACTGACAGAGGGGAGCTTTATTTCGTGGCAATAATCCAGAATCTTAGCATCATTTTAATTGGGCGGAGAAACTTGTCAGAGCATGAAGAGAAAAAGAGCCTCACTTGAGGAGTAATTCATGCAAATCTTTCATTTCTCCGCCCAGATTGTCTGAGGCGCAACGACAACAGGAAGAATGTGGGGAAATAACAAGCATGCATTGTGACAAATACTTCATCACCGAACACATCATGTACTCACCGTTTTTGTCTGCTCGGCGGAAAATCTGGAAAAAAAGGGGAAAAAAAGAGGGGTGAGGAGATGGTTATTACCTCCAGCCAAGCACCACTGAAAGGACTCCTGGAGTAAGAAGTTACAGATTATTAAGAATGATGGCAGTTTGTCAAAAACACAATGGGATGTTTGACGTCTGCTAGCAGAGGGTTCATTTGTTCCGACGTGCCGAACAGAAACACAACACGAACAAGGACACTCACAAAGGACTGTTCCGCTATGGTATGCATGAGTCATGTCAGGCTGAATGCCATTTGGTAGTATCTGTCAGCTCTAAAGCAGACTTAACAATTATCACCTCTGAGGTAAATAGTCATTTCAGAGGAAGTTTGAGGCCACTGGGTAGGAAAGAGGCTAAACAGTCATTATCCTGCAGGTGCATCAGTCATGAAAGAGGACAAGCATCTGACACAAGCACTATAAGTAAAATAGCATGGATGTGCATATTAGATGCAGCATAACATTACCTATATTTTACAGTCAATTGTCCTTTTTATTTGAATGTTTCATGGATTTAATCCTCTTAGAAGGGGTGCAATGGAATACTGTTACTCTTTAATTAACTGTGTTTAGTCTAAGCGCAAACATCTGTCAACTATACTGCCTAATACAACAGAGTAGTTAATGCCGAGGTAACGACCAATAGGGATCCAGAGAAACAACGAGCAGCAGAGCAATGACCACAAGCTGAGGCTCATCCGTGGTACCTGTAGTTCGGACTCAGGCAGGGACACGAAGCCAACTGAGCACTAAAATTCACTAAAAAGACAGTGGTCCATTCACTGGCCGGTGGCGGTGAGTCAGCAGACACTTTAACATGTCAGGGAAGGAGAAGCACAGGTGCGATTAATAACATTAACAATGGCTGAATCACAGTTTGGTGCAGCAGTTCCAGGGCCCTGTTATAATGCACAATGGCTCATTTACTGGTGCACTTAAATTAAGCAGAGCCGTCATTAGCGTTATTAATTACACCTGTGCTTTCTTTGCTTTGACAAGTCACAACGTCTGCAGCGAAACAGGCCCACACAGCCACTGCGGCTGCCAGCTGCTGTTTACTGGCCAGTGGCCACTGCTGCATTGCATCCTTTGACCGTACCTAAACGTTTTCTGGTTGATCCATTACGATTAGTTGAACTTGTAATTACACCAGCGTGTTGTTTGTTTCCTTTTGCGCGACCTAATTTGTTGACGTGTGTGTACAGACATCAGTGAGCAGTCGTATTAGCTCTGGCTCCTTTCACTCCGTTCCCACTGGGGGTTTCTGGTGCACTCTGAGATGGCTTATTATTAGCGAGGGAGGTTGCAACACCGAAGTCAGTTGTGTTTGCTGTAATAGCATCTCTAATCGGGATGTTACTAAAGGAAAAGGGGATTAATGGACGCTTAACAAAGACAAAACTGCCACCATAAAAACTCAAGAAGATTAAGTTGCAGGGAAAGCAGAACATACGCAGTGAGCTTCACAAAGCTGGTTTCATGGAGCACAAAGACTCTTCATAGAGGTCCATGCGTTTATGCGCAGTGTAAAAAGTGAAAAACCTGAACCCAGGCTGCTTTCTGATTCCAACCGATTAACAGTTGGATGATTATTCCTCCGATTGTGCAACTGTTCTGCAGTGACACAGCCACCAGCGACAGCAGCTGTATGAAACAGCCTCGCTTCAAGGCCGGGGAATGTAAACTTGCTCGACACAGATCGGCTGGAACCATCAACAGGGTAACCTCAGCACAGATGGGAGACCAACGCTGGGAAAGCCATTTGCTGGCTGACATGAACAAGACACAAGGCCGTAATGTTACAATATGGCTTCTGGCTGACCAAGTGAGAGGCGTTAGTCAGCTGCGGCCAGCCTTGAAAACAAAGCCGGCCAGAAAATGAAAATTCTAATTTCCAATTCCAGTTAGAAAACAGCATGATAGATAAAAAAAAAGAAAAATACAAATGGAAATATTAAAGAAGGAAAAAGATTTGCAATGTTTTGATCATCGTCCACATGTCGTTTTCACTCGCAAGCTTAATTCCTGAGATCTTACAACAAGGCAGGATCTGAGGGCCACAGCCTGCACCGGGCAACTGCACAAATGATGGCACAGGTTTTAAACAAATCCCCGGCGTAACCATTATCACTAAACCACTTATCTGGACAGAAAACAAAGATTACTGTCCCCAAAACGTCTATTATAATGATCCACCGGACTGTTAAGCTGACTGCATGCACAACTAAAGGCCAGTGGATCTCAAGCAGTACCAATAAAGCCGGTGACTAATATGTTATTGACGACCACAAAAACTCTGAAAATATAAGGATGAAAAACGCTTTCTTCCCCTAATTGACAGCGCACAGTGATGAGTTTCGATCTGTGCCTTCATCATCAATCGCCGCTTTACAATTTAACTTCACAATTCTCTTAATTAGCTCAACACACGCCACCATTTTTCTTAAATCAGCAGTCAAATTGTTACGACGTTGTTTGCACAATAATGAGTTTAATCTATTTCTCTAAGCAGCACAGCTATAAAGTAAAGACACAAAATATACTTTTATGCAATAAATCTTCACAGATTTTGCAAAGAGGTGATGCAGTAAAGGGAGAGAACCTGTGATCTGGTCCAGTCGATCGATTCTCTCCCGTGCCCTTGGTCTGTGGTTTCCATTGTTAGCCGCGCTCGTCGGTTTTGACCTACAGGTTATTAATAACAGCAGAACCTGCCCCTCACGTTCATTTTCCATAGGTCAACAAGCTCAAGGTCTGCACTCGTGCCCTCTGTCTGTCAGTGTCTGTCTCTCTGCAGCTTCGCTCCTGACTAATAACAAGGCCCAGGCCAATTCAAACCACTTCACAACACACTCATCGCTCTATTTTTGATTCATCTGTCTAGACTCGGAGGTGACTGTAAAGCGGCAAATTGCTGTCCCCCCCGAACCCTCCTCATCCATCGCATGAATCCATTCTACCTGCAGGTAGAACACATTCTCGCTTTAGGCTTGTAACGTACTGTACAGCACATCGTTTCCAAGTATGGTCATTTCCTCTCCTTTTCGCCACTGTAACCCACGTCAGGAACACGTTTTCTTTCTCCCTGGTGCTCCATCCAATGGAGAAGAGGTGCGGCTCTGTTAAACTCGTTTGTTGTTTGGTTGTGTCTTTGGTGGCTCCGGTGTCAGGAGACGATAATGCATCATTTACAGCGAGCCCAGAAAAGGTCAGACCTGCTTCCCAGAGTGCTGCTGTTCTGATGTCATGGTGGCAGGTGTTAAGACAGTGGGTTTTCTCCGCCGCTGATGACACACTGTTTAATGCAGCCCTTCAGATTATGCATTTGAGAGAGGGGAAGCCAGAAGAGCTATTGATCTTTTTTTTTTTTTTAAAACACTGCACGCGCCATACTTTATTCTCGCCAAATTTACTTGAAAATTCCCTTCACTCTTTCTGCATATTTTCTTTTTTTCTTTTCTTTCTTTTTTTTTGTATATTTTTCTCCAGCTCAGAATCAGCAGTGCAAGAGCAGAGGGGTGGGGGGGTGAACATCGGGAGAGGGAGGACCGAGATACACATGAGAGGGAGAGAACATAATCAGAGACCGTGCTGTTGATCAAGCGAGCCTCAGAAACGCAGAGCCACATGACAAACGGAGACATTCAAAAGCAACAATGTGGATGATAAAACCAGCCTCCCACGGCCATCCCCAGAATCATTAGCTGTCCCTGGCCCTTTTAAACAGGACATCTTTTCAGGCACCGCTTTGTCTCTCGCTTTAGGAATGCGAGTCAAATAAATCTCTGCATCTCTAACATCACCGACTGGCTCATTGCCACGTCAAAAGAAGTAGACTGATGCACTGACGGCGACAGTCTGTACATGTGGGAGCTTGTCCTTTTCTTTAAACAAAGTCGTCTGATAGTCACAAAGAAAATACTTTTTTTTTTTTTTTTACACAAATTAATTTCCCCATCCACTCAGTAATTACTCTGCATCTCCCCTAGACTATTGAAAATCAATGTGCACCGCCACAATAATAAAGTTCATCCACCGGCATCATCTCTGAAATTCAATCAGCATTGATCCGCTTTACAACTTTTACTCCGGGCGCACAAAATGTTTACGCTTGTTTTTAGCCTCATTATCTGACCATTTGACTTTATCCAGCCCATATCACACTGCGGGGACTGCTCGGCATGCCGGAGCAGCACAGCTCTTCCTGCTTCGAAAAGAAAGAGAGGAAATAAGCTGTAAGGTGTCCCGGTGGAATAACTGCCGGAACCTACGGGCAGGAATGAGATTTCCAGTGTTTGCACAATGTTTCTCCTGCACCAAATAAGACAAAAACAGAAAGAATAGTGTAAAAGCAGACAAAGAGCAGACCAGCATGGCAGTCAGAACCAAGGCAGCACATCCCTGTGTGGGTAAGCGGCGTTTCTAGAGACACCATTATCACCAAAACCGTCTGTTTTAGGCAGTTCAAACACTATTGGATTTTTGAGCAGGGAACCATCGAGCTGCATTTTGCCCGTTGGTCTGTTTGTGCTCCATGAACAGAGGAGGGAAAAAAAACCCCTCAAGGCTGAAGACTAAACGTGGAGGCACTCCGGTGCTGTGCCACATTCAGGAACAGCGTGCACAAATACAGTGACAACGGTGCAAAATGTGAGTAATGCGCCCTTATTGAGACAAGGCTGCGTGTGTTCTGCATTAGTGAGGGAGCGGATAGAAAGCTGTCAGTTCGCAAGAGCACAGAGTTGGCCTACTAACCCAGGACGAGACAGTGCGTGATGGATGGATAATGACTGTGTTGATGGATGCTTCCTAGTGCAGGGTTGCTTGTTAATCAGGCAATGTGTGCTTAAGCTCTAGTTGGGGCTTGTGTCTGTGTGCATGCAGTTAGGTGTGTGTGAGAGATAAAGGGACAAGTCACAGCAGCCAAAGACTGAAAATCAATGGCATAAAAAAAAAACACAGCAACCTAAATCGAGTTCAGCTGAGTTTTACCTTTTGGAAATGAATAAAGGTTTTGTGTGTGTGTGTATGTGTGTGTGTGTGTGTGTGTGTGTGTGTGTTTGGGTGTGCGTTGTTGCATAAGGCATTTGAAAGATCAGGGGTGTTTGTGTGTGTGGAACAAAAAGAGGAGAACCCCCCAGCAGTCCCTAAACCTGTCCGACTGTGAGAGCTTAATTTATCATGCAGAGGCAGCAGCTGCAGCTCTTCCTACTTTGCTTTGAGACACACACACACACACACACACACACACCAAATACTGTACCATCAGAAGACAACAGCGCCTAATAAAGCAATTTGTTTTTACTTTGCATGGACATTTCTCAAAAGAAATAAGCAAAAGAGTCAAACTGACTGTTTGATATAATGCAGTTTTACTGTGTTTTGACTTTTACAGTCAATTTGACAAGGCGCTATAATCAGTTTTAGGACTGACAACGGAGCCAGTAGTTGCAATCATTTGGCAGATGTTAAAAGATCTCCATGGTGATGTATAAGAAAGAGATCCACTCACATCATGAAAGATAGTAAGCCCTTGCCCGGCGGTGTGCAGCGGCTGCTGTTGCTGCTGAGCCCGAAGATGCTTCTGTTTGGCCGACTGCAGGCACATAGTGATCATCTCCGTGCAAGCCAGCATCTTCGAGACGAATCGAGACACAACCTTGAGACGGGCGGATCGCTCAAACTGTAGAAAGGCTGGCGGAAAGTAACGGCTGGAGAGGCGGGAGGAGAGTGAGGCAGCAGGTGCGACGCGTATCAAGTGGAAGCCGAGCGGGCGGGGACTCGGGAGATGCTCTGCAACTTTGTGGTGCGCTGCCGAGCAGAGCTGCCAGCCCCTCCTGCTGGAGCCGCTGTGATTGGCTCGTTTATCTCCGCCGTGCATCTGGATCCAAACTGTTAACTTCATCAGGACCAAACGCTGCCGACCCGCTGATAACCTTTAGTGTTGCGTTTACTTCCGCCGGCGCACGAGGCACGCGCTATCCCACATTTTAATATTATCGAGGCGACAAAATCAGAGCTATGACTGATTATGAATGCAATGCAACTACATATTAGGATATTTTTTTAGAGTCGCTGACATAAATAAAGGTGCACAAAGCTGCGATTTATTCTCTTACGCCGTGCATATTAAACTTCAGGGGCCGGCCTGAAATCTGAATTGAGTGCAACAAAATAAAGAGGATGCAAAAACGACGTGAAACCTAAAATGTCAGGTACCAACAGTGATGAATTCATGTCGACGCCAACTTTGAGCTGCTAAATTCCACCAGACCAACCTTTGACGAACACTGCCACCCGCTGGATGCTGCGAGTCGCTGCATTTCAGTTTTATTATTATCGTTATTCTTGAAAATATCGTGCCTTAATATTACAGTCAGCGAGGGTGGCTATTCTATTATCGCATGTGCACTTTTATCCTATTATTCCCAAGTTGAAGCGGGGATATAGAAGGGTCTGCACTCGTTTTTAGGTGGGAAAATAAAACAGTAGTGTCGGCCTAATTACGTATTTGATTGATTGGTGTTTTGGCAGTGTAATTAAAATAATCGCAGTAAACTGGGAACTTCCCCAGTTTATGGACGTTTAGGGGAAGGGGCGGAGCGGAGCGCGTCCACAGGGATCCTCTGCACTGTCCTCTTCCTGGATTTGACTCAGTTTCACTTTCAGTTCTACCTGTGAGCGACAGAGAGGACGGGACGCAGCGCCAAGAGAACAAAAATTAAGTCTTTTTGTTTTTTTGGGGTTTTTTTTTAAACTACAGCTTCTACTACTAAATCGACCAGGGGGAAGGTGTCTGTTGGATTGTTGGATGCGTGCAACACGATCCTAGAAGGTTGGATGTGAACTTTGACCTACGCGTGGAGCTGTTTTGTCCTCTCTGCGAGGTTTGCGTGACACATTCTGCGCGTTACCTGTCGTTTCAGGTGTGACCATGGCTTCTGAAGTCCATTTAAAAGAGGGTGAGCCTTTCCGATTTGGTTTCGATTCTCTCAAAATGGATTTGACATGTCAGACGTCCTCTGTATTACACGAGACACATTTACGCTCTTTATGTGAGGTTTAAAGTTGGACTCTACCATGGGTGTTTCAGGATGGTAACGGTTAAGTCACCGTTTTGATCGTTTGGAAGTATCTGTAACAAATCACGTGAGGCTTGGATGGCTGTGTTTACTTGTTCCTTCAGCTGAGGAGCTGGCTGTGTCTCTGAGTGAAGCCCTCAGCAGCGGGGACGAACAGGAAGCAGTCAGACTGTGCCAGAGGCTGACCCAGCTCTCTGTCCCCGTGTCTGTCAGCGTCGAGAGTCAGGCATACCCCCAGGACTCCATCAGGTGGGTGAATCCATACACAGCTGTCCTGAAAAAACTGACAAAATGCACACATATGTACAAGAAGCACAAACAAAGCAGTGGAGACAAGGCTGGTTTCCGTTCGACAGGTTGTGGGTCGGAGTGGAGGATGCTCAGTCAGAAACCTACATCCCAGTGAACGTTGTCGTTTCTCCTCACATGACGATTGCACAGCTGAAAGACAAGGTACTTTAACATTCACAATGTCTTACCACCCTGTAACAGATAACCTGTGCTATGAAACTTTGAACACTGAGCTGAACTGTGATCTAATGATTCAGCCCATTCTTATGCATTACTATCAAACAGTATGGTAGCCTATGGTAGCAGGTGAAATTGAAATTGATGCTCCATTTGTCATTGATACAGATCAACCACGACTTTGGGTTCGTCCCTGCGCTGCAGCGCTGGGTGATCGGGAAGCGGTTGGCCCAGGACCGGGAGACGTTGTACAGCCACGGCATCCGACAGAGCGGAGACCAGGCTTTCCTCTTTATCCTCTCTGCCCATGCAGCTCACCTCACACGGCAGCAGTACAAGCTGAACCAGGAGCAGCAGCTCATAGAGGGTCACTTTCTTTTCTTTGTTTTGCTCAGTGCAGTTTGTTTCTGATCAGTCAGCCTGTTAAAAGTATTGCTCGTATTGACTCATAACGTCTAGAGTGATAAGTGATAAAGGCTTGCATGTAATCAGCGCAGTTCATTTCTGCAATTGTAGACTTTTATCAAAAGCGATCTCAAGTTAATGCCTTTTACCTTTTGGTACAAACAACTAACTGCTTAGGCATCAGTTACAAATATGTATTAATTAGGCAAAATTTGAACAAATAAGTAAACAAACCCAAGAAACTGTGCAGTCATGCGACGCGCACGAGGTTGTGTTATTTGACAGCGACACGGACAGTTTTTGGTCAAGTACCAACAAGTCACCTTACCGGTTAGATTGGTTTTATGGAATGACAGGAATGACAATCTATTCCTAGGCATCGTGGAGTCGATGCAGTCGATGCAGCTTTTGCCCAGAGGGCTGAGCAGAGAAGGTGGTGAGAAGACAGCTCCTCCCCCGGGGACCCAACACACTCCTGCATCTCCTCCTCCCAAACCCCCGACTGCTGCTAAACCCGCTGTGCTTCCTAAACCTCAGGTCAGAATACACCAGACGTTTGTGTGAGTGAGCCTGTAAGTGCCGACGGAGTGCGTGCGAGCATGCTGTAAATGTGTGTTCGTGTGCAGCTGGGCTGGACCTGTACAATGTGCACATTCGTGAACAAACCGACGCGACCCGGCTGCGAGATGTGCAGCGGGGAACGGCCAGCGGACTACCAGGTGCCTAACATCTACCAGCCGGACCCGCAGGAGGTTCTTCGCATTCAGCAGGAGGAGCTGGCTCTGTTGCAGTATGTACAGGTAACAACCAGGATTCCTGAAGTGTTTTCAGACTGATGCCAAGTTATCTATCCGGATTGCACTTAACCCAGGTCACTGACACACATTAAAGCATCCGGTGTGGCAACAACAGACCTGTAACACAGTTCAGCTGGATCCATCTTCAGATTTCTGAAAACACACAGACATAAAGTGACCACATTATAAGGTACAGCTGTACAGTTTATTCCAATTCAGCGCAACAGCTCTATCTTTAACTCTACTTTTATAAAGTCTATAATGTTTAGTATTTGTTGCTATTGTCAGAGGTGAGCAAATTAAATTACATGTTACTGGGCTCATTACCAAGTCCGGATTACATTAAACATCTTATAATAGTAATAAAAAATAACTCTGAAGCAGTCTAGTGCAACGTAACGTTAACTAAGACCCCGGTGCTAAAACATAAAATTGAATTAACACTGCCATGAGCGTGTAGGGAAACATTATAGGCATCATAAAGAAGGACTTTATGGCGAAAGCGTTGTATAGGGTTGTGTCAGATTGTACACATGTGCCCATAAAGTGGCCACTGAGTGTAGCAGTCCAGGGTTTGAGTCGTGTTTTCTGCTGCCTTTTATCAAATCAAACCTGAGGCTTTTGTTTAATATATTGCACTGCACTTTAACTTATATGCCCCTGTTTAATCAGCCTTGTTCTACTTTAGCTTTTGTCTCTTTTATTGTCTTCGCCGAATGCTTTTTTTTAAAAGTCTTGATGCCTTTTATGTTTTATGTAAAGCCCTTTAAATTGCTAACATCGTTGAAATGACCTACAGAAATATTCTCTAAATTTCCAGTTATTACAAAATCACAAATGCTTTTTCTCCTGTAATTCATTTTTCTCTGTATTCCAGCTTTGAAGCTGTCACTCTGCTGCACGCTCTGATATCGTGCAGATGTGCAAATGTGTGAATATGTACTGTTAGCCACAGAGCTAATTTCTTATACACTGAGGCCTTGGTGCAGGTGCTTCTTTTGGAAAGTACAGAGCTAGAATAGAAATTTAACCTGTGGTGTTTTAAATGTTTATCATGGCTCTCATTTAGAGGCAGATATTCAGTGGTTGAGTAGTAACATATTATATGTATGTTGACTCAAGTGTGGGTGAGTAAACAGCAGCACCGCAGTGTAGAGTCCGTCTAACTTTGGGGGCGCTCTAGGATGCAAAGAGCATTCACTTGTTTAACTTCCCATGTTTCAGGAAATGCAAAATGTTTTGTAATGAGTCATGAATTTGTAATGAGTTCCTGTATTGTGTTTCCCCCCCACCATCATTCTCCGGCTGACGCAGGCTCAGGAGGAGGAACGGGAGAGGAATTACCTGCACCTTTTGGCAACAGAGCAGCAGAAGCTTATCCACAACATGGAACAGACAGACTGTCCCATCTGCTTCTCTCCCCTGCAGCCAGGAGAGGGCATCATGCTCAGAGAGTGCCTACACACCTTCTGCAGGTCTGATGATCTGAAAACGGGGTTTGGATGCTTTGCCGCATATTGTAAAAGTGATAAAAGCATTCTGCCACAGTCCACGCTGTCCGCACACACGCCACGATCTGCTCGTTTTGTTAGTATGCAGTGCATTTGTATTTTTCTTTTATGTGTCTGTCCCTGTTTAGGGAGTGTCTAGTAGGAATGATAGCCAACAGTCAAGATGCTGAGGTGTCCTGTCCAGAAAGATGTGAGAGCAAGCTACTGGACCGAGAGATCAAAGCAGTGAGTGTCGGACCGTACCATGTGTGATGATTTTATTCTTCATTTCAGTTATTCAGGAAAATCAAATTACAGCTCATAACTATAAAAACTCTACATCTGTTTTCCATGCAGATAACAACCCTAAAGCATGCCCTACCCTCTCTCTCTGCCTCTCTCTGTTGCTATGTATGATCCTGGTAATAGCTGCTCACCGAAGAGGAGCACCAGCGGTTTCTGGAGCTGCGTCTGAACATCGCGGAAAGCCGCTCGGAGCACAGCTTCCACTGTCAGACCGTCAACTGTCGAGGCTGGTGCATCTACGAGGACGAAGTCAACGAGTTCCACTGTGAACTCTGCCAGGAGACCAACTGCATTCTCTGCAGGGTAAGTTTTCTGACCTGATTGTCTGTTAGAGATTTCCCTACTATGTCGCAGCAGGCAAAGCACCTAAGAAGTTTGTGTATGTGTGTGTGTGTGTGTTGGCAGGCCATCCATAAGGACATGAATTGTAAGGACTACCAGGATGACCTGCGCATCCGGGCAGAGAACGACCAGGCAGCTCAGCAAACTAAAGAGATGCTAGAGGTAGGTCGACCACAAAGCTCTGTGTGATCATTTGCACTCATGATAGCATTTCTCAATAGGAAAACCTATATTCTCACTGGTCCCAATAACATTCTTACTAGTGAAAGCTGTATTTAAGGATATCTCCAACTTTAGCTGCACTGTTCAAAACTGAATTTAAGATATTTTTAATTCCTTTAAAAGCATAGGTGGCTGTTTTAAGATTTAAAGGCGAGACTATATTGTTTGCAGACATCCACAGCGCAATTCGTCCTGATCAAAATGAACATTTCAGTTATGTAACACCTCATTCTTCCTGGGACAAATGACGTAACTTTTGCCATTCCTGTGTTGTTTTGGTTTTTCAATTTCCGCAATTGCATTTTTAATATTCAGAGTGAACATTCTGGATATCTGCAGTATGAATCTTACAGGGAAAGACACACACATGCACACTTTTGAATGGCAAAAGTATGTGTTGGGAAGAATAATGTTGCGGATATCTGAAATGGCAGTACACAGCCAGTCTAGTAGTCACAGCTTGCCATAGTTCTTGCAGATCGACACGGTTTGAGCATCAGAAGTATCACAGCAGCAACTCTAGCACAAATAATCAAAGGAACACATCACTTCCTGTGCCGCGCTGCAGTTTGCACCAGTTCACCACCCAGTGCGCCACAAAACCAGTACAGGAAATTCTGACGGCTCTTAAATGTAGCTCTTTACACCCTAAGAGTCGAGTAGAACGCGTGTAAGAAAGAGGACAAGCTGATATCCTCCTATTAAAAAGTCATCACGGAGCTTTCAATTGTTAAATCTTGTCTAATATCCTGTTAATATTTAATGATGGATCATGAATAAAAAATGGTATTTGTATTGTAGCGCTGACCGGCTTCAGTAGTTTATCTACAGACTGGGATGGCTGGTGTTTCATTTTAGATGTTCTTTCATCAGTTTGGGGTTTGGTCGCACATTTCAGGCATTTTTCCAGTACGGAAGGTTTCTGTCTGCACTTATCCTGTAGACTCTAACTCTTCATGGTTACACAATTAGTTTGCTCAGTTCCAGGCTTTTTGGACTGCAGGCGTTCAATCTGTGTTTTCGTGTTTCGATGCAGAGCCTGCTGCAGAACGGGGAGGCCATGAAATGCCCGCGGTGCGACATCATCGTCCAGAAAAAAGATGGCTGCGACTGGATCTGCTGTCTGATGTGCAAGACCGAAATCTGCTGGGTCACCAAACAAGCTCGCTGGGGCCCAAATGTAAAAAAAAACAAAAAACAAAACCCATTTACTTACATGTCAAACATAAAAAAATCCAAAACACCTTCTCACAGTTTTTGGTTCTTGATTTAAGAACGTTAGCTCACGTGTCTGACTTTACTCTTTTGTGGTGCTTCACAGGGCAGGGGCGACGTATCTGGTGGCTGTAAATGCCGAGTGAACAGCCAGCCTTGCCATCCCAACTGCCAAAACTGCCACTGAGCCGAGCACACTAATGAACACTTGAGCGCACGCACTGTCTGGAGAAATGCTGATCTCAGCTGATGCTTGGGCTGCTGTCTTAATGCTGGCTACGCTCACGTGTTCCTTTGAGTCCTTTTACTTACTTTAAGCCTTGCTGACAGTGTGCCTCACTGTCTTGTGGGTGAGGCACACCTTTCTTAATGATGCGTTAATCCCTGATATAAATGTTAAGCCACGCAGTTTGCCAGCTGTGGGATCTTCCGCTCTAAAAACACTTTATTTTATAATGAATTAATGTTTGATCTTTATATTTTGTCCACTGGCCGACTTTCACCACTATTCATTTTAATGAACCAGTCATATTGTGTTTACGTTGCGCGTTTGGGTTCAACTCGCTGTGATGGTAGAAACATCGTTTTTCTCCTTTGTTCTACAACTAATTAACAATAATGTTCATTCCGATTTTTTTACAACTCATTATTAGTCTATAAATCTTTTAAAATTACTCCAGTTAGCGGTCTCTCAAATTAGTTTTTTTGATGCTGTTATCAGTATATGTTTTTCTTGATACATGGGTAAAAATTAATTCATGAGAATTGGAACAGCCATAGATTTTATTCCAGTCGAGACTGTGTTGAAGGAAGTCGTTTACATTGAACGGATATGTTCATAAAGCATAAGAAGCTGCTCTGACACACTTAATAACTCTGAAGCATCAGGTCGAAAACTGAGCACAGACGCTGTATTTTTTTGATAGTCAGGATTTTATCTGTACCTCTCAATGTTCGTTCATCAAAAACAAATGTTCTATAATATATGCAATAATATATGTTTATGTCTTGTATCCGTGAAGTTTGTCGGGGTTCTCATGCACGTTTATTTTTGTCAAAGTGACTCGCCTTAACTCCAATAAACTGGAACCACAAACTTAGCGTGCTAGCATTATTGTAACACAATGACATGAAGCCGTGAAAGGGTTTATACAAGTGTGGTGATGAGCCTTTCTATACGAACTGAGCCTGAGCCCGAGCCAGCGTCAAAATCTGTGTTTGTAGAAATGTAAAACTGAGTCATTTCTTAGTAACGACTTAAATTCAATTCTCTTCTTATAAGATCAATATAAAGGTTTCGGTTCATCGTGAAAATGGAATGTGTGAACGTGAATTTGTTTCCACATTGATGCGCAACTGTGTCCATCCAACATTCATTCTAGTTTATTAGCATTCTCATATACAACTTTACATTAGTATAACAGATTCAATATAATATACCAAAATAAACATAAAAGGCAGATAAATCATTTAGTGCAATGAAAATAAATGAAAACCACTGTGTGCCGATACATGGTGCATTACAATACTGCTGAACAGCTAAACTCTCAGGCACCTCGGAGCATCCCTGGACACGTTCCCAGTCACCTTCATTTGGTAGCTCCCTATGCAGTTGAATCTGTGGCTCACTACAAAGGCAATGAATCAGTCAGCTATAATATCTGAATGGGGCTCCATGTATTCAGCTCTTAACATAACAAAAACTACCTCTTGCAATGCGTTGCCTCCACTGAGGAGAGATCTAGGTGACTGCCTGTTACGTCATGAAATGCAAGTGGCCTGGAAACCATTTTTGTTAAGCAACATACGTCTTAAAGATTACAGATAACCCAAACTTACTCGCTACCTTACACTGTAGTGCTCTGACAAACTATTTGCTATGGTTTTTTTTTTTTGGTTTTGTTTTTTGTTTTTTAAGAGACTATTCCTGTGAGTGCCATACCACTGAAACGTAAGCGATCCTCTATTACTTGAACTATGTGATTCAAAGAGACATAACTGGAACACTGGAATGAGCCGGACTCCTCCTGAAATGCAACTCTTACACTCAAAGCAATCCAACTTACTAAAAGGTACCAGTTCAAATCAAACTAAAGTCATGTTTGGAACATAAAATATTGAATACCGTTCAGTAGCACTGATTTACGAACTCCTCACACAGGCGCGCCCTTGCAGTCGGTGTGAGCAAAGCGCCTACCAAACTTATTTTTAAGTGATTTTGCAGAGCTAATGCAGTCGGTGCAAACAGGGCCCCTCCGTGCCCACACAAGGACTTCTGTGTTCACTTCATTTTACTTGCTATTCTTCAAAGCGATATTCTTCAATATATTTGTGTTACCAGGCGCTGAGTGACTGCGTGTGTTGCTGAACTATAAAGGAGAGTGACGCCGAAAACATCCCCAAGTTATTCAGGGCCACGAAACACAAGACAGGTTTTTAAGATTGTGTGACCAAACAGTGAAGTGAGTTGAGCTATTTCCATCAGGTGGATTTTACTCTGTCGACAGTGAAAGCTGTAGCAGGCTACAATACGTCGATTCTGATGACGCCAATGACGTCGTGTTGAAAACTTTTGACAGATTACGGGTTCAGCTGATCCCCACGGGCAAAAAGGTGACGACTGTTTTGTTTTAAACTCCCAGAAAGGAAGACGCTTCTTCCCCTGGAGAAACTCCTTAATCATACAACTCAAAAGGGACAAAATAACCTAAACATATAATAAAATGTTGATCTTAAAAAGTGCCTGTGTGTGTTATGACCATCTCTTTATACAGTTGCTTGCAAACTTTAAATTAAAAAACAGTAAATTATACAAAGAGGGGACTCCAACAGTCCTCTATTTGGTCTCAGTCCAGGTATCAAATTGATAACAAATGGGTTGTGACCACACACACACGCACACACACACACACACGTTCTCTTAATTGGCAGCAGTTTCAAGTGTAGTGAATTCACCAAGCCTTCAGCATAAATCTCTGCGCGGAACTCAATGTCAGATTCTTCTAATACCAAATATAAATAAACTTTAATGACTGACAGTAATAGTACTTACAAACACAGTCTCTCCATTATAACGGGATGGATTCTTCATTTCCGAACACGAGCAGTCGTTGCTGTTACACCGCTGCGCACACTTCAGGAGTCATAAAAAAGGACCCTACACAGGATGTTAGGACACATCCTAAAGGATGAAAGGAGAGCGTTAACTGGTTCCTTTTAGAGAGCAGTGCACGCTCCAGACAGTGTTATTGACTGTTTGAGTTTCATTCATGTATGTCTTTGAAACTGACCGACCAGCCAGATTCAGTCAAGAGCAGGTTGGATGAAAACAGGAGCAGCTCAAGGAAACAAGTCCAGTTTGGGGGCCCACTCCAGGGCAGTGTTAACCACAGCAAGAGCTGCTGCCCCTAGAGCCACTGTCAGACCCATAACAGCCAGTCGAACGAACCGCCGTGCTGCTGAGGGTTGAGCCACTACAGTGCTCGCCGCCGAGCTCTCCAGTGCAGCCTGCTTCTGTCTACGTCTGCGACGGAGGACAGAGTCTGGTCGCTGTTGAGTAGACGCGAGGTCAAAGTCCTTGAAGGTAGAGGATGCCATGCTTAGGAGGAGAGGAAGCAGACAGGAAATTAATCTTTTAATGAAAAGTTGTGATTAAGTGAAACTGTGAGAGATGTAATACAGTAAAATCAGAACGCAACTTGCATAACAATAGTAGGAGTGTGAAGATATCTGTAAGTAAGTAAGTACCTTTCATGTGAGGCGGCCTCTCTAGCCAGCTCAGAGGGAGGGAACTGGACAAAGAGGTCTCCTGCTCGGCTGATGAGCATCTCGTATGGCAGATCCTGGGGAATCTGAGACAGCAGGTGATGAACCATGGCCATATCGCACTCACACTCCAGCACCTCCTCTTCCCTGTAGAGCACGATCTGGAACACAAACACCAACAAAACATACAGGAACAATTGTTTTTACACAGCGATAACTGAACAGACCTCAGGCGGGCTTCATGCAGCTGCAGTGACATGATTTTATGTGAATAAAATGTGTATGTGATGTGCGCGGAATGTCACCTAGACCTCCTCCACTGTGTCAAAGTGGCAACCCTTCAGCTTTTGAATTTCATTTTGGAGAAGTGGAAGAAGTCACCATCGCCAAATCCAGTCAGAAGTGTGGGAGGAAGCAACAACTGGGTTGGTGCAGCCCCAGGAGGTCCAGTGTTTTCAGTGCACTGTGGAATCGAGTTTCATTACACCCCATATGGGTAACTCACCACAGCAGCAAAGTAGATGGGCATCAATGGATGGCAGGCTAGGAAGAAGTCATACAACCGGACAACGTGGCGGAAGTCTGACAGGACGTGGCCAAACCAGGTGATCAGCCAACTGAGAGCGAAGACTGTGCCCACCTCAGCCCTAAGAATCAGACAATAGATAACAAAGATCAGTTTTTTTATGTGTGCTTTTAGTTATATTTATAGTTTTGCTATTGGATGTGAAATGAAAAGACAAAGAAGGCGACAGCCATGTTAGCAATTATCAATCAATAACTTGATACGGCATCTTATAATGAAGGCGGTAGGGGGTCTTACTGTTGCATGAAGTCATGCACCTCAGGGTTGACCCTATCAATGATGGGCATCAAATAGTTCAGAATGTGTTTTGTGTTGTCCATTGTTGGATCCATGAAGTCCCTGAAAAAGAGCATAAAACAGAGCATTTATACTGTGCACAATAGATCTTTGTTGAAGGAGGTGAGGGAGAGAGGCAAGGAGGGAAGGGGGTGTGCTTTATTCTGACATGCCGCGACAGAGTATGAAAAATGGAGAAAACAGACGAGTAAAATAACTGAAGTCGTGTACCTGAGATGGTGCGTGGAGAGCTTTTCCACGAGAGCAGTTGCGAGGCGCTCTTTCAGGACCAATAAGAAGGTGACAACAATGTCATGGTATCCTTGGTAGTAGTGCAGCTGGGGATTACGTTTCAGGACTCGGAGGATGATGTCAATTAACTCCTCCTGGAGGCCCTCTCTCTGCTCATCTGGCATACCTGTACGAAGTCCACCCGCAGTTAAACGCAGTTGCGTATGTAGACGCTGGTCTAAAAATACCAGAATTTCGGGATAAAACCCAAATATGTCGTGCTCTGAGAAATGCTACAGAGTGATTTATTTAATGGTACTTGTTATTCTTCTAGAAAACGTGCAAAGAAATTCTATAGCTTAAATTTTAACATCCCCATTTGGCAACACGTCCCTTTCACCTCCCACCGGAAAAACCTTTGCGCCAAGCTCTTCCATGAATACTGTTAAACCGATCTTGACATGACATGAGTCTCTGAGCACTAGCACACGTAAGATGGACCTGCAGAGATTCCAGTGGCGCAGTGTCGACAATGTGGCTGCAGCCCTACAGAGCCTTTGTGGAAATTTTGTCTGTGTGCCAAGCTGACCATCAGCAACGCTAACAGTAAGAAGCTGCAACGCTAGGACACTGCAATGAACTGTTGGATCACAAATGCAAGAAGTAAATGACACTGAGTCCCTTGAATAAGCAAATAGATTGACTTATAATGAGCTGAAATGCATCTATTTGCACAAAAATGTGAAACAGCTAAATACCAAACAAATCCAAATGAGAGCTAACCGCTCCACTCCTTTGCAAATATGTTGCTTTCTTTCTGGTTCAAAGATAGTGTAGGAAACCACTTGCTTTGCAAACAGTAAGTGACACAGCACATTCATTTGTTAGTCAAACTTTCTTCGACGGCAGGTGCATCAGTGTTTCTCTAGGAAAATACACACAGCGGGGCTACGGTGCACTGAGCGGGTACTGCTTCTACTCACCAGGTGGGAACCTCCGCAGCGAGCGCTGGACATCCAGCAACACCTGGTTGTAGTCTTTGTTATTCTCCCGCTCTACCGCCTCTGGAAAAGACATGTCATCATCAGCGTTGCAATACGCTCGTTTAATACCGCACTGCACATGGGAGAGCTTGCACCTGCACCTGTGTGTTAATATTTGTCATGTATATCGCGAAAGGTAAGGGATCTGTGTATGAAATATAAATATGTTACCTACACTAGCCTTATTGTGCAAGTGCAGCTGATACGATACCTGGCTCTTGTTCCAGGACGTGCGGGGGGACGTTAAGAAGCCGAGGCCAGACTTGACAGCGTATCTCATCGGTCAGCAGTCCTCCTTCACTGATAGCCATCCTCCTCAAGGCTGCCACGTCCACTGGATTCATGCTGAGGGCCTGCATGATGTCCGCGATTTTCCTCTTCCGTCTGGTGTCCCAGTCTGACACACAGAATACACCATATTTAACTAGTTAGCTAGTTAGCCAGTTAAACGGCCCTAACATCTGACTGCCCAGAATGAAGACAGTTAGCTTAGCGACATGCCAGACTCACTCTTACCTTGTTTTCCATTCACAGGTGACGAGGCACCGCTACGTCTCGAGTTCTTCATCTTTTCAACACTCCTCGATGTGTCCTTGTTAGATCACAGCATTTGCCATCCTCCTTTGTTTGGCTAACCTCGCTTTAGCCCGATTTTCTTGGCTGCCGATTGGGAGCTAGCTGTCTAATTAGCAAGGCCAGCCTCATACAAACACGGCCCGATAGTTAGCTACTCAGCGTGAGCTAGCTAGTTATCGGGCTGACACCACGTCGCCCTTGCCCGGAAACTGATATTTTCAGCAACAAAGCCATCATGACTCCACTGACAAACTGGCAGACAATCAGTTAAACCAGGCTTAAAAGCAACGCAGCTAAGCTGGTGTCACGGCTACATGTTTACATTGACGGAGACATCCGCTTTAGCTAGCCTCCCTGATGACGTAGGGTGAAGATGATGGGAGGTGACGCGGGAAGGAGGCGTGTACCTTCCCGGCTTTGTGAACCAAAGTTGAATATAACTCTATGGCAAATAACACGACGTTAACACTGAAGTGGACCACCTGGAATCACTTTTAATATATCCACAATGGCATATATAGTTATTAAACTGTATTCTCACCACTCAGGATGGCATTTAAAAATCTTCAATATCTTACAAGTAGAAATTGTATTTAAAGATATCCACGGCTTTAACTGCACTTGCCAAAATTAAAAATTAACTGGCCGTTGGTACATTTACAAGGGCTAGACTGTGTGTTTTGCAGACAGCCGCAATCCAATTCTTCCTTGTCCAAATGAACATTTCATATATCAAGTATAGCACTCGCTTTTGCCATTCATGTGTGTTGGATTCTCAATATCCAAAACAACATTTGTAATCCAGGATGAACATCCTGATCCAATTGCTCCAAAGTATAATTTTCATTTGTGATTTGGAGCAGTCCAGATATCCATAATGATACACGTGTGCAATACATATCCATTCTAATGATCAAATGTTAAAACAGCTTGCCATAATGTCATAAGTCCATTCGCTCATTAATACTTTAATTGACTAGTGTCCTACTGCACTACATTCTCGAGTCAAACGTTGCAGGTTACTCCTTATCATAATAGTTAAACGTGAATAAGCACATAAATGCACCATACTTTAAGTACTTAGAAACTCACTATCATGCCACGCACTGTAATTAATACAACTGAGGATCGTTTGTTAAATAGGTATTGGTCATGTGCCTGTTAGTCATACTGTATTTGCCCGCGTTGGTGTTGGTTCTGGTGAAACGAAAACGAAAATGACGGAGCATTTATATAGCAGCTTCCTGAACGGAGCGGTGAGAGCAGCGGGGAGGGCTGACAGCGACTGCCGACTCAGAGGGGACAGATGCTGTGATAGCAAACAGACCTACCGCTGTGAAGCTAGATGTAAGGACAAACATTAATGTAACGCGGATCTCAGTCGCGGTAAGTTCGGTCTTTGTTTCGTTTTCGTGTTGCGTTTGGGAGCCGAGGAAGGGTGTGGAAATGGAAACACCCGGCTAGGAGATATTAATTTAATGCGGCACTGAAAATAAACAAAGTAATTTCGGACCGATTTAACAGTCACATTAACATTTTCCTAGCAATAAGTGTAGAGATTTATCACAGAATATGCAACGTGACGATTTTGGAACAAAGGCTTTCCACGTTCAATAGCTTGGTGAGTAATTACCTGTAAACCCTTCAGGCTGTTTGACACTGTTTTAGCTCTGCCATCCTATTTCTGGTGAAAGGAAACTCTTACATGCAAGACCTTCGTGCACCCAGCAGAGGGCACGCTCTTCACTGTCGTTTCCCAACTCTTGTAGAACAACAAACTATACTTGCAAGTAAAGGAAGCTCTCTGCATGGATTATGTGTCAACACTAGTCGAGCAATCACCAGTGGCTTTGAGTAGCAATAGCCACCACATTCATTATCAGACTGACTGTCAGTAAGCATGCTTTTTGGGTTATTTATTTTGTTATAATAACATTTGATTTAGGTTTATGCATTTTTTTTGTGTTCAGCCTCTATGATAGTCTAAAAAAGCAATATAACAGGCTATTTTTACTGTACATTTGGATACACAAAACCTCCCCAATGTTCCACATTAAATCATAAAATTTGTTACATTTTTGTTACATTTTTCTTGTTTGGGGTGCAGGGATTTTCCATAACTTTTCCAAAATGTTCTTGCCACATGGAAACACTGGTATAGTATCCAAAAACAATTAGAAGTGTATAAATATTGCAATGACTTTTTGACCAGTCACACTGTATTATTGGGTCAAAGTTACAATATGCATATCTGGATTATTTTTTGAAACTATCGAAACATGAAATTATGACTTGTGACAAGTGGCGTACATTTTCTATATGGTATCAATCTATCAAAATGGCAGACTATTTGTAATAATAATCTATAAATATAAAGCATATTCATTTGGGCAATAAATGATCATTTAATTGAATTAAAATGAGGAGCAAAAAGTAGCACAAGATGCCCCTCACTCCTCTAAATGTTTACACAGTTTAATTCAGATTGCCACATATTTCCAATTATTTCCCAGGACAGTTTAATGCGTAGTGCACCTGCTGCTATGGGCCCTCATATACATATCAAACATAGTCTCTTGAGAATAACGAAGCAGGCAAGCAAGACAGATTGCTTCCATTTCCTCAGAAGCTGTAAACATCGAGATCACCCCTCCTTATCTGACTCCAGCACTCTCGTGACCTTGCAAATCACACTGATAATAGTGAGAAACACAAATAGATCATAGTGCACTGTATTTTATGCTGCTTTTATGGGATTATGTGTAAATGACACATCCTTCAAATGCATTGTTTTCATTTTTACTCTGTTTTTGCTTTTCTACTCAGAAATCACTGGTGTTGCCAATCATGGACAGACTGACTTTAATAACAGGGAGAAGAGGACTGAATAATGGTGATTACACATTATGAGAATCCAGTCCAGTAAAAACCTGCGTACAGATCTGGTAAATTCATGTTCATTTTCAAGGTCTGAGTATGTGAATTTCATTTCTTTCCCCTCCAGGTACTGATGCCGGCCAAAATGAAAATGCTGGTGGAGGAGGATGGAGAGGACAACGAGGTGCACAGGGAGACAGGGTGGGAGCAGCGGAGGCCAGAAGAAGAGCACAAAGTTGTGGGGGGTGGCGAGCTCAAAGGGAGGAGACAGCAGGAGAGGGAGGAGGAGCTGGCGGAATGCATGGTAGAGGCATAGGAAGAGGGGGAGACCCAGCGAGAGGGGCTGAAAGAGGTGCTGGAAGACAAGGAGGGGATGGAGCAGGAGGTGAAGGGGTGCATGGGAGAGGATGGGGACGAGGAGGAGGAGCAGCTGGTGCAGGAAGGGAAGGTGGAAGGGATGCAAGAAGGCAGGGAGGAGGAGCCAGGCACAGAGGAGGAGGAGGAGGAGGAGGAAGAGGAGGAGGAGGAGGGAGGAGGAGGAAGAGGAGGGGGAGGAGGAGGGAGGGGGAGAGGCAGAAATGGAGGGGAAGGGGCAGAGCATCAGAGAGGGGAGGTAAGAAGAAATGAACGAGAAGGAGGAGGACACGGTGTGGATGGAAGAGCAGGGAGAGGGGGTGAGAGAAGAGATGCTGTGGGAGACAGGCAAGAGAGGAATGGAGGGAGACACGCGGATGCACAAGGCAATGGACTGGGCTATAAGGCACTGCAAGAACTCGCTGAAAAAGACCCATCTGAAGTGGCCATCACCCTGTCCTCACACCCCGCTCTGCAAACTGTCCTTAGTAAGGCAGAAATGAATCCAGACCGTGTTGAACTAGTCTGCGTGGTGCTGAGTAAAGCCTTCAAATCGCGGGGAGACAGAGGCACCCTGCAGCACCTGGCTGGCATCATAAAAGATTCAGGATTCTTTCGCACCATCTTGCCCCATTATGTGGCGGGCATGGAGTCAGAGTTTAGGCCTATCCGCAGGGCGCAATACCCTCAATACCTGGAAACCATCCTGGCCATTCTGTTAGAGGTAAATAGAGAAAGGAACGAATGAGAGAGCCAATTAGTTTGTAAATTCAGCTAAAGGGTAAATGAAGGAATACATGAAAAATAACCAGTGAATTAGAGCTTGCACTGAAGGAACCAAGTAGACCCAGAAAGGTTATTTCTTGAAAACAGACCTCATGTGCAGCTGAGTGATATCAGATTGGATATTAATTGGTACATAAGCAACAATCAGAATTTAAGTTTTAGGGAAAACAGGTATTAAGAGTTTAAACCAAAGGTTGGTATAGGTGTGGTTTTGCAATTTTAAATATGTGACATCACCTGTCTATGGTTAAGGCCACCCACTTCAAATCAGTAAAAAATTCAAAACACAAATATAAAAATCACCCACAGAAGAACCAGCAATGTGAAAACTTTTCATAAAAATGTTGTTTTCCCATAGAGCTTAATTGGAGCAAAAAGCTAGTTGAGAAAAGAGGTTTTCAATTGAATAAGTTTATCCTAAGTTAAGAAGTTGAACTCCATGGATGTATTCTCTAACTATCTTCAAAATGTGCATCTTAGGTCCTAAGCATGTATCCAGCTAGCTCAGTCCAGGCAGGGAGTCTGCTACTGACGCAGCTCCAAGCCTCCATCAACAGCCTGAAAACATCAGGAGTGGAAATCCAGCCTCAAATTGAGGAGACCAGAGACAATGTTCAGGTCCTGGTCAGGCACCTTCAGGAGAGATCCAGAGAGGGCACCCTGCGCTCTGACAAGGACACTTATGCCCTCCTACCCACTGGCAACGGTAATCCAAATAATAGTTTAAGATATAGTTTTACTGGAATTGCGTTTTTTTTTGACACTCGAGCCCCCGAGCCAACGCTGCAAAATGAACCATAACATATTTGGGGTTGTTTGGAAAGTTGTCACGGGGTTTTCTAGACTCATGAGTAACTGAAACTATTTCTAACACAGGTGCAGAAGCACAGCAAGATTTCAGGACCATACCCATCTACCCGACTCCTGAGGAGTTCCATCAGGACCAAAGACCCTTCCTTAGACCTAACCTCACCTCTAAGAGCTACACAAACACCCACCTCTACCTTGACACGCACTTCCGGCTGCTGAGGGAGGACTTTGTGCGGCCACTCCGTGAGGGGATCCAGCTGCTTCGGAACCAAATGGACAGGGGATGGGATGACAAGCCACTGAAGAAGAGGCGCTTTGATGATATCAGAGTGTATTTTGACACACAGCTGTTGGTGCCCAAATGCACACAGACAGGCATTGCCTACATAGTCCAGTTTGACATTCAGCCCCTTCAGGTGAGCCTCTGGGTGGATTTAGACATTTGTTACACTCAGTGTTTATATTCCATAACGAACACAATCAAGCACATTCTTTAAGAGCTACAGTAGTATTTTGCTAATTGAATGGCAAAGACATATGATAACATGCACATAAATAATAATTACTCCATCTTTCCTGCAGTTCGTACGCTGGCAGAACTCCAAGAGGCTCATCTACGGTTCCCTGGTCTGCCTGTCGTGTGATAATTTTGAGAGCTTCTTGTTTGCCACAGTGTCAGATCGGGATCCCAGAGACCTGCAGGAAGGACGGGTCCAGATTACCTTTACTGAAGAAAGCAGAGTCAAGTTGGCCAGAATACAGGTGGGACCGTAAACTGTGTGCAACTGTTATTGGTAGGGGCAGAATGCATGCAGTTGCTGAGACGTGAAGTGAAGGTCTAATTTCAATCTTAATCTACCAAAGCTATGAGTGAAATATGTAATATGTTGCCAGTTTATTAGGTACATTTAGCTAAAATACGTGTTTCTAGTATTTAGTTTAACCCTATTGGTATAAACCACATTTCAGCAGCTTTCCAATTCATCAGAAACAATGTGCCTGGACTGTTTAGACCTGTACACGCAGGATAACAACTTGATGGAAAACGTTCATGGTTTTATATTAAACTTTAAAAAAAAAAAAACCCCTCAATTTTCTCTCCCAGAAAGATCAGCTGTTCCTGATGATTGAGACCACCGCCTACTTTGAGGCTTATCGGTATGTTCTAGACGGCCTACAGGAGCAGGACGAGGACAGTCTGCCATTTCAGAGGTACGAGTGTGCGCCCGCGTGTTTTTTCGTGTTTCATATTTTACCGTCAAGGTCGTGGCTTTTATATACTGCAATCCCTCAGCACTCTCAAAACAAGTTAACGTGTAGATTTTTCAAAGGGCAGCAGGGGAGTGGGGGGAGAAACGCTACAAAGCAGGTTCAGCAATCGCACTTTTAATTGGTATGAGTTAATTATATCACCATGGAATTCCCAGTAAGCCATCACGCCTGGATGAATTCAAAAGTTAGCTCACCGTCTGCACTCCCAGTGACCTTCATAGATAACACACGATAATGTATCATGTGAGACACTTTGTTGGCCATCTGTCTCCCAGACCTTTCTCTTGTGACTGCCTGAAAAACTTTAAACAGTTTTTTCCTTCAGAACTGCACCGTGGGAGTTATCAGTCATTTTTATATGTATATCAAACACAGTTCTCCTTTCAATCTATCATTTTTCTTAGTGTTAGATGCTACTTTGGGTCAGTGTTGCAGTGCAAACAGAGCAGCCTTTCTCCTCCCCCTGACAACCAACGCTTTTCTTGGTAAATCCTCAAACAACCTCTAGTTCAGCCGGGGGCATTTGGAGATCAACTTTCCAGCTCTCCCACTGTTTTCCTTCATTTATCATAACTAAATACATGCTGCTGTTTGAGCGTACGTGCGTTAAGTAACACATTCTTCTTCTTGCAGATGAAAAGTTGACTTCATAGGCAACAAAACACCTTTCAGCGCACATAGGGGTTTTGCAGCCCAAGTCTTGCTTGGTTTGGTATGATCGGTAGTTAATGATTGCCAATTTTAGCTGAATTTAGCCAACTTGTAAATACATATAGAGTTAGACCCGCAAAGGTATAACTCTTCTCTGCTTGAGCTTGTGTTACACTATGTTTTTAACATGTATTGTTATCTTACAAGCTACATAGATAGATAGATAGATAGATAGATAGATAGATAGATAGATACTTTATGAATCCCAAAGGAAATTCAGGCCATTTGTGGGCACTATGGCTGCTGTTAAACAAAGTAACATAGGTTCACTTCAATGAGAAAAACAAATTGAGCTTTGAAATGTTTATTGATACCAGTGCCATCGGGAATTGTGACCGATTTATAAAAATTTTCCATTGAGAAAGAACATAAAATTAGGAATCCATCACATCATCCTTTTATATAATATTAGATGGTAAAAGATGTGATTCCATCTGTATTTTTTCCAGGTACATTGTGGAGTGCAACAAAGACGTGCAACCCCCAGCTTATCTGCAAAGAAGAGCTACTTATAACCTGTCATCCGTTGCTGACCCCAACCATAAGGACAGCCTACTGCCCTTTCACTGCCTGCAGGAGGACGCCTGGCCGACAATGCAGGAGCTTGGGCTGGATGAGTCTCAGATGAAAGCCTTCCAGCTGGCCCTCACGAAGGAACTGGCCATCATACAGGGACCTCCTGGCACTGGTGAGACACTGAAAAGCCATTGTTGGAGGGATGACTTCATTCATCTGTGAATGAAAAGCGTAAAATGTGTTCTCCACATTTGTAAAACAACAAAATATAAAGATATTTGTTTCTGGAATACAAGAAAATCAGGTAACTCTGCTTCTTCTGTTTTTCAGGAAAAACCTACGTTGGCCTCAAGATTGCTCAGGCTCTGTTGACAAATCAGAATCTCTGGAGAGACAGATATGGCACAGCACCGATGCTGGTAGTGTGTTACACTAACCATGCCCTGGATCAGTTCCTTGAGGGTAAGCAGTGGTGTCAGTTCATAATAATATGTCCTCTGTTTTAGTGGTCTTGAAACTTAAAAACACATCTATTTCCAATTCAAACAATGATTGGGGGGGGGGTATTTATGTATCTATGTTTATATGCTGAAACAACATCTTTTTAAACTTTTCTTTGATTATTCGCCTTTGCAAACTCCTGCTCAGTGACCTTGCTTTGGCATTTCTACACAAATAAACTTTGTTTTTGTGATGTGCATTTGGTTTGCCTGTCCACACAAGGTATTCACACATTTCTGGATGAGGGCATAGTGAGAGTAGGAGGCCGCAGCAACAGTGAGATCCTGAAGCGTTTCAATCTGAGGGAGCTGACCCACTCGCCTAACTTCAAACGTTCGCTGCCGCCTCACCTGCGTCGTGCATATAGTGAGGTGAGCTCATGTTGCCTGACCTGTGCTGCCCTGATGTTTCAAGTTGCTCCGCGCTTTATTTCTCTCATGCACGGCAAAGCGTGGAGAATGTATGAAACAATATTTTTCTCCATTCATTTATTCAGCCGATTATTTTCTATCAAACGTTTATTAATTAGATTTTCTGTTTTGCTCATGTTGCACCTCATCTGTTTGTCAATGTGGTGTAAATTCTATAATTAACGCTTATATTCTTCCCCTGTCCCTTCTCATATGTTTGTACAAGCTATACACAAATTGCGAATTATTACCTGTGTATCCACCCCCTTCTTGTGTGCAGGCCAGTTTGACCTTTAAATCAAAGCATCCTCCTTTCCTGTGAGAAGCCCTTATCTTTTCGCTCTCACACGTGTAAGATTGAAAAGTTCTTTCCCTGGAGGAAGGAGGAAGATAAGACGCACAGGTGCAACTTTGTTATGAGTGCTTGCATTGTTTAACCTGAAGGGACACCTTCCATCGCCGGGCAGGGGATGAGAGTCGAATCTATCTCTAAAAGTTTGAGTTTAACTTTATTTTTAATGTTAGACTTTACTCAGCTGCTGCAGCGCACCATACACGTTCCTGTATGATTTCTCCACCTAATGGCTGCATTCACGACCTGTTGAACAGATTTACAGGCAGCTGCGTGAGGAGGAAGGTGAGATCCAGGATCAGAGCAGGAAGCTGGAGTGCTCTCTGAAAGGCGTCCTGCGTGACTTCTTCCTGCAGAGGTTTATTTTAGACAGACACTGGGATGGTCTGAACCAACCACCTGTGAGTCACAGTGACTGAGGTCTAAACATTTGGCTGGATAGGATGGAAGACCGTGAAAACTCATCACTTTGTGTTTGTTTGATGATTTTATAGACACCGGATGGGTTTGAGATTCAGAGAGACAAGAGGTCCAGTCTGATCATGGAGTGGTTGGGTTACGGTTCCACCGTCTTCCTGCAGAGGGAGACACAGAATGCAAATGGAAACGAAGGTAAGGCTTTCACTGTGTGTGTGTGTGTGTGTGTGTGTGTGTGTGTGTGTGTGTGTGTGTGTGTGTCACCAGTCAAACATATAATAATAAGCGTCTTTTCACTGATAGGATCTAAACAGCTGTATTCGTCTCAACTTTAACAACACAACGTTACCTCCACAGAGGCATTTACATTTTCTAAGCAAACAAGGGAGAACCAGTTCAGCACTATTGTCTTAACCACTTCCACAAGTGACAACAGGTAGCAGGTAGTGTTGTTTCACCTTGCTTTTAATGAAATGCAGTGAACATGTAAAGACAAAAGCATCACATTGTCAACCAACAGACACATGGCACATGTACTTTTTCTAGTTGCAGTCCATCATTACAGAATGATATAAAGGGTCAAGAAAGCATTGCAGATAGATTTTATTCATAATTATTCAACTGAATCTGATGCTGATGAATCTGCATCTGCTGTTGTCACATTTCACAAAAATCGAATTTATGATGAAATGTGTTCTGTGACGAAAAATATAAGATCAGTGCAGTAGCAGCTCGCTCTTTAATTGTCCATCTTCCTTATAGCAATAAAGCGACCTGTGCTTGACACCGGAGCTCAGTGTTTATGGCATCTGAAGCAGCAAGCTCTGCCTTTTTTTCCTGGAATACACACAGATTAGGAGTTATTTGTAGTATTTCACCACATAACTTATGATTTTGGTGTGAATCCAAAAAGCACGGCTTGTCCTGCAGACAAATATTAGTTTAAACCTGCTGTTTCGTGGTGTTTGTTTTGCTGTCGAGACAGTTGCTTTTGAGATGAAATTGAATTTCCTCATAATTATTTAACTGCACAGCAGTTCATGTAAACACCAACCGCTAAGCCAGACAGCACCCCCACGGCTCCATGCCAGCAGGCTCCAAACCAGGTGAAACAAACTTAAGAGTTCCAAAAATGGTGCTCTAACTCCAAACAGCTCTGGCAGGATTGTGTTGCTAAATAATAATAATAAGTCCATAAGTTCAGATCGACCATAACTCAAGATTATATAAGCATGAACCTGGCTGCTGGGGTCTGTCCTCACTCTCCACACTCTGCAATCCCTCTGCATTTTAGTAGCTTTGCTCTTCTTGTGTGTCCGTGTAACTTTATAAATGACAAGTGAAAACTAAGAATCAGTACATATAATGTGCTGGTTTATCAAATCATTCTTATACTGATTCTGACTGCAATACATTGGATGTAGCAGCAGCAGCAGCGGACGCTTTGGAGCTGGAGGAAGAGGACCTCATTGAAATCGCAGAGGAAGCAGATCTGATCCAGGCAGAGCGGATTATTGAAGACAACATCTACACTCCCAGAGGTAGTAGAGACGGCAGAAAGAAGGGAGACATGGAGGAGGCTGTCAGAGAAGTCGAAGAACTAATGCTGGCTATGAACCTGGATAAAGCTGAAATAAAGGCCGAGCAGAGTGAGGAAGGATTTGAGGTAAAACAAAGATTTCTTTAGGTGGAGATTTTGAACATTTCACAACATTATTTGCAATCAGGCAGACAAGTTTATATTTAGAGCAATGGTAGACTGGTTTAAGAGGAGTACATACCATCATGGGCATGATGTTTAAATCTAAAAGCTGTTACCCAGGCTGTGGTGTACTAAAATGTGTGTATCATTGAGGTCTAACAAATGTGCGAGAGGGCATTTCCTTCCACACAAAACATTTGAAAAATCCGATTTCTTTGGCGAACTTATAACATGCGCCATTTACATCCATGTTTGCTCGCTAGCAGCCTTACCTGCCTTCGCTGGCAAATTGCGCCAGTCCTTGGCGCGTTACTGCCATCAACTAGAATAGCCTGCAGGCATTGGCAGGGCTGAGTCAGCCGCATATCAAATACTCACCACCTGCAGCCTTAAACGCAGCTCTGAAAAGTTTGATCAGTTGCAGAGGAACACAGCTGTGGTCAGCCTGGTTTCACAGCAGCACCATTTGAATGCTATGTTGACTCATAGTCACAGAAAAATACTTCTCTGCCATAAACCCATATCTACGCCCCACTCATAATTATACATTTTATTAAAACTACAGCTTACCCTTTAATGAAAGCTTTGATTTGTTCCAAACAAAGCTTGCACCATTTTATTTCAACTGATGAACAACAGGCATGTCACCACATCAATTAGGATGAAAGCTGTTTACGAACTGAAGTTCTGAAGTTCAAGGCTGACCCTTTCCTGATCCGTACAGATACAACGCCATCAGAAGAAAAAGATGAAGAGGGAAATCTGTAAAGAGCTGCGGAAGAGCTCAGCTATGACTGAAGCCGAGGAGTACACAATCTTAGATATTTGGTCCCTTAGCAGGCCGGACAGATGGCGGCTGTATCGGTAGGTCTATGTGCCTCTTTTCCAATCACCTCTCCAAGTATCTCTCTTGCATTTCCATCCTCTGTCCCTCCTTCTCCTCCTGTGCTGCCTCACATCCCCCTAAAGCAACCTCACTCTGCACAAGTAGTCTATTCCCTGTGTGAATAATTAAATCAACTAATCACCAGGAAAATGTTTCCCAGAAGATCTTCTCACCTAGGAGAGCCATGCCATAACTTCTAGCGCTGTGAAAACAAGACTATAAGTACTCATGTTTACACAGTCCTAATTATCATTTAAACAAACAAATAAGGCAGGGCAGATATGTCTTGCTGTAATTATCATCATATTTCCAAGTGTATTTCCAGATATGGAGTCTAAGAGGCTTCCCTGAAATCGGGTCAGTTGTCACAGTGTTTAGAAGTTATTAATGCGCTGTGTGTCTGCAGGCTGTGGGTGGCGCGCTACAGGGCAGAACTTTGCACCAGAGTCCTGAGGTTTGAAGGGGCCTATCAGAACACAGTGGACAGATTGGCTGATGTTAAACGTCACGAGAGCCTGCATCTCCTCAAGAAAGCCACGGTACAGTATATTAACTGTCTATTGACTTCTTCACCATGACACATAAGTCAAGAGGTAACCTTGAAAACATCTGTGGTCCAGCACATGCCACACAACAGTCCATGTACATTTTGATACCATGGTATGACTCCGATCGCTGCCGGCTGTCCCACACTGTAACATAGCGTCACTAAAATACTATAGCTATGTCAGAATTACTATGCTAAAAAACATTGAAAAGTAATGTAAAAATGATTTTCCCTTATAAATAATTGCTTAATGTGCAGTAACAGTAAAATTAGTAATATTATATATGTGCTTATGTAATATTACATATGTACTTATCTAATATATGCAGCAATATAGCTGTTTAGTATAATAGAATGAATTATACATTTTATAAACATAGCAGAGGTACCGTTGGTTAATAAACAAATGCACTGTCTACCAGGTCATTGGCATGACAACAACAGGGGCTGCCAAGTACCGTAAAGTTCTGCAGGAAGTGCGTCCCTGTCTGGTGATTGTGGAGGAGGCTGCAGAGGTTCTCGAAGCCCACACCATTACCACACTGAGCCAAGCATGCCAACACCTCATCCTCATCGGAGACCACCAGCAGGTGAGAAGCCACGCGGATGAGGCACATAAGGCCACGATTCCTAAAACTCTCGGTGGCATCTCATTAAATGCTGCATGACCATTTGCACACTGGCGTGCTTTAATAAGCCGTTGTCCTGTTACTGATATTACCCTGTCTACATGCCCAGGTGAAAATTTAGAGAGCAACCTGTCATGAGGGATTTTGTGTGTGTGTGTGTGTGTGTTTGTGATTGACAGCATATTTGTGTGTGTGTGTGTGTTGCCTTGAGGAAAATGGCAAAAAAGAAAAAAAAAAATGCCAGCCATGACAAGACATAGAGAAGAGAGGAGTGAGGAGTGATATGCTGGACATCAGTAGACTATTACAACAACTTGTCAGGGCCTGCCAAGGACATATGGCCAGGCAGCCTGTCTAGCAATCTGCAGAGTGCGATCACAACTACACGCAATTCTATCACACATCTCAATATTCTGTCCTGGTCTCCTCTCACTGTGTAACTTCTGTCTGTTCTTTTCCTAATATTTGCTTGTTGTACTGTGTTTATGCATGGATTTATGCATGCATTAGAGTGTGCAAACAGACCCGACTTCCTTACAGTTGCACTGAAAGTTTAGCGGGTATAAGAATGGAATTTGAAATAGAGTTTGACTTGAAAATTGCCTTTCTTTGTAACCTGGCCTTGGAAATCAATGATCAGTTTCATACATCAGGTAGATCAGATTAATATAAAAGTAATTTACCGCTGAGGCCTGAGGCTCCCTTCTCCATTTTATACAAGCTTCCCCAATTTAGTGAGCCAGATATGTATGTTGACAACAGGTACAAAACAAATAAATTAATATTAAAATATCTTTGATTTATCAAGATGACATTTAAATAGCTTTTTATACATGTTTTGGTTTTTTTTTTGTTTACCTGCACCAAATGGGATGAGGTGTCCACAAAAAGGGTTAATCTGTTTATTTCATGGGTTTAAAGCCATTTGATAGTATTCATATTGCCTCTATGAACAAGTGCACAGAGCTCTGTTTTTGTGGAAGCCAAACTTGAATCTGCGCATGTAATGGAGGTGGATGGATCACACTTTCCGAGTAAAATAAGCTTTGGCATTGTTGTGCTGTTCATTAATCACAGGTTTGGTGTTGAATCGAGCAGAACACAATGCTTCACATTTATACTAGAATTTGTCTTGCCTCCCCCACACCCCTCCCACATACATGCACAATCACACTCTGTCCTCTAGCTAAAGTAGAGCTTGCACACACACGCAGACGCTTGCACACACACGCAGATGCTTGCACACAAAACCACAAACACACACGCACACATGCAGCCAAAACTCAACAGGACAGCAAAAGAAAGTTAGAGTGCATTTGCATACATTCTATATTCCCACCCAGTCCCTCTAAAACAGAAACTCATAGCAGAATTTTGTTTATCCCTTCTAGGCTTGCTCCTGTATAGATGGTTGCTTCTACCTGTGTCTACCAACTGTGTAATAAGAGTTCAGTAGCATTTACATAACTGAAAATGGCCTGAGCACCTTTGGCGTGTGACCATGAAAGTCATTCCTCTATTCTTCACTTACGTGCTTATGATCCGGGGCCCTTTAATACACTCAGATATGGTAATATAAGACAGTAAGCTTGAAAAATGAACTAAAATCACCACTGCATGGAAAAACCCCAAAGTTGCAAATAAGCAAGTTGCACTGCATACTCATATGCATATCTTATGTCCTCTGAGGATGACAAAACTTCCAATAATATACTATTTTTGTCATAAAAACACATTTCTTGCACATTACTGTTCAGACCAAATGTTTTCAGTTTGTACAGAAAATTATAACTCTTACGTTTTGGGAGAAAATGATAAATATGTGATGTTTCTCTCTTTTTTTATTCAGCTGCGCCCCAGTGCCACAGTATACGAACTTGCTAAGAACTTCGACCTGGAAATGTCCATGTTTGAGAGGCTGGTGAGAATGGGACTTCCTTTTGTCAGACTCAACTACCAGGTTTGTGATTTATTAATCAGTCAAGTCAAGTAAAAGCAAAAGTTAAAGTCAAGGCTGTTGCACTTAAATTGGAATGTTTGCGCGTATGCTTGGAGGTGCTTGTATGCTTCTGTATCAGACTATTTATATATGGGGGTTTTTTTGTTTTGGTTGGCTCTTCAGCATCGTATGCGGCCAGAAATTGCTCGTCTTCTGACCCCGCACATCTACACAGAACTGGAAAACCATCCCTCTGTGTTGGACTATGACAACATCAAGGTGTGTATTGTGTTTGCTCTCCTGCTGCGTCTCCATTCTGCTTGTTTTTCCTAACAGAGAATATCTGTTTACTTGCTTGCATAGATAAAAAGTGTCTGCATTGTGTCTCAGACTTTTAAACATCTTTTGAGTCAAAGTCAGCCAGTGTATGCAAGATTAAGAATACCGAATTCAAAAGAACATGATAAATATCGAAGAAGAATAAACAATGTGTTTGTATTAAATGTTGTCCCACAGGGCCTCAACACCAATTTATTCTTTGTGGAGCACAACCACCCAGAAGAAGATATCAAAGATGGAAGGAGTCATCAGAACCAACATGAAGCAAAGTTTGTTGTCGCCCTTTGCCGCTATCTTCTCTTTCAGGACTACAAACCAGAGCAAATTACCATCCTCACAACCTATACAGGCCAACTCTACTGTCTGCGCAAACTGATGCCTGCCAAGGAGTTTGCAGGAGTCAAAGTGCATGTAGTGGACAAGTACCAAGGAGAAGAGAATGACATTGTCTTGTTGTCTCTGGTTCGCAGCAACCCGCAAGGCAAAGTTGGCTTTTTGAACATTCCCAATCGCGTCTGTGTTGCCTTGTCTCGGGCCAAGAAAGGTCTTTACTGTATTGGCAACAGCACAATGCTTGGACAAGTCAAACTGTGGAGCAACATCTTCTACACTTTGAGAGAGAAAGACCAGGTTGGGAATGCTCTGACCCTGTGCTGTCAGAATCATCCAAATCGACAGGTAAGAGCTTCGCGTGCTGAGGATTTTCAACAAGCCCCTGAGGGGGGCTGCACCCAGCCTTGCGAATTTCGTTTGGATTGTGGCCACGTTTGCTCAAGTGTCTGCCATCCCTACGACCCAGAGCACAAGAATTACAAGTGTGTCAAGACATGCCAGAAGATTTTATGCGATCTGGGACACAGGTGCACACTTGTGTGCCACAGACCGTGCCCGGAGAAATGTCCACTGAAAGTTGAGAAGATCATACCCAAGTGTAAACACACGCAGATGGTTCCTTGCCACCAGGACCCCAACACATTTACATGCCAGAAGCCTTGCAAGAAGCTGCTTGACTGTGGGCATCCATGTGATTCCTTGTGTGGGCTTCCATGCACCAGTAGGTGCAAGGTGAAGGTCAACTTAAAACTGAGCTGTGGCCACAGTCAGCAAGATTCATGCTTTTACAAAACACAGATAGAGGAGCCTGAATGTAGGACCCCTTGTGAGCATCAGCTAAAATGTGGCCATGCGTGCCGTGGTACATGTGGCAAGTGTTACCAGGGACGTTTCCATTCCCCCTGTTTTCACCAGTGTGAGCGTCTCCTCATATGCTCTCACAAATGCAGGGAGCCTTGTACTCGTGATTGCCCTCCTTGTCCGAGGCCATGTGAGAATCGCTGCATCCACAGCAAATGCAAGAAGCCATGTGGACAACCTTGTTCACCATGCATTGAGCCTTGCGCCTGGCAGTGCTCTCACCAAAGCTGCAGTAAGCTTTGCCATGAGCCATGTGATCGTCCACCATGCACCCAACCCTGTGCCAAGATCCTGAATTGTGGCCATCCGTGCATTGGTCTGTGTGGAGACAAATGTCCAAGCAAATGTCGCATCTGCCATCACGAAGAAGTCACAGAGATTTTCTTCGGCACTGAGGACGACCCTGAGGCTCACTTCATTCAACTAGAGGACTGTGGACACATCATTGAACACACAGCCATGGACATATACATGAGGATGGATGACAACCAGCAGGTAACTGAAGGAGAGCAGGTGGCCATAAAACTGAAGGAATGTCCGAAGTGCCGAACTCCAATCCGCAAAAATCTACGCTATGGAGCTCAGATCAACAACAGTCTGGCTGAGATAGAGATAGTAAAGGCAAAGATAAATGGACACCAGTCAGATATTGAAGAGCACAAGAAGAGACTTAAAAATCAGTGGGAGGTCAACCTTCACACCCATGAAATGAGTCTGCAAGAGTACATGTACATCAATTTCCAACTGGAAAAACTTTATCTCACAGCAAACGATCTGTGGGTCCTGGAAAACAAGATGAACTTCCTGGTAAGAGTTGAAAAGCTAAAGAAGATCCAAATGGAAAACAGGTTACCTAGCCAAAGCTTCACATTAGACATTTACTTCAAGCAATTTGTGCTCTGGCTCAGTAACAGGGACCAGAAATTCACAGACCAGCAGGTCTTTGATTTGCAGAGAGAGCTACAGAGACTCACCCTCCTGACTGAACTCAATGCCCGTTGCGCTATGGCAGACAAGAGAGAACAAAGTGACAAAATTAAATCCGAAGTAGAGGCAATAAGAGAGGTTTTGGAAAAGTCTCACCAATTCACTGAGCAAGCTCAGGAAAGAGTGGAAAAGGCTATGAAGGAACTAGAAAGCAAGCTTCCACGCACAGGCTTGGGGATCAGTGACAACGAGAGAAAGATGATTGTCTCAGCTATGGGAATGCCTCAAGGACACTGGTACAAATGTCCAAATGGCCATGTCTATCTCATAGCGGATTGTGGAGGGGCTATGGTGAGTCGACAATGCCCTGATTGTAATGCCACTATTGGTGGGGCTAATCACAGATTGGCAAGTGGCAATGCAGTCGCCACAGAGATGGATGGCTCACAGCACCCTGCTTGGTCTGAAGCCAACAACATACTAAACTTTGGTGAACATCACCTCTAAGAGCCATCTGAAAGAAGCGTGTCGGCGGCTTGTCTGTCCCAACTGTTGGTTGTAAAACCAAGTGTGTGAGTGTAAATCCTATAAGTGTACAGTACTGTAATGATCAACTTTTTCATGCTGGACCAGGAGGGATCTCCGCAAAAGTGACTGTGCTTAAAGGGAGACGATGCAGCAGTCTCTTTCACTTTGCAGCAGCCAAGTTACTTGAGCAAGGAATGCAGAGTACTCAGCTTGTGACCATGATCTCCACAGACTCTACCAGTACGAGCTGCAGTATAATCTGTTTTTATCAACTTTTATATCAACAAATGCTCATTTTACTTATTTCTGTCATTAATGTCACACCTTATTTACTTGTAGATTTAACAGTTTGTTGGTTCAGACAGTGTATAGTGGTTTAGTATTACAAAAAAAAATGTCTTGCTGCACAAATCATGTAACTCCTTCATATATCCAAGGCACGATGTAACAGTTGTCCTCTACCGTGACAATAGGTGGCAGTAAAACACTGTAAAAGAAACTGTAGGGCTATTACTTGATAGTTATCATGCTTGCAACTTGCTCAAATGGAATAAAACATATCTGAATCCATAATCACATTCTTGCCTTAATTTTACACACACACACACACACACACACACACACACCAGCAGTGCTGTCTGTATGTTTGTATATTTCATACAGGCCTTCATTGGGCTCAGAGGATTAAGCTTAGCAGTAAACTTACGATGCTCCTACGTGGAAAACTAATTTAGACACATGTAGACCCATGTACATACACAGTACAAGGAAATGATCAGTATATATAAATCACTTTTACAGTTGCTTCTCTGTTGAAATACAAACCACCTTATACTTGTGGGGGAATGTCCTCACAACTATAACAAATATGAATTCTCTGAATTTTCACTCTCTGCCTCTGTCTCCCTCTCTCTTTTTCTGTCTCTCCTACACGCACTGAACTGGTACTAGCAAGAGTTAATCATTTGTATCTCTAACAGGCCATCATTGGCAGTGATGCCAAAGAAGCATCCCAGAAATAGCTACAATTCCTCTTCACTACTGTACAGGACCCACAGTAGCTGAGTTTCATTTCGGCATTTTGTAACAGCTTGCATCACTTTATTACATGATGAATGTGTCCCTGTCACAAAACCAGCCCCAATGCAAACTGTGCTGTCTGGGTGGGAGGGGGGGGCAACAAAAATGCGCTGTCAAGACAAGTGTTAAAATTGAGCAAACTTTAAAGGGGTGCCACTCTCTCAGTATTTATAGGATTCAAGCACCAGGCCGAGATAGAGCTGGACGCAACGAGGCACTGCAGAAAAATGGTAATATCCTATAGGGTGCACTGTCTCATCTATCATGTCAGGTGGCCTTAAAATATGTTATTGTCAGAGTTTCAGCAAATCTGGCCTTGTAATAAAAACAATCACACACACACACACACACACAGACTCACCCCTACTGTACAATATGTAGTTTGATTACTGTCTCTAGCAGAGCTGATAAGACTGCATGGGTATAAAAAGCATTGCGGAAACAAGGAGGAGCTGACACAGCGACCAGTGATCTGTGAAGAGAAATAAGCACAGGGAATGTAAAAGGTAAAACATCTTAAAAGAAGAATCCAGTTTTAACAACGACGATGACAGAGCAGCTGATCTTGTTTCTGCGAACAGAATCAACAGCAGAATATGACCATTAAACACTCTGAGCGACCTTTGACCTTATTTGTAACTTGAGAAAATTCAGTTTAGGTCAGATCATCTTATACCGTTGTCATATCATTATATTATTTTATAGGCCATGCATGTGAAGGTTACACATTTCAATGCAACCTGAGTGACACATCAGTATCAGGTCACTTCACATGTCATCTTCCAACAGCTATGAGTCACAGTTAGCAAACTCATTGTCAGAGGTCAGGTTCAAAAAGGAAGTGGCATGTTCCAAACTCGTCCATGATGAAAACTATTTTAAGGATGAGTGGACTGAGAAATATATATGTTCGTTCCTCCCAAGGGAAGCTTCATATGCAAGGAAAACAGTGCCCACTGCAAAGACACCCAACATGCCCGTTTTGAAAATGCTTCCCAGAACATGGGGTAAGAGTAACAAACTTATGATATTGTCACATGGAGCTTCTAGCTACATTACTGCTTACTGACACAACAAAGGCATTAAAAGCCACAAACGAACATTGCCATTGTCTCCGTCCACCTTTTGTGGCAAGTTTAAGCACACAGTTCAGAAGCTGTCAAAACTTCCATCGCTTGTATACTCACTGTTCCTGGTAGAATGTGTCAAAGACTTGAATTTAAGTATCCTTACTTTCCAAGATAAGATTACACTCTGCATGTTTTATAGGGCGGTGAGGGGATATTATATGTTTCTTTGTAAAAAAAAAGACATTTATTTCTGAGGCGGGGGTGCTGCGAGACTAACTGTTGAGATTTAAAAGGTTTAGATCATAGTGAAGCGGCAAACCCAGCTCCATAATATGTCAGCATGTGATCTTTTATACTGACCTTGTCACTAAACTGCCATCACAGGCAGTGTTACTGAAACTTGGATAGGGAAAGAATCCTCAAGGTCATTGGTAAACATGAAGGCTTGGATAGGATTTGTAGTCATGAGACTGTAGTAATAATGGGTAATACTCAGCCAAAGAACTAGCTGAACTGTCTTTTTGGTATCACAGTTGATCATAGTTAAACGTTGATGTATTTGAAACATGCAACGTCTGTCGTGAATATAATCAATTTATAGTCAACAATTTAATTTACGATGATTTTGTTTGTTGGGTGGTATTGACGGCATTGTCATCACCTCTTTGTAGTTAAAATGTAGCAATGAAAAAAAAGGCTCAGTATTACTCGGCCCCTGAGAAAATGCAACAAGGTCTATACTCACTGAATGCACTGCTGGTATTATGATGGCCACAAGGGTAATGGGTTTGTATTATCAGAAAATTGCTCATTAATGTTCCCTTGGAGGCTTTTCATCAGTAAAGCTGGTTGAGGTCCAAGGTTCTGATGCAACACACGGAAGGCAGATACTGTGTGTGTTGCGGTGTCACAGATGGAGCTCACAACAACCTTGCTCTTTTAACAAAAGATCTGAAGAGAAGTCACTGAAGGATTAGCACTCACTATCTGCCTTCAAGCCTCTTCATGTATGGTGAACTGTGTCTATAGGTCACGTAATAAGTAATGCATCCACAAACTGTGAGTAGTTACGAAGAAATGCCCTAATATTTAATGAACTGTTAACAAGTAGTACAAGGACTAGTCAGAATCAAGGACACATACATGGAAACGCTATATTAATGAATCGTTAGAAAATACTTGGTTCATAAATATCTGTGAATTGACATACCGACCACTTTTCCCACGAGTCCCTCCTGATTAACCATGACTCAACCTCAGAGTGGCAGAAATTGCCATTTTATCACTTCTTATTTAATCATTAGTCACACTTTTTGTGCACCCCTGAGTGATACATCATACTGAGCAGTTAAGTTACCCTCATTACTTCATGATTGGAGCAAGTTGCTCAAGAGTTTTAACTGGGAAATTCAGAATCCTTCAGGTTCCTTGGAGCAAACCAATATGGAAGACAACAAATGTCACATAAATAGTAGTAAAACATTAATTAGCAGTAAAAATGGGCGTTATTATTTTTTTTTTATAATGGAATTTATTTATTTATTAATAAGTAGACTAAATTACAAAGTAACTGACCATGTGATATGTTAATTGGCTATAAAAAAGGAATTGTAAAATGAATTTGCTAATGAAATATTAACCCATCGATTGATTATTTCAGTTAAAAATGATTTGCAAATACACCATAAGAGTCTACGAGTACATCTAAGAATCATCTAAAAATACATTAACATAATAATATATCATATATAAATAAATAATGGAATTCCATCTGAAAAAACACGATTTGAAAATGCAGTTTCAATAGATCCGCTAATTAAATTAAGAGCACAGATATTAATCAGGCATTTAAAAGGGCAATTTCCTTTCCCATTTCCACTTCCCTGCTGCTTTTCCTTTTTCTATGAGCTGTTTGATCTGCTCAGTCATTTAGCTTCTGTTTTTAGCCTTTCCGGGACACTGGTGCTGGCACAACAAAGCAAAACAATGCAGATTAGCCATGAGATGTAACAGGCTCTCCATGATGGGCGTGACAAAACGTCGTTGTATGACAAATTGGATATGAGAAGCAGTTTCCACCGCTCTGCCTTTAGCTTTGGCACAGGTATGAGGTGGTTGCAGCTCTTGTAGCCTAAATTTAAAATATCGCATAATGAATGAATTACTTTGTAATTTAGTCTATTGATTTATAGACTGATGAATTCATTTTAGCAAATTTGTTACTGCCTGCTGCACAAGTTATATATTCTAATTTTCATTTGCAAATCACATGTGAGTTAATATTTATATCACGAGACCTTGGTACAATCCCTTGGGAAGCGTGTACCAGTGTAAGCGAAGATTTAAGCGTAGAGCCGTGTGGAAAGGCAAACACTCTATGCACATGCTTCAGCTATTTATCGATAAAGTGCTCCACATGTCCAAGTTCCAAGATATTTATGAACTAATCATTACTAGATATGATATCGTCAAGTCTGTTCTCTAGTAACTCAGCATTATCCACTGCATGGTCCCTGATTCTGAGTTTTAGTGTTTTCCTTAGAAACTAACCACAACTTTGTGTTTGCTGTAAAGTGTTGGTGAAAAGACAGTTGTGGTGCCAGGAGCACACCTCCCACAGGTGTCACCCTGTATCTCTTTCACCTAAACTGCCCCACCGGCTCTAATTTCCTTCAAATTTGTCACCGACCTCAGGTGTGAGTTTCTGACTGAGCGGATCACCGGGCCTTTTCCCCCTCTAGTTGACGGTGGCAGGCTCACTTAGCCTCCACCGGCCATCCAACCCCGGCCACGATTCCGACAGATGCTTTGGGCTCTGTTAACATGCTGGTCACTTCCCGCTGGATTTGACTGATCCTCATCTCCTGGACCTGCGAGGCTGAGATGGCCACACGAGAGAGAGAGAGGGAGAAGTACAGGCAGAGATGAACCAATGCACACACACACGTCCATGCGGACAGAACAAGAATAGACAAAGATAACATCAAGAAAGAAATAGTCTGATTGGGTGGGAGAGGGGGATACATGGAACCGATTGACTGATCTGCTTTCAGTCCATCAGAGACTCTCCAGATACAGGAAAGAAGACAGAGAGAGAGAGATGATATGGAGGCAGAAAAGCCTGTTTGATATGAAGTAGTTTGACTGATCCTCCTCTCCACTGGACCAGTGAATGTGAAAGGGAGAAAGATGCACCGGCAGTCAGACAGGAAGAGAAAAATCAGGAGAAAAAGGAGGAAAAAAAAAAAAAGGAAAGGCAGAGACCATGTGACTCCAGGTTAAAAACTGAAGAGGAACCAAAATCCAACAAGAATAAAAGTGAGGCTGACATTTCTCGGTTGATTCAGGATGTCAGGACTCAGCTCAGTGTTGTCAAACTTCATACTCTGTCGTCCCCAGCTGTACTCGGGGTGTGATGGCCGAGGAAGAGCATTTTTGCAGCAGAAATGTATTCTTATTGACATTTATGGCAAAACGCTTTGGTTGTAGAGATTCTGTACGCTGTCTCTCAATGATGGGTGGTGCTGGAAGTCAGACACAAGGACTCATTCAAATTCAGATTTCAACACTGGCACCGCATCTGTTTGAGCAAATCCGCATTTTCCAGCAATGTGATTAATTGAACCTGCCCACTCCGGCGTGCTTAATTTCTTTAAAAAGTTAGAGAGAAATATATGAATTGTGCAATTAAGATTTACAAAGCAGCTGCTGGGCTTTGAGATGCGGGGGCTTACTCAGCATTTTGCTGCATCAAACCGCCGACGACTGATGAATTTCCTTCTAGGAATATCTAATCAGACCAGTAATGAAGACTTTGCCTCCAATCTTACATGCTTCCATTCAAGAAAAGTGATATCTAATCTACAAAAAGACTGCACGCCCCAAATCAGAACAACTTATGCTCCCATGTGGTCATTTAATCTAATCTAATGCAACGTTATTCATCACTGTGCGGCAGCCAGATCCACAGAAACATGCACAGCAGATAAACTAAATGTTGGGCCAGAAACCTTTACATCAAATGAGGTCCCCAAAATGAAACATGTCTTTTTAGTCTTTTAATAGTTTTATTATTATTTTTTTTAAGTGCGAAACACGGCTATGTTTCAATCTTCTGCACCTTAGACAGGAAATGAGAAATGCATAAGAGACTCAGTTAAAAGCGAGCTAGAAGCCAGGAAGAGGTTTCAAAGGTTTAGAGTCTGGTAATATGTCAGACACACAACCTGTGGTTTTAATTGGTGCTTAATTGCGGCATGGGCAGCACATTAATAACTTATTACCTCGGCCCTCTCTTGAGATACTAGGCAGGCAACTTCTCGCGGGCTGCGTGTCATCACATCAAAACTTTGATTAAGGCAGTGGGGAAAGCGTAGACCCTGATCACATTTTTGTTCGGCTTCCAGGCTGATTTAAATGTAAATTCATTTTCATTCCAGCTCCTCCCATCCTGACAGTGTCTTGGTATGAGAGCAGGAAAGGGAGTTGAAGGGAAGACGGCGATTCTGCGCAGGTAAGCATATTTAGTTTGTGAGCGTTTGATTCTAAACTAATTTAAATAACTGTGTGAAAGCCAATTTGGCTTTAATTGAGCTCTGCTCTTCTGAACACCTGCAACTAGATTAGTGACTGACATTAAGTTGTTTTGCTGCATTGGGCCTCCAAGTGCTGCTCCCGCCGCTTCATAACTCTGGATTTACCTCCAAATTTTTAATACAACACCATATGTGCTTTGCAGAATATGCAATGAGTTTGGCTTGGTGTTTCACAGAGCAGCAGTGAAATATGGCCAAGAAAGGGAAAATAATACCCAGGCTAATCCATTCTACTCTCCCATGCCCGAGTGCAGTGACAAAGGTGGTTTATTACCATTACCATCACTGTATGATTATCAATATGTATTAGGGCATCCCACCATCGAGCAAAGCCCCAACAGGCCGTGACAGGCCCAAAACAAACTGTGTTTCTGCTCCATCGAGGGAAAACATTAGGCGAAGATGCACATCCTCCTGGCATCAGCCCAGCACAACTGAATCTGTCAGAGGGAAGCAAAATGGGTGTTTGTGTTAGCTCGGACCAGCAGACACACTCTGTTCTGGCTTCTGTCGTCTTTTTGTCTTCTGCGATTTGGCACGACCAAACTCATTGATCCACCCCTGTTCAGAACTACAGCGTTATTGCTGGCGAGGCTCCCCGCGTGGGCAGCGTGCGCCGACACAGGTCAGAACGCCCCCTGCCGGCCTTTTCCATACGAGCACATGCACGCACACAGTCACTGGCGTTTTCACTGGCACAAACAATAAAGCAAGACTACACGATGTCTTTTAGTTTCGAAATCATTCAATCTTCGCATTATACTGTCATGAAAAATGCCCCGTGCAATTGGTCCAACACTCTTGCCGTCCTTCGTCACGCATCGTTACCTACGGTTTTACTCTGCTCATTTGTCGACTTTTACTTATCCGTCTTCTGTCTGTGCGACATGCTGATAAGATTGAGCCACTGTCCTCCCTGATGCAACGCGTGTGAAACAGGCACAGAGCGAGGCATCAAATGCAGATTCTAGCTGTTTTTCATATGGATTCAACTTCACACTGTGGTCCCAATCAAAAAGAAATGAGGATCCTGACGGTGTGTTTTTAAAAATAAACTCATGATTTTGGTCCCACTGAGCACAGGTTTCTACGTCCTGCTTTGATAGCGCTCTTTAGTAGTTTATGAGAAGTGTAACCACTTAGAGAGACAGCCAATCCAGATATGATTACTACTGTCAGGAGTCAGTGAGCCTTACCTTGTCTCACTGCTCCTTTCCCAGCAGGGAGGAAACACCAGTGTCTTGTTCCCACTTTTATGCTTTGCTGGCTTCATTGAAATGTTTGTACAATTGTGTCTCCCTCATTCCTCTGGCTTATTCTGACGAATGCTGGGCTTTAGATAACACCCAATCGTAGGTCAAGTTTCCCTAATTAAACGAGATATTAACTGTCAAAACTGTTGTACCAAAGTTAACGCCGCGTTTGTTTATAACCCAAAATGGCAAAGGCGCCATCCCCACCCTCTGTGCAGTTAAGCTACCGAGCAACAAATGGCTGCAGTTTAACGTCTCTTTAGTTGCTTACGAGCGAGAACATTTACGTGTGCATTTGAGACCAACTAATGTTAATGATCAGGTGTGCCGATGACTTAAAAACCCCAAAAAACACCACGGAGTGCATAAAATTATCAAAGTCAACTCGAGGTCTTTAAAAAGCACGCGATCTTGTACAAGTCATTTTTGTTTTCTGTCAACTATGTGGGAAGCCATGTTCATTAGGCCTCATGCCAGGCTCTGGAGTGTGTGAAAATGTACTCTTGACTTTCTGCAGAGGAGCAGATCAGTCTACATTTTTCGAAAGCCATCGTAAAAGTTGCTTGTTTTCTTTGACCTTCGTTCACTTTCATAACTTTGCAGTCTCTGTAATAGTACAAATCGTCCTTTGTGAAAGAGGAGGCTCTTTCATGTCACCTGTAAAGCACATTGTGACAACTGTTCTGAAAAGGGGCAGCAAACTAGGGTGTTTGATAAATCGCCGCTTAATATTTTGGCATTTGGGACAAAAACTGTATCTGAGTAACACGTCAGACCTGGATAAATCTGCTTAGCTCATGTCTTACGGCTGGGCCAGGCCAATCACACCTGTTTGCCGAATGTGGGGCAGGTTTGATACAGTGACGATTGTTTCAGTTTGAATATATTTACACAAAAACACATTACACTGGGGCAACAAATGCTCCCTTGACTTCCACAGCTTAAAGTTGAAGAATTGCAAGGCTAAGATTTAAAGGTCTAAAGCAGTAAATTATTTAAAGCCCGTGGTTTTAGTCTGGGTCTTCAACCGCCGACCTTCATTTAAAGATTTCGCTCTGGTCTTTTTCTGTCTGTTTCCCGGTGTTAAGTTGGCGGAAACTCTCTGCACTTTGAGCACCGTGCGAGCAATGAGAATGAATTTGGACAGCTGTAAAGGCACAGATAGTTACACTGTGCCACGGCAGCAAAACAGGATCCAGGAGTGAGGCTGCTGAAAAGCCCCCTGTCAGTCTTTTCAGTGACAGAAACGCGCCCATGCTGACAGGGACCAGGCACTCACCGGGTCGCCACTGCGACACCATCTGACAATGCTCACTGACACAGACGAATACGGAAGAAACGAATGAGTTAGTGAACAAAATAATCAGAAAAACTTTTCTCCACTCTCACTTGCAACTGTGATGACCCCTTCCCTCCCCTGCAAATCTGTCCTTTGTCTTTCGTTTACCAGTTGGGTGGGACTGTGGATCATCAGGGTCAACTGCAAACACCTGCTGTCACCGGTCTGGCTGCGGCGGTTTCAAACAGTCTCCCCCTCCCCGCAGGCACCGGTTCACTTATTATGCAGCTTTTCATACTTTTCAGTTCTTCCATTTAATTTCGTTACATGCATTTCACAACACTCACACATCTCCACGTCTTACACTACTGATTCCCCTGACCTCCACGGCCACTGTCTTCTTGTACTTTTTGTTATGTATTTAATAAATTGATTATATAAGTTTTACAGACAGTGCAGACAGCGACAGTGTATTATTTACTGTCCAGCTGCCACTGAATATGAGTAGCTATGTCATATAAATCTTTTGGTAAAGCAAAGAGAAGAAATGTTCAAACAAATAATCCGTTACATACAAGAAATTAATACGAGATAAATTTAAGAAGCCTATACAGGGTTGATTGAGTCCCTTTCCAACATTTAACAATTCATCCATCATGCATTCAAGCTTGTGCTTCAATTGGAAAGCAGCAAGCTGGAGAGCTAGGTTTGCTATCTGGTTAGCCCGCATTACTCTTAAGTTAATTCAGGTGGGGTAAATAGATGACCCTCTCATACTCTGTGATTCAAATCACAACACTGTAACAAATATGCACAGTCACGCTGTAACAGAGGTTGTGGCTCTTGTAACATGGCTGCGTTGGAAGTGAAACACACGCTGACAGATGCTTGGAGGGGGCTGCTGTAGTTGTTATAAGTATGCTGACGGTGACCTGCACAGGCTCGCTGAAATTCAGAAGAAGTCACCTGGAAACTGTGACAGCTGGTCAGGAATTTCTGAGCTGCACATACCAGGTGATCTTGCAACAACACAGTTCTTCTTTATGCATTTGCTGTTCCACACACAGTTCATTTAGATAACACTGAATTGGAAACTCAATTAAACTGCCATAACTTAACATGGACTAAAGAAATGTGAAACCCTGAGGCTAAAATTGTGGAGCACTTTCAAGTACTGCTTTGAATAACAAACACGTAATCCAAGGTCTCATCCAGCCATTGACAAACATAATCCCAGTTTTCACCCTTTCTCCTCTATCACACGCAGCCATGGAAGGGACATAACACATGGCTGTAGTGGTGATTAGTGCATTTCGCTTTTTTTTTTGTGATTACATTTGTTCGCCTACGGCTGCATGCACACGTTAATGTAGCTTTTGGCCGAACCAATCACAGAGCAGGTTTTCAGGAAGAATTAGGGGCAGTGGCATCATCAGAGTTGTAGAAATGACGGAAAACGACTGAACTGACTTTGTTCTGGCCTGGTTGTACTTCGGGTTAATTGTGATGTGCTTAGGAATGGGGGTCAGGTGTGTGTGAGTCCAGAAGGAGCTGCGGATGAGAGCGAAGTACTTTGTGCAGCACCTAGAAGGCACTGCAATTTTCTTTCATCTTAATTTTTGGCTCAACAGGGAGGAGACCCTGCGTATCCTTCGGTGCAGCACGCAACTGCACTTAAATCCTCACAACATTCTTGAAAGAGAGACTCTTCACCGCGTTCTGCTGCGTAATCATAGCTTCGCACTGTGGAACGCGATGGCTGTTAGAAGTAAACTACAGCACCGAAATATTAACTGGGAGCATTAGTCACGACATCACAATGACTGGACCACCGGTTTCTGCCATGCAGTCTTGTCATCCTGACAAGCATAAGCAACACGAACATGTAGTGTGGGTTATGAGCAGTGACGTCTCTGAGGTCACCCACTGAGGCATTGAGGGAAAAAAGAAAGAAAGTTGAGCAGTGCAACAGATTATGAAAAAAAAAAAAAAAAAAAAGAAATAAAAAAAATCCTGTGCCCGGTCCGAGAGGGGAAGTTTTCCATTTTATTTTTCATTTTCATTATCTGTCTGGCGAACGTATAAATGCCAGGAGGATTAGAGAAATTACATGGGCTCTCGCCTTTCCTGGCCTGGTGCTTATCCTCCTCTCTGCTCATCTCTCTCTCTCTCTCTCGCCGTCTTTTTTCATCCCTTGCTCCCTTTACCTTCTTCCTTGCCCGGCTCTCTCTGTTTTACCCACCATTTTCCCCCAGCCCAGTGTCCCTCTCTCTCTTCTTGGCTCCTATCAATCTCCCGATATCATAGCTGCCCCGTTGCCTTCTTCACCTTGCTCTCCTGTGACATGGCACCATTTTTATTTCTCCCACCGCTATCTTCATTTTTAGCCATGCCGCTGCCTCTCCTCTCTTTTTGTGAATGTGTCGCTCTCACCATCCGACTGGCACTCCCAATGTGGCTCACGCTGGATCAGCATGACTGGTCCTGGTCCCCGTGGGTCCTGTTGGCCGTCCAGTTCTCAGCAAAAAGAAGTGTCTTAAGAAGGCCCCCCCCTCTAATCCTTAAGATCTATTACAGATAGCAGGGCTGACACAGGCGACAGAGATTAGAGGGGGCAGATACTGGCTGTATTGATTGGCCTTCGCATCCCGAGGCCAGCCCAGCAGCTTGCTCGTGTAATAGCACACCGTAATGAAATTCAGCCAGTACGTCAGAGCCAGCAGCTCTAAATGCATAAAGACTGGAGTGAAGTCTGGACCGAGGTGAACTGGTGATACTGTAGAGCCACACAGCGAGGGCAGGAAGTGCCTGCTAGTGTACCACTTTAATTGGAGTTCAGCATCCCCACATCACCTCCCTAAATATGTGCTGGCCTTCAGTGGCCCAAATTTGCTGAGAGGGAAAACCACTCTGTGTTTAGACCCAGTGGTGATTTTTTTTTTAATTTTTATGTAATGTCATGAACTTGTGTTTTAGAGAGCCGTTTGTTAGGGATTTTTGTTTGGCAGTCACATTTAGGCACAGTTTGGGAGCCAAAAAACAAGAACCAGCTGGACCACTCACTTTGCAGTCCATTACTGGAGGTTACAAGGCTAAATTCATTTTGTGCTTAGCTCAAAAAGATATGTGCCAATTTTTTTTTCTTTCTTTCTTTTTTTTTTTTTAATTTTTGGGATTTGATAAATGTTGGATGTGCCCACGACTCATGTGGGCTGCTACTTCAAAATGAGGCTCAGTATGAAACACTAATTAAACTGATACTTCATTTTAGAATAAAGATTGACGAGGGTACACATGTCGACTCAGCTGTGTTGTTGCTATGGAGAAGATGTGTTGACAACAGTTACTAAGTAAAGAGTCAGACTAGAAGACAACCTGTATCTATTGAGTATAATTATTTTTGCAGGTACAAAATGCTGCATGGGATGAGTTCAATGTCCAAATTGCTGCTAATAACAGAAATTGCACTATTGACATTCACTATATCGATTACACATAATAACCCCAATTATATATAGCAGACAAATGGCAATGCTCCAAACACGATGACTGACCTGAAGTAGTAATGTCCATCTAAGTTATGGTTTATGCTATGTTCCAAAGTATGTATAGATATTGTGCTGGGAGGTAAAGATAAAGGTGATTGCGCTTGTCGACAAATGCAAGTCTAAATGTATACACAGTCTGCATGCATGCAGTCATAGATCTGGAACAAAAATGGCTGACTTAACCCTGACTGTGCAAGAGCTCGAACCAAGCTTGAACTTGAACACAGTCTGCAAAAACAGTGCACAATCTACTTTGTTTCTTTAAAAACCTGAGTGAAATCACAATCGTGCCTCTTTGCAGCCATACTTTATTAATTCTTTGTTATCGTTAGTCATTTATTGATAGCAGAGCATTGAACAGGGTAACAGATGTTAATGATGCTAATGCACTCAACACATAACCTGTACAGGGATTGTGTAGCATCTTCAGTTTTAGGACCCACCGCAGCTCTCTGAAACTCTGAAGTGACAGAACGTCATCATTGTTTGCATTGTTGTTTTAAAATGTGATTTACTGTAATGTAATATTTGAGTTTAGGCAGAAACAAGAACTGGGGTTTGGGTGAGAATGACAACTATGTCAGGAGACAGTGGTTGTCATAGTTACAGTAATAACGTGGTTAAGGTTATGTTTCACTTTGACGTCCTCTGTACTCATACTTTGTCGCTCTATCATACCTTCAGACTATCACTCAGTTCAGAAGAACCACACATGTATCTAACCAGACCAATGGGGCGTTTGCAGGTAAGATCCTAAAATGTTAATATGCTTAACTGAGTAATTAAACTGCTTTATATTGTGCAAACTGACATTCGGACAGTTGTTTAGCAAGCCAGACTGAGTCAGCCACAAAAGGACACATGTGAGCCTGTACTATTGGTCCCACACGAGCAGGACACAATTGAAGGATTGACCTTGTACCCACTGATGGGTAACAGTCACTGAGTGAATGTCCCACCATGTTTGCAATCCCCCGATTCATTTCGCCATTAGTGAAAACACTGAAATGATTTGAAATGGATCGCTTCCAGTTTGACGGCTCTGTTCTGAAGGACTTTCCTGGCACTGTTAACAGTGCAGGTGCAACGCAGCAAGCTGCGTTTTCCGATATCTGAGCGCAGAGAACATTCCAGCAACGTACGCAGATGGATCAAGGACAGCAACAGCTCATAGTATCCTGATGTTTCCAAATGTCCTAACGTATCAGCAGATTCCAGTTTTAGGTAGTTTTAGTTTATTCTCTTCTGTTGTATGACATACTTGACATGATGCAAACTAATGGGCAGTATTTTCAACAAACTATACGCAGAGCTCTCTCTTCTCATCGGACGTTACCAATGTTGTTTGTATGACAGTGAAGTTGTGGTATATATGAGTGATGCTTCAATGAACAGCGATGCTCCACAAGCTCTCGGCTCACCTATAACCATGCGAGAGGTGAATTGTAGTGCGGCTCATTTTATGCGGAGAATTGCTTCTTGCATTGGCTTTTCAGACAGAAAACCAGATTAAAACTGACAGATCCCTGAGAGAACAAATACATATTCAATACTTAAGCTCACTATTTTCAAGTTCTGCCTTCTAACTGCCTTCTTTTGCCTTTATTTGTTTCTCCTCTCTCTTTGTACTACACTACTTTTGTTTACCCGTAATAGATAAAAGTGCATGAGCTTTTATTCTGATTTATTACTGTAGAAAACAATGCACCCTTTTCAAGTGTTTGCAGTCATTCACAGAGATGAGCAGACATTACATGTAGAAAACAATAGTTTTGGTGTAACACTGTCAAACATCTATCTTGCATCTACTTTAGAGGCTTTCTGCATTTGGCCCTGGTTAGGCTTGCCTCTTTCTCACGCACCACTCCTCCTCTTTAGACCTCCATGCTTGGAAGGAGCAACAGCCTCCCTGTCCCGCAGGGTTTAGCTTGATGCAATGGATTGCCAACAACACGCTATAGCTACAAGGCCTCTGCTAATCACACTATTGATCCTGTAATTCCACCCATTTGAAACCCTTTACCCCGGTGGGCGGTATCAATGAATAAAGTCCAAGTCTCCGTTTCTTCCCTCGTTCGTTGAGGCACCTGGTGTCTCTGGGGAGGCGATTGAGACTTCTCCACTTCTCCACATCACAGCCTTGCTCTCCTTTTAGTATTCAGCCGCCGCAGATTCCACAGGAAAGTCTGCCGCGCTCGGAACAAACGCAAATGCAGAATGGCTGATCGACCTCCTTCCCTTTGACTGGCTTTTTTTTTTTTTTTGGCGGTGCTCTTGTGTTCTGCTGTGTCGCGTTGTGTTGCGCTATGTTGTGTTGTTTTTTTTTTGTTTGTTGTGCAAGTAAAGATTGTCACATCAGTGCAAAGAACTGAGATGCAAGAGAGGAGAAGCCTCCGAATGTGAACTCTTATGGAATATCAATAGGCAGAGTAATGGCCTGGTTTTTGAGATGGCAGGGAAGGCTTTGGTCCATTGCGTGTCATTTCAAGAGCTGGCCTCGTAGAACAAAAACACAAACACACATCGTATTGTCCCAACAGCTATCTCGTGATTACACTATGTCCCCAAGTAGTTAGTTAGTCTGTCATCTTGTCAGTGAATTAGATTAACTGTGACACACCTCCTTGACAATAATTATGCTTTACTAGGAGAGCAGCAAACTCAGCATTGCATGCCCTCCTCCTGAAAAATCAGGTTGAAATTTATGACATTACTCTGCGTGTGCACCCTGCAATAACGCAGATGGTGCGAAGCAGCTAATGGTGGGTTTAATTTTTCTCTGCACTTTGCATCATATAATTGACCCTTTTACTGTAGATCTGCGAGGAGATGAGCTTGAAGTCCCAGAGTCGTAATGTAATGTTTTGTATGCCTTTTAATTAGACAAGCAGCATTAAAGGAAAGAGGAGGAGGTGGAGAAGTGAGAACATATTGCAGAGCGAGAGAGAGAGAGAGATGCCAAATGACTTCTACTTGTTTACATATTGTCCTTGAGCAGATGTGGGTCTGAGGGCAGGCGTTGTAAAATGAGAAAGACACAATGAGGAGGGCTAGGAGGAGTGTGGATAAAAGAATGAAAGCGGCATGGGAAGATGCACAGAAGGAAAGAGATAGAGACCTGAGGATTATAGAAATAAGAGTAACAAGAAAAAAAAAAAAAGGAAGTACAGGATTTACATAGAGTGGAGTTCTCAAATGGATTTACAGGGGAGAGACTATATCTGATGGATTTGGGAGAGTGTAGCAGTGGTTCTGGGAATACGTAGGTGAGCTCTGTGTAATGTTGACGCCGGGATAAAAGTATTACACGAAATGAGCTAAAGTACTGTAGGCAGAGAAGAGCAGATGAAGTGGTGTCATAGCGAATGGGATGGGAGAGAATCGGTGGAACTAGAAATATGGTTTCCTTTCTCACTGCGAAAATAAGAGCCAAGGAGAGGCAGGGGATGCGTGATAGCTGGGAGGGATTTTAAATAAAGCAGCTCAGGAAAAACACGACAGATAAGAGTATGTGACACGACCGGTGTCTTTCCTTCTTTGGAGGATAAACTTGGTTTACAACTTGGGTCCAACTGTTCATAACTCTGGCCAACATTCCTATCAGTTATGGTAACACTGTACTCACCCAACTAATTACTTAGATTTTGGTTAGATCACTTAGGTTGCTACAAAGAGGACTGACGGGGCGAGAAAACCATGTGATGATCACCAAGGTTATTGAACCTAAATCAGAAGTCAATCTAATTGCTCAGCGTTTTGGGAAACATGCTAATTTGAAAGAAACAAATGTGATAGAAACAAACTTTAAATCTATGACATTTGATGGATTCATTGATGGATTTGTTTACCCTGGAGTACAAGGGTACTTTGCAGGTATATATTTGATGTCCAGAGGCAAGACAAACTGATAATGAGAACAATCTAAATAATCCCTTGTTTGAATGCACTGTTACAATAAGTGTCGTAGGTCAAAGTTGAACCAGAAGTCATTTTGTAGGTGTGATGGGTAATTTGAGAAACAGTTGATTGTCACTCATACCGTGCCTAGTCTGACGCATTTCAAAGTATTAATTTGGCCACATTCTCTGAGCACAATGACTAAAACTACAAATATGGCACCCAAGGAGTAATGAAATGTGTTATGCTTTAGGAACTCTAAAATGTCTAAAAGGTAAAATGCCTGATCAAGAACAAACACTCAAGGGATAAATAAATTTGAACATTATGCTAATTTAATAAATGCGGGCCGTCAGACTTAGGCATTCAGCAGGCGACAGCAAGGCAGTGTGGTCACACCTGTTTTCCAAGGTCATGGAAGTTTACACCATAGCTTATGGATCGATGCCAAACCAACTGTAACGGCTCCTTCTGCTTTCTTGACAGTGTGTTATTGACAGAGTGGAATTCCATCGCAACATTTTCTCAGCGCATTAAACCAAAGCCTTCTGCAGACCTTTCATCCATCCGGCTTTTATTAGCATCCAAAACTCACGTGGACCTCTGGACGATGAGGGATTGCCATTGTTCAGTCTCTTGCTCTGTGGTTAATGTGCTGCTTCCTTTTCATTATGGTCCGAAGAGATAATACCACTCAACAAACCCAAACCACCCATCCCTTCATTTGCTGTCATCATTATCGAAAGTAGCGTTTGTACTGCCGAGGCCCCCTCCGTTTCTCGCCCTCAACTCACCCTCTTTCTCTGCTATAAGAGGCGCTCTTTGCACTCAGCCACAGGCCATTAAAGTTGTCCCACAGCAATACGCCTTTGTCTGTGTGACCAAACAGTTGATGCTTGATAAGCGTAATCCTGGCCTGTGTTTTAGTCCCCTGAATGGTGCTGTGTGGGCTGTGAGGCCCTTCACAAAGCAGCTAGCTCTAAATTGCTCACTCTTGCTTGCCTTTTGTCTCTGGATTTGTGAAACACTTTGAGCCGCTTTGCAGTTCTGAGGGCAACAGCCTCTGTGGGATGGAGTTTACTGTGGAACGTGTTTGTGGCCGTTCTGACCGCACATGATCAGGATGTGGTCCAGCTTGAGTTTGTCACTTCGCTGCAAAAGATGTTTTGTTATGTTATGTGTTTTAAAATGAAGCGTGGGTGCTATTAATCAACGTTTCATAATGGCATGCATCACAGAAACATGTAACGTGGCGTAAATATCCAAAGTGTGTGCGTTCATCTAAAAGTGAGCAGGCAGCTAATTTGTGTTTGACCAGAAAACAGAGCAGACAGAGATGGAACGACTTCACAGCTACTAACACAATTTTCAGAAGTAAAATAAAGTCATTAGATTCCGTCTACCAAGCTATTGCTTAATTGATAGAGCCTGACAGAAAATATACGCTCACAGCTGCGATACTTATTCGTACGAAAGTTGCAAATTATTCTGAAAATTGCTACTTTCCAGCTGCTGTTGTTTAACTGCTTTCATTTTGCAGTGATTTTAACACCTCTTTAGTTTTTTTTTTTTTTTGCAATTTGCAACTTTAAAGTGTAAATATATGTTTCCCTGTCACTGCTTTTATCCTCTAACAACAGTATGTTCACCCACAGCCTACTAGCTTTAGCCGCAATCCCATTAACTGTGTTAGCACTCAAAGGAGAGGCGGCCGAGTTGGATTAATTGGCCTTCACTATGCAAAGCAGGCACAGTGTAACAGGAATTCAATACCAAGGAGGACTGATGAGTGATTACGAAAACATTTCACTGCCTGACCAAAGTTTAGCAGGAAATGATCTCATGGCAAGTGTTTTCATTTTTGTTTTAGCTCTGTAGACGCTCTGTAGACGCTCTGTAGACGCTCTTGTTTCAGTGCGAATTAACTGTCTGCTGCTGACAATGGATAAAATGCCGATGCCTGTTTTCTCTCTATCTGAGATGTCAACAGATGTCAACATTCCTCACCATCACTCACTTCCCATTTGTGCAGACTCAAGCTCAGCTAATGCGTCCTATATGTCCCCTCTGGGCTCCCATACATCAGCCCTTGACCCAAGGGAGAGGTTCAGGAAGGAGGGATAATTTATTATTGAAATGTCTGAAGGAGTGGGTTGAGGTGGGGATTCTCAAAAGGCATTCCTTTTCTGAATGCGGTGAATCTGACATTTGGCGTAATCTGGCTCTCGCAGACAGAAAAACCCACCGTGGAATAAGAGAACATGAGTGTGGGCTTCTTTGCTGGTGGACAAATACGAATATGTTTGCACAAAAAAAACAAAAAACAAACTCAATAAAAACTCAATGAGCTTTGAGAGTCAAGGGAAATGTAAATAAATGAGGACTGTTCCTCGAATGGCTTCCTATCTGTGTTCCGGGGCACCAGTATGTACAGCGCATTGGCCACTTTTTAAGGTGGAATGAGGTTGACCGCATAATTATTATCTCAACAAATCCTTTGATAGGCAGGAATACAGACTAATTCTGCAGCGCAGACGCCACGGCGATTCGCCCGCCCTGATCCATCGCTGCTTTTGCAAGAGATCTTTCAACCAAAAACACATTTGCAGTTGAACGTAATATTGATGACGTAGACATTCATAGTCCATGCGGGGCACCACTACACTGTCACTGGTGGACAAACAGTCTGTTGTGTGATCAACGAGCTTGTGTTGGAAATCACAGCACAGCTACGGCCTGTGCAATACCAAAGTGCCCCATATATCTAGAAAATGCCTGCAATAACTGAATGCTATGAATAATGTACAGTGTACAGTATATAATAAATAAGGAGTGAATTTCTTTTGACCAGTCTTGTGTGTCTCTCAGCTATCCTTGGTTATTTCAAAAGGTTGCACATTTATCAAAGGTGCTGGCAGAGCAGGAAAGGTCAAGGTTGATGTTTGTTCCCTCTTTTTCTTTAGACCCATCGGACACATAATGGAAAACAGATAACTGGATGCGTGCTGTATGATACGACATCACCTTGTTTTAAAGTAAGGGAATGGATAACAGCTGTACTTTGCGTGTGAAAATGGATGGCAGATGTAGCTTTTCAAAACAGCATTAGGCAGCAGACGCAGACATGAAACGGGGAATCAGCAGCACTCCAGGAAAAAGTGAAAAAACAAACAAAAAAAACCCTGGAAAACATAAAAAGTCTGCACAAAACCTGTCTAAAATTAGAACTCTTCCTGCGGATGGGCTGAATTCCGAGCCAAACCTGGGCCAAAACACCAGTGCACTTCGGATCAAACAGCCCAAGTGTGCGCACCGGTCACAAACGAGCATCTGATCTTCCCTGGATCCTCAACATCTGCCCTGTTTTCGTCCTGTGCTGCAGTCAGGCCCACTGTAGATGACTGTATCATGCATCGGACTGAGGAGTTAAAGCGATGACCAGTTTGTTCAGCAGGACTTGCCTCCTACGGACAGGCGCTGTTGTTCATTTGCTGTCAGTTCTGCCAAAGAGGACGTTTGGCACGCTTGAGGTGACAGACAAAACTTTTCGGACAGGCTGTGTGGCTTTGGTGGGATTTGGAACCCATTTTTGAGGAATCTGGTGCATTTTGGCTCATGTTTATTCAAAGCTACTATTGAGAAATGCACTTAGACTACAGCTTACTCATGACCACCCCAAAAATTTGATATGTATATCTACCAGTACAGTTTTATTTTAATTTCATATTTCACCCATCATACTCGGTGCATGCCTTTAGCCGATTCTCGCTAAAAACAAATGTGGCTGTCTGGTTAAATTGCTGGCACTGCGACTTAATCATCAGTGAAACATCTTTTATTCATGACAATGGCAAATGTAGCCTCACAGGTCTTAGGTGCCTGGTGGAGCAGCCCTGTAATTTAGTGAAAATATAACTCATTGGATGCAACAGCGATGTCATGTTTTCTGCCTGCTTATTGCGTTGTCAGACACCCCCGGTGTATCTCCGACTTTCAGGCCCTCTTTATGCATACAAAGGCTGTAACCTCGGAGAGCTCACCAATGTGATTTGCATCATCTTTCCCCTCTGGTGTCTGTTCCCTTAAAGGTGTTTCTGAATTAAAAATCCTTAAAATGTCATGGCTGCAGTGTCTTGAGATGATGGGTCTCGGATGGTTACACTCTGGAGCATTACAGAGTAAATCTGAACCAAGTCACTCAGGAACCACTGCTGCACACACACACACACACTCACAGACTTATATATAATACCTTTGTAATTAGTGTTTTTTTTCTTAGAAAAAAATCATTAAATCCTTGCAACCCGTGCAATTAGTGCTATAACCATCTCACACAATCTAAATAAAATATGTTTTTCTGTGCAAATGTAAGGTCTAACAGCTTGCAGACTAAAAGGCAAAGTAGCCAAAAGGGCAGGAGTTCAAAAAAAATCCATTTATTGATTTAAACATTTTTCTATATACATGAACATTTTCTCACTTCAGATTTGATTCAAAATAACATGCAGATATCTTTCTTTTTTCTATATGAGATCAAAGAGATGATCAGTCCATGATGGTCCCGAGCTTTGACACACATACTGTATATTCGCAGAGGCTCTATTTACAATTTGTCAGACCCCAAACCATCTGTTGTCTCTGCGTCCCATCCAGCAGTTTCGACCCCCTTGGACACTGACAACACAGAATTTCGAAAGATCCACGGCCTCCATAATCAGCTGATCCACAATTCCCACAGTAAATCACTGACCAGTTGTCCACTTGGGGCCTTAAGCCTTTAGTGTTCAACCAAATAGCTCCTACTGAAATGAACAGCTTCAAGTCTCAGTCAAACCAACAGAGCGCAAAGATGTGAATGAGATGTAACACAACATCTGCCATATAATGCATGCTGTAATTCAAAATGCCACACGACATGCATTTTTTAATATGATTTGGCCCCATCAGGACTCAGGCTGCTGCTCACCTCGGCAGTGGCACCAGCTTGTTTTATGGACTGAGATAGTGTGGACATAAGCTGTTGGACTGTCTGACAACTGTAGAACACTGAATGTCCAAACATGTCCATAAAGACTTCATATCTTGGTTTTGAGTTTAATTACTGACAGAACTACATTAGGTTCTTACATTACATTATTTACAAAGCAGAAGCCATACATGAAATGCAGCTGCAGAAGACGAAGAGCAGGAATAAAAATACAATAAAAGAACAAAAAAAAGTAAATATGATTGAAGTAAGCAATAGTTGGCACGATGACACGCTGAAGACAAACACTGCAAACCTGCCCAACATCAGCATGTTAGCATTTCCGCTGCGAACGTGCCGACATTAACATTTAACTCAAAGCACCACTTCACTCCAGCCTCACAGAGCTACGAGCCTGGCTGTCGACTCTTCCTTTATATCCCCGGCTGCCGCTGATGACGGTCTGACAGTGACGGTCTACACATGTCTCCCACGTTTAAATGAGTGTCACCATAATGGATTCTGATTGAGTTAAATCCCAGCCAAGGCGACTCCAACAACTCTTCGCCTGTTTGTTTATTTTAAGAGGTTATGAATGAATGGCTGCACACTTCAGTGTGAATTGAAGAGGGTGAAGACTGTAAAAAGAAATGTGTCGCTTTGAATGGAAAGTCACACACAACTCTCCTTGAGGTGCCTTTCAATTAAACCTTAGATACAATTGACTTTCTGCTAGATATTCAGTTCTAAACCCAACTATGTACTCTGTGCTAGAGACAATAGTTTTTCTAGGGAAAACTACAATATGTGTCTCAGTGTAGACAAGTACTGTTTAATATCTTTTACTCTTTTAAATCTGAGGTCATAGTTTGGGTGGATGGGAGAGAGAAAGTTTAGCAGATGCCCTGTGAGCTCTGGGATCCGGAGAGCTCTACTTCTTATTCTCCCGGGGTTTGCTGGTGGAGAACTGTAACAATTTCTATTCAGATAGGAAGCAAGTGTGTGGACCGAAGGGCAAAATCAACTAAAACGGTTTGATCTCCCCACCAGCTGATTTACATTTGCCCAGCGCAGTCCTAATCTGGCCATTTATAACCACCAAATAAAGGAACAGAAGGAGACAGAGAGAAGGAGAGAGAGACTGACCTGGAGCCAGCGAAGTCCAATGTTGTGTCTATCTGCGTCTGTCTGTCTTTCTCTCTCCCTCTTATCTTCTGACTGTCTGTCTTTATTCCTGTCTTTGCCTCCTCGTCTGTCTCCCTTTCTCTTTCAGCATCTGTCCCATCACTCTCTGTTGAACCGACTCTCGTCTCTCCATCCCTCTCCCTCCATCTCTCACTCTCTGTTCTCATCTCCCTGAAGGGTCTCCATCTTATCTCTGAGATAAGCCGAACTGCCACAGAAATGCATTGGTCTTCATCTCCATCTGTATTCCTCCCTTCTGGGTTTATGGAGGCACATTTGGGAGGATAGATGCAGTTTAATGAAGCATTCACTGTGTGTGCATGTGGAGCGAGTGTGTGTGTGCGTGCGCGAGTGTGTGGCTCCAAATCATTATTTTTTTTTTTTTTTACTTCCATGGATACTCAAAAAATGAAGGCAGGGCGCACCTCCTGCACACTTGACAACATTATAAACCTCCATGGTCTCTGAACCATGAGGCCCCTTTGGACTCGACATCAAATAGTTTCCTGTTCAAGGAATTTATTCAGAACTTCTTAATGTAGAAGATATCCCGTGTGTGTTTACCACATGAGATAAAGTATGCCCAAAAACATGCTGCACATCCAAAGTGTAAAAATTCATTTAAATTCCCTATTACTTTGTTGCTGTCCTCTGCATAAATAAGAGGAAAAATGTAATTTCCTATTTTGTTGGCTGTATTCCTGCATACTCTAAGATCTCCTCATTCATCACCTTGTTCTCTCGCTTACATAATGAACACACACACATGCACACACCTACTCGCAGGCACCCACCCACGTACCCCCGCCCACACTCGCCTTCATTCACCCCACAGACACAGGTGGTCTGCGCCTCACCTCATGAGGAGCCCGCCTGGCCCTACTGCCTGTGTTATCTCCCATGAGCCCCCGTGTTACCGTTGTGAACGAGATGGGAAGGAACTGCGGTTCAAAACCTGATCTGTTCTGTTCAGCTGCCGCTCGCTGCCATCTGGCTGCCCGGCATTGCGTGGCATTACGATGATGCGTGCAGATGTAGGGGAAATCTGTTTGCCTCCAATGCAGGTTGTTTGGTTTATAAGGATGGCAGACTGGCAGATGTTAATGGTATGCATGTATGCACATACAGAGCAGTATATGTAATATTCCTGCATCTCCAGTAGTATATTTTTCATCAGGTGAAGGCCTCAGCCAACGCTGTGACGTATGTGCGTGTGCGCGCGCAATGATTTATTGGTGAACGGCTGTGTGTTGTTGCTGAATCTGCAACTGTGCTACAGTGCCAGCAACTGATCTTCATAAAAACATGTTGTTCTCTGTTAGCAACAGGGACAGAGGAAAAGAATGAGAGGAGTAGGAAATCAGAAGATGAGAGAGAGGGTTTTTTTTTTCTCTCACCTTAAAAAAAACCAACGCTGCATCGATTATTTATGGGTTTGTGTGTCTGTTACGGGAGAGATGGAGTGGAGAGAGAGAGGGCAGACATTGTGGTCTGACCGTGAATTTGCTTTAGTGCTTTCCTTCTGTAACAGAAAAACCCCCCAATACTTTTTTAATTAATTCATATATATCTTTACTGTGCAGCTTAAGTATGTGTGAGAGGTACTTAATTAATTGAAAAGATTAAGTTTATAGTACCGTTGACTCAAAGATAAACCTGTATTTATGCATAAACACAGAACGCTGTACAGGCTAACTCTGGGATTTTGTTTTATCTTGTTTTTTTAAATGTTAGTAACTCTCATAAGATCTTTATTTACCTCTTACACAGTGCGGGTTTTATTAGGGTAAATAATAAAGTAAATGGGGATCTGGGGTAATAGGGACCACTTATTTAGTACTACCTTTCCATAAAGTTGAGTGGTTAAAGGTGATACCTTTGTCTCCGTGTTGTGCTCCAAAAAACTCTGCATCCTGTCCTCTCCACTACAAAAATCAATAGTGTCTTTCATTAGAACCCTCCATGTTGTAAACAGCCATGTCTTTCAAACTCCGTGCCCTCAGTTGGTTACATCTTTCAAGTTAAACAGAAAATTGGCGTCTCCAGCTCAGGCTGACACAACCGGTGACATCGACGGGGGTTTATTTTTCTTACACTTGACAAAAGCCCCTCCAAAGCCACGGCAAACATCATACAGCTCTTCCTGCAGGTGGTGTGGCGCACCTCGTGGCCCCTTTTTAATACCCGCTCGCTTATTTTGAACACTTCAGAAATGCAGTCAGAGAATGTTCTGTGAACATTTAACGTGATCGTTTGCCTCACAGCTGGTTGCTTTGCTTACTGTACATGTCCTACAGATTGCAAAGCGAGGGTAGTCATTTTGATCCACCGCTTCATGCAAGGCCAGTCCAAAAATGAGGATTGAAGCCAGGAACCAAACAGAGAAATCACAGTGCATACTGAAGGGATATAAATACTTTATTATCTTATCTTGTGTGTTTAAAGAAGAGCCTTTTAATAACTTAAGCTGATACTGTACTTGTGTCTCATATTCCCTTTTGAACTTCAGTTAAACTACCAACAAATGTGGTTGTGAATTCATACTAGATCATAGTTTAGATACATCTTTAGTCCTGATTTTAATAATAAAGACTATTTTCTAAAAAAAAGAAAAAAGTAAAAAAAAAGAAAAGAAAAAAAAAAGCCCTTCTGCATTCACTATGCCTCAAGGTTGCACAATAATACAATATCAATAAGTCCAAAGCAGTGGTGGTGGCTGGGGGTACATTAGTAACATTTGTGAGTGACAACAAATTGATGGTCCTTTGTAAGCACAACTATGGGCGCATAATAAAAAAATGCTTTTAGCAAAAAAAAAATAAAAAAATCCATCAATAGAAAAAAAAAAACACGGACCAGCGGTGCTCCTGATATTTTTGTGGACACATTGAAGAAAGGTGACTCTCTTCCACAAATTAAATTATGATTCATTTGCAGACTTTTGCGAGCAACAACGGCGCATTTTATGATATTGTCGCACTACACTTTCACTGTCAAACCTGAGCAGCGTGGCTCATCAGTAAGGCTCCTAAAGTAAAGGTAGCATGGGGAGACAGGGAGCTTTAATGGTTGGAGGATTTGCTTGTATAAAAGGCCAACTGGGATTTTCTTGAGCTCTGAGAAAAAGATTTAATGGGCAGTTATGTTTTTACTCTGCATCATGGCCAAGGACACAAATAGAATTCACATGATGTTGAGTCTGCCATAATCAATAACCTGTAAACCAAGGATGGATGGTGAGCTGTTATGGCCATAAAACACAAAGCCGGTTGTATTGACACGGCCATCCATACTACTCTGCTAACTCTCTGTCGACTGGTGAGGGAGATATTTTGACCTCTTCTACTTTGTTTTTCATTTTGGTGGTTGTTTTGGTGGTGGTGTTGTGTGAAAGCAAGCTGAGCAATGGTGTTGCTCTCGCAGATGCTTTTCCCGATCAGGGGATTTCTTTAAACTTCTCCTCTTTCCCTTTCAAACCTCCTACCCTTGAAGGAGTTGCATGGACAGCAGTTCTGCTGTACACTGCAGAGATATTTGCAGCACCTTTCACTGTATCACTGTATTCACAGTATCTTGGAAACGAAAAGCAAAATTTGTTGGTGTTATACAGAGGCACATTTGTAAAAAGGCATGCATGAGCTGTCTGGTTATGTAATAACATATAGACAAGCTAAAAGACACTCGCGTGACATTACCTGTACAAAGTCACATTGTTGTGTCTATTAAAAGGCATACCTGATTTAGATGTGGCCTCCATTCCCTTGAAAATATGCCCCGATCCACTGCTTCTAACACTCCTGCAACACTTTGATCGCTCCCAGGAAGTCTCGTTATGTAAGCACCATCTGCAGTTTGCGTTGGATGACCTCTGGACCTCCTCCGCTGTGTCAAAGTGGTGACCTTTTAGCTTGAATTTCATTTTGGAGAAGAGGAAAAGGACACTGTCACCAAATCCAGTGAGAAGGGCAGGTGGGGAACCAGGGTTGTGCTGCACAAAAAAAAAAACAAAAAAAAACCAACCCTGTGTGTTTTTAATACATCGTGTCATGATGGAGAACCAAAGGGCCATCGTGCACAGTTCAGGTCGTTTGTGCCAGAATTCCCCTTTCAGATGCTTCAGAGCAGAGCAGTAGAGCTGTCTGGCGAAAGAAGCAAACAGTATGTCCTCCTTATCTCCCTTTGACGCTGCCTGCATTGGCACTGCAACAACTGCTGTTTGATCGCTGGGTCGAATCCGCTGAAGTTCGAGGTCCTTGGTGACGTGTCAGTGCAAGAGGTCCCCTAATGGCCTGTAACTTCGGTCCTGCAGGTGACTGTGTGACGCAGCTCGGTGTACTGACTCACCAGATTTATAGTCTAGTGAAGTACTGCGTTTAGGAGCAGCAGGCACAGTTCCACAACATTGTGACTGTTCCTTATATATAATCTTGTTTTAGAAATACAGATGATTTTCAAAACGAAAGCTGTCAAGGTGTCAACCATTACTGACTCTGTAATTATTTCATTTATTTATTGTTTGAAAATGTATATACCTTCCTCTGATTTAAGAAATGAATGTACTCTCTGGTGGTATGATGATCTCTACACCAAGTGTGTTTGTTAATCAAGGACTGACAGTACAGGCTGTCCTGAAGACAAAACGGATGGATTTCTGTGCCAAGGCTGAGATAGTGGAATTCCTTTGTCACCAGAGACACAGAAACTTTATGGTGAGACTGAGCAGGCAGGAACACTAAATTGTAACAATAAGGATAGGATGACATCTGATTCCTGATTCATGTGTAGCTGACAAGTGTACAAAGGCTGTGTGAGCAGAGAAGTTCTTTGAACAACTCTGTACTCTGGTTCTCTGTTTGTTCCCTTGCTGCAAGAGCAGCAAATCCAAATGAAATGCTCTTCACCTTATTGATCTTGTCTCACTGGTGTTTGTTATTTTTTTTTGAAACAATGATTTTTAAAATATCATTTCATTCATATTTCATTTTTTTATTCAATTCAATTCAATTCAGTTCAATTCAATTTTATTTATATAACGCCAATTTACAACCAAAGTCATCTCAGGGCACTTTACAAACAGAGAGGGTCTAGACCACACTCACACTCCATCTTTACTTTTAGTTTAGCATTTCATCTCCTCTGGATTACTTCCTAACTAGTTTTTACGCACTCTTAATTATAATAGCAATGACTAGATATATGGATTTTGTCAAATGAAATCAATAATTCATCCTTATAATAAATAAGCTGCGCTACTCTACACGCTTTACACATATCCCCTGGCAGAAGCTGAAGTACTCCCTGGGGATACAAGCACTCCTGGCTGGAAAACACTAACTTAGACTTGCTTCTGGCAGAGAGAATCATGCAGGCAGGAGCAGGACCAGGTAAGCGTCTTGTGGTTCACCCTGAGGTAAAGCAGTTTATTTAGGGCCATAATGATCGCCCAGAGAAGCTGTTATTATGGATAAGGAAGTGAGCCAGTGAGAAGTGCAGGTGAGCAAGAAAAGAGTCAAAGTAAAATGTAGAAGTGCTCTGCTACAGGTGAGCACAGGCCGCCTTTGAGCGAACACTTCAGGCACACTCCGTTCTCTTGCCCACAGCCCACATGCATACATTATTTCCTGATGTCAAGCTGCAAAAAGAGTCATGAAGATGGGACGTTTGATGGAAGTGATACGTATTGATTTTTAATAAGAGACTTCTGCAGCTTTTAAGATATTGCTTTCACAATTAAAGCATCAGCATCGAGCCACTTAGCTGAGTGTTGCTTTACACCTACTGCATTTCCAGCATTTGGCATTTTGAAGTAAACTATCTGTCTAAGGCACTTTTTCAGAATCTCCCTCGTGAGTGTTCAACAACCCAGGAACTTCGAACTGAAGTTTACTGGAGTTTACGGTTCATTGTATATCATTTTTATACTCACAAAGCCAGTTTGACCAAGAAGTCTATATGAGATTGTTAATATCTAAGCAGAAATTCCTCTTACAGTATGCATGCAATGTGAAAGGGCAAGGCGAGAGTATTTTCTACAAAGAAATGCTCTGTGTCCTCCAAGCCCACCATCCTTCTTCAGTTTGAATCAGTCTTGACATTCAGGAGGAGGCTAAACACGTGTCACTAAATTGTACTGCTTTGAAAAGTTTCCCGGCACATCAGAGACACACGCAGGACACAAGGTAAAAGTTAAAAGCAGAGTTCTCTACTGGGAAACCAGGCAGTCATACGCAGGTGATCGGTTTTAAACAGGTAAACAAATCCAGGCAGAGGGGAGCCACAAAGAGAACGAGGCAAAGTCACAAAGGATAGAAACTAGCGCTAGGAAACTGCTGGAACGCTACGAACTCACGAGGCCAAACAAAGCCAATCTGGCAGAGGAACAGGCAAAACACTGTTGACTACTGGGAAAATGAGGGGCATGTGAATAATGACACGCAGGTGTGGATGATCAAGGAGGCGAGAGACGCACAGGAGCAGGAACTGAAACAACAGGAGATGTTGCATGTCCACGGAACAAAAAACACAATTTGCGCAATTAGCAGGATGTTACTCTGTTTATTACAACACATTCCCCATCAGCGGTGAAATACACACATCTTCTATCCTGCAATAACTAAATAACAGCACGTGGGTAGGTGTGGGAGGTATAGTAGAACAGAAGTACATGTCTGTTTGAAATGAAATAAAAGTACTCAAGCAAAGTATACGTACCTCTAATTTGTACACCAGTACACCAAATGAGTAAATGTAATACTAATACTCACCATCTTAAGAAAATGTGTGTTGATGGGATTCATTCCTGTTCAGGGTGGTCAAAGAAGATCAGAGGAAGAAAAATAAATAAAAAAACATGTGATCTACGTCTCCTTAAGACGAAGAAGCAAGTGAAAAGTCCACTTTTCCTCTGTAGACCTTACTTGTTTCACATTTTAACTTTCGAAGCACAGATAAATCTACCAACATTCATAATGGCTGCATTCAATTCAAATGTTACATTACTATTAGAGTAGTGACAGTGAAGTAGTTCACGGAGCCCACTGTGAAAAAAAAAAAAAAAAAAAAATTTCAGAAAAAGGAAATTCCTCTTCAGACTTTTGCAGAGGCACAGACTTTTTCCATGAGCATGACCAGTAAACATACACCACCCGTGTAGTTATTACTCAAAGAAGTAGGGTAAAGAATTACTCCTCTAGTTATATGATTTCTATCAAAAGAGTACGGCCTGGGGCATTGTAAGATACGATATTGGTTTCACTCAGCATTCCTGATTTAAACTTTTGTTTAAGTAGTTTAGTTTGATTTTTCCATCACCCTCATTTATCAGAAATGTTTGTCTCTTACAAAGCACAAAAAAACCTGACTAACAACACGTTTACCGTCTCACTTCCCGCTACCTGCTATTAATTATTTAATTATTATTAAGTTTCGTTTTGTTTCTGTGTTCTTCTTGCCCTGGACTTCCTGTTTTATTTTGAAAGAACTAACCTCCCTCTCGTTTCAGGTGGCTTGCCCTTCCTCTTGTGTTTCCCGCGTGTCTGATTGTCTTCCCCGCCCTGATTGTCTTCACCTGTGCACCTTACCCTCTTGTGTATATAAGTCCGCATCTCCCCCTGTCTTGTGCCAGTTCGCCTCGTCTGATCACGGAGAAGTACTAGTGTCAAGTCCATGTCCATGCTACCGTTTGATAAGCGTTATTGCCGTTGTCTGTTTCATTTGCACTTTGCTTTTGTTGTTACTTTGTCAGAGTTTGTAGTTCCTCGAAAGAGTGATTTTGATTTCAAGTTATTCCCGCGTTTTCCTCGGAAGAGCGATTTTGTGTTTGCGTTAGTTTGGTATTTCCTCGCAAGAGTGATTTTGATTTCGTTTTGGTTTTCCTCATCTGAGAGATTTTTGCTGTTACTTTGTAAAATAAACTTTGTTCTTATTTTCGACCTCTCGTCTCCCGAGTCGTGCATTTGGGTTCTGTCTGCCGGCCTTGTCAGACACAAAACTTTGAACCCTTTCTTCAAAGTGTATTCGCTGCTGCAGAGCTTGTGTCTGTGTTTGGATCCACGCTGTCTCTGCAAATTATGTTTATATTTTACTAAATTGGTTTTCTAATTACGTCATGGTGACAAATGTAATCGCTACTCAGATTATATTCACAGTAGGGCTGCAAACAGTGATCACTTTCTTTAAGCAAGTATTAATAAGGTTTATGAGTCAATTCATCAGTTAATCCCATTTTAAAAAAAAATGTTGCTTATATCATATATGACAATACATACCATATAACAATAGCCGATTCACTTACATCCTCAATCAAAGCTCAGTTTCCATGGCGACAAAGCGCATATTCTGTGACAGCACCTCATAGGCTATATAAAAATGTAGAAGCCTAGACATAGCAAACGCACATCAATCAACAACTTCTTCTATTAAGACTAGAAAGAGGCTGTAACGGGTTTAGGTTTGTCTTATTTTGAATAAGCTGGCGTGATGTAAAAAGGAGATGCTAGCTAAAAACTCACAGTCATGCTGGTACTGAGGTTTCCACAGCTCTTGTCTTATATTAATAACGCACTCAACCTTACCAAGCGCGGTTGTACGACCACTATTTCAGCATACATGAGTGAAACAGTGAGGACATATAACCTTAATGTTACCTTGAAGTTAAGAGGCACAAGGGCACAAGACACTGGTAATAAGCATCAGTCCCTCTTGAGAGCGCCGCACAACTTAACTCCGGAAAACAAAGCGCCACTTGCTGACATGACCTCTATTGTAGCTAGGCAACACAGCTCGTCTTAAAGGTACATATGACAATTTTGACCGTTACAAGATAATAAGTGTCCTACAGCCATTTCCCAAAAGCATCAATCCAAAATCCATTAACCAAATCCAGTGGACTACGATCATCTCAGCATTAGGAAGCTCTTGGGAAACGAAGGGTGAGTAGTTATCAGTGAGATTTTCGTGTTTAACCAGAAAGGACTATATCATTTTACTGCTTTATTCGGTAGCTCTGCCTCTGTTAGACTAAATGACATGTTTGTAGTGGCAGAGAACTGAGTTTACCTGAGGGAAGCACAGCTTAATGAGAACAGCATAGGAATGCCACAAGCTAGACTTGAGCATAAAACGTCATTTAGCCTCCGCAGCAATGCTTTTTCACCTGCTGCACTGTGGTAAAAGTGCAAACATTTGCCTTTAACTACTAATTGCTTTAGACAGGACAGCTGTCTCATTTTTTTCATTGTATACTTATTTTTCAGTTTTTTTCTATTTTATTCATTATTTCATTCTCTTTTATTTTAATTTTTGATTCTGTGATTTTATTTTATCAGGTGTCTCAGATTTTAGATAAACGCGGGTAGTTAGTGCGGGTTCATTTCCAAGCAAAGAAAAGCGAGACTTAGAATAATATAATATGTATATACATTTATACTGACATGCACCATGTGCAAGCGAGAGACCAGTTTCTTTGATGCACTGATATTTGAATCAGGAAATGAGACATCTGGGTGCTGTGTTATAAATTGGAAATCCATGCTCTACTTACCACTGCCTCACCTGCATGTACAGTTACCCAACAATGGGCTCAAACAGCCAGTCTTGTTTAAGGAAAGGAGGAATATGCAAGATGCGGTTTACCCTTTGAGAAGAAGGAAGTAGCTTTCCTCCAAAGAGACGTGGAGAATCACACTACTTAGTTTGTCCATTCATCTCAGCAGTAATGTTTTTAAGAGCCCATTCCCGGGTGTAATTTTCCAACCAGCTACTTGTAAGAAGGACTCCTCTCTTTTCAAACCTCCTGAGAGGTATGCAGAGTAAAAAGATTAGGAAAAAAGAAAAAAAAAAAAGCATGTTTGAGAGACGCTGCTTAATCAGAAGCACCCTGCTTGAAAGAAGGAGAGGGGGAGCGTCTCATAGCACGGGCGGGTGTCGCAAAGGTTGTCTGCACTTCCTTCCTCCTGGATGATCTGAGCTGTAATGACTTTGGACTCTGCACCGAGTTGTAGCACTGAATAATGAGGTGAGAAATGGAGTCAGGGTGGAGGTTTAAGTGTTGACACTGTTGGCAATTCATGTCAGAGAGTTCAAAAAAACACCACAGACGTCATTTAGAGCTGCTTGGCTTTGGAGGTAACTGTTGCACTGTGTCGACGGTGACTGTGAGCTGTGTCGGTAACAGCATGTGATCACCCCACTTCATACGTAAGATACAACTTTCAAATCCACATAGAAATGGCAGGTTCATAAACAAATCCTCATATTTATATCTAATAAATGTTTTTGCCGGATAAGTGACTTAGTGACTATGATTAAGTGACTTTTTATTGATCACATAATTAATAATCAGTTGATTGTTTAAGTATCATTTACATTTAATAGTGCAGCATCTTGAATTTTGCTACAGCCATAAATGTGGCGACAGTTAGATGGCTACAAACATCAACAATGAATTAACGGCTAAAACATCAAAGATGCCATGCATAAACATTAGTTATGACCTCAAAGTTCCCTACCTGCCCTTCTGCAGTGTCTCCTGAAAAAATAGTCTGCTCTACTCCAGATAATTCCGTTATCACTGCATCCCCCAGTAAAACGTTGTTTATTCCGTTAATTACCATTCCTTTTTTATACGCTGTGCTGTAGCTGTGGGGCCTATCTGGCACACGCAGCCAGGCAGAGCCTGTAAAACCCCTTCTGGAAGATTCATAAAAGTATAAACCACAGGCAACTCCTCCTGAGGGCCTCTAAATGGGCCTGTGTCTTTCAGGAAGTGTTAAAATGTAAATTATGGAGATTTTTACACTTCTCTACGACAGTCTGGGGAACAGCGAGCGGGAGACGCAGGGTGGATCCCTATCTTGGCAACAGTTTCCAGTAATCTATTCCTGTAATTGCCAAAGACCAGGATATACCTATGGAACAGTATCATAAAGGCCACAATAAAAGAAGAACGCCTTTATAAGTAAAAGTCGTATATATGAAGATAGAAAACAATTCTAATTTCGCCTCTGGAGAGTTTACAGAGGCTTGTTGGGAGAAGATGCTCATTTTTTACATCTTTACAATGGCATCTCCATAATCTCACAAGTCCGTTTATGGCCTTTAACAAAGCCATAACACTCAGTTAGATTGCCCGGCTTGTCAATGAGTAGAATGACTGACTTGGTTTTGAAAGCACATTTCACTGAGCAGTCGTGATGTTGGGTGAGTAAGAATTTAAAGTCCTGAGATGCAGCGCCAGTTATCAGTGGGGAAAAAAAAAAAAAAAAGGCAATGAGCCAGCTGCTCTCACGCAGTGGGTGAGGGAAATCGTTAAAGTAAAACATCTCATATATCTATCTAAAGGACTGAGACCAGGTGTTCCCTGCTTCGCTGCTGAACGCTTCGCCCACAAAGGGAAGCAAACAATTGCAATGACATAATTCACATGAGTATGACGTTTCTCCGTCAGATACGACACTTTTATTTATTAAATTATCTGTAATTAAAATGGGAAATATAGCATTTTACTTACGGTTTACCTAATAAGGCTCTGTGCTTATGTTAGTTGCTTTCATACTTAAATGAAGGGGACTAAACAAATTTGCCCTTTTTGCTTGACAGACCGCCGCCATGGGCTAAGTTCTTGAAAACCTCGCCGCGTGAGTCGAAGCACGGCTTTAGGAGCTGCGAGGTGTGGCATGGTAATACGTCTTTTTCTCCTACATCTGGCCACATTTGTGTCTGAGAATGTCAGCGGGAGCTCAGGGCCATGCGTTTGAGCCTTTCAACACCTCCTTTGTGAATAAGAAATGTAGTGAAGCAGAAATCACTGTCTGCTCGCCTTCTCCACTCATTTCAAAAGAAAAAAAAAAACCATCTTAATGGTCTTACTAATGACATTCATCAGGGTTGGAAAGAAAATGTTAAATTAACTTTGAAGAACCTGCATGAAACACTTTGTAAAACACTAGGTATGCAGGATTGGCGAGAGATTTGATGCTCGTTATTCAAAACATACCTCTTTCAAGTCGGTTATGTATGATATTTTCATTATATGGCAACAGTAAAGACTTTAAAATTCTTATTATTCCTACCTGTAAACTTCCAGCCAATTCAATACCCACTTCTGTGAGCAAAGGTTGCACCTAAGACACATATCCCCGCTTTGATGAATCTTTGATTTTGTGTCATCTTCTGAGTGAACAACAAAAAAGTCCTTCATTAACCGCAGTGAGTCAGGGGTGGGAAGGGCTGATGGGTAGATGGTAAGATTACAAGGCAACACACGCTTTTACACGGAGCAGCCAAACAGGAGAGGAAGAGAGGAAACCTGAAGGAGATGAAGAGATCTTTGATGTGACACTCAGGACTTCTTTGATGCTCTTCTCTCGTCCAGAAGCAAAGATGGGTCTGCACTGTGCGTTTGGATTTGGCCTCACAGTCTCACCTTTGATGACAAAGTATACAACTGGATTCCGAGCGCTGTCTCCTTCCAGAGAGATGCTAAAATATTAAAAGAAAAATGGTTTGATTTAAAAGTTATCACTGAAAAGCACGTTGCTGCGGTGAAGGAACATGAAGTCCACAGGAGCATGCCAGGAATCATTTGCTGCTGCACTTTTCCAAACAGACGAGCATGTGGGTGCCGTCAGTGGGAAATATTGGCCTCCAGCAATGTTGCAGATTGGGACAGCGAGATCAGGCTTGTAATATAAACCATTCACTGTATCTGACACCAGTATTACCTGAATGCAGGTTGACGCCTCACTTCTGTATCCAGACTGAAACTTTGCAGCTAGTTAGATATTCTTTTCTCCATCACAGAAGTCTTAGTGGCTGCTGCATGACTGTTAACGGTGAAAGCAGTGGCAGACCTGCCCATTGAAAATCTTGCTAATTGATAAATAAAAACAGACAATCTATTTCATTTGCTCAAAATGGACCAATTTTATCTGCTGTGGCTTCAGCCGTGTGTTCCCTGTATTTATTTTTAGGTATTTTCAAACTGGAGGAGCTGTTGGGAGCCAGACTTAGCCTGCTTGGAGGTCATACCTCAGTGATTGTGTTAATTTCCCAGCATTCCGTATCACTTTATCAGCTAATGTGATCCACGCTACCAAAGAAGGTATTATGACAAAAGATGTCTATTTTAGCCAACATTAAATTATGTCACTGTAGGGTACACAGCAAAGGGGTATAACGATTTGTTTCTACTAATGAGGGCCAGGGGCAGTATAAGGCCGGTCTAGCCAACTATAGACAGTATACGCCTCTTGGCGTTGGCTGATCATGAATTCATCACTTTGATGGACATAAGCATGAGGTGATTGGTCGAATGTAAACCACCGTTTTTTAAAACCTGTGTAAGATGTTAGCTTTGTGAACTGCTTGCAACGGTAGCTCTAAAAAAAATGGAAAAAGTCCAGGCTTGTGTCGCACAGAGGTCACATTGCTATACCAACTTGACTTGCTATACCATTGGTCAGCTTAAGTCAGCTCTGCTTACCTGAAGGCGTTGTGAAGCCCTTGGAGGTATGTAGCTTTCTGGTTGCTCCACCGGTGAGCAGTTCCTCTAAGACTGCGAAGACCCGACATGATGTCCTTTCTCTTTTTATGTTCTATTTCTATTATTTTCCTCCCTATTAATATTTTTCTTCTTATTCTTTTCTTTTCAATGCTGGTTTGTTGTGGTTTGTATACACAGTACATACAGCACACTCTACAGTTCATTGTTAAGCCCTGTAAAGTAAAAGAACAAATAATAGCTCTTGATACCATCAGTAACATCTGACAAACAGCAGTGTAGCTTTGCCTGACTCTTGTTTCATAAGTGATCCACACTGGTAGTTGAGATACAGCATTCATGTCTCCTTGGGAACACAGAAAGAAACAGTAATACGCGTTTTTGTATCCGCTCAGAAAGAAAGTTTTTTTTTTGAGTAAGCGCTCCCAAGGTCATAAGTGAGTCTTTCTATTGAATTAGAGTAAATGGGACATAATAATCGGCCACTATAATCCAAAGTCTATTCATATGTGAGCTGAGACAGAGAGGAGAGGGGAAGCAATGAAAAAAGAAAGACAGCTGAAAACAAAAGAAAAATCGTATACGCACCAAACTTGTACACGTACAGTAGGTCATTTCCAATTGTGAAAGAAAAAAAAAATCTCCCCTCTGATGTTCACTCAAAGGATTTTCTGTGGATGAAGCTCTGCCTGGAGGGCTTTCTGTGAGAAGAACCAAAAAAAAAAAACCAAACCCCCAACAATGCATCTTGTTTCCGTAACAACGGCCACTCATATCATTTCTCTGTGTTATTCAATGATATTCACTTGATTTGGTGACAACATTCCTCTTCAGTCTTTTTCTTTGGGTTTGATTGCTGAGACCTGAATTAGCTGATCGCAGATAAAGACACACAAAGGCAGACCGGCGGGCAGAACATTGAATCTTCAGGTTTTGTCAACATTTCAGACTCAGGTGTTTACTGCAACACTATATAAAAATGATTATGCATGATTCAATCTTTAGCAGAACTGACAGAGCACAAGATCCTGACAACTAGTGACCAGAGCGCCATTAGGTGTGTATAGATATAAATCATTCCACCATAATTCAGAATTTGTGTGAATCCACATGTTTTAGCACAACAGATTTACTACATTGTATTTTCTGTATTATAAATCAAGTGTGAAGGTATCAACACGCAAATTAATGAGTGGTGATTATCTGGGATGTAGAGAGAAAAACATTAATGCGTCCTTGCCTTGATTTATTTATGAAGAAATGATAACATGAATGAAGGAAAAGTAATGATAGCCGTAAAACTGAATGAAAACCAAATTAAAAGAGCAGGTCTATTCGTCAGCTGGAGAGTCTGAGTGGATATTGTCATAAAGAAAGGGGGCTTTAGCTACAAGACGCTCCTATGGTATGGATAAAACATGATAAGGTGTACTCTACAGTGAACCAGTGTGCAAGGCAATGTGATGAAGTAGCCCCCGTGGTGCCCCTCCAGTGGAGAAAACATGATGAAGTGCCATACATGCTGCATACATGCAAGAAGAGGCTTAAGAACTGTTGTACTCAGACTCTCTCCCCTGCCCCTCGGTCCAATGCTGTGCTGTAGTATCGCATTATTGCTTCCAGCCAGTAGAGAAATAAAGTGGTCTCTGACGGACTTGACATGGGCTGTAATGAATATAATGGAGGTCGTCTGCATTTCATCAGGGTATCTATACATCACATCCACCTCTCACGCTTTGTTTAAAATCTCAGTGATACGTCACTAAGAGGTCAGCCATGTTAAACGTTGGTTCATTTACAAACTTCTGAAATATGTAACTGAACGGGTTCACTGTGTATGTGTTTGGGACCTTGTGCCCACAATGAAGGCACCTCACATTAAGAACCAACTACACAACTACGGCTGTCCCTGGATTTCTCAGTTAACATTTAAACGTCGCATCAACATTAGCTCATGTATCTTCGAGGATAAACCCCTTTGGGGCTTTCAAGGGAGTCGTGAAAAGAAAATGAATAAACATTATTAAACAACTGTGGCGTGATACGCATCGAAAAAACAGGACAGTATTTAAAATAATACAAACTTGGGGCTAGCGTACCGCTGAACAAATGCCCCACATAACCACAAGCACAGCAGTTAAAGTAAACAGTGAATGAACGGTGGTTGGCATTACATTTAAATATATTAAATATTCACATCCTTGGGGAGAGTAACCTTGCCCTAATAAGGTCTGTAGAAGCAGAAAAAGACAGACAAACAAGGTTTCCAGTTGGGCAGCCATTAGAAACACACATCCTTGTACACCCTCACATTTTGGTCCTTAGAGGGAGTAAATAGGATCTACTGACAGTGTTTACCCAGAGGCCATCCAGATCGAATCAAGAGGTGAAAAATGCACAAGTAAATGAAAACACAAATCTCGCCCCGCACCACCACTTTGCCACGGCTGTTTTAAATAGATCAATCGCCTCAGCTCCCATTGTCAGGCCCTTAATATCCTGCCCCCAGGCTTGTGGTTTAGCTCTTCAGTCCCATAAAAAATAGACTTGATGGATGGCTTTGCAGCACTCTGACAGAGGCAAGGGAATCCCCAAAATGCTCCCCTCCCCGCCCCCTCTTCTCCACACACCACTCCTTCCCACCACCACCACAACCAATCCATCCACCCTCCTGGAGCCAGTTGGCGGGCTGCTGTTCAGCATTTTGCCAGCCTCCATTTACTTTTTTGTTTGATTGAATCACAAGTTCAGTATGTTGGGGCTTTCTTCCATGGGTCAGTTTGATTGAGGGACACCGTGTATCTATTGCGGATGACCGGCTTGGAGCCAAGAGGCATGGTAGGGGTGGTGGTGGGGGATTCAGAGGTTAAGGCATCAGTCATCAGGTATCAGTCATTGAGGCTGGGATGTGCAAGTACGGGAGAGTCTGAAAGTTACATTATCAGCGGCTATACGTGTGCTCATGTGTGTCATATTTCACTCAATTGCCTCATTTTTAAATAATAGATTTCTCCTTTCCTGGCCATCAAGGGGCTGAAAGATATTGATCAGGCATCTGGTCTTCTCATGCCAAAGGCTAATATCCGCTGTTTACAACATATAAATCTTCAGTTCACACGCTAAATAATGCAGTGCCAAGCAGAGAGAGCTAGATTGAGAGAGGGAGAGAGAGAGAGAGAGAGAGAGAGGGAGAGGGGAAGAGAAGAGGCACATGAGGCTCCATAAGACTCGTACAAATAGAAAACACACCAGATCTGCCAGTGATCATGCTAAACTGAGACATTTGTCTCTGTTGGTTCGGTCCTGCTGTGCCCACTTTGGGACGATTAAACTCCAGCTGACATCAGGCTGTCCAGGAGCAGATGAAAGCTTTTTAAGCCGCACTATGAAAAATGACTGGGTGCAGAAGTGTTTGCTCGTAGTTTTGGTTCGACATTACTCAATGTTGGACATATTATTCTACCCCCACCAGTCAGTATGAAGTATTGAAACAATCGCCCCTTGGGAAAAGCTCTACAGGCTCTGGCTTTCAAAGGAAATTGCAAATATGCCGTTAATGATATAACACAGGCTTTCTCTTACTTTTGTAGGAGAGCTGAACGATTTATAGGATGTATACGTTCCCTTATGTTCGCCAATATCGAAACAGTTTGCATCAGGTATGTAATATAGAAAAAATGCTTGTTTCACTATATTGGTGTCTCTGCAGATGTTTAATTGAAATATACTCTTCAGTTCAGTTATTTCTTTAAGAAAAATAAGCTGTCTGAGTACATTTTCATAGACATATCTGTGCCAAATTGGTGTGGACAGTCCTCAAAGAAAAGGTCGGTTTTCATTTCGCCTCACCATCTTGCTCATCGGTGAATTTTTTTTGCTTTTCTCTTAAATTGGCATCAGTCACAAGTATCCCAAAGCAGTTGGGCTCTGATTTATAACAAATGTGAAAGTAGGAGATGAACTTGAGAAATTCACCTTTGCTCTTGTTCAAGATCTAAAGCATTAGGCAGGAGCGTTGTTGCCGAAGAGAGAAAGAACTGACAAAAAAAAAGTTGTTTTTTCACAACTCAAATTGCAAAAGTAGTCTGAGATTAAGTATTTGTGGCCTTTGGTGCAGATAAAGGAGATTTGAAAGGGACAAAAATGCATTCCTTATCATCTCACATTCACAGACAGCTTGAGTTCGCCTCGTTTTTCTTCCTATCCACTGGCGTAATTTAAATTCCACAGCCCGAAATGTTAAGTAACTGAAGCCCTTAGTGCAAAAACTCTGGAGGGCCTTTCTTAAGCAGTTGTACCATTTCTCTCACGCGGGAACATAAATCAGCTGCCAGCATTGTGTGTGATGTCTGCGGGGTCAAGGGGAGGAAAATATCCTGCTGAGACCTGATGATTACTTCACAAGACATGTAAGCAGCAGCCTTAGGCACAGGCCCACCTGGTTATAGCTTCAATGTGCACCCTGAATCCCAATGACTATGAAAATAACATGAACACGTGTCCATGCTGCACTTGCTGATTACGATTCTATTGTGTTTTTATTCGCGTCTTGAAATTTTGGGGTTAGCTCCTCAGTGCGCGTCAGTTTCTAAAGTAAATCTTATCTAATCTTACGTTCAGGCTTCACCCCGACCCTCTGTGTCTCTAACCGACTGCCCTCTTGATCTCAGGGCGAGCACCTCTTCTCTGTTCCGCTATATGTCCAAACTCCAAATCAAGCGCCATGTGTCATTTACTCTTCAATGTGCATTAAACGCATCAGACCATGGGGTGTATTGATTATTTAAAAGCATCACTGGATGAAATAGATGTGCCAGCAGTGAGGAAGGAGCAGAGGGCGAGCTGCATAAAACAACCAATTATATCATTCTTCACCCGCGTCTGCTGCTCCGGACTGTGGACTGAAATTATGGCCATTTAAAACATTACACAAAAAGCAACAAGAGCCCGGGTGGAATATGAATGCGTCGACTGGTACATTTTGTACAAAAGTAACCCTTCTCTTGTAGTTATCGTCCACAATTTTTGCCGTTTCTGAGAATGAAAAGAAGGTCAGGGAACAGAAGGGACGCAGGGATGTTTGGGTTTTTTTTTTTTTTCAATTTCATCTCCCAAAGGCATTTTTACGAGACCTTCTCCGTGTTTAGCGTAAGACTTCGCCCACCACAGCTGCCACTGAGAACATTCATGTGCCGAAAAAACCTATTTTGATGGTGGTGGATCAACCTGGATGGGAAAAAAGCAAAGTGCTGAAACGCTAAAAACAAGCAGGCATCAAACTCCAGTCTGAGGCTATATGGTATGACAGCCCCTCAGCAGAAGAGGAAATGTAAAATAAATACTGAGGCTACCTGTTCAAATCATTGTCAGCCGTTTGTTGCCAGCAGTATTTTTTTTTTTTCCACCTGTGAACTCCTGGCTACGTGATCTCTCAGGAGTCGCTGCCAGTGGGCATCGGTGCAGCCGCGGCTATGTTCTGCTTCCTGGGCTGGAGTGAACAGGAGGAAGGGTTGGGGATGTGAGGCTGCTGGACTATCAGGCGGCGCACAGCACTGCCTTTGACGGCCTGGTGTGTGACAACTGGCATCACTACACAGACCAGAGTACCATCAGCAGACTTACAGGCGCACACACTCTATGGCACGGCGCACAGTCACAGTGTAAAATCACTTTGTAGTCAGCGCGCCTCACACCCTAGAGGCATGTGTGTGTGTGTGTGTGTGTGTGTGTGTGTATGGTGCGCTGTGTGCCCCTGGGCTCATGGGTGCTGAAGGGGAAGGTTAAGCTGTGGCCAGATGTTGCAAGACACTGCTCCAATAGAGTCCCCAGTGTGACAGAGGAGGATTATGAAATCCTCCCTCGTCGTGACTGTTGCGCTGCTGTATTTACTCTCCTCAGAGGTTGTGAACTTGGATTTCGGGCAAAAAAGTAAACAAAGAAACAAAACCTAACTAGTATTTGTCTGGCGCTGAGGCAGAGTGTGTGACATAATGCGGCGTTTGTGTGTGTGTGTGTGTGTATAAAAATGATCAAAGTCACGCTGAATCCATCCATAGCTGCTGTTTTCCAATAGATTTGCACAATGTTTAAATTTAATTGGTATAAGTGACCTTGCTGCGAAAGTAAGTGAATACTTAGCTAACGCGCAGCCTCCAGAAGCTTGAGCACACTTTAATCATTTCATTATATTTACATATGCAGCCTTTATTATCCAACATCAACACTGAAATGTGAAATAAAACAAATAGCATAAAGGAAAGAGCTTAAAGTGTATGTTTACAGGGTATTCATTCTTTACGCTTACTTACATTTGGTAAAAATGATCACAGACCAGTGCCCTATCATGCCAGGCTGGACTGCTTGGTGCTCCTCAGTGCAGTAGTTTCTCTCTCTAGGCACACTGTGATAAGAGGAACTTGGCCAGTGGGATCCTTTGACCTTTGCACCTTTGCAGTGGATCTGAGGGTGAGCACCCTCAGCTTCTCCAGCCCCCATGGGCTCTGATAACGACTCACTTTGCATCAGGGAGGAAAGTTAGGAGGGGATTGGCTGCTATTACGGCACCTTGTTGCAAAGATAACGAGACCCCCTTGTGATTCTGAAGTGTCAGATCAAAGGATTTCATGAACCTGTGTTGGATTACAGCCCTCTTTTTTTCCTTATAGCACTCCTGGGATGGTGCTCCGGAATGTCGCCTGGGAAGAAGAGGATTATGCATACTGGGAAATCATATGGAATTACAGGCTTGGCCTCAGTGGTTTTGGGATAATGCTTCAGCAAAGATGGCTGGATGGTAGAGAGAGAGGATGAAAGATGGTAGAGTGAAAATAACTGCCAGTAGAGAGAGAGAGAGAGAAAGAGAGAGAGAGAGAGAGACGGACTGTTATGGTGACTTTTCTCATGCATGCCATCTTCAGCTTTCACAGACTCCAGTTCCAGTATAACCTGTGGGCTCAAGGCTTAAGGGGATAATTGGTGTGGAAGCAGTTGGCCACATGAAGTGGACGTGACTGTTTTCTGTGGCTGGGACGCTGACATCCAGAAAAAAATAAAGAACTGCAGCGGAGTTTCAGAGGACTGAAATAGTTTTGGGTTTTTTTACATTTTCTTGGCAGCTCCACTTTTTTTTTTTTAAACACTAAATACTGAAGTGGGATAACCAAACACAACAAAGTACTTTATTATGTAGAGACACACAAGCAATTTGCTTTGTGACATTTGATTAATTACTTAACACACATGGCACGACTGTGTGAAGATTCCAGATGAGATATCCACTACATGAAAATACATCACGCTGATTGTGACAAATTAATTTTTGGACGTGAAAACGGAGAGCGTTACAAATAAGGATTACAATAATGATTCATTTCAAGAGCTTTTATTTTCAAGTAATTACGGTTCTGAGGGTGCAATTATTTTCTGCTTTTGAAATATTAAATGATAATATTCAGGTATCGTTTTTCTTTTCAAAATAGATATTGTGTTTTCAAACGAGAGTTGGTATCTATTTGATTAAAGGCAGAGCACTATTTCATATTCTGCTTGTTGTCAGGACTGTCAGAGCTCCGCACTCATCCGACTACATCCGACTTAATCAAGATTCATCTTTTGTCTGTGATAATACCGAAGTATGCACACTGGTTATATGCAGATAGCATGCGTACTCCGCGGACTTAAACTGGATAGAGCAATTTTTTTTTTCTTGGATAATAGATGGAGACAGGACTAAAGATAGAAATCTGGTTCATGTTGCCAGTGCCGTGTCTTAGCTGTCGGTGCTGCTCACACAGTGTGACTGTGAATGCCAAGTGCAGCTGAGAGCAGGACCTTTGATCTTGCAAACCAAGCCTTTAAAGGGAATGTCAGACCCACTGGAGTGTACATGGCAACCCCTGACATAGGTGATGTTGGTATTTTCTTACGCTGTGTGACAAATAGTTCTCCAAAGAACCAATTAATCACACTGCGCGCTGTACTGACGGATAGATGGACAGAGTTATGGAAAACTACACATTTCAATATAAAGCAATTCAGTGCAACAAGAAAACAAACAGCAGAGTGGAATCAACGCCGCTTTGATACACCCTCAACCAAAAACAACAAAAAAAAACAACTTCAGAGACATCACAGAGGAAGAAGTTTGAGCCGCTCGGTTGCATTGGGTTGCATTAGATTATATAGCTGTACACTGAAGCTAACCCCCAAGAAAATATGTATAATCAGTCACGTTTTAGATGAATTGGTTTTACAAACATATTCTGATGCATATACTCGTAATCTCATCACTGCTGTGTGTTTTGACATCCTCAGCCATGAGACCCACACGAGGTGAAGGCCTCAGACTGTATCCAAGTACCATTCCACCGAATCCGCTGGTCACCTTCTCAGCCTCGACCATCTAGACGCTTTCTCCGCTGTCGCCACAGTGCTTTTCATTCTACTGCATGCTTTCTAACTTGCTTTCTCCAACAGCCCCTGCCACTTTGCTCTATTCCTCTCCTGGGCTTTTTCCATCCTCTCATCTAGTACAGTTAGCTCCGGCTAGACGAACTGTCTTGTGGCCTCAGGGACCAAGATCTGGTCCAAGGTCTGGTCAGTCCCTTGGGTCTCTTTTCTTTGTCTGCTTAACCTGACGCAACATCCTTGGATACCGTTTGGAAAAGGACAGGCACTCAGCAGGATAAATCATTTGTCTATTACTGTCTAGCACAGGATCATTTCAACCAGTCAGATTATAATGTGACAAAATAAGAGAGTATTGCTGAAGCCTGTCAGGAGAAGAATGAAAAAAATTTGAAAATCCTCTTTTGCTGTTCTCTACTCTTCTTTAAGTGAGGGAATATTTTCACATAACTCGACTCACATGATCCTTTGATCTCACACATTTAGCTGCCTCACGAGGTAATGTGTCGCCCTCCCTCCTTGACATGATGGCTGTCAAGAACGCGCCGCAGAAGGATCGGGAAAATGAGAGAATGGACCCAAATGCAGACACTGGACACAGAGCTGAGACAGTTCAAAAGGTTTTTAATAATGTTGACAAAAACTCGAGGGCTTGCAGATAGCCGAGGCAGACAGGGTCAAAACCAGAAATCAGGCCAGCAGACACAAACAAATCCGTGAGGGGGCAGGCAGAATCAGAGTCCATAAAATGGGCAAAGTACAAGGAACTCATACATCCAAAAATTGAGCTCAAGGAACTCAAGGAGTACAAGAAAAAAACAGAAAAGTTGCTAAAGCAAAAAGCACAATGTGCAACAATACACAGGTGAATCTAATCAACAAGTAAAGCAGGTGACAATGAGGATCGGTGGGAGTAGGGCAGGGAGTATCTGTGCAGACACTTACATGACAATGGCTGTAGAGTGGGTATGTTTGCTGCAGCTGATCCCCTTGCTGCTTGCCTCAGCATGGACTTGAGGACCCGGTCATGTCTCCAGCAATAGCCCTCCTTGCCCAGTGCCTTGGAGCAGCTGCCATGGATGTGTTGGAGGGTCCCATTCTTGGAACACAGAGGTCATGCAGGTTTTTCTACTTTGGCCCATTTGAACAGGTTGGATGGGCCGCTGACGACATTGTAGACCCCTTGAATAAAGAACTTGATCCTCTGGGGCTTCCACTTCCAGATGTCCTGCCAGGTGACGTTCCGGTCCATCGCCTGCTCCCATTTCATCCAGGCACCCCGTTGTCGCGTGGCCACCGTTCTGCTCGCTTGCTCTTCCTCCACTGACTCACTCGCTCACCTCCGCCTGCACCAGCTTCCACCTCTCCACCCTGCTGCCAGTGGATCAGGTCAGTGTAGAGTTCAGCACCTCCCCGGCCCACATACTCGCAAGAAGGACCCTGTGCTTCAGCCAAGCCTCCGCTATCTGGACTGCCCCATATTAAGCAAGAAGTAATGAATATTCATTTCAGTTTTCCACCGAGACAAATAACATTTCTCTGACCCCCAATCTGTCATGTCATATCGATCTGCGGCATGGAAGAAGAAAAAGAATAAAATACTTCTGCTTGTGATTTTATTCTCTGTCATTGTTATTTTATCATGAGAAAATGAAAATTACTCCTCTGAACTTCCAGTTTTGCTGAAAAAGCTGAGACCTTGAACCGCATGTTACTCGAGCTTTGAGTTTCGCAAAAGGCAATTTTACCGAGTGTGTATCAGACTGCGTGATGACACACTGACACAGCTACTCAATATTTCAACGAAATGCAAATTTGACAAACTCATCAAAATTCATTCTGATCAAGGTTGTCATAATGTCTACAATATAAATAACGCCTGTGGTGAAATGTGCATGTACAGTAAGACATAGTCCCATATGGATACGAAAATCCCAAAACAGAAAATCATCAATCCAGTCTGACTTTAGTAGAATTAATTTTGTTGTTACCCACGCTTTGAGTGTTAGCAAATCTGAGTGCCTCACCCATTTTGTCCCACACAAGTTGCACACACAGGCACCAAGACACAACACACACAGACTCGAGGAGAAACAATGAATATCAAGTAGAAATGAGGTGATGATCAAAACCGAGGTCTTTCTTTTTTTTCTTTTCCCTCCATCTGGCCTTCAAACCCGCAATCTAGTGAGCCATGATCCACTGACAGCAGCAATCACAACCCATTGAAAATGTCCCTCTCATCAGAAAATGGCAGCATGCAGAAATCTATAAAAGGCTTTAATGTTGTGGGCCTGCCATGATTGCCCAGGCTTTTATCTGTTATTCACCAGGTCACACTGCTCCACTCCCTCATGCTTGTCTCAGCCAGGCCAACGACAGGCGCGGAGCATTATGTGTAATGGCAGCACCATTGTTGCAGGTAGAAAGCCCATATCTTATCAATAGTAATTGTATCTGCTTGACAGAGATAGTTTCTCCCTGCCCCATAATTTGACTGTTGCCTGCTGTTGTCAGGGGAAACCAGAGAAAAGGAGAGAAGACATAAATAGACAAAGATATTCTTTCATGAGATTATATAATGATTAAAGTCAATGTGTGACATTTTCAGATTATTAGAATGACAAGAACTATGTTTCATATATTGTCGTGAGTTGTGTACGTACTTCGGTATGCACAAACTTGAAATATGAGGATGGTAATATTGCTAACATATGAATAGGTTCTCATACTGTGCATATGTGAGAGTACAATATTACTTTTCTGTTAGTTTGGTTGTGTGTGTGAAATGCTGCCGTGAGCACAACTGTGCCGCCAGGTGCACCGGAGACACCGTGATGCCTGCCACACACAGTCTGCCCTCCCCAGTCACCTCATTCAGTATTTGTAGATTGTGTAACTCAGCGAAGTCTAGAAATGAAGCCTCAGTTCATCTCAGTTACTGCCATGACCCAGCGTTACGAACCAGCAGGTGCACACTGCGGGTTTAATGTTTATGCAAAAATAATCTTTTGTATATAATCATGTATATATAGTAATTTCCCATCAAGTAAAATAAAAAAAAAGTTAAAAACGGCCAAGATACTGTGGACTTCTCTAATTTTCAGGCAAAGGATTAAAGGATTATTATTGTCATTAGTAATAACAAAAGCCATTGTGAACAAAGCAAAATAATGTGCTGGTTATTCTAAAAGGTAAAAGTTGGTGTTTTCAGAAATGCACCGCAGCTCATTCAGCTCAAGCGATGTTGTCATGTTCAGAGTGGCAATGATCAAAGGCGCTACTCGGTCTGTTCCACAGACATTAAAGGAAAGAAATGATTTACCTCTGCAAATGAAATACCTCCTGGAGAGCCGTGCCCGTGCATTTCAATGACTTGCTGGAGAATCCAACAATTGCATGTCGAGAAATATTGAGGGCATGGGGTTGCGTTAATAGTTTGCCAATCAGATTGGACCACCATTTTTGATGAGTGCATTCAATTAGATTTCCACATCAAATGAAATTCAGCAACACAATAATTGGTTTGGTCATGCTGCGATTTCACACATTGACAAAATAGAAATTGTGACTGCTGCCAAACATAAAATAGTGCACAATGTTCGGCCCTGTGCAAACTCGCAAACATCAGCGAGAAAAACACTGCAGCCAGATTTTAGCCGCTGATGGACTAAAACTACCCTTCCTGATCGCGTTAAAGCAGCAGTCTTTGTGACAAGAGTGGAGAGGGTTATCGTTTCACATTTGGCATCAGTCGGAGAGCTGCACTCCTCCTGGGCTGACAGGAAGTGCACTGTGTTGACAGCCATTGACCCCTTGACTCCAGAACACCACACTTCTAGCCGACCAGCCCTGGCCTTGTGGTTAAAAGGATGATCCTTTCACCAATTGTACCTCATGACAAAGTGTCCTTGAGCAGCACACTTACAGTAATCCCCATGTTCTCACTCCACAGAAGTCACTCAATCAGACTCAGTCAGCTAAAACCTGAGTGTGCATGTGCAGAAAATGGAGATGAGATGTTTTTCAAAGCTGGCCCCTGACCTCCCTCCCCCACAGTGCTGTACATGTTTGTCAAACTCGCCTCTGGCAAACAAAACATTCCCCGTTCAGGAAGACAAGCTGAGGTGTTCTTGGAGTTTTGTCCCTACTGTTATCGTCCTCCATCAGGCAAGCATGACATTCTTAAGTAGACACATGCACGCATATTCAGGGTATATATGCATACACACATAAAGCCTGACGTACAAACGTATGTATTTTATTTCTCTGTAGAACTTAAAAGCTCACGATTAGGTATTTAACACAGCTTCAACAAGTTTCATCAACACTGACCAAGCTATTAACATGAACCTGCTTTTCATGTTGCTGGATCACAGATAAGTCCTGCCCACTTCAAACCAGTGATGAGAGCACAGAAAAGACAGCACAGACACAAATCTGTCAGGAGAAATAACCAAAAATACTCCAACTTTGGCAGGAAATGTTGCGTTCATGTAGGACCCCATCACTAATAGTTAGCAGCTGATTGAGAAATGGGTTGTCGGAACCACTCAATAGCTCTGTCGTAGAAACATGAAGCTGCCGACAGTCGGTTAGCATAGCCCAGCCAAGACTGTTTTTATCCTTGTGGTTTACAGTTTCATTATACGCAACTTGCTCAAGCTGCGGGGCAAGTTTCAAAGATAATCTACAATCTTTAATTTGGGGCTGATGATATACCTTTGAGGAAGGATGATGGTGGAAAGGGTGAGAGGGAAAGCGAGAGAGGGAGGCACAACCTCTGTCAAAAAAAAAAAAAAAAATAATAAAATGGCAGCCTGTTTGATTTCTTCCCGTGGTCTCTTTGGGAGAGTCACTTCCCTGCTGAGACTCGCCACTGCTGCTCTTTGAAGTGTGCACAGCCTGGGATGTCAGCACAAACTCAATTCTGTGTGACACATGTATGGAAACATGCAAGGTCTCATGTCTCACACACACACACACACACACACACACACACACCTGCGCACTGAAATATATAGTACACATATGTGCGAGAACCTGATCAACTGCGCTCAGCGTGAGTGCACTCAGACAAACTTCTCATAAGAACTAGCAAAGTATGATCCCTGTGTGATGGTTTCCGATGTTTCTCTCCTATTTGATGGTTAAATTCTGGGTTACATATCAGAAAAATTATATCAGGGAAACTGCTGATGACAAGAACAACTCCAACCACATTTTATATCTCACTGATTCTAGCACAATTGAAACAGATCCCCTGCACCAATTTATTAGGTACTGTTTGTGCAGAGACAAAATAGCCTAATTACATTTGTTATACATTACAAGGATTTCATTTCCTTTCACGCAATATTCCTCGTGAATGCTGATACAATAAGCGGCGGGGCCAAGATTCTCAGTGCGCCGCCTGCGCTGCTCATGTGATACTATCTTATCTGTTCAGGAGCATTCATCGCAGGTGCGTGTCACATACGTGTCTTCGCAGCAAATGAAATGAGCCTTCTATCTTCCCACCCTTCCCTCAACCCTCCCTCCCCCGCCATCAGCGCCCGCCGTGCACAGCTAAGCTGTGTAGTCACCAAATGCAGAGTCATCGTGCCCGTTTAACGAATCAGTTCCAGGCCGGGCGATAAGTCCGCAAAATGAGGTTCATCCTCAAATGAATTCTATGTTCATTGATAAACCTCCCTTGTAGCTTGGAGCCTCACCGTGCCTGCCTCCCTTCACATAGCCCTTCCTGGCAATCTGAAAATTTAAATTGGTTCTGCACCAGTCATAGTCAGTCTCTCCTTGTGCTCATCACTCACACCGGTGAGATAGCGGAGATGGACTAGATTACGTTGGCAGCCTCGGTGATATGTGTGCATGTGCATACATTGTGACTGTGCGTGAGGGATGAGTATATAGGCATGTTTAATTTATTAAGCATGTTCAGGAGGTGTGTCATCTGTACAGAAAAGGTCAACCAAGGTGAGTGTAACAGCTGGCAACAACATGATACAAATAATGCAAACTGCAGCAGAGCTCATATAACATGATGCGCTTTCCAGTATGCTGAAATTGCTTTCAGGAGAGGAAATTGGCCATCTGCTGTCAATTTGTATGTAAGTTAAAAGTTTGTTATAGTCAGTCAGGTGGTTTCCTGTGTTCATCTGAGTGTCTAAGTGTTATGATACACGTGTCTGACTGGCACTGTTACGCCAGCGTAATCATATGCAAACCCCTGTTGATGATTGAGGATTGGTTACCTTGATGGGCGCAGCTGCTGCCACACAACTGATTTAAATGTCATTAACCCTCCTGCACCCACACACGAGTTTTTCCTTCGGGTTTACACTTAGTTAGTTAGTTCATCTTCAGCTCATTTGGGCTCATGTTGACCTTTTGACCTTCATACATCACACTCGTTATAGTGGAGGGGCATCTAGGGATTTGAGTTTGTGTGCGTTTCATTAACAGTATATTAGTTGTTGGGTATTTTGTACATTTGCGAATAGTATTATAATAAATAAATTAAACAATAAAAGAAATTGTAACTTATAAATCAATTGTCTGGCTTTGTTTTGTAGTTAGTATTTGTCCCCCTTAACCTCTTATTTCAGTTACTTTAACCTAGCCTGGAGTTTACTGCTGTTCACCAGTCCTCTTTTTTACTGGACCCTCTTTTTGAAAATCCACCTAAAAATAAACTCATCCTTGGCGTATGTAGTCACTTTTAATTCTGTTGTTTAGTTCATTTGGTCCTTACCCAGGACTGGTCCTGTTCCAGTTTGTGTTTCAACAAACCTTTCATAAACAAACTAAGCTCTGTAACCATAAGGTCATGCAGAATGACCTACAGATTGGACAGTTCTGTGCTGTATGGACCCATCATTTTATGAAATATGAGATACAATAATGAGTAATTAGAAACAGGACATAATAAGCACCTCACATGAGGTGATATGAGAGGGTAGCTACTGTGTGGTTGTTATGTTTCTGTTAGGACGCTTACAACTTCTGTCCTCTCTGTGATGTTGTGGGCAACTGCACTTGACAGCTGACGTGTTGCTCTGGTTACCAAAGAAATTGCATAGATATTTACGTCACTTGCAAAATGAGCCATGAGCCACTGTTTTTCCCTGCTCTATAATTTGTCTGACTGGTTCATATGAACTAAACTAATCGTTTAAACTAGCTACTTAGTTAAAACCAAAACTAGGTGTGGAAACCCCCTTCTTTCACACCTCAGTCAAGCTGTAACAGTTTATAATTGGCAGGGTCTCTGGGACTCATCACATCTGTGCTTCCACCAGTACCTCCAAACACTATTTTACTGACATGTTTACTGTCAATAACACTTAATAGAAAATAATTACTTAATACTGAGGATTATCCACATTCATCATATTAAGGAGCGTACGCTGGAGGATAACATAAGTGACATCTGTCTTAGTCAATATACTTAATTGAATTTGTGTAGTTTTTAGTAACTGCTCTCCTGTAACGCAGCTCATTTCCAGTGACAGCTGCGATGTGTGCTTCAATAATATAATAATGATAATAATCCCACACTGGCTACATATGTGTGCAGTACAGATGTATTGTCAACACAGGTGGTTCTGTATGTCATCAGATGAATGTTCGACTGCACCAAACACGCTGTAATGTGGGCTTTACTGAGCCAGCCACTGCTGGCTATTTGCAGTGCCACTGGCCCAGAGAAGTAGTTCACGGAGCTCGGAACAGCTGAACCGAGTACAAAAGGAAGTCAACACAACAACAGATGTGAATAAATTGTAAATCACCATAATCGTGTTCCAGGAGGCCCCCACGAAATGGATGATGTCATTAGGGGCGCAGCCGGTGCCTGGTCCCAGAACAGCCTCTCAGGTGGAATGTACTGCCGTCGCACTATTCCCCTGTCGAAAGGTAATGTAGAGTCCAATATCTATTCTCTTCTCAGAGGGGGAGGCTGCTTTCTTGTTGAATAATTGAGACCCAGATAAAAGACCAATGGTTTTGCATTAGACAACAGCGTGGCCTCATTGGCTCTCGCACTCCTTTAAAAGCTGTTTCCACACCTTTTGTACTGTCTGTGTTTTCTTTCTCTGTTTGCTCTGACCTACTGTCTGATACACACACACACACACACACACACACACACACGCTGTTTTTAGGGGATAATTGTCTTCATAAATAATTAGGTGGTGGTGTTTCCCCTGCTAATAGCTTCCACACCATTTGGCTAGGTGTGTTTAAAGTTACTGATAGGACTGTGCCGTGAGAGATAAACTGAGGTAAAGGCTAGGTTAGAGCAAAGTAAACCCATTTGTTTCCCCTAAAGTCGGAGATATCGCCATACAAACTTCCAATTGCCGGCCAGCAGATGTTATCGCCGGGCAAATGTACACATTCACACTGTCCACCTCCTGCCTGATGATGGAAGGGCTTATTTCTCAATTGCCTTCACCCCTGTATTCCCTGCCAACTGGCAGGTCAGTGCACCAACATCTCACATAGTGAAGCGATTAAAATCATCGGTCCTCCACACGCGCCTGCTCAGGGACTGCTCCTAACCCTCAGGCTGAACACCAGGTCCACACAGGGCTTTGATTATGGCATCATGTACCTGGTCCAAGGGATCTTATCCAACATGCAAAAATGAAAATAAGGATCTGAAGCACACTGAAGCATGTTGAGACTAATTTGATTTTTGTTTTAGTTTGTTTGTTTTTTTGTTGGTTTTTGATTTCTCCATGGCTTTCATGGCTATCCAAGTGTTGTGTTGGCAATCATCACAGTTTGAGCTCATTACGTTCATTTTTCTGAAACTGTGGAAAGTTCAAATTAGATTATATATAATACAATAATGATACAAAAGCCCAGGTAAATATAATGTTTTGATCATAAAGCCACTAAAAATTAACTGTGTGGGGGTTTTTTTATTATTAATTTGAGAGATGGTGAACCATGATTATCAGTTTATTTGCATTTTATTCCCATTTTCTCGTCATCAGAACATTTCTTACCACAAGAGGACTGATTATCTCCAGCTGAGCTGTTGCAATAGGAAACCCTGGACTTCTACCTTGACGAGAATGGGTAAAACCCCGGTGATGATGAGCCTAAATTGCTCTGTACAGTATATAAGCATGAAAAGTGAAAATGAAGTGTGCATAATAATTGGCTCCAGCTCCAGTCTGATAAGCACTTACCTTTAAAGGTCACTGGTCTTGACATATGGAATAGGCCACCAAAGCCCAGACGGTCTTGGCGATCTCTTTTCTCTTCCATCCAGTTCCCTATTTGCCCAGAGTTTCTCACAGTGCCATTGTTTCCTGGACATGAAGTTGCTTCACAGAAAACCCACATTGTCTGTCTTTGGGACAGTGCAGAGTAGCCTCAGTCTTCTCTCTATTGTTTGTCTCACCTTACATTCAACTCTGGGTCATGCTGTCTGCTAGCCTTTGGATGACTCCACTGTTGTTGGATGAAAGAATGGAGCCAAGAAGGAAGAGTAGACCAGTCCTGAAAGCATCCTGAAACTGCACATCAACACTGAAGCAGACTGGTGTGAAAATGCAGACACTTGAGAGACAGGCAGTGTATAAAGATGTCACAATAGGCTATTCTTCTTGAAGAGGCACAGGTTTTTCAGTGAATGCAACAGACTGCATGTTCTGTGGATCAGTGGTGGACAAGGCAGTAGTTATGGAGTGTTGTGCTGGGGAGCTGACACTGGCCTGCACCAGGCAGGTGGGATAAAAAAAACCCAAAAAAGACTGGCTCCACTGTGGGGCTGAGCTTTAACGCCGTGTTGGAGATGAGCACGAGGACTAAACTGCGCTCTGTTTGAGATAATACATCCCACCCGGTGCTGTGATGCAGCAACGGCGCACATTCAGCCTCACATATTCAGATTGTGCAATGATTTATGCCCAGATGTCCCAGCTGGTGGGGTGCCTGCCAGCACTGTCTGCATGAACTACTCTGGACTGTCTTCAGATTTGTAAGTGTTCCACCAACCCTTGCGGCATTTTCTTACACAGATGATATTTCAGAACACATGTATCTTCAGCATCCTGTAAAATATTAGGGATGCTCTGATCAGCCTTTTAGCGCTGATACCAATGTCTTACAAGTTGGGTGATCCAACACCAACAAACTGGTTCCTGTTCTTAAATATTTTATGCAAATCTCCGGCATCAGAGACCCTATAAAACCCTTGTGTATGTTATTTTTTAAAGTTGTACTTTGCTGCAAAATATTAGCCGAAGATATTCCTCGATGGTGCTATGTTTACATTAAAAGGAAGCAAGCTACTTTGCAGAGAGCAGTAATACATTATTTCCTGTTATATCCCATTAAACCTCTGCTTCCCAATGCTTCTCTGAATAACAGCAGAAAACATGGGATGGTATCAAAAAACTGCCACTTTGTAAGTGTTGTTCCACTCACATGTGACACGCTGCAATAATACTTCTTATTAGTTATGGTTCTTCTTTGCGCAGGTAACAGGGTTAAATGTATTCTTACTGTTTCAGTGTGTTCATTGACAGCACATTTAATCACTCTTTTCTGGGGAAACAAGACAACTGATTGGAAAATGACTTGTTTTTTTAGTTTTTGTTGCCATAGTGGTCAGCTTGATATCGGGTCAGTGAGGGCCTGTGTTTGGCATGTGTAGCACAAGGCTGATCTTTTTTTATTTATGCAGTGTGTTTGTAACAAGCACTGGGTTTAAACAGTTGGATACAGTTTCACAGATGCAGGAATTGGGTTGTTTTATTGCACTTCTGCAGATCAGCTCGTGAGCAGTGCAAATAGTGCAATGCTTGCATCACGATGCATCCTGCCTGCTGGTATTTCCTGCCATGTTACAGCCGATTTTCATCACCGCATGCATGGTTTTTGATCTTTTTTATCTTTACTTGGCATTCTTGCTGTAATGTGTTTGGTTCCTTAGATTTCCCACATTCAGAAGTCTACATCACACTGTTCTCATACTGTTCGTCACCACCTTGGTGGAAACACGAGTACTTAAGTGCATCTCCCTGTTGTAGTGGTGTGAACACATACAGCCGTAGCCTGCGCGGCGCCGTCTGAGAACAAAAGCACAAAAACACGTATTAGCACTTGAATATTGTAATGCACCATGTCACCGCCGAGCACCACATATAGTGTGACATTTGTGGAAGGTTGTGGTCGCCAAAAATATTAGCAGCCAGATCCCCTCGGGCAAAACCTTTCAGGATGCCTATTTTTGAACAGCTGTGCCATATGTTTGAAGTCATTTTTTGGAACGCATCATATAAAAGGTGCATCAATATTTATCTATCCTCAGTGAAATAAATAGAAATGTTTCAGTTTTGACATCCATCTTTTTTCTTATGCATGTGTCATTCAAATTATTCAGATTATTAAATTTATTCATAAAAGAAGGATCAAATATGTGAATTATTATTTTTTTTGTCTTATTCACATTCACATTTCATAATTTGCTACAATACATCACACAAACCTCCAGTGTGCATTCACAAAGCTGACATTCGCTCCACAGTCGATTTGGCTTACCCATTGGGTCATAAAGCTTGGAAGCATCAGGAGGGAAATCATATTATTATGCATTATGTTATATGTCGTTTTGGACGGCGCTGTACATAGCTGCTGTTCACAACAACAATATGTCACTTTTGGAGGGAAAGACTTGGAACGCTGCGGTTATACTGTGGTTAATCAAAGCACTGGGGAAGCTGAGCAGCGAACAATGCAAACCACCTACGCTGGCATTTCAAAGAGGACCTGTCAAAAGGCCTGAGGACCTGCCCCTCTCCACTATTAGAACATTAAATAATTGCCAACAATTATGATTGGGCCCAGTGAGCTTGCTAAGTGACTGACAGTTTTTTTTTTCCTGTCAGTATTATTATTTTTTCATGTTGAGAGAACTGTGACAGTGGTTTTCCATGGAACACAATCATTTATCAGTCAGATTAATAGCTGAACAGACAAAAGCGCTTAGGACCTTCATATACTCATTCGCTTTCTTGCTGAGAGTAAGATCAGGGGATCAATACCGCCTCTAATGTCTGTACAGTAAATATAAAGCTACGCAGCTGGTAAACTTATCTTAGCACAATGACTTGAAAGAGTGGGAAACAGCTAGCTGTGCTATGCCCATAGAGAGGCCAGGTAAACCGGAGAGGCGCCAGTTCACGTCCTGGGCAGCTGCTTGGAGCACTGTGCTATGACATCACTCCATCATCGCCCCATAAATGTATGTCTATAGCACCCTGTGTGTGCATGTGCATGTAGTTTGCCCTGTCTGCATAAGGTTGACACAATAACGGTGAAAACAACAGAAATTCTACTTCTCCTAGCCCGCTTTTAATAAGCTCATCCAAAATCGCACATACAATGGCTTTTTTCCATTCATTTGGAGAAGCCGTATAACCTGGATTAGCATCAGTCTGTTGCAGATGTAAACTCATTACTGGTTGATGGTTAACCATTAAAATTGCCGGGCACCCTGTAACCCGCACCCCCGTGACGACTCTGCGGCACGTGGTTATTTGCCACTGCTGTAATCAAACATAGCCAATAACGCATGTCTGACTGATGAAAGGCCACACCACAGTCTGATGTATTTAAATTCTACAGACTAATCTAGTATGAGACTGTTGACTGATGAAGTAGCCTATGGCTTCTCACAGGGCCTATGAATAATTTAATAGAGGTCCAAGTTTAATAGGTTCCATTAGATAAAGGAGGAGGGGCACTGCTTATGGTATTTTACAGTACTGTTTACCACGGTTTGGTCTTATTTAGTCAATTTTATTTTAATTGTGCATCTGTCTTTCCGTCTGTGTAACTAGCTTTCCCTCTGTCCGCGCTCCATTCACTATCTCTGAAGAAGAATGGAAAAAAAGGCTTCACTACCTATTACAAAATGAAACAAACAGACAAGAAAAGCAACAACAACAACAACAACAACAACCAAAAAACAAAACAAAAACCCCCAAACATCTCCGCAGCTTACCCATGGCTACATTTCCATCGCTTCATATTTTCATGCGGCCGGAGATTCATGTGTCCCTTCATCTGTTGGCAGTAGCTTATTCACTGGCGCTGACTGATTTATACACAGGATAGAGGAGGAAACATTCACACACACACACACGCACACACAATACTCCTCGGCTACCTGGCCTTCTGTGGTGGCTGGTGAGGGAATGAAATCAAGCCAGAAGCTATTGTAGGACTCTGACATGTTGAGTTATAGAATTCATTGCTGTATAAGCCACATATAATAATATAATATAATATATGTCATGTAGACTGGTGGGTGGGTTTACTGTGTGCATTGCAAGGGACGAGATAAGGGTTAGAATGTGGGCTAAGTGTGAAAGATGAGGGAAAATTACAACATTTATGCGATATAGTTCATCTTACGCTCAATTACAAATACGTTCTTCTATACAAAAAAAAAAAAAATCTTGTTATAAATGATTTGAATTAACCATAATTGACCAATTAATTTCCATAAGAGCGCAGTGGCAGGCGACTTCCCGAAACTAAAGTCTTTACTTTAAACAGATGCTGCAGTTGGAGCCTTTTTCAACTTCACTCCTCATGCGAGCGCTTCATATTTCTGACCCGACGCATGTCAAGTGGCCACAGAGTTAAAGAGCATCTCTTATCTCAGCTAGGAAAGCAGAGTAAATTAGTTAATTGCTATAATAATAATGTGAAGTGCACGGTGGAAGCACTGGACAACTGTTTTTCACCAATTCATATACTGAATTTATTTTATGTAAGATATTTTATTAGCAAAATGTTTTTGCATTTTGCTAATAAAATATACAGTGCTTGTGATCAATTGACTGTAATAGAGACGAGGATTTAGATCATCCGCTGTGCTGTTTTCGAAAAAGAATCAACGGTACACCTAAAACTGAGTGAACCTGATCCGTAAGACATTCAGAACAAAAAAAAAAACTTTACAAAATAATCTAGACAAGCGTCATTTTGTGTTTTGCTCCCAAATTAGAAATCTTACATAACCAAATAAAGTTTTATAAATGAGTCAAGCGCTCTGTCTTGCGCCGTTTCTTTTTATCGTGTCTGTGTGGGACGCAGCCTTCATTCATTTTTATCTGAGAAACAGAAAGGTCACAGATGTATCATTGTCACTAGCCCTGTCAAAATGCCCTCTGAGGTTGTCATGATACCAGATGCTCAGCACAAACCCCCGCTCTTGTTGTTATTCCACTCTGAAAAATGATGCCCTGGCCCCGTGTTGCAGCCCACACATATGAACATCCCCTGCACTGTATAACACGTATCGATCATGCGTGCGTGCACTTGCAGTAAACAGGGGTTAAGTTAGGTCACCGGTTGACTGGTTCTTGGCTCTGTAGTAGAGGGTCAACTAGGTCTGGGGCTCGATATTGGGTTAGGTCACATTAAGATGACCTCATCTCATCTCATACATTTCCACAGCCCTATTTAAGGTCAGAGGGATTAATGACTGCTGCAGCTGGGGATTTCTTGTGCATGGAGCGGTGAAGAGGAGTGGAACACTGTCTTTTCTGTGGCTCTGTACCTCAGTGAAAACTATTTTATGATTGTCCTCATATGTTATAAATAACCTTACAATACCAGACAATGAGAGAGTGATTGTCTGGGGATTTCTAAGCACAAGGTAGTTCTTGGACAGTGTCGCGCGCTGCCACTATCACATCTGATACGACCTGTGCTGCCTAAGTTGAGCCAAAGTGCTAATTATTAATAACATATCAATATTTATTACACTTTTTTCTTTCAAATGAATGTAATGCATATTGAATATATTATATGGGGTTTTAAATCACCACTAAGAGCTGTTACACAGATCACATTATGTAACATAAAAGCAGTACGCGATCGCTTTGACTGATTAATTACATTACGTTACAGGGTAGAACTGAATATCACGCACACACACACACTCACACACACACACACACACACACAAGTTAAAAAGAATGCCTTTCTAAAAGTCCCCAAAGCCTCTACAGATCTTTTGAGAGACACCCATGTGACTTCACAATCCACTCCTTAGGTCCTTGGGTGCTCCTCTCTGGGTGCTAATCTGAGACTTACACTGGACTTATACCTTGGCCAGGTTAAGCCTTCACAACCTCAGGCTTTTGGAACTACACCCGGCCACCTGAAAAACAACCTCTGGAGGAAACGTCCCGACGTGGCAGCTTTTATTCTGGTTCGTCTACCTCCAGGCATGCACAGAGTCATGCCAGGTCTCTTCACTCCTGCTGGGGTGTAGAGACCTGGCATGAATCTCCCTTATGCAGGGACCCTAGACAGGGACAATCCTCTTGACCATCTGGCGTTTGAAGCAGAGTGTGCTCTTCCACTGGGTCTGAAAAAGAGACTCTTTGTATAGAAAAACTCTTTTGGATCAAAAAAGCCCTTAGAAATCCAACTGTGTCCGTCTGACTAACGCATAAAAACTCAAAACGTATCTGAATGTCTTCAAACCCTGCAGCTAGAATAATTCCATGCATGGCCTGAGGTTCTAGAAAATCCAAGTATTATACAGCACATCTGATACTTACCATGGCTGATTCAGCTCTGCAGGTAAACCAGCACAAAAGATACATCTCTTCTCATATACAGCCATTGGCCCACTGTAGACTTAGAACCTGGACTAAGTTGCTTAGTCCTTCAGCTGTTGAAACAAAGCCTAGTGAGACATATTTAAGTCTCTCTGCACCACAGCTCAGGCCAAACAAGATCTGACGTTGGCTCCTGCTCTTATAAATCAAGACTAAAAACTTCTCAGGGCCCCATTACTTTTTGTTTTTATGCTTGGTTCTACTTTTTTTTTTTTTTTTTACTGCTCTGTAAACTGTTTTATGATATGTAGCCTTTATTTTTATGCATTTGCACGACTTATGCAAAACCCTTTGAATTTATTGTTTTGTTGATGAGATGCAGAACAAATGAATGCAAAGATGAACAAAAATGATTAAATAAGCAGAAAAAGTGGGTATTTGAGTTCAAGTTTTAATCATAAACTTTAATGATAAACTTAATCCTACTGCTGTTACCATCCTGGACCACAGTGGCTTCAATCTTCTGGCCCGAAAGGCATCCCTCTAGCTGTGTTTTCTCGCTATAAAAACACATTAACTGCATGTTTAGATCGAACCATTTTCAGGGCAGCACGCACAAAGTGAAACAACTGAAGAGCACGCCTCGGCTGCAGCAAACAGGGGGAGACAGAGAGCCACGTGACCATTCATCACTACTAATAGGTCATAGTTTACAACCTGACATTGGGCATACATCATCGGTTCAGACACGGGGACCAGGGGAAAAAGGCAAGATGGTGCAGTCGTAGTCTGGTGAGATTAGATTATGTGATGGCGGCCATATTCTGTGGCAAAGTGGATATAAGAACATGAAAGCTGAACTGGCACACTTCGATTCTACTCAAGGAGCTGTCTGACCAAGGATTAGAAAACAAACTGGACAGATGTGGATAAAGGGTCTGGTATCTAAGTTCTGCACCTGCCATGTTCCTCGACAAACAGCCTGTCTGGACCACACGACAGGAGACATATTTTAAAATATATGCTCCAAACACATGAGGAAAAATCCTAGGGGGCTTGATGCTCTTTAATATTTCTCACCCCCATAGGACTTTTGTTCAAAGTCCTGTCCATGTTTTCTCTCAGCTGTTGAATCATCTGAATACGACCACATCAAACCCACACCTCTATTAACTGCACCCACTTTATTCTTCCGTGTGATCTGTGCGACATCCGTGACGTCCTCCTCTGCTCTCCATCGGTGCGGCAGACGCGAAATGCAAATCTTACAAGGTAAACTTCACAACAGCGGGTCTGCTTACATTTTAGATAAGCTCAAAATTGGACGTTTGGCTGCAAACCTCAAATGGAAGATCACAGAGGGATCCGTCCTGGCAGGCGACCTTTTTTTTTCTTCCCCACAGTGGATTAGAGATTCTCTGTGTTGATGATTGGCTGAGCTCAACTCATATTGACATCCAGGCAGGTGCCTGCCTGTCATTAAGGTTTAATAAGACTCACCACATAGTTCCTCATTAATAGCTGCCCACAGGGCACACTCAGGACCTTTGCATAGAAAGGGAGAGAGCAAGTGAGCAGCAGAGAGGGGTGGGGTTGGGGTGACTTTAAAAGAGGGAGACGACACTTTCATATGGCTTGACTGAGAGAATACTAATAAAGCTGGACACATGAGCGTACGCGCACACACACTACATATTTGTAAGCCCATACCGTACTTCTCTTCTCTCCACAAGACTGCGCAGCAATCTTTAGTCTGTGAAATTCCAATTCAAACGCCAACCAATTACTTCAATTCAAAGGAAAGAGTTTGAGACTCTCAGTCTAAATATTTGAGCCGAGGGAGCGAGTGGAGTTTTGGAAGTAAACACATTCTCTGTGTAGGCCTGATAATGTCGGGGTGGGTGTGTATGTGTGTGTGTTTACGTGCATGCGGGAGTGTGTGTGCGACGTGCGTGCACGGGACCGAGGACTTAGAAATAACTCAAACACTAAATCAAAGGAAAGAGTTGTAAATCTACCCTCTAGATACTCACTAACTGCTGAACTCTAAAAAACATCAACCTCACAGCTCCCGAAGCTAGCAGTACCAAAACTATTTTTGTTGATCGTGTTCATGAATCTGCAATGTCGGGTATTTTCTAACCAAAAAAAAAAAAACCCCAAAACAAATCTGATTGTTAACCAGCTCCCGTGCATTCTGTGTTGTTTTCAGCGTGAACAATTTATTTGCCTTTTATTACAAAAATGCTCGACGCTCACCTCATGTAACCTCCGCTACAAAACTTTGTGCTGTTGCATACTGGGAAAGCTTTTTGGTGATGTGCACTGAGAAACCACCTCTGATTGTGGGGTGAAGGGGAGTGTTTTAGGTGTAAACACAGCATAGGCATTAGACTTGAAGGGGGAGCACTTAAAAGGCTCTCCTGTTCAGAGTCTGAGATCCGTGAAGGGTAAAAACATGTTAGGCAGCTGGAGTGTAATAAAGACAATTGAAGGTATGCACGTGTCCTGTTGACATTCTGAAGGGGGAGCATAGTCTGTTGAGCTGAGTTACCCTGTAGTGTTTTTTAAAAGTGGCTCCCCGTGTGCTGCTGTTTTGCATAGGAGCCGGTGTTTCATCGGCTCCCATAAGTCACCGAGGGAGAGGAGTAAGAGCCGAGGCTGTGAAAACATATATGGAGGGGAAGCCATTAGACAATAAACTGAATGACAGATTGAGAAAATCATTTGCGTTCCATAGACAATGTGTGTAAACTGGCAGGACTGCTCTGGAGGACTGATGGGATGCTGAAACAAGCTACTTTAAGAATCGGTGGATATGTTTTGGCAAAAATGCTAAATTGCCACATTAGCCAACACCTCCATGAATAATGCTGGGTTTGTTTGGTCTCTACAATAGTTAGCCAGATCTAAGCAACTGGCAACAGCAAACTGAATTCAAATGCGAACACCTGTCTAATGTGTGTTTTGTGTGTGTGTGTGTGTGTGTGTGTGTTTTAAAGGCAGGCAGTAAAGGTGAAGAGATGAGGGTTGTGAATGGACAAGCAGCACATCTGACTAATGCAGGAGAGCAGCAGCACGTCTTTTCATCGTGTCATGTTAATGTAGTGCTTGGACCCCGAAGCGCAACACAGACAGAGCGGGAGTAGTTTAAAGGTGTTTATTGGAAAATCGGGGACTGAGATGATGCTGGCGTTGAGTTTTAGCTGGGCAGGCAGTGTGAGCTGTGTGGCAGGCTGGTAGCGGGTTGGCATGGTGCTGGGTAAGGCAGGCAGCGGGAGACTCGGGGAGGCAGTGGAACTGAGGCACAGGTATACAGAGAGTTAGCGGGGTAACAAGCAAACCTGAGGAAATACTGGTAACTCAGTTTGGCCGTGGTTTTGGTACCACATTAGAGAACCGAACAATCTGGCAAAGAGCGGAGTGAAGAGCTGGAGCATGTACACCGCTGAGTGAATGAGGTGCAGGTGTGTAGGGAAATTGGCAGCTCGAGTCACAACCAGGCAGACACACAAATACAGAGAGAGGACAACCTGGGACTAACAGAAAACACGGGGAAGGGGAGAGAGGTGCTGCCATGATTATGCGACATGACCTCTCATCACAGTTCTGCCGTAGCCCTCACCAAGTGTCTTTGTCGCCTACCTTTTGCAGTGCCTAAACCGTTTTTCAGCCACGTCGCAAACTTTACTGAACCTCAGTCATGTCATGCACAGATGTTGCAGAAAGAATCCTAAATTATTGATGTACAGGTCCTGCAAAAGGCCTGGATGTTTGGGCATGTAGCATATGATGAGTTTATAAAAGGTTTTTCACTGAAAGCAGACGCCTGCTTTACCATAATAGTACAGCAACAGGCCCGCGGGTTCATCACTTGGAGCATCGCCTCTTACTTTACACTTCAAGGTGCAAAGAAAATGTTTTCAGGTGGTGTCTGCCGCTCCTGAATGGAGCACAGCCCGGTAACAAGCAAGCAGCAGCTGCCGGCTATAACCGTTGTGAGACGGTACACAGAGTTACGTCCCGAAATCACCAGCGGGACTTTAGTAAATGGCTGTTTTGTGACCACTTGTAGTAGCGCCTATGTACCTGCATGGACCCGTTTGCACGCTGTCACAATAAACCTCAAACTTCAGCACAATTGTCAAAATCTCAGTCAGACCCAAGCTTCATGTGGAGGATCATCACCAGCTACGACCCAGAGACCACACGGCAGAGGGGAATCAGTACAAGCTATATGAAATGTGCGCAGTGGCGCGTCGAGTCTCCAACATGGCCTTCGATGCTGCTTACTAGATTTGGCCAAAACAACTTGATGCCTGATGGTGCTTTATGAGGTTGCATAACAGGATGTCCAGGAAGAGATCCAAGCGTGGCAGGAGCAGTGGGAGCAGTGTATCCGAGCACAAGGTCAGAGGACAACTCACAATGAAATGCAGCGTTAATACAAAATTACAGCTTTAAAAGATAGGGAGCGTGTTTGTTTGATTGACGGTGGTCTCAGCCTGTCTCCGCCAGCCAACGTCTGCACATCCACCCCCACCTCACATTATATAACAAACCAACGTGCAGGCTTCAAAGCAGCTCTTTTCAAACCTATAGAACGATATGGCAGACTCCGCCGCACGTCTGTGCATTTACAGCCTGCATCTGTTGCTGCAAAGCTGCAAAATGCTTACAAAGCAGCGTTGGCTCAACGTGTGCCCATACTATATGCATACACAGACAAACACAGCGCATACCCCTGCATGAGGAGAAACCCTGGCATATTCTGGCCTGATGCATCTTTTTTCTACCTCCAGCCATCTCCCGACGCCCTCCCCTTTGTTTTTTGGACCAAGGAAAAAAGTCTAAAAACCAAAACAAATTCTGACAGGGACATATTACATGCTATTGGGGGGGGGGGGATAAAATAAATATCTGTAAATAAATAAAGAACTTGCCCCGAGACTTTTTTTTTTTTTAAATGCATGGCTCTTTAGTTTATTCAGAAGACAAACAATAGATGTTGCATTGTCAGACAGTGTTGAGACTGGAGCAGCAGAGTGTGTGGGCGTGTGTGAGTGACAAACCAGAAAGTGCTTGTTTTTAAAATGTCCTCTCCGTCTCACAAACTGAGTAAAATATAGTGCGGTGCCAGTCCCGCCGCGAAAAACATATGGACATCACGTTTTTGAGGCAGATACAGAGAGCAGACACGAGAAATGTCACGCGCATAGCTCACCTGAAAAGGCCAAGGCTGTTCCGTCGCACTTTTCTTCAGATCAGACCCTCATAAGAGTGCCATTATTTCAGCAAAAAGCCACTTTGACAATATTACAGTGTTCCTCCTTCACCTTGCATTAACTGGCATATTATTTAGAGTCGCTGGAAGGCTTTGCTCCTTACTTTCTCTGGATCCGCGCTTCAAATATCCACCCGGTGTTGTTTATTCTTTCATTTAAACGAATTCTGTCGTCACATTTCTAATTATACAGAAGTTTGTACACATAAAAATAAAAAAGAAAAAGAGAAGGAATTTAAATCTCTCCATTAATCTGTAGCCACACGGTGAGGACCTCTCAATCGATATTATCTTCTCCCTATCAGTTCCAGGCGAGCGAGCATGGTAGTGGCATACTATTAGGTTATTACAAAAGCAAATCAGTCAGCAGAATTAATTTTCATGAAAAATATGAGTCTGGCTAAAGGGAATTAATAACCATCGCGGGGCACGTAGATGCAGAACTTTCATTGCTTTTATTTTTTTCCCCCAGTTTCTACATGTGAGCAGAGAGCTGTCTGCTTTGATGATGCTTGGCTGTTGTTTATCATGAGAAATGCTCCGTTCAGTGGGCATCACAATGAGGGTGAGTTTGCTAACATAAATTCTCTTGGAAGTCTGATAAGCCTGTAAAGTACCAGAGGGTGTGGGGGGTGTGGGGGCAGAAATAAAAATATTTAAGCAGAACAGAAGACTTTTATATTGCATATTCACCCCTCATGAAAGACAATTCCCTCGTACATTGTCATTTAACTTCAGAAATGTGCTTTGCTCCGCCGTGTGCGGGGAATTTTGTATCGAGCGCGCATGTGTACTGTAAACCATTTATGTGCCTGATCAAGATGAATGTCTTTATCTATCTTCTATCTACAAAGACAAGGGGTGATCAAGCATGGAGCTGTGATGTGCAGAGAGATGAAAAGCTCGTATGCTCTTCAGGGTGCAGTGGCACTGACAGAGACTGCAGATCTGTGGGTTTAAAGTAACCGGAGTGGCACAGACGGAGCACAGCGTGCCCGGGTAGAAAAACATTTTAACCCTTCACAGAAGCTGTTTTTCTATTTTCAGATTTGCCCAGTGGCATCGCGTTCGCAGGGGAAAACGCATTTCATGGAAAGTTCAGTGCTGGTCCTGTCAGGTGAGAACAAGTACTGTAAATCTAATAATTCTGTTTGCTTTATTTCTGCCCACCGCGAAACAACCACGAGTCACTTTAATCCTGAATCAAATCCTACATAATAATTTTTGTAAACACCAGGTCTGAAATGAACCAACACACTAAATATTCATAAACCCTCCTGTGACTGAGTAAATGTTTCAGTCATATACTCAGAAGTTAATTAGACAAAGTACAGCTTTGAGTTTACATCATTCTTTAGATTTTATTGTCAACCGGTCACATGACCAGACTAAAAGCTACAGGCTTCAGTGTTGTGGTTTGAGTTTCAGCTCTCTGTTTGGGGTCACTTCCTGTTTTATTTTGTAGAGCGGAGTGTTTTTCCTCCTGTGCTTGTTTCCTGTTTCCTCTTGTGTCATTTTCACCTGTGCCTCACTAGTTGATCTGTTTCACCTGTTAGCCTCTACTTCCTGGTTTGTCCCTTTGTTTCTTGTCTAAGCTTCAGCTCGCATGTTCCTTCCGTTAAAATGCTCTTTCTAGTGATTCTTAGTTTTTGTGTCTCTGGATTTGCACACGGATCTTTGTGCGTTGCTTCTGCGTGCCTCAACCTCCAGCAAGTGTTGTGTTTTTCCTACAAACTGAACCTTTTGAACTGCCAGTCCTTAGCCTTCTGTCTGCTTTTGGGTCCAATCACAAGCGTTCCCTGTTCCTTGTGTGGCAAAAGCAACACTTTAGTAAACTTCTTCAGAAACCGGTGATATTAAAATAGCCTAATAAGGTAAAATCCCAAAGCAGTCTGACACTGAAGAAAAGTATAATTGGGAGATTAAAGATTTGTTGTGGACTCTTTTCAGCTGTGGGTGTGTCACCCAGTGTGCCTCATTTAGGTTTACTTAATAGTAACATTTACAGATTAAACTACAGCGGGCTTTAGATGGACTGAAATTCAGAATATCACAAACTTTTATTCTTTCGACTGAATCTGAATGGATGCACATGTGCACAAATATATTAAATGGTCTTCCAGTTGTACATATGTTTACTGCAGGTATTTTTAATACGACAAAAACATTAAAAAGCTATCTCCTAAACCTACACCAAGAGAAAAAGGAACAAAGCCATCGCGTCTAAAACGGCTTCACACAAAATTCCCCACGCTGAGTTCAATGGAAGTCGAATAATCTATCTAATGGGTCTTATCTTATCTGTGGGGAAAGTAATTGGGGTCAGGTTGTGTAGTGCTGTCAACATTTCCACTTCTGCAAGTGTCCTCCCGTTTTCTAACATCAAACACTGACTATCAGACTGTGAAACGCGGACTAGAAAGTACTGTACCTGAGGTCAAAAACATTAACAGAATGGGAATATTACTATGCAAGCTGCATAGGTAACTAATGATTTGGCTTCGGGGATACTACAGGGCTTTCTGATTAAATGTGCTCATGCGTTCTGTCCCCATTTCCATCATACAGATGAGGACGCTGTTCATAAGAATGCAACACCATGCTCCTGCTGATACTGTGGATAGTGTGAGTGGAACAACAGCAAATTTGCATTCAACGGCGGCAGATGTTGTGCTGTGCTTAACTTCGCCGAATCACCTCTGCAGAGTTGTGCAAAAATGCTCCTTGTGTCTATAGATCAAAGAGTGACACCCGAAAACCAAAAGGGACACTTCCCCCCCCCCCCGTCCTGTCCATGTGGGAATTATTTGTCTCTTTGTATCTTTCACTAGAACTAGTGTATATTTCCTGAACACAGACACCTAACAGAAGAAAGATTTAATGACTTCATTTACATACATGCAGTCTGTATCGATCCAGCTCAGATCCAATGCAGTCAGCACATTCTGAATCACCACCATCAACATTAATGTCATAACATGCCAGGTTTAGAGACAGGCCTGTAATGGCACCACAAACAACTTTAATAGCACACTTAGCTTTTAGCTCTTGTGCATGCAAAACAAGCTGCGGCATTGTCATCAGCTCACGTGGCTTTATGTGTGAATATTATATAGCCCTGTCTGGATATTTATTTGTTGAGTTAAGCTTGTTTTACTAGACACGTTTTGCAAATTGCATAATGATTATAGAAAAGAAAATGTCCACTGGTATCAGTCAATATGAATTTTTGCTGCTTTTGAAGTTGATTTTCTTTTCTTCAGCCCCATAAAAATTTAAATATGTTATGGAGCCAAGCTCCCCTTAAAGCTTCAGAAAATCAAATTAATCACTACTATGTGAGAATTAGAGTTTATGGCTAAGCCAATAGAGGTGAACCATGTCTGTAATTGCCATATAATACGGCAGCATGACTCGTTGGAAGTGAAATGTGAAAACTGCCTTGCCATCATTTTCTCTTGCATATATGTGATTTCATGCAAATGTTCTAAACCCTTGAAAAAAGGCTCAGTTTTTATAATGACTTTTTATGCCACATTTCACTATTAGAGATAGGAGGTGGCCAGGGCCTTAAGGGCTTTAACACCACATAAAGGCTCTAAGGTAGGAAATCGTATGCATATTTAAGTATTGGATGCTGATTTACTGCATATAGAATGTTTGTTTGTGGGAGGGGTGGGGCGATAGTTGAAGGCATTGTTCTCGACTGTGGAAATAAATTGCTATTGTTTGTCTTAAGTCATAAGCACATTGCAAAAAAAAAAAAAAAAGAGGGGAAAATGGCAAACAAAAACAGCTTTTCGCGGTTTGCTCTTGTAATATCTAGCCAGAGAGTTTCAGTATGTTTGGGCAGGGATCTGTCGCTGAATCCGCCACAGCAGCTGAAGCAAAACACATTTGTGTTGTGGTACTCAAAGCATTAAAACAATTACATTAAAAAAAAAAAAGCGACGTCTCCTTTCACAACAGAGTGGGGATCCACAGTCCACCCGCGCTGTAGCTGATGTGGAGTGCCTTGAGATTAGCCCCGCACACACAAAAAAACAAACTGAGGAGACATTTGAGCACCCTCTGTTTATATCGCGGCAGAGGTAGAAGTCAACAGAGGAGACTGTGAAATGACTTTCAAAAGGGGTCAAAAGGAAAAATATAAATCTATTTTGTCAATGCCACGTTGACTTGTTTTGTTCAACAAAAACAAGCCGATGCAGACGTTAGACTCTCTCAATTAAAGTTGCGAAGGCGAAAAAGAGAGGCCGCATGTTTGAAAGCAGCTCATTACGCTCTGATTTCTCTCTCCTCCCTGTATTTGTTACGTCCGTGTCTCTTGGGAATATCTGGTACAGTGAGGCTGTTTAGTCAGTAGCGTACATTTTTAAAAATCTCTCCATCTCTCCTGCAGTCAATCTATCAGGTTGCCCGCTCATGTCAGGCTGTCGCGCGGCAGCGAACTCGTGAATGACTGATCGCCGTCTGAGGTGCGTAGAGGGAGGTGCTGCCAAGACAGACCCCTCCGTGGCAAAGGCAGTAGTCGTGCACGTCAATCAGAGCTCCCTGTGACCTTGTGTCACATCAAACAGCGCCACGCCCGTAACACAGAGGACACACAGCGGAGGGCCTTTCACCACGGCGGTCAGCGAGGAGCGGTGTTTCCTACGATGGACTAAAGTCACAGGTAATGAGTCCGTTTTCTTTTAACACACACATAATTTCATAGGACGCTATCCATCCGCAAATCAGGCACACCTATACCCGTTTCTTTAGTGGTCAATTCAAAATTTAAATTATGGCTTAAGGGTACAACACTGATAGCAGTAATTAGCTGTCACAACTGCACATTTCTCAGTTCCCTGCTCAGCACCTGAGTCTAGAGGGATAACTTTGTTTCAGTCAGCACAAGCATTACCCAGCCAAATGTATTATCATTATCATTTGTTGTGCCCGATTTACATTTGCCCATGCATTCTCGGCATGCCTGTGTGTACAACTTGTACAACCGCTGAGCGTTATCACGTTGCTTTGACAAACTTATGCTTGCTAATCATTTCAGCTGCTATACAACTCATTTAACATTAGCGGGCTGCGGAGAACAAGGCTTTGGATGTGACATTTAAAGAATACATCTGAAAAAGACAGTGAGCCAAAAGGCAGTGGAGGAGTGCGGGCTTTGTAGAGCTACATCTAACATTAGTGTTACTGCCGAGTCAGTGATATCAGGGTTGGATGTCGGGTGATCTTAAGCGCGTTCAGATAAATTTTGACAATAAGCCAGAATTAATTGTCTGACAAGACGCTGGCTGCTGTGGATGGACGCAAAACGATGTTGCTTAGCAACAAGAAAGAAAATTTGACTTGGAAAAACACTTTTCCAAATTAAATCTTGTATTTTCTTTGCAGGAAATGCTGGATACAAACAATTATGGGCTAACAGTGTCTGACAATCTCCGACAATCCTTTTCATATTTCACTGCATTCAGGGCCTTTTTCTTAACACGTAGGTCTGGGCGATCCCACCGCTGCACCTTAGATTTAGTTATTTAGTGTTTGTGAAGCTTGCGTCATCAGACACAAGCTACACAAGACAATGTGCCAGACCCTCTCCAACACATTCAAGTCAGAGCACACGCAGCAGTGCAGTTTACCAAAGGATATCAGGATGATACCGTCCATGATAACATTTAACAGATATTGGACAGCAGAAATTTCTAGTGCACATAACAGACATTTGGTTATCAGTTAAGACAAAACAGTTTTTTTGTGTAAAAATTAAACCAAAAAGAAAAAAGTAGATGCTCGTCTTTCCAGTTTGTTTGTTTTCAGTGTCAAGTTAAGTCAAGTCAGGTCTATCTGTATTGCGTAAACCTCTGCCAGCCACAGCTTCCGACTCCCTCTTTAAAAATAAATACATAAATACAAGAAAAATTCCTTAATACATATATATATATATATATATATATACACACATATAGAGAGATTGGCTGACATGGCTTTGGGACTGCTGCAGCATGCTGTAATCTGTTGTGACGGATGTCGGAGCAGGACGCTCGCTAGCTTGGTGTAGCTGTAAAGATGGAGAAGGATGAGCTTTTCCAAAACATCCCACGGAGAAAACAACACGGAGAAGCCCCCCTGCCAGTAATTCCACAGGAGAAGTAAGGTGTGAGATATGTTGCAAGTAAGAGAAAACATTGTCAGCAGCATCGTAGGGCGTCATCAGCAGAGGAATGCAATTTGTATTACAGTAAATTACACCACAAGAGCAGGAGAAGATACAGAGGCAAAGTAACATGAAAACAGCTGGAACTAGTGCAGAGCCCTGAGGAATGCCATGTAGGCGCACAGACCTGAACATTTCTTGTTCTAGTAAAGCTTTTGAGTAGTTGCTGAGCTCTAGAAGGCACCTTAAGTGGTGTCAAAGTGTGAAAATCTTGCACTTCAAAAAGTGAGCTAGTTCCAATGAAAGAGCCACAGCGTACATCTAACACTGTAGCCCTATTATTGCAGAGGCCTTGATTGGTGGCTAGAGTTAAATTTTTTTCGAAGTTTCTGAAACGAAACTAAAACTTGAGCTCACTTTATAGCATCTCTGGTTAAGTTGATGTGCTCGGCTGGCCTTGACTTCTGCTCCTCTCAGTATATTTAACAGCGCAATTATTCTAAGCTTAAGAGACTCACATCTTTCAAATTCGGGCCTACAGCCTTGAGTTATCGCTGCTGAATGATTTGTGTGTGTGAAGAATCTCCCAAGTTGCTGAGAATAAGCAGCAGTCGCGCAAAGTGTGTGACACTCTGAGAACCAGAAACAACTGAAATCTAGTATAGATCTACTTATGGCATAATGTCCCCCTGATATATAAATACCCAACAGTATGCATGCTTAATATAAGGGTATTGTGGTAGATATTGCACTTTCTCCATTTGTTCTCTGCTCTGGCTCTAGAATTGTGTTATGAACACAAAATGCTGATATTTCCTCCTCACACGTTCTTAAGATCTCGGTGAAATAGGCCGGTATGCAATAAATTGCCTCTGCATTACGAACAAGCCCTTCCGCTCACACACACATACACAATGTAATGCAATGCCTCGGTAATATTATATGACTAAAGAAACTCTCTTTGGGAAAATAACTGGATTTTACCCCCCAATATAATGTCTCCAAGGGGCGTAGAGAAAGATTAATGTGGTAAATATGAAAGACTATTTTTAGGTCTCCTGGACTGCTCAGCATCGAGTCAGTCTGGTTGCTGCTCCACAGTCTGCGGCAGGCTAACATTAAGTCTGATGAGGAGAATCAAACTTTGCTTCTCATATTCCCAACGACTGTTGCGACTTTTTCCCTCTCATTTCCTCTCAGAGGGCTTCAAGACGCCGCTTCAAACTGCGATGTTGTGCCTCGCCGTTGTTTAGGTGAATGAATGGTTGTGAAAGAGCTGCAGTGACATGGAATCTGCAGATAGTTTCAACCGACAGGGTCTCTTTAAAGGAGAGCCCATTGCCTGCAAGAAGATAGGATCAAATCAGCACAGATTATCAAGTCGCGGTACTTTACAACCCCTGCTGGGGGAGTGTGATCTAGCCGTGGGCTAGGGGGAGTCTCAGTGATATCTGAAAGTCTTTTCTACCCACATGCTGCAGAAGATGAACAGAGAGATAGGAGCTGATATACTTCAAGATGTCTGTCAAATGGTCGCGATAACTGGGCTCGCCTGTAGCCTGAGCAAAACGCTGCGACAGTGTCGCTTGATGTGAATTGTGGTATTGATTTGTGGACAGCAATGTTTTATTGATATAAGAGCAATGATGGTTTACTATGTGAAAATCTCACCCCTGAAGCAAGATTTGTCAAGTACTCCCGCTGTTGCATAGTCACGCATGGAGTTTCCAATGCTGCGTGCATAGAGTATACGTTTTTCTATAAGTTTTACATATAAACAATTTAACCTTAAATGCTGATGATGTGTATTTTAAACCCCAGGTGGAGCAACAGAAGAGAGATCCTTCTTTGCAGATATACAAGGATGTGCACACCATGCATGAATTTGGTAAAGTTATAATGTGGACAATCATGTGTAGATGTTGGACATGCAAGAAGAATGTGGATGATGGAGGAGGTCAAGCAACGCAAGCTCCAGCATGCCAATCACGTAGACAGGAGCGGAGAAATACACGCACAGAGTTTCCTGAAGATCCAAAACAACTGGTATGAAGCACGGACAGCTACGAGAGGGAGAGAGGTCCCAGGACAGGAGATGGTCCAGCACAGAGAAGCCTGTGAGAAGAGAGGACAAGAGAAAAGAGAGAGGGAGAGAGTGAGAGAAAGATAAGCACACAGATTAGACACTCATGGACTTGTGGGACACAGACAGAGAAGGTTGGAGGAGTTGCAGTGAATTTAAGTTCAGTGAAGTTCACAAAGTTAACAGTATTCCGTACAAACATGGGCTATACATTAATGGATTAATGGATTCATTGAGCCCGATCTGCTGGAAGGGTAGTGATAACAGGTACAAAGCCTGAAGGAATCACAGAATAAGTAACTAGACAGACTGTCTGATGTCAGCGGGAAGGTTGTTTCAGGAGAAGGGGGCCACAATGGGAGAAGGCCCTGCAGACGGCTGACTTCTTTATTAACTCTGGAGACAGACATTGAGTATGGGTTGGAATATATGGTTTCAGAAGACTGGACAGGTATGAAGGGATGGGCCTGTTTCGAAACGTGCAATTCAGCACAATGTCACGAGCTAACGAGCCAGGGATGAGCGGATACCCTGCCGTCAAGCCTGTGGCTGTAGCTCTTTGGAGTGCCTGACGTAATATCACAAGGGATGAGCTGGTCGTTCTGATTGGTTCATCTGTGGGGGGCTAGAGGCTGAGCTAGTAGCTGAGGTTAAGTTTGGATCTAAGCTAACACTGTGGCAGCTTAGGCTAACGCTAGGATAATTTTGTAAAAAGCAGCAAACGAGAGTAGATAAGCAGAAAATTGAGAACTATGCTTGAAGCAATTAAAACAGCAAATTGAGGAACAGTATACAGGCTGACGCAGTGCGCACGGTGCACCATTTACTATTATGCAACATGTGAAGTAAAGAGTCGTGTTTGAAGAGAGAGACGGCGCTTTTCTGCAACTTTTATAAAATAGGAAAAATAGCGACAAGTCCTCTTAACCCAGAGCCGCCATGCACCGAACCACCGTGTTCAAATGCAGCGGAGAAAGCGATTGCAAGTAGAAGGTAGTAGCTTGAAATACACATACTAAAACACGGTGGATGCACTATTGATTTGGGCCTCCGGTTGCTCGTCTTTGATCTCTCAAAACTGAGAAGGGCATGTCTGGCAGGTGTGTTGATTTTAACCTAGGGCCTGCAGCTCACTTTGACATAGCTAAGAAGAATACTCCAGCACAGCTATAGATAGATCTGATGGAATCTGATGAAGAGACAGGGAGGCAGAGATGCGCCGAAGCTCCGGGATGCTCATGCTCCGCTTCGGCGTCTTGTTTTAATCTGTCATAATATTTGAGGTTTTTGCTAATGCTCGATAACAGCAGCCTTTGTTTTCATTTGTCCTCCGGCGCTGAAATGCCTTTTGTTGACACTGTGTGACTGAACCTGCCCTATTGTATCTGCCTCCCGCTCCTTTCAGTTTACTGCTAATTGTTGTTGTCCAGACTTGATTGAAAACTGTTAAATGTAAATTTTTATTTATTTATTTATTTTTTGCTCCTGTACGTAAGTAACTGCTGGTTGGAGCTCTATTTATATGCCGGTGACTGTTTTGTGAATTGGCACCTCTTTATATTCAGCGTGTGTGTTGTTTTAACGTATTTTTTATCCAGCATGAAAACTTGCCCGCAGGGACAAATAAAGTTTATTGGATTGAATTAAATTGAATTGAAATGGCCCTGCAATGGCTAGAGTGAATCCTCTCCCCCCTCCCCAACATGAGAGACACGGTACAGACAAATCTTTATTAAATTAAACAAAAGGATGGACTTGGTGTGAGTAGTGTTGTGCAGTAAGTACACAGTGTTGCTCATTTCTGAATTTTGGCAAGCTTCCGACATGGGTTTGTGGTAAATATCCATATCCTTAGTGCTTTTTTTCCCATCTTATTGCATTTATGCATTCATTGCTTTTTGTTTTAAATAATATTTTTTGTCATATTTGTCTGTTTCTTTGAAGAACTTACCTTTATAACCAGTATTTCTTCATTTCATGCCTCCGCTCTTTTTTATTTTTCTTTTACCAGTTGGTTGACTTTGTCTCGCTCGACTCCGTCTTGAAAGTAGCTCCTCCATGCTTTCTTCACCTCCAAACACACGAATTACTCTTCCTCCTTGCGTCATTCCTAAATAAAGAGAATTTGAGATAAATGATGTGAATTTTTAAACCCTGCTTTCTTCACTTCTGGGACTGTGACCACCCACGGGGAGTGCACTGTGGATAAGGAAGTCGCTATTGCCTGTCATATCTCTGTGGAATGCTTCCTATGCCATTTGAAGAGGAATTCTTCTTGAATAACTTATGCTGTCCATAGTGCTGACATGGGATCAGCTTTGAAGCAGCTTTCATCCACTGTGGTTGGGAAATGACGAGTTGCCTGTGGTGCTGATTCAGGATCAGCTTCTCCCTCACATTCCCCTACTGTCTCATATGAGCAAATGTCCATAATGCTGATTTGGGACATCGGGTTTGAAGCAGCTCTCTCCTCTGCAGTTTAGAAATGACGGGCTGTCCGTGGTGCTGATCTGGGCTCAGCTTTGAAGCCGCTCTCTCTGACGGCGTCCCATTTAGAAATGAGGAGCTGTCCGTGGTGCTGATTGGGAATCAGTTTCTGAAGCATCCTCTCTTACCGTATATCATTTGGACATAAAGAGCTGCCCATGCTGCTGATTTGCAAAGAAAGCCATAAACAGACGCTAGCAGCGTTTCTAACTTCGCGAGGCTGCTTATTACAACACGGTCTGTCACGCGCAATGTTGCAAATAGCTGCTGTGCTGTACGTGTAAGCGCGCCAAGTTGATTTATATTGCTGAGCGATGAGCAAGAGGTGTTTTGAAATGAATTGGTTTTGTCCGAACATGGGAAATGTGACAGAATTGGTGTCGCTCATGTGGTTGCAACCCACTAGGCTATTGTTTCCAGAGTGGACAAAAGCAATATTGGAAGCGTGAGTAAGTTTAAACTCATGCGGAGAGGTCTATAAGTAGAAAGTCAGTAACCTTTGACTAGTATCTTTCTATGTAATCATTTCCATGTGGGAAATGTAGTTTATCATATGTATACATAGGTAGTGTATAGCATGGGTGAAACATCCCAACACCCCCCTCTCTCTTTCGCCCTCCCCCCTTCTCTCTCTCTCTCTCTCTCTGCCCTGTATTGATCTGCTGCTGCTTGTGTCTTACAGTACTATATCCACAGATATTTATGTTTGTAGCTGCTGGTCTCCGGTTCCCATTATGGGCCTGAGCGATAGGTACGGGCAGTGTTTCAACACCTCACTGCTGAGGAAAAAATGTAATATTCAAGAGATATGTCCTTAGTCAGCACTTCCAACCCCAAGAGCTGGCTTGGTAAAATGACCAGGAGCTGCGAGTATACTAGAGCACACTCTACGAAGGGGGAGACTACAAGACAAAACCTTTGCTTAACTGTGCACACTAAATTAATTCAACTCCATCCTTTAATTTGAGAGACGAGTGATTTTCCGCCACACCAAGTGCCTGAGCTACGACTAAATGTATGAAAAGAAATCCTAATTTTGACAAGAGTCATCAAGGGGGCGGCAAGGAGATTAATTCTGGAAAAGATGGTTAAGTCTGAAGGGAGATGTGGCGCCGTCGGAAGGTTAAATGCCAATTAGCGGTATTTGTCGGCTGGAAGAGAAACGGGGAAATCAACACTTAGATGTCATCAAAACCAACTTCAGGCAGCCAGCAGAAATCCAAACATGGGCAAATCACCAATGTCTACACCGCAGGAGCATCAGTCAACCAATGGACAAAATAACTGATTACACCGTGGGAAACAATCTGTAAAATCATAACAAGATATGGCTAACACTGACAAAATGCATCAGCCGTGAGAGAAAGGAATAAAAGTGGCCGTCCAATAGCAACGTGATAGCATCGCAACACAATAAACCTTCATATATATGTGTATGAGCGTGTGTGTGTGTGTACATATACATATATATACCTTTTGATTAATATGCCATTCCATACAGTCTCTACATGCGCTCATCTTTTTTTGTCTGTGGGTCTCCAAGTTGAATTATCGATTTCCAACCAGCCAATCATGGAGTCTGTGCTCAGGATTAACATGAGAACAAATATAACCTGTTTCTTTCTGACTTTCTCTCTCCTCACCCTCTGGCCCTCCCAGACTCCCCCCCCCACCTCTCTCTCTTTCTGACTCTCTCTTCCTCTGCTCATCTCTCAGCCTCCGCACAACGGCTTTTTGGTAAATCAGCGTCCTAACCCTGCTAACCTTGCTGACTGAGCCTCTGAGAGACTCCAGCTGGTTGTGATGGGCAATCTGCAGCAGAGACCCTCTCCCTCCCTCCCTCCCTCCCTTTGTCTTAGTCTTTCTCCCTCACACATTGTCACTTTCTTGCCCCTTGTCCCTCACCACCTACCATATTTCTCAGACACACACACACACACACACTGATTAACAGGTGAACCACTTCAAGGAAGCAGGCACACTTGACATTTTCACCTTCTCAAACACCCAAAGAAAATTCATCTGAATACCACCTCCAGACTTCATCACAGTCCATTGTGCTCTAGCATTTCTTTTGCATGCCTTCTTACTTTTGTTTCTACCTCTCATGCAGGTAATAATAAACCCCCCCCCCCCACACACACACACACACCCTCGCGCACTGATGGCGAGCATTGCTTCTGCAATTAACACCCAACGTTGCGCAGAAAATCAACACTTGTGCTGCCACTGAGGGGTAAAGTGACATGCGGAGTTGAAGAATGCAACAGCGCCAGCAAACACGGCAGACTGCAACCTCTTTGAGCCCAAGCTACGAATGCCTTAAGCCCTGAAGGCTACTGATTCAGTTGATGTTTCAGCTATCTGTTTGAATGCACAAACGCACATGCACAATCGCAATGTGCCGCGATCTATTTCATTTATCTCCACCTTTATTTTTAATCACAACCTTGTTTATTTAAGCGGTTACACTCCTTTTCAGACCTGCAGACCCAGATGTCAATGAGATCCATTAAAATTAGAGCGTGCGTGGTCGCATCGGAGAGGATCTGGTCGCTCAAAGGAGCCTGGTCAAAACAAAATGCTCCCCCACAACTTTTTATTTCTATTTGTGGCTCCGATGATCGCCATGCTACTACCCCCCCAACCACTCTCTCTCTCTCTTTCCCTCTCTCCACCTCTTCATTTGTAGGTTCCCTCCATCACCACCAGGGGCTTTCCACACCGCGCCGTGCCGAGAGCGGCTTGGCCGTCCCTCTCCCTGCGCTTCTCGAGAAACGGAGACTCCAGACGCGCAGCGCGGCGGCAGACGGGGCGCACAGAGCGTCTGTCCCTCTAAATTCTATCACACAGGGGATGGTATACCTTTCACACCGGGAGCAGCGGCAAGTTGAATAGCCGTGATCGCCTTCCTGTGCAACTTGTCACGGCAGCGGCATTTGTTTCCGCCACCAGGCAACGAAGGTAGGACTTTGGAGCTCTTTTAATTTAATGGGAAAGTTCGCTGCGCCTTGGCTTGGTCTTGTAAAACGGAACTCCACGGGCCTCGCGCAACGCCTTTTGACATCGCACTGCTGGAGTTTGGTGTGGGAGACCGCACGAAGGCATACATAGTGATTTTTGCGTGCTTGTATTTGTGTCCGGGGATGTGTATGATGAGGCAGAACGGTGGCTCGTGCATTGCGCTGAACCTGTTTCATCGGTGTTTAAAGGCTGGACATCACCACCTAACTTGTTGCCACTTGGAACACGAATTAACGGAGGGTCCGTGCAGTCGGCAGTGAGCAATGCGCAGGGGAATAATCGTGATTCTGATCATATTAAATGAATAACTAACGAATAACTAACGTTTTTTTTTTTTTAGATGACTGTGTGATGAGAAATGGTGTCCGACGGGTCAGCTGTGAAATGACTGTGCATTGATTCTTGCGTCGCTTAAAAATGAATGTATGAAAATTGTGAAATCAAATCTCCGTTTTGCAGCAGTTAAGAGTGTGCGCACGCATTTCGTGTGGCACGGAGAGTAGAAATGTAAATCCTCCCAGCGTTAAGCATTTGCAGCCCACCTGTAATCAGGAGCATTTGACGTGTAATTGTGCCGCGGAGCCGAATTGTGGCAGCAACACCGGCGACTTTCAGATCCGAAATTACCGGCGTGTGCAATGACTGCACGCACCTCCTGCACAGCGGGGTGCAGTTTTCCGAGGACTGCAGCCACTTGATGCGCCAACAGGATGCATTTAGGGAAGTTGGATGTGTGCCACTGTGCACTGAAGCCACGTTGCTGAATGACTGAATGCAGACTTCCACGCACAGCACCGTCGTGGCAGTTTTAATAGGAAACAATACACTGAATTCGCATTTATCCGGCTTTGTCATATCCCGACACAGATGCAGCGGTTTGTCTGGGGAAAAAAACCCCTTAAAGCTTCATTATTGAGGATAAATACACATTTCTCTTGTTCTACTGCTGGGCACATATTCGCATAACCGCCAATTAGTCCTTTATGTTCAGTGTTTCAATCATTTTTAATCCTCACGTGGATCTGATCGCCATCCACAGATCAAATTGTTGAACATATCTTGCTGGACCGGAGCCAAATTTCGTGCAACATGCTTTCCCCAGCAGTTTACTGTGCCTTTGAATTCATCTCCCCTCATTCTCATTCCGCAACCTTTCACTGCGATTTGACGCCAATGATATCTGTAAAGTCGATTTTTTTTCTTTTTTTTTTTTTTGTAAATCAACTACCCAAATTATTCGCCTTCCGTGACATTCAGATTTCCTACGGCATCACTTGACATTTGTGTAACTCATGAAACAGTCACAGATGAGACAAACAAATTGCAGCTCAGGCTTTAGTTAGGAAGAAGAAGGGGATCATTGTGCCGTGAATCATGTGGATACGCTGTGTTTCATTTCATGCATCACAACAACAAGACTGATGTAATTCCTTCCATCCCAACTTAATATTTGTTTTGTAGGGAGGCAGACCCTTCATCCCTCTGGTATCCAGATGAAATACAACCTATTCCCAATAGGAGGGCTTGTGTGTGTGTGTGTGTGTGTGTGTGTGTTCTTCATATTGCAGAATATAATTTGTGACCGTGGGGTTACAGTAAAGCTCGGATATTACTGTGTGACCTTGGCCGAGGTTAGAAATGCTCAAGTTGGCTCCTTTAGGGTGTCTGCGTTCTTGACCGAGCGTACGTGCGTGTGCACGCGAGGAGCTGTGTGTGTCTGTGAGCCTGGCCGCACGCCTCAGTTTATCATTTATCCCGAGCTAATTGGTGTTTGAGAAAGTGAGAGAAATGCCTCTATGGTCCCAATAGTCGATCAATGACTTTAATTTTCCAATTAGATCCTGGATCTGTGCAGGAATCAGTCAAAGAGGCAGGACCTCTGGGGGAGGATCATGACCTTTATTGGCCCCATGTTTGGAAAATTGATTTTTGCAGGTCACCATATAGGATGGAAATCGGTGGGCGTGCAGATCAGCGAAGGTTGAGGCAGATTTAAGGCAGAATTCACACTTTCATCAGTTCTTTATTGCATTTTATTCTTTCTGTCTTCAACGACGTTATCGCTGTGATAAAATCAGACCTTGATTTTCTTCGAGCACATATGTTGTTTTTTTGTGAGGTAGAGATATCTAAAGAAATGCTGTGCAAAACCTTCCACAACCACTTAACAGCCAAGAAAGTTAGGAGTCAATTTGTTATTTTTAAAGTTAATCAAAGTGCTTTTTGTGCTTCTGCTGTGCAAATGAGTCAGAGTGCGGCCTGTTGTTTTCTTTTCCCTACATTCAGCACGCCCATCTTACCTACAGCCACCATTATTTCATTGAACAAAGCTCCAAAGAAACATTTTTTTAAGAACAGCTGATGGTGCACACACACGCGCACAGAACGCACATGCATAAGCTGGCAGGGCATACGGAACATAAAACCTGTCCTCTGCAAGGGTGAAAAGGAAAAAAAGGAATAAATCCACCACCTTTTTGTTCATTACAGACGAGTATCTGCTTTGTATCCTGGACTCCTCATTTATTCAGCCGGTGGTCTAACCAGCGTGTACATTACAAGGGCCATGTAGCAGTAACCCAGATGGCAGAATGGGCTGATTGTGATTTATGTACCAAAAGTGAATGCATTACTGTGAGCTTCTGGAGTCAGTGCCAATTCCAAGCAGGCTTTTTTTTTTTTTTTCCCACACACATACAGGCACGCAAATCATAGTTGGCTACATAGAAAAATGGAAGCTTACTTCCATAGAAAACTTTGTTAACACTGATGTGTGCACATACAGCAAAAATTCACTCTCTTCACTGTCTCTCTTCTTTCCTCTCTCTCTTTTTGTCTCACACACACACACACACACACACACACACACACACACACACACACACACACAGCCCTCCTGAAAAATCGTTTGGATGAAGCAGTCCTCCGTTGTGAGACATTGATTACCGTTTACCAAGCTGGAGCATAAATGTGGTGTGTAAAGGAGAGATGGGTTGGACAGACGTGAGAGAGGGAGAGAAAGAGGAGGAGATAGGGAATAGAGAGAGAGAGAGAGAGAGAGGCTGATAGATAGCAGTTCTGTGCCAGTAAAGATGACAGATACGGGGGTAAACCAGGGGATCTTTATGGCTAACAGCGAGGGGACAGATTAGGCCAACTAATTGATCTGGACCTGTGGTTAGGTGCCTGCTTCATTCTTAGCAGGCTCAGCATACTCACTCTCCCTCTCACACACACACACACTTCCACACACACATTTCCACAGTCACACCCCTCACAGCTCACACCTGCTGTCTTGTCGCCGGTCAGGGACGGTGAGCCCTTAGTCACTTCATTACCCCCTCCGGGCAGGGACTGCATCAACCATATTAACTCTTGAGCTCTGTGATGGAATCGCTAGGTAGGAGTAGATAGAGAGCTGAGGGCTGTGGATGGGCTCCATGCTTGATTTTCCAGCCCTGTTTGCACCTGATTTCAAGGAGAGGGTTACAGGCAACACTTTGATCCAACAATTTTAGAGTTCTGGGGCTTTCTGAGGAAACTCGGCTAGTTTTTTGATGCTTTCACTCGTGATGAAACAGGCTACTAATGCATTTTTTTGTCATTGTTGCAGCAGTGTTAGAGGTTAAATTGCTGTGAGACTGTGCTGGAGAAGCCGAGAACTCCTTCCCCGAGTGCTGTCCAAATTATTATCACCACGTTTCATCACCAGTCGTTCAAGTTCAAAAGGGAATGCTCGCCTCCTTGTTGCGAGGTTGGCGCCGTTCTCGCGCGCGTGTAGGCTAAATGTGAAGTCACGCCTAGCAGGCTGTAGCAGGCTTAGCTTAGCATACCTCAGAGTACAGACTGGGAGATTACACCCCTAATAATTACCTCTTCATTAACACAAAATCTGTACCCACACAGACATGTAAATATAAGTGGTTGCTGTTTTTACAGGAATTCCCCTGTCTGGAATTAATAACGTGTCATTTAATACATTTTGAGGTACGTGCTGGCAGATTTAGTTTAGTTTGTACTCTGGGGCTAGACAAGCTGTTTCCCCCTGCTTTCCGTCAGCTAAGATAATCTCCTGCTGGCTCTGTCTTCATACAGTATTTAGCATAGACACGAGAGTGCTATCAATATTCTCGTCTAACTCCCGGCAAAAAGGGTAAAAAAAGTGTATTTCCCAAACGCTCAAACCCCTCTGTGAAGCGTGATGATGCTATTTCTAATTGTCTAAATTCAACTTGATATTTTAGAATCTTTCAGACATTCATAAAAAAAACATTTTGGTGTTTGTTTAAGGAGGTCTATATCCCAGATCAGCCACGGTTAGTCACAGACAAATTCTGCTATTTTTCAATCCAGTTCAAACAGAGCCATGTCGACATTAAAGGCATTTTTATGTTCTTGTGGTGAATCAAATGGGTGCTTTGATGATTTCGTATTTACACATTTTCTCTTAATGATAATCTTTTTAAAAAAAAAACAAAACAAAAAACTGGGAGAACATTGCACCGGTTACATCCACATTTTTAAAGATTTCAAGCATGATACTGTAACTCTCAACCAAAACAACAAAGAGCTAAGCAGCTAGAAGAGAAAATGGGCACTAACAAGATTCAGACAGCTGCTGAGTCCATCTGTCCTTATGAAGCAGTGAAATCTGTTGATGTGGGATCAGTCTCTTCCACCATTGGAAGCCAAGGGGTGACTATACTGAATGGAGAGCTCAGATGAAATCTGCTTTCATGCTTTCAAATGTACAGGAAATGAAATCATCCAAGTTCCTTTAGGCTGTGACTCAAAGATGGCACTTCTAGGCAAACAAATGCAGTCGCTGCACTGCACTTAAAGGAAAACCGAAAGTATGTCTGGTTCAAGAGAACAGGAAATCTCAATGCAAAGCCTTGACATTCAGCCCCTTGATTGTCTGGGTGTGCTTGTTTTAATTACGGTAGCTAAACATGTGTTAGACTCACAACGACACGTAATGTGAGTTTTCATGGTGCTGCACCTTTTTACATAGCCAGGAATAACAAAATCCGCTTTCAGACACAATTAAGAGCCATTATTGATTGCGAGGATGAACATATTACACTTGCTGTACAGCCTACTGTTGACGGGTAAAGAAAGAGGCGCTTCATGTTCAGCTCTCCTAGTGTGCTGTTGTTTGTTCCTCTGTCTTTCCATCTAATGTGCACGATTTCCTGGAGGCAGGATTCCATCTCTGGTTACGGGATCCAGGTAGTCAATCTGCCTTCTGTAGCTGGTCTGCAGGCCCAGGATTGTGCCTCTTGCACTGGAGTGGGAAGAACAACTGCTTTGTAAACAGGCAGTTCTTCACCTGGATGTCACGGTTCACAAAGACTCCTCCTCGGAGTCTGGCATAACCCCACTGGCAGAGCTTATGCGGTGGTGTATTTCTGCGTCAGTGTCGGCTTTGGAGGGATGAAGGCTGCCAAGGTAGGGAAAGTCATCCACATTTTGGAGGATGAAATATTTGATGTGTATTCAGACACACAAAAGGCAGCGAATCGCCGCACACATACGCGCTCCTGCGCACCCGCGCGCACGCGTTTGCGGGGATTTTTCATTTTTTGCGTGCAAGAGATTAAAATGAACAAAGGATTAGAGGTGATGTGAAAAGGAATAAGTTATTATCATATTGTTTTGTTTGCTCTTCTCAGATTTATGCATGCAACCCAGTGTGAGACGAGGCTTTGGGGTCATTTTAATAAGTAAACAGTCTACATTCAATAGTAGTTAATTTTTTTTTTTTCTCTCTGCTCGGCAAGTGACTGTAATGTCAGTAAATATGATTTTCAGTCTGTTTGACAGGGGAGGCTCATGTTTTTTCAGCTCTTGTCTCATCCATGATTATCTACTGGCAGTATAAGGTGACATTTTTGCAGACTGAGGATGCTCATTGACAACGAGTGTCCCTGAAATGAGATTTATGATGGGCTGTCAGTTTCAAAGACTTGCAGAGTGACTCAGGTAGAGCCACGATAAAAAGGACCGCTCTCTGTGCAGTTTAGCCGTCCTGCAAACTAGACCGTGAAACCCTTCATTATTAAAATAAGCCTACTTAATAGTGGTTTACTACAGCAAACGCACACGAGTGCCAGATCTTTCACCTTTGCGGAGTATTCCCTGTGTTTTTACATTTCATCAGTTTTTAAAAATCAATTTTATGTTCATCTAGTAAACATAAAAGTGCGGCATCGTGGCACGGTATTTAGAGTGGCTGCTCAGAGAAAGAGGACTGCACACTCCTGGGTTTCCTCCAGCTGTCCCAGTTACCTGCCACGGTTCACAATAACGCATGTTAGGTTGATTGGAGATCACAGATTGCCCGTTGATGTGAATGGCAGCGCACGCGAGCGTCTATCTGTCTCAGTCCATCTGTGAACTGGCAACTTGTCAAGGGTATTTTCCAGCCTTCTGTACAATCTATGCTGGGACCAGCTCCAGCACCTTGTGACCCCGAGTAGGACTAAGCCAAGATGAGACAATGGATGACTGAGCAAACATCAATACGGAATTTGTATATTTGTTAAAATTCCACTCCAAAGCTTTTCATTCAGTGTCTGGTAATTCAGACACAGTTGGCTCCTGCGAGTGGCTAATACGAGCTTTGGCTACTTTTCTTTGTCTTTGTATTTCTCTATCTGCCCCCTCCCTGTCCTGCTCTTTCTCATTGCTCTCTGACATTTTAATCTCGTGGCTGATAAATAGTTCCATTATAATGATGTTTGGTATGTAACATGGAACTGATCGCAAAAACATAGCGCTCTTCTCTCTGTCTGGTTTGTCAGGAGGTCCATAGCCTGGCGAATGACAGCTCAGAATTGAATGAGTAAACATGCAGTAATATATAGGACTCATAATGTTGCTGTAAAGTAAAATAGATATTGCTGTGTAGTGTCTAATTCACTAGTTGTTAAAACAGTGGTCAATTTATTGCACTGTCATAAAATAGCAAACATATCAATTTCTTTATAGACTGCAGCAGTAGCTCTTTTCCACTTTCTGCTCTGCAGCTTTGAAAATGGGACATGATAAATAGTATTGCTAACATTATAATAAGCATTTGCATAATGCAGGGCTCGCAGAGTTATGATATTACACTAACTCTTGCACTGTTATAATCTGTAACAGGAGCAGTGTATCTGGACTGACAGAGAACAGCAGGTGTGTGGTAAGTGGCAGCTTTTAGAAATGTGTCTGCAGTCTGCATGGGTATCACTTCCTCCGGGCAAAGTAATAACACTTATTACAGCCCTTTTAGGGACTCCTTGGGAGTGGAACTAAGTTGTTTTCCAATGTGATGCAGTTGGCACCTTGCAAAGGCATAATAGAAAAGACATCCTTAAATAATTGTGGTTAAAGTGATGCTGTGCCGTTGGTCCAAACACGAGCCCCTTATAAACTATGATATGATGCAAGAATTACAAGTTTGATTGTGCAGTGGAATTTTCCACTGTGGGAACAGATGATTGACTAGGTTAGGTATGAGTGCATGGTCTGGTGGTATAAAATACTCCTTGATGCTCTTTGGTCTTACTGCCACCCAGTAGCACACACACACGCACACACACACACACACACACACACACACACACACACATACAAACACCAAAAAGGATCAAAATTTTAAAGTTTTTATGTGTTTGCTGAATTATGCATCGAGAACACACTCTTGGGGATAGTTGTACGGTCTTGCTAATGGTATTAGCTTTTGCTGGGTAAAGCATGCATACACACACTCAAAAACAGGCGCGCACACAACTACATGCGCACAGTTGCGTGCATCAGCATGCACGCACGTACGCACAGATGCATCATACACATTTAGAGTGATGCAGCGTGCCCGTGTGCTGAAAGGTTCAAACGTTTTTTCCCTCGTGAAAACATTTCCTACTTGGGTAAAGACTTGGGAACTCGAGCATGCAGTGGTGGACCAGTTTGAACTCTATTGAACTCTGTTGCTTCAGACTGCCTTAAACTGGCATACACATGCAAGAAACATCTCCACAGTCATCAACATGAGTCTTTATTTTTAAAAAAAAATCAGCGTTCGTAGTCCCCTTGCAGCCCATTCAGGTTCCTGTGTGTAATGGCACATGATGATGGTAACATGAACCAAGGTCAGTCTGCATGTATAACCACCCTGCATTACAGATTAGGTTCAGGAGTCCATCAATTGAGCCGTCTGTGTTGGACGACAAAGCCTTCAGCTCAGCATTGCAGGCAAAATACCTGATAAAGTTGAGTTATGGCTTATTTTTCATTTCAATGGAAAGAAGGATAATCTTCACAATACCTCATAATGGAGTGGATTCAATAATATCCTCCAGCCATGTAACAGAGAGGGCATGAAAAAAATCTATGTTGTTAAGAAATCATGACACTATGACATAATCCTCTTGCCCCCCTTGGAAACAGACAATGAGAAACTTGCATAAAACTCAAATATCACTTATTCAGTGGCATCCCAATGCTCCAATTGTGCTGTGAGCATTTGGTGTCACGGGTGCCTGTGAAAATCAATGCCACGAGCTGGCTGAAATGCCATCAAAATGAAATTAAAAGTACTGGAAAGTGGTGTGTGTGTGTGTGTGTGTGTGTGTGTGTGTGTGTGTGTGATGTGGAAACATTTTGGTGGTTTTTGCATTGCAGTTGGAGATGCTGTGCGCGCCAGTCTTGCCTTTCTTCAAGTCAAGGATTTTTAAGATAAAAATCCTCAGCTCTAACATCTGGACATGTTCTAACAATGCAGCCCGGTTTATAAAGTGGCCTTTTCTTTCGTATGTTTGTCTACTATCTGTCTCTGTGTTCTTTGTCTCACTCTGTCTTTCTTGCACTCAGTCTCTCTCCATCTCCTCTATGACTCAATTCATAATTCTTTTTCAGTTCTCCCTCTTTTCCCTCTGTCTGGTTCTGTGGTTCAAAGCGGCTCAGTGGTTAGAATTGCGGCCATACATCAAGACAAGTTTGATTATACTTCTGTCTTTGAGGAGTTTACACATTCCCTCCCTGTGTGCGTAGATTTCCTGCGAGTGCTCCACTTTCTTCACACAGTCCAAAGACATCCAGGTTAGATGAAGGGAATTGTCAAGTTCCCTGTAGGTATGCATGTATTTTTCTGTCTTCATCTGGTAGCCCAATGCATGCTGGGATAGGCTCCAGCCCCACAAATCCTGCACAGTATAACCTCCTCTAGCATATGGATGGATGGAGGTTGTTTCTGCCTCCCCCTTCTTAGTTCTTTTGGTCCCTTGCAACAACCTGCAACATTTCTAACAGTCTCAGCTCTGCTGAGCCCAGACCATCATTTGTCTGCTTAATGACCACTGAGGTGCCATGTTGAGTCATAGTGATGACATATTAAGGTTTATTCCACTGTCCAATTTAAGCCCTGGTGAAAGAGCATGGCCCATAATTTCTTCTTCCATTTAACCACTGCAGGCTTCTCCCTCCTCCCCCTGACATTCTCAAATAAAAATGTAAAGGTCTTACCAGAGTTGTGTGTGTGTGTACTTGATGCCATAGTTTCTGAAAAAAAAAAAAAAAAAAGTCAAAATTGATTCATCTAAAATTTTAATGGCAGCATTAGCATTTTAAGATCATCAGGCGTCCAGAGCTGTAAACATGAGAACCATCGCGAATTAGCATGTTTTTACATGCTACAGTTATTTATTATATACGGTATAAAGTCATTCAACCAATAAACGTGAATTACCATATTAATTGGTGTAGTATGAGCAGGATAACATTAACTGTAAATGTACCATCACTCTGCTTCTTGGTGAAAAAACCTGGATCGGTTTGAATTTGATACATTTCTTGAAACAGTGACGCATGAATTTATTTTATCTCAGCTGCTTTTTGAAGACCACGCTGCAAGTTAACGTCTGCTGTGTTGTTGATCGGTCGGCCATGACTGCATTCACTAGTTCCGAGCAAAAATGAATGTTTTCATCCTTCACTTAGGTTTCACAAATATCCAAAAGATGAGATCAAATATTTTGAACATACTGATTTAAAGTTGTAAACTTTATTAAACCAAGCATCAAAATATGATGTTACAGTATGGTCATTTTAAATGTCACACGTGCTTTCAGTGTCATTGTTTAATATTAGCCAAAAAGTATACAGTTAAATAACATCAGTGAAACATTTTCAAGAGATTTGACCCTTCTGTGGTTTGTGTCAGGAGAGCTGGTACAAACGTGGCAGTCGAAGATCAAAACCAAAAATAATGACGGGCTAGATGTGACTCCTGAGCTCTGAAAACAATATGTCGCCTTTTACAGCTGACTATCACTTGTGTTATAACGCTGGATTAAATCACAGTCTTATTATAAACTGTTTATTATCCTCCCATATTCAGCATCCCTGTTGCTAAGACTACTGCGTCCTGCCGCATGTAACACAATAATATGCAGCTCAGCTGGGAAGGTTGCATTAGCTTTAGCATGTGAGTGCGATCTATAGATGAGTGTATATTATAAAGGGCAGTAATGCTTGCGTGTGTACTGTTTTCAGCAGGGTGAACAGAAAGCACGGGGGCATTTTAAAGATTACGTTTAGGGAAGGTATGCGGCAGGGAGGAGGGCTGAAAGTTACCCAAAAATTAAGTTATCCATTTAACCAACTGGATTGTTCATAGAAAAATAATGAAGGAAGAGAGGCGATGAAAGAGGCGGAGGAGAGGATAACTTAAGAGAAATGTGTGTGTTTTTTTATGTGGGTTCGCTGGACTGTTTAATATATGCCTAATCTCCCCATTAGTGCCTGCTTTGGGACTTTCTGCAGTATTAGAAAAAGGATGCTAAGAACCCAATTTTCAACATTTCAAATTCTAATGTAGATATAATGCAAAAGCAGTTCAAACAGCAACACTGGCTGCTCTGGAGAGTCGTACACGGGAGCAATTGCTTTTTTCCTCCCCCTCTCTCTTGTGCTCTGTCTTACCTTGTCTAAAAATGGTCTCATTTTTACAAATGTGCAAATAGGAATGCAAATATAAGAGGGGGAAAAAAGAGAAATAAGAAAGTACTATGAGGAGAAAAAACAGTATAATTAAAGAAAATGATGAGTAGCACACAGCGTGGGAGAAACATATTTAAAACAATCACCCGAGCCATCATTAACATGATACATATTGTGCGTTTTAAAGGGTGATGCTGGGTTACAGGAGTTACAAACTTTACAGGCTGACTCCTTCAACTGTGCAACTACAAACCTGCTGAAAAATCACAAAGACGTTGCGAGCCTCAAGGTCGCAGTCAGTCAATCTGTGCATCAGCACCTCTACTCTTAGCGGCTACGAAAAACAAATCTGAGAAGAGGAAAAGACACAGACAACGCCATAAGCATCAGATTGGATCATGTACTGCATGACACCCTCAAGAGTATATTCCCGTCTCAGATTTGCAATCCTACAAAAACCTTAAATCTCTCAGAGGCTCATCCAACAAAGTTAGTAAGGTTACAAAGCAGATCTGCCAAGGCGATTTGAAAAGTTCCCTCTCCAGTGAGCTGAGGCTCTTTTCACAGACTAGAGTGTTGACTAGACTCTAAAACATAGATAAGTTGAGCTTTTAGATGAAGATTCATGGCAGTCTGATTTGAAATATCTTTGAACATCTCCCACGGTTGTGCCATTTTGGCAGGAATGTACTCCCGTACTGGGAACAACACAGCCTTGGTTGTCTTTAGTGCGCCATGTATATTACATGGTACTTCAACTGATATTTATATACGGTGATGTGAAAACACCACTTGGCTGAAAAGCTTAATAGGGAGTGTGTGTGTGTGTGTGTGCGTGTGTGTGTGTGTCGTACTCTCGAACGGCCTCTTGAACTGGATGGTGGTTGGCTGGAAATTAGAGAAGTGAGCGACTGACACAATCTTACCACAGTGGCGCCTGCAACCGCACAATAGCAGTTCCATTTTAATTGCAGACCAGAAGTGCAATCTGCAATTTTGTGCACAGTGCATGTATTTATATTGCAACACGAGTGCTCATTTAACAAAATTGTGGGACACCATGCGGGATCACATCCGAATGAGCAAGTGCATATGCCTCTGACAGCACCAGTGATTATGACTGTGCCGGTTTAATTCACTGAACATCCACAAGAAATTACAAGCTTCACTGGGTTACGTGGTGCAAGTGTTTGGGTGTTTTTCTTTTTTATGTATTGTTTACACATTGCTGAATTTGCCGTGCTAACAGTATCTGTCTCCGAGAATTTATGATATGAAGATGTCACATCTGTTTTTAATGGTGCACAGCTGCATGCACACATATCACTAATCCGGGGACACGCTGGGATTTGTACTGATAATACATATCTTTGCAAAGATTAAACCGCTGTGCGTGCAAGTGTCAGTGTGTGTTGTGTGTGTATGTTTGCGCGCACACAGGAGTTACTACAGTCCCGGGCTTGTGTCTCCTCTTTGTTTCTGCGGCATAATGGGCTTTGTAAGATAATACCCAAGAGACATAACAATACTTCTGAGCTAGGGGATTGTGAAGCCGCCCCAGTTCGCAGCACCGCTTTGGCTCCAAGCTTCAGCTATGATTGGAAAACCAGCGAAACCTGGATTTACCGGCAAATGATATTAATCGCTGCCGTGGTCCCCTTCACTTTATCATCTCCTCTCTTTTCAATCACTTTGCCCACAGTTTCTAAGCTATTTTCTCTGTAGGCTACCTTCTCTTTCACTCCTACAATGGCACTCAGTGTCAAAATACTTCCATTCTCTGCAATGTTTATCTTCATTGCAGCAACAAAGAGAGACCTTGGTGGGATTCGGCTGTATAGCTACTAGCAGTAGACAATTTTCTCTTCCAAACCCATTAATATAGGCCCATAGCTTTTTTCCTTTTTAAAATCGCCATTGTTGATGAGGAGTCATATTCATCTTGCATATTATTGTCAGAAATCCCAATAATGACGCTCCTCATTATCACAATGGACTTGGCTTTCTGTGGCTAATGTTTGAATAGGCTTTTACAAACAGTCAGGTATGGTCTATGGTCAAACTAACTAGCCGCAATCAGCAGCATATTGCTCTCAACATGAAATAATGACAAAGCCCCCACATTTCCACACAGCAAGCCAGCCTATTCTTCTGAGCAGTTGGTCAATAGATAAACAGCAGTTAGCTGCAGCAAACCAGCTGTTAGAGTTGCTAAGTCGAAGATAATTCAAAGAGAGCTCCCAGTGCTGACGGGAAAATGAGCAGTTACTACTATTACTGAATAAGTTCTTGTTCCAATCGATTCTCTGTTTGTCTGCTTAGCTAAATAGGCAATTTCTTAGTTTTAAATTTGTTTTTCTGGCCAATATTTCCCGACCAGGGGCAGGTATTGTTCATTTTTAGTAAACTAAGTTAACCTTTTATGACGGTTGTTCTCTGGTAGATCGCTCAGCTTGTATCTGTGAGGTGTGTTACAACATTAAGATGGCTGAACAATGTAGAGGTCTGTCTTTTGAAGTAGGGCTCATAGGCTTTCAGTGGCAGAGCTAAATATGTATAAATAGCCAGACATTTGCTGTACGCTGAAGTTTGAGCAGTGTCTCGTCCAAGAGACGGCTCAAATTTGGGGGCGTTATCGAGCTCTGGAGACCCAGATCCAGTTTTATGTCCTTTTTCATACGCTGTTTCAGTGAAATGATCTAAGTTTAAAAGTGGCAAAGTGGTCCTTTAATTGGCGATTTCATTTACAGCTGGTGAAGTGGCTTTCAAATTTTAAAGAGTGCTGTTGAACTGTGTTGTGCTACACCACTGTTAAACAGCACTCTTTATTCTGTTATTCAGCTGGGGGGAAAGAAACAACAACAACAAAAAAAAAAAAACAAAATAGAAAATCATGTAGGCAAATCAGTTTTGCCTCCAGTTTTAAAGTGAAAGTTTGTCATTAGGTATGCTTTTCTTTGCTGTTTGAAGCCTTTTTTTATATAGCCTTTTTATGGCCTGTGGTGCAACTGTGTTTAGTTTATTCGTGGAAACATTTTCATAAACACAGCTGGGGAATAGGATTGGCGTTATCTGAAAAGGTCCTCGCTAAGTTTTGGTTGCACTTCTGCGTCTCACTTAAAGTGTTCGTCACAATCGCTGACTCTTTTGCTCTCGCTATAATATTTATTAATTGCTAAAATGTTTTATTTGATTCGCCCAGCGTGGACTTAAAACCGCGCGGTCACATCGCACCCGTTTGGACCGCAGAGCTGCTAATATTTCATCCGTTTTCAGTTCTGCCGTCCAGTCCCATTTAATTATTCATGTAATTTTATCACTCGCAAGTATGAGTAAAGCCTTGTCACTTGTGACAAATAAATGTTGAATATACCAGTGAAACTCGCCTCAGACAACTCCAGGAATAAATGATGGTTCTGACAGCGGAGTATATCAGGCCCTCCTGGTGATTGCTTTGGTATGGGAGACGTTACACTATAGAAGACATTGAAATAGATAGCATAATTCTTTTTTGTGAGGGATGGACTGTTTATTAGAGATCTATCAAGTGAGATGCGGTATTGCCCTGTAACTCTACAGTACCTGTGTATTTATTGCCCTCGCGCGATGCCTCCAGAAGCCCTGTAATAGAACTGATAAACAGGACAATTATGCTCGAAGCTCCTTTAGCTTGTATTGATAAGGACATTTGGCACTAAAGCATAAACTACCTGCCCTTCATTTCTTCTGACAGGTTATAGTTTAGTATGCTCCATAATCTTCCAGCAGTTAATTTTACATCCAGCCCGTCGCTCCCTCAGCCAGTCCGTTTGCTTATCCAGCCAATTAAGACCGACTAACCCTTCAGTCCATTTTGCCGTTCCGTCTACGTTTCATTTTCATCCGCGTGTTTGTCAGCCATCAAGTCTGCGGTTCATGCCCCAAGTGTTTTTGGGTTTTTTTTTTTTTAAACAATTCAGCCACACAGCCTTCCCCTCATCCACTTATCCGTCGCTGTCCCTCTAAATCTGTTGCCAAAAAGTGGGTCTGTGGCCAACATTGACAGCTCACAGTCCTGTTTTGAGTCAATGCTTTCAAGTGTACAAAGTCTGTCAGGAACTCATTTTGCTTCACAAGTCTCACAACTGAAAACTCCCTTTCCTCCCTCTCCAGCTCAGGCATATATACTGTATGTCACATGCGTCTCAGTTCAGCTTTCGGCAACCATTGAGAGATGGCAGACAAACAGTAGAGGTGGCGGCTGACATTTTCAACCGCTCTGTCACAATTTCCAAGTTTATGTATAATTTCAAGCTGAAGCTGCCGCACTACCTGCAAGGACTGTTTCAGCAGTGTGCTTGCCGTCTACTTGCTAACTAGCTAATCTGTCTTCATTTGTTAGGTGTTTCTAAAAGCAGAGCTAGCACGTTCCCCGCTGAATCTTCTCCCGGGCTCCCAAGCTTCTTGCTTCTCTGATCACGATTGGTCAAAGTGCTTGACTGTCCAACTCTGCCGTTTCCCCATCTGTAAGCACAGTTGTTTAAATTAGGCAGAACATGTAAAGTTGTAACAGAGGAAACGTTTTTGACTTTCTCGTGCTAGCATGTTTGTGCCGTGCACTTTGTGATGCGAACGCTCATCTTCAACAGTGTGCACCGCGCCAGCTTTAAAATGGTAATCCTGGTTTGGAAATATGAGAGGCCTTTCAGGGAAATGTTGTCGGGCCGGGCCTGTGGCCCAACAGAAAAAACAAAAAAACAAAAACAAAACCCATGCTCTTTGTTTCAACACTCATTTGAATTAGAAATGATACCCTCCTCTTGAATCGACTGAATTCGAAATTGTATTGGCCACCTACTCTGACTTACATAGACTTCAAAGAGCATATTTGTCTGAATGGCTCCCAAGCTCAAAACTCTCAAGTGAAGCAGCATAATTTTTGCTTATTATCCCCCATACTCTTCCTTTGCAGTGTTACGGGTGGGGATATGATTTGACAGACAGGTTCCAGCTGTACGAGTCTTTGCCCTCCTACCTGCATACTTATGGGGGATTATGTGGCATCGCGGGCTTTATATAAAGTCTCAGTAATGGATTCTCAACTCTGTATATGCGTGTGTTTGTGTGTGTGCTTTTGAGAGTGTTTGATGCAAAAAACAATGAATCCCACTGTATTTGTGTGTGTGCGCGCACCTGGGTCTTTGTGATGTCTGAAAGGTTTTGGTGTCCACAGCGACTGGTCTGTCAGTCTGAATGACAACTGTCCATGCACCTGTCACAGTCCTTTGGATATGCTCGCCATTGCTAGCAAGATAAAACCCCAGAGTAACTCAGGGTCCTTTTTGTTTGTGTGTAGTGTTAATAACACACTGATGACAGTTCAGGAAGACTCTGTGACCTGCTCTTTTGTGAGTGTGTGTGTGTGTGTGTGTGGGACTGCGCATCTCCACGAGGACATTTTGCCTGCCTTTCTGCCCAGCATGCCTAAATCCTAACACTCTGGGCTGCACAGAGTAGGTTGTACTGAAGCCAGGTGCATACTAAAGAGGCAAACATGTTCCAGATATTGAAACGGCCTCCAACTGCTCACGACAACAGGTGGTGAAATTCATCTCACCTATCTGGAAATTAGAAATATAGATTTTGCAGTTTTGCAGCTATGGGGAAAAGGAAGTTATCAGCAGCGGTGTGATGGAGAAACTGTCCCCTGGTTCGTTCTAGTCATGTTTCAACATATAAAAGGTGGAGGTGGCAGATGGGGAGAAAGTAGGACTGATGGAAAAGAGAGTAAGGGAGCTGAAGGTGAAATGACAAAGTGAAGTGTACAGTAAATGTCACCTGCAGGCTGCTAGAGCTGCTGCGGATTAGAGGAAGACCATTTTAAACCGCCATAGTCAACATCCCCTGCACATGATGAGATTGATCATGTTGATTCTGAGGATAATCTGGGTCCAACTGTGTTTGCTCAGTATGATTTCTATACAATGCCTGTTGTAACTGGTGCTCTCTGCATGCCAAGAATACGGGAAGCTACTAAGGAGCCTTGGCTGTAGATTTCACTCAGGATATTATTGATTTGTTATTTTTTTATAGCAAGGTAAAGGTGCAATAATGTGCACACCCAAAAACAAAGCAAGGGCAAAGTATAGCAGGAAGTATTTGAAGAGCTCTTACCTGCTCTTCAAACAGAAGTTGTATCAAGAGGGAGCGACTGTAGGTTTTTTGTTTTTTGGGTTTTTTTTTTTTTTTTTTTCAAGATTGCCGCTCAGGAAAAAAATAGAGGAAGTGTAAGCAAGCATGTTGTGAACAAACAGACAGGAAGCAGAAGTGACGCTTCCTTTCCAGCAGTGGCATCGACCCTACACTGGTGTCGACGAAACCTAAACATTGATCATAAAACTCGAATAATGCACCGTGATTGCAGTGCCCTCGCACATTTGTTGAGGAAACGGCATAACTTTAAGGAGCGGGATCAACAAAAGATTACGTAAACAAGCCACGGGGACTTTCGAAGCTCAAGGCGGGACTTTGAGTTTTATGACCTGGATAACAGTGAAGCTGCAAGTCTTAAAATCCTTCATCAACCGCTTGTTTCGTTACTTCTAGGGCATCGGAAGAGGTCTACATCAAAAAGATTAAGAACGTACTTTTGAAATTAGCACACCAACTGTTGGTTGGTCTGCCGGTTATTCTTTGAAGCCCAGTGCCCAGATGTTTGCCATGAGAGAGAAAAAAAAGTTCCCTCGTTCCTTCTGTTCAACAAAACCATATGTCTAACAGCCTTAATGTGGACATTTCTAGAAATTTTCTCATCTTACCTCATCCTTTCCCTGATTAATACAAACATATATGTATTGTGAATGTATTGGGATCCATTATCTGTCTCCCATTAACAATCTCTTATTCCCATTTCCTATTTCTTGAGTGCTGGCAGTGAGAACCTTTATGAATCATTGGTTGTTAATGGGACATTGACTATTCCAGTCACAGCAGGCGTGAGGGAAGGGGGCAGCTGGGAGTCCCAGGGGGACTCAGACCCGTGGCAGATCCATTATTCATGGTTCACCGTGGGCTTGTAGCGAACACTGACACCCGACCTGCCTAAATCAAACAGGGCCAGTGAGTTTAATGCCCCTTGGGAAATGCGAGGCTCAGGTAAAGGTGGGGGTGAACGGTGGAGGGTGGGGGGGGGGGAGTTGGGTTGATGGTGAGGGTCAGATCAGAAAGGACATGAAGGAGGGGTGAAGAGGAAGAGAAGGAATAGCCCCTCTCCTTACTCCGCTGACTCTTGGTTGAAAGCTGTCAGCACAGTAGCCGCTGCCTATATCCCTCTGCTGTGCATTGCTACTTTCCTCTTTCTTTCTTTTTTTTCTTTGTCAACATAACTGTTGCACTCTGGTGTCACAAGTCTAATCATAAAAGCTTATGCTGCATTTCCATAATGGCGTACAAAAGCTTTTTTTTGTGAATCACCTTGCGCAACGACTTCTGTCTAGTGCTGATAAACTTTACGTTAACTTTCCCTTTGAAATTCAGTGGAGAAATGTAAGGTTACGTAAAGGGAACTGAATGTTTTGATGTCCTATTTGTGCTTTGCTAAACTCTTAATGAAACATTAAATGCGCGCCGCTGCAGACACAGTACAGGCACTGTGTCTGCACATGCACATGTACTGAAGCGGATTTAAATGAACCCTTTGTCCACACTTGCTTTTTTTTTTTTGTAAGAATTAAAGATCCCAATCTCATCCAGACCTGAAAGAAAGACTCTATGAATAACAGTCTATGCTGGAAATGAGATGTGACAAGGAGGAGTCTGGTTTTGGGAAGGGTTTGCAGCGACTACACTGAAGGATCAGTAAGCTCTCGGAGTTTGTGTTAAAATGATGTAAGGGAAATCAGTGAGACCTCACCGGTGTCCTCTCTGTGTCATTGCTATGCAGGAGAGTTAGTAGTAAGGCTCCATTCAGCCCCCCGAGCCAGAAGGTGACACTGTATTGAAGCCAAGCGCTAAATACCCAACAGAGACTGATTGCCTTGCATACAGCAGGATTAGGATGAGTTAAAATCACAGAAAACCTGAGAAAAGAAAAGAAAAAATCCCCCCACTGCAAGCAAATGCTCTTTGAACCTACATCTCATTAAACGTGCTCGTGCACAATGGCAAAAAATATCTACATCATCTTCAGTCATCTGGTACAGTACGAGGGTTCAGTGGCTTCATGAAATAAAAGCAAAGTGTAAATCATAACAGAGGCCATCTTCTTTGAATTAATTCCCTACTCTCGTTGTTACTGAGCTGGAAAAAAAAACCCTTACCAGCAAACGCCCTTTAGATAAATTTTCCCTTGATAACTTCTGCCCCCGATGTAACAGGTCATTACCGCCTTGTTTGTGCATGTCTGGTTTTTCCTTGAGTAATTGTATAAAATCAGTGGACCTAATATTGTTTTATTTATGCTCCGTTTAGATATGGAATCTAATGAATCCAGAGACTGTTTTACTGTGTTCGTACATGACGCACAACTCATTTCCCGCAGACAAAGAGCCCCTGAAGTCCCTTGTAATTATCCACAGAGATGTTGAGTTCGTGGCTGCCGTGTTTATCTACTTCAGCTCGACACATCCCATGGGCAGCCCCTTCCTGTTCTCCCTGCAAACTCCTCAGCGCTGCGCAGCATTTTCTTTGATCTCGCTGCGTTGTTAATCTAAGTCAAATTTTCTGAGTTTGCTAATTAGATAATCATTAGCTTCCACATAAATTGACACTGCAATCAATAGTCAAAGCGCTCGGCAGTAATGCAAGCGGCAAAGACAAACAAGCACGTGTGCTGTAGATGGAGTGTGTTAGCATTAGCCGTTTAGCGCCCGCACTTGTGAATTCTTCATTTGATGTATTTTTAAAGTGCCGAAGGTGTGAAGAATGTGTTTATGCTTTGTGTCTACAAGGCGGTAAGTAAGAACATGGCTCGTCAGAGGAGCACGCTCTTCTTTGTCTGTTCTGTCTTGCCAAATGTTCGGGCCTTCTGACGTGCACGTTCTGGGGTATTTTTTGGGAAGATAGCCAGAGGCACTCGACGTTCCATCAAATCTGCAGTGTCACTTCAGTGAGCCCGTCACTGCATTAGCTATGTTGCTTCTGCTAAATATGCTTTATTGAACATGTGGCAGTTTTGCGAGTTTCAAATCAGACCCAGCCAAGAAAAGTGCCTTTAATTTCAACTTTCTTCTAAGTGTTGAAAGGCTCCCATAATCTATGCAGATATGCAGCTGCAACTGAAACACAAAAGGCTGGAAAAGAAGGGAAAAGCAATCAGTATATCAATCAAAGTTGAAAGGAGTGGGGTTTCTTTCTTTTTTCGAGCAGATTCAGATAAAAATGTTTGATCTGGTAGGTTCGCAATCCCACACAACAAATTGCCATGATGAGGGACAAATTATCTTACATGGAACCAGGGAGGGTAATTTTCGAGCAATTTTGGCTTCGTTGACTAGAGGTCAGTGTTTAGACAGACAGAACAAGGCAAAAAAGATTGCAGTAGTGGCGGCCAGGTGCTCAAATCTCTGCTTCGGCCAAGGATTATCAGTCATAAAAAACATAAAAGAATATGGATTTGCATGTCCTTTTTTGTTTGTTTATTTTATCTTTGTCTCCCCTCCTTCTGTTTTTCTGCAGCTTCTCACTTCTGCCTCTTTCCATCCATTGCCAAGCCTCAGATTAATGCATTTGACAAACCACTGAGCAAGAAAGGGCATTAATAGCTACTCAAAGCAGAGAGCTATCATGGGAACCCTTGTTGTGAGAAAATTACGCATCTTCAAACCCGCAAGGCGGTATGCAGGGATAACAGAGCGCTTCTACACACTGTTTTCTAAACACTCTCTTGGCCAAGCCTGAAAAGAGAGAGGCGGGAGAGACTTCATCTGGCAAGACAAGGCAAGGCGAGCCGAAGGGGGGGGGGGGTCTGTTCCCTGGATGCATGGGTATAGGCCTCTGCTTCTGACACAGCCAGTCCACAAAGGCCTAATCACCAAATGACATGATGATCCAGCTTACAGTGGCAGACTAACAATGAAAACTGCGCTCCATTCCTTCAAATACACCATGGGTCTCAAAGAAAGTGCATTTTCGTGTGCACACACACACACACACACACACACACGAACACATGCACGCATGTGCATGCACGTGTGCTCGGGCTTAATTGTTACATTTCTTTATGCATCTGGCTGAATGCAAAATATAAACACTTGCATGATTCTCATGTGGTTAATTTGCATAAACTTGAGAGTGTTTTCGCTGTTTGATGTTATTCTCCACCACTGCTCTTGACAAATGACCACAAAAAGGCTGCAGTGTTTACTGGCGTCTAAATACATAGTGTGTTTTGACAACTGTATGACCTTCAGTACGTTGTCCTCTGGTGTTTTCTAGCAGCATAGACGCTAAAGACTGGAGGTGGAGAGAACACACATTTAGTTCCAGCCTTTGAACAAAAATAATGATCAAAATGATTAAAAAAACAAAACAAAAAAAAACCCCAACTTATTTCCAAATGCGTGACACATTCAAGGGAATGGCGAGAATGCAGTTAGCTAATTAGCTTTCAAAATAAGAACTCGGCAAAACAAAACACTGTCCCCTTCCTACCCCCGGTAATTTTGAAACAGGTTTGCGAGCTTCCCATTTCTACTTCTCTCTCCATTGATGCAAGACCTCAGATAGTGTTAAAGCTTGTGTATATCTCGACACTGTGGGTGCAGCTTTGCCTTTTCTTCAAGCAAATCATGGCAACGAAGGGTTTGCTCACAAGCGCAATTATCAGATATTAGCTCACTTTGTTTTCCATAGGATTTGGTGGCACAGTCCCAGCTGAAACGCTGTTTGTTCCTTGCTATTTGGCGTGAAAAATAATAAACGCATTGTCAATACAGGGAGCTGTGTGAGTGATGCTGTCAGTGTCTAAAACAACCGCCCACCAGCAAAAAATGAAATATATAAATACGCCGATATCTACTTAATTCTGTTTCATGTAGCTGCCTGCACTTCCAATCAGAACAAGTGAACAACGCAGGGAAAAGATACATTTCTCATTACTAACCGAGCAGGAATTAAGCAGTCCATTTAGATTCTGCAGCACACAATTTATGACCAATGCCAATGTTCCCTGCCAACGCAGGAAGTGGTGTGCCCTTTATGCAGCCAAGTGAAAAGTGAGGGTGTGAAGGTCGCTGTAGTGAATGAGCCTTCAGCACGTCAGGCTGCTGTGCTGGAGGAATCAAGATCACATCCCATCTCAGGCCAAAACCCAACAGTGACTTTTCTTTTTTTTCTTTTTTTTAAATGAAAGCACATTTTTTTTTTCCCTGACCTTAAACAAGCTTTTCAGTTATTGAACAATTCATTACCCACCCCGGGGTTGCCATGCAATAACACTGTAAGATGCTGGCACCGGATGTTTTGCGATTATTCAATTTGATGTGAACTTGTTACTTTGCTCTTCGAGAAATGCTCTATAGTTTGCATATAGAGGTCTGAGTATCTCATACAGCTCGACCTAAATGACGTGTCAGAGGAGGGGAAAAGAAGAAAAAAAAACTCAGTGTGATTCTTTGTTGTTTGTCCCACTTGGCTGAAAAAGCCGCAGATCTGACACCTCACCTGCGGCTGCATAGGCATCTTTCTGCTGCGTGCATCTCAGAAGGTTTTCTTTTTAAATTATAGTAAACAACATAATCTCAGCCGCGTTATTCGAAACGGGTTGCACGCAGCCCAAATGCGCATGACCTCCGGTGTTGTCCCGCACACCCGAATGCTAAACACCGTTTTATTATGCCCGAGCGATGCCCATAAACAATACCTGTCCTCACATCACCTCAAATATACAAGCCCCACAACTGCAAATATCAATTACAGTTATGATTACGCTGGGCTAAACCAGCAGAACAGAAGGGTAAAGGTAGATGAGTAGAGAGGAGACGGAGTTAGTGGTGTTTCCCAATATAAACTGCGCCTGAGAAAAGCTGTGGAAGATAAAGAACATTCAATTTTCTGCCCCTGATTGAATGTTTGAGAGGTAGACTGTGTAAATAACACCGGGCCGGGTGTATGAACGCGCACGCGCACATCCGTGCTCAAGCAAATATATGGAGCGCATTATCACACATGCGCCACACACCTCAGAGTAGTGACTAACATTTTGGAGAACACTTGCCTTATCCATCACGGCAGTAACTATGGACATAATTGTGCACACAAATCCTGCCGTGGATGGTGTGCGTGTATGTGTGTGTGTGTGCGCGCATGTGTGTGTGAGACAGTGGAGCACAGACAATTCGAAGCTTCATTTGAATGGCTCTGGGCTGTTGACAAGCGTTGAGAAAAATGCTTTTCCTCTTGTCTGAAAAAAAACCACAAAACCCCCACGTTTGCACACACACTCCGACGCGCGCACTCGTGTTTGTACACTCCCAACATGTAAGCACACGCGCGCGCACGCCGCCGCACGTTCACGCACGCACGCAAGTGCACATCCAGGCAGTGATCTGACAGGTGAGAATGGCTTACAGCTAGGTTAAAGGGGAAGCACACTACATAAGCAGGTCACCTCTCCTGGGACAATTTTTCAGAGTGTTGCATTAAAGAGAGAAACAAAAAAAACCCCCCAAAAAACACAAAACACGGTGCAACACAATGAGCAGGTACAACCTGGTGATCTCTGCGGTGACGGTCTGTCCCCGCTCTCACCTCAATCTTCATTTTCTCGCTCACCTCTGTCCTGATTTTCCGCGCAAGTGGCTTTTTCATTAAGTCCAATTCTCCATTTCAAAAATCTCTGGCAGCCGTAAGAAAAATGGCGGCGTATCATTTTAGTGTATTATATAACACGAGTAAGTCTTATGACCTTTTCTTTGTCCGTGCATATGCTTTATCTCGGAGAATTTCTGCGAGTGTGCAGAGCCCGGTGCCGTACGAGTAAGACACGTCTTGACCTTGACCTTTCTCTTTCGGCTGTGTGCGAGCGTGTGTGTGTGTATGCGAGAAAGTGTGAGAAAGAACAACATATAGAGGCTCGGTACTTTTTTTCGGGAATTATTAGATCAAACCGCCTCACACCAAGCAGCACTAGTTTGTCTGAATGATTCACCTGCTGTAAGAAGGCTAAACCCTGCATGTTGTCGCTAAATCTATTAATACGTAAATCCCGATGTGACGATTATAGGACTGTCTTGATAATGCAAACCGTAATTTCCCCATACGTCCAACTATTTCTACTCTATCAAATGTTTATTTCTGCGCTATAAGGGCATGTTTGTCTTCTCTCAGAGGAAGTCAGACTGCTTGCATTGTCTGCCGCGCATAAGTGCTCTCTCAACATGTTGCTTAGAATGGTCTGTGCCGCTCATCGAACATGTTTGATTTCCTTGTTTTATAGATTCCCCAGTCAAGACCGTGCGCGTTAATGGGTACGACTGTTTGAACATGGTCGAACAGGCGGGGAAGTCTGAAAGACCTCTTACAATGCATCTATCATCTTCTTCATAATGCGGCGGCCACAGGAGCTGCGGCTACTTGTGGAGTTTTCTGGCTGAACAATGGTTCCATTTGGACGGGTCGATGAATGGCTGTTCACGCAGGGTCATTCAGGAGCACTGCTTTTTTGGTTTTTTTCTATGGGAAGCCTGTAGAATTTCAGGTTCAGGTTATAAAAGAATTTAGAAAAGACAAGAGAGGACTCCCAGGTCTGCCTTGATCTCTTTATAAAGATAAAAGCATTGTGACTAAGGTGAAAAACATTTAGATTTTCTTAGAGAGTCGACACTTTGACACCGAAGCAGAGTCTGTGTCTGCTCTCTGCTGTTTTGCTGCCAGCGTGGTGAAGTCTGACTGCAAAGACTGGCAGAGTAGCTTTAAGGTGTTAGGAGGCTGTGATTAGCCAGATCTGCGCTCACACTATGCTTAATGCTTATATTGAAGTTGACGTGAAATGTCCACAACCTGTTAACTTTGCCTCGCGTGCGACATTCTGTGTTTTTAGCTTTTGTTTGCCGCAGCAGACACAAAACCAGTTTTAATATGGATGAACATAGGATAGGGAACAACAAAGGACAGGTACAGAGGAGGTCAGGGTGCACGGATGACTGGAGACCAGGTTCTGATTTCCGTGTGGAACTTATAGTCAAGTTGATTGATTCAAACTCAAACCATCATCTTTTCCTAAAACTAACCAACTAGTCCTGGTGCCCAAACCTAATCAAACCCTGTTTGAAATGTTTTCCAGCAAGCTCTGTGATCTAACCCAGCATTGCACATGTAAGCCTATTATTCCTAATTGAAGTAGATTACATTTAAAGTCGAGCTGAATCCCGCAAAAAAGGCTAATTCTTGTCCATGCGTACTAATCCTAAAGAATACTTTGTTTGACTATCCCGCTAACTGCGGTGAGACTGTGGTGCCTTGTTTCATTTCCGAGGGAACAGTATCCCTCTAAAGCTGAAATGTTTTTTCACACCGTCAATCTAGGCTTTAATTAAAGCGGTTTGATCAGTTCTTACAACATGGGATTAACAGCAACACTCTGAATACTAATCTTTTCTCTTCCTTCTGACACCGTGAAGATCCCTGACTCATTTGCGGCACAAGGAAGTTTACAATACTCAGGGTTGGCTTTGTTGTAGACTTTGCATTGAATTGGACTTGAGAAGTCAACGAATCGTGCTACTGTACCCGGAAAGCATAAATATCATTAGGCCTGTATTATTTTTAACCTCGGCGTCGCAAAACGAACCCGATCAAAGGGAGAATCGCAGAGAGCTTGAGCTGTGCGGCAACTCCAAATAAAAGTTGACTTTTAATCTCAATCAAAATCCACGCGATACGCGGCGACGACGCTCAAGTTGTTTCTCTCGCTCTCTTTCGTCTTGGTGTTTTGTTGTTTGCCTGTTTTTAGATGCTCTTTTACATTGTGTCAAAACTTCCAAAAGCCCTTGCCACTCAGCGTTAGCTTTTTTGGAGCCTGGTCGATATCTTTATCTCATCAGCGCTGCCGTTTTTAGCTCGTTCCCCTTTTAGAGTACCTACACATCACTTGTCTTGTAATCCACTAATGCTTCAGTCTTCTGAGACTGCGGCTTTTGTTTTGCATGTTTTACAGTGAAAAACATCGATGTGTTGAATTGGCGGAGCGTGTTTTACCACACTGCCGTGAAATCTGCGAAGACCTGCGAAGGCCTCCGTGAGGCTGTTTACATACAGCAGATGAATTCGCGAGCTGTCTTTTACTTCCTGTTGTCAGTGCGAGTCTGTGTGCAATAAGGGGCAACATGCTCTCTCAGGTAGATTTAGAGCAGGGGGCTGGAGCTAATGGTGCTGGCTAACAAGTGACATTCTCTCATTAGCTGGTAGATTTGTCTGAGTGGCCGGTTAGTCGGAGGACATTACACAAGGTCAGAGCCTGTGGCTGCCGCGGGAGAATAAGTGAAGTAGAAAAGAGGCCGAGCAGACAGGCTAAAAGACAAGACGCTTGCTGTGCTGTCTGAAGGCTTCTCTCCTCTCTGACTGGCAGGGCTTGATGTGAGAGGAGTTTGAAGCTTGGACTTTGGTCACCGCTCCTTTTGAACATGGAGCTATTTCAGTCCTAGATGGGGTTTGTGCTTGTGCGAATGTGGAAGGATGTGTGCGCCGGTCCATGTATCTATTTAAAGCGACTTTGCTGACCATCACCAAGGGGCGAGGCGGGATCCTCTTCCTTCCACGGGGCTATGAGGTTTGCTAACAGAATGGGAAATCAATAACGTCGATAGGATGAGCATTAGGATGGCCAAGTGGTTTTAACGGCCCCATTGTCATTCCGCCATTTTTGTAAAGCAGTTTGTGGGCCATTCTTTCTGCGGTCTTCAATTTTCAGAAGGCTGAGGAAGACAGACAGCCGCAGACACGGAGAGACAAAGGCAGAGGGAGAGAGGCAGGAAGAGGGAGCCCTCAGACAATCAAACTGGAAGCACATTTCTGACACGTCTTCTGTTCAGCAGCCATTCACAGAAGCTTTCAAGATGTAATTTTTTTTTTTTTTTTTTCCCCGACCATCGGCCCCTGAATTGAACCGTAGTTGTTTTCTCATCAGTGCTGAACACTGTGCAAAAACTCGCCGTTCACCGAGGAGCTCGGCCTTTATGAGCCGGGCTGCTAATATCACACTGTACTGAAAAGGGAACTGTTTTGCTCTTTTGAGCTCAGGCAAACAACGGGAACGATATCCGAAGAGCTCCCCGGGAAAAAAATTCGGTTGAAAAGAAAACAAGAAGAGAAATATAAATCAATCCGCAATTAGCGTCATTCAAAATACGCTTTCTTCGCACCACCGTGGCTTGATTCGGGCTGTACTGTATATTATTTTGATGCACGTTCTGCACCAGTTGTTACAAACAGCTGAATGGCGGTGTGTGTTCCGTGCCAGCGCTGTTAGTCTCAGAGCAGAAAATGTGCCTCGATATCAAAACAATCATCCAGGTTTATCTGGATTGGAGCTATACACTGGTGTGAAATCAGAGATAAGGGGTGTTGCAGGGCAACCTCCTACTATCTCTCTGACTGTGGGAGACAGTAATGAAAGCTCAGTAACACAGACCTGCGCCCTGTTCATTCATTGTGGCCTAATGAATTCAGGCTAAAATAGTCTTGTTCAGTCACACTCAGCCAACTGGACGCTTTGAATGCAGGTATATGATTGAATTGTTGATCCTGGATGAAGCTGAGCTGCTCTTATTCTGAAATGAAATCAAAATGAGTCCAACCCGTGATTAGTGTTCATGTGCGCTCCCCATATTGTGCGTGTTCCTGCATTCTTGTGTTACTTTGCTCTGCACTGTGTCCCAGGGTATTTCCGGGCGTCAATAGTTGTTTTACGATTAGTTTTAATGAGTTAATGTGATTAGGCCGTGAGTGATGTGTTCCTGAATAAGCAGATTTAGCCGCAAACTATTTCAGCAGAAAGTGTTTGGCACACAAATAATGCCTCTGTAGTTAGCAAAGTTCCTATAACTTACTTAAGATGCACATATAGATCATAGATATTGCGTCTCGGATTTAAAAGAAACAACAAAAACAAAAAACAAACACCCAAATGTTAATTAAATGTCATGTTTTCTGTTTCCGGCAGTCTTTTACATTTAACTGACTTCACATCTTCTCATTTTTTAGGTTCGCTTCTTTCCTTAAGGGAGCCTGTTTTATTTATGAATTTGTGTTTTGTATATTTTATCACTCGCGCGCAAACACACACACGCACACACGCCCTCTCACACAAGTGTTAATAAACCGGCACTTTTGCAGGTACGGGTCTTAAGAAGCTGCTCCTCTGACAACAGCTACAGATACATTTTTATCCAGCTTTGAGGAGCTGAGGAGCACAGATTTGTCTCTGATTTGATTCTCAGCAATGAAGCTCGGTTATCTATGAACAAAGGAGAGGGCCCAGGACTAAAGCGTAAAAATAACTCATTTGGAAGTTATATAAAAAAAAAAAAAACAACCCAAAAAACGCACAGCTTTTATCCTCGCTGTTGTTCAGACAATTTTCATTCATTTTCCCGCGCTGAATGAAAGCGCTGTACCCTGTTTAAGATGTTTTGAGCCGAAGCCGGTCAAATTGTTTCAGAGCTTTAGAGCAAAGAGAATAGCTGTCTTCAGGAAGCAGCAGTGCTGTTGTGCTGATGGTCGTTTCCCCAAATGCCAATGTTCTCATAAAAAGCATCACTTTGAGGTGTCATTTAGCCTCATAATCTGTCTGAAAGCATCACATACATCATCCTGTTTTGTAGTAACATCTCCTCAGACCGAGTCCCTCTCCTGTGGAGAGGTTAATCTAAATGTTAATCGAAATCTTAATGCCATTGCTCATTTCCACGCTGCAGCCCTGGACTGTACATGCCGCTGTGCTTAGTTTTGGCTCGGCGCTATTGTTTAACCTAGGAAATTAAATTCAGCAATCCCAACTTCCCATCATAAAAGTGTGGATTAATATTACGGGTGAAAGCGTGGTTAATTATTGGTCCTGGAGAAAATGGGCTCTTTGTCACTAATAATTTCTCTTAGCGAATGCACAGAGAGTCTTTTAAAGGTCACCCTCGCGACGATGGGTCAACATTTCCGTTGCTTTTGTTCCACGCGTCCATAGTTGTTCATGGAACGTGAGATTCCATTATGTTTGGAGAGGAAGTGCTTTTGTCATCTAGCGCTGGCAGGGGCTTTGAGAAGTTTACTCAGGGGCACAGACGCAGGTACGGTGATGTCCAGAGGTAGCAACGAGAGATGCGTGATGACACCAGAATAAAGCAGGGATTAATAGAGTATGAGTGAGACATTCAGTCACACCTTGTTCTCTTATTATTCCCTCTAGAGCCACAAGTCACGTTGTAACAGGAGCAGTGATTGTAGACGTGTACTCTGTGCTACTGGCTTGCCCCATAAAGTACTCGTACACCAATCCCAACAGGAAGACTTGTTCCCATGCTGCTATCATAAATGACAACAATCTGTGTTCAAACTTTCACACAAACTACTATATCAACAAGTGTACAATACTGATTCTTCAATGCGATGATAAACAGAGAATTCAATAAACATGTAAGATGAGCGGACAAATACAGAGACATGCGTGCACATGTGCTTCGGCTTCGACCGTGTTGTTTTTCTTTTCTTTCCTCTACAGTTTTAACACCTACAGTGTCGTACGCTCAAATCCAGCAAGGCAAGTAAACCAATGGTGCAGTGAGATTGTTTGTGTCCATGCTGAGAGTCACATTTTTCAAGACAATTCCCCGTTGACAGCCGTCTGACCGGAGAGCTTGAGAGAAAGGAAATGTGCGTGCCGAAGACAGAGTGGCGGAGGCAAGAAGATGAAAAGAGAGACAAAATAGTCTATGGAACAAATGTTTCCCTTTTCAATTACAAAGCAGGGCCAATTATGGAACGTGACACCCAAATCTGTTTTCTTCAGCGTCTGAATCTCCAACGCCGTGTACATAACTGACATGCACATGCATCAGAGTTCGGGCGCTCAGCGTGAAGTTAAATAATCAATACGATCCGTATTAAGTTTTAGCTTTCGTTCATTATCAAGTAAATATCACAAGGGAGTCTATTGTTGGAGAAATGGTCTATCGCTCCTCTGAGCTGCCATTTGATTCAGCATCTCCAGCCTGAAACATCTTAATGAGGTCTTCTCCGGGTGCAACGGGGTAATGCTTGCACGCCTGCACGCAGAGACTTGCGGCGTGCGCCTTTTGAAGGGTAAGAAAAGCAAAGGGGTTTTGTGGGAGATGCCTGGCGGTGGTCAGCTTTACTGCTTCAAAATGTCAGGTCAGACCTACAGTAGGTAAATTGTTCGTGTGAAAGCGAGTGAAATAAAAGCCTCTTGCAACTTATTAAACTGCACTCATTTCGGTTACACTCTCGGATTAAAGCACGCCTCTGGAGATCCCTCCTCTTAACCTTTGTTGGTTAAACGGGAGGTTTTTCCCGGCGGTTACCCACGAGGCAGGAATTCATATCTCCAGATCATTCAGTCAAGTCACACGTCTATACATTTCAGATGTCTCCCCAGTCAGTTATGATCTCTGTCTGAATGCACCGGCATCGCTTGCGCCGGGACGCGTGTGAAAACGGAGCGTAGCTTTGTTGTCGTGCATCTCCTTCCCCTATTTGGCGAGACCGGTCTCGTCCATGAGATTTAAATATCACCACTGAACTTTCTCAGTCCTCAGCCTCACTGTGTATTGGATAGACCAATTTAACAGGGCTTCACTTCAGTCTGGCTCCATACACAGATAAGAATAACCCAGAGCAGCTAAGAGAACCTTTTCCCTTCCTTGATCGTGTTATCTTAAAGGCATATTCTCTCACTTCCACCGAAGACTGTCATGTTTCTCAGCCCATGTTTTATTTCTCTGCTCTGCACAGGGGAGCCGTATGCCAACCAAGAAAGGGAAGGGAAATTGCCCCTTCTCCCGCTCTGTCTTTTTGACTCACTGTAGAGCTCTCCTATTCCTTTTCTCACTGGTAAATAATGCTTTTTCATTGCATACATACTCTAGCTCAACAGTGTGTTGAAAGCATTTTATGAAAATCAGGAGCTGTTTGAAGTTGAAGCTTATTTCAAACTTAAATCTCTTGGCCTTCTACTACTGCCCCTCCCTTTTCCTCATTCCCTTTGATATGCAGGCAGTGTACACAGAGCTGATTGAATTTCTATTAATTTTTTTTTTTTTTTTCCTTCCTCTTCTTCTTTGAGACCTAATTTTATCAAATGCATTGGTATTACTGCATTTCTGGTGGTTGATAAGCATCCCTGCAATCATTTGCCCTTGATGTCTTTTGGTGAAGATTGCCGGATGAGAGAGAGATGAAGGAAAGGTGGCTGATTGACTTGGATATTTGTTTGGCTCTCTAACTGCTGTTTGAAGTGGTATACATATGAGAGGGAGATGCTTGTGAACCCTCATGAGTCTCTATAGCTTCCAGTGTGGATTCATTTAGCGCTTCAGAAATTCGCGCACTTTTGCCCCCCCCCCCCGATATCCCTCCCACAGACGCACAGAGCTCCTCCGCGCCGGCATCAGACAGCCACTCATATATTTCTCATATAAGCACGCGCGCACACACAAAAAAAGTTGCAGACACACAACGCTGCCACTCACACAATGTTCAGACTTAAACACACAAACAAAATACATCAGTGAAGGCTGTGTCAGGCTTGTCAGATTTGACAGGCTGTCTGTCATTAGCATACAAATCAATACATCTCTGGCCTTTTGAGGCACTTGTTGAAGTCTGCTTCCGCTTGAAAGTGCGAGTGAGACGAGCAGGAAACGCAGATTGCAACTGTTAGTTGTTAAGAAAGCTTTCGAGGCTCATGAGTCTGCGGGTATATTTAAATATGGATAAACAGATACAAACAGTGCACGCTGGGAAACAGAAACATGCACGCGCGCACACACACACACAGTCACTGAGTCATAACTTGCTGTGTTTTTAGCCATAGGGAAGTCCTTTATCCACATAACTAGATTAACTCACAGTGAGCTCTGATCAGCTTAATTTGGATTCAGCCTACTTACCCCTCCCTCATCTGCCTGTCAGTCTGTCTGCATGCTCATCTGTCATTCTGTCTGCTTGAATAGAAAGATGTCTGCCTGTATGTCTGCGTGTCTCTTTATTTAACCATCTCTCTCTCTCTCTCTCTCTCTAGTCTTTAACAGGGATTACCACCGGCAAGTTATACCTCCTCCCATTTTTAGCTTTTCCCTCCTCACTCATTTCAGTGCACAGTTGTTTTGTTTGTCTCATGAATAACATAAAAAATCTTTTACACTTACAATGATCAGATGAATATATTACAGCTTTTGTTTGTTCCAAAAAAGAAGAACATTTGCTTCAGGTAGATTATTGTTGCTTTTTTCTTCTCTCTTTCTTTTTTTTTAACACTACATGTAATGAACTCATTCTGTCTGCATGTCTTGGCAGGGTGTCAATGCAATATATTGACTGCAGTAGTCTCTCAGTCTCTTTGGATTGCAGAATCTTTAGGGTGCCCCCGGGGACTGACTGACAATAAAATAACAGAGTGGATGTGGAAACCAAATCCAAAAAGTCTCCAAAAAGACATTTTTACAAACAGAAAACCTGATGCATATTTTTTAAGCCACACCCTCTTCTGACGGTCTCGCAATACACAACGTCACCTGTGTGTGATTTTCATGCACCGGCGGTTTAGTTAAGTCAGAGGCATTTGTAGTTCAGTTACATTCAGTCACTCTCGTTGCACGGCTGAAGCAGCTTTCCTGCTCAACCAGGAAGTTATCTCAGTGCAGGGAGAGCAAACGAGAAACTCGGATTTAAGTTAAATCTAATTAAAATGATTTGCAGTGTAGATTCCAGACATCACACTATTAATTCAGTTAATATTTCTGCATAAAGCACAGCATCCTGAATGACTAAATATATGTTAAAATGCCAGTTTCCTTAGACCCTGCACCCACAACTCATTTAATCTGTCCTTCAGAGAAAAAGAAGAAAATAAGCTTTAATGAATTGCCACTACCAAGCAGCAGTAGGATTTGAAGTTTAGATATTCCACAAAACCATTTTTCAAACATTTCTGATCAGAAAAACATTCAGAAAAACACTGTCAATGGCTATTGATTAAGTTGTAACAGCAGCATCTATAAAGGAGTTGGCATAGAAAGCTGCCTGATGATCAGCCGGAAGACAAGGTGGAGTCAGGAGAAGACACTAAAAAGAGCGGCCGTGGCTTACGAGTCACGTTACAGAGCACGGCGTGTTCATTGAACTAAGGTTACAATGTGTAACAATCAGTTCCTTAGTGTCTAGTTGGAGAAGATGGGCCGCGAGCCTCGTTCATTACCGAAGTCTGTAGGAAAACAGCAAGATGAGGGCAAAAGATGGAGAAACGGATGGACACAAAATGGGAGGGGAGCAGGATAAGGAGGCATGGAAAGGAGAATTATATGAAGGGCCAGGGGGAAGGAGGGGACAGATAGTAGGACAGAAAGCATGAGATGCTGGGGAAAAGAAGGGGGATAGGAATAATGAGGGATGGAAGGAAAGTGGGGATAAGCGAGGAATGGAGGAGAAGGAGGGGGCAGCAAAGAGAGAGCTGAGTGGAGCTGAGGAGGCGCTGGGCCTGGGGGATTGCTGTGCGTTTATCCTCCTCTGCAGCAGGCTTCTGAAGCACTACCTCAGGAAAAGACTTTAAAGCAGGGTGGCTGCTGCTCTGCGCTGATCTGTTAATACCCACAGATACATGAAGCTTCGCCATAGTACTCTGGGGGTGGGGTGGAGCGGGATAGTGTGTGTAAGTCTGCATGTGAGTTTGTGTGTGTGGTTTTCTTTTTCTGTTATGTGTTCAAGGATCATATCATATCTCTACAGACGATATATCCCATCCCCACCGCTAGCCTGCCCCAACTCACCCGGAGACATGAAGTTACCGGAGCGATTAAAAGATTAGATTGGACTATCGTGCGGCTGTGTGTCAGCATTGTCACCTAAAGCTGCTTCTGTGATGGGAGGATGGGGTGGGATTCGGGGTGGGGGGGTGGGGGGGTTATGACTACCCTGTTTTAGGATCCTGTATAAATAGATTCCTGCCTCCTGGGAATCGGTGTAAAACTGCCTCAGAGCCACAGTATGCAGCAAAAAAATATACACACTGGGAGGTGGAGAGGCTGCATGGGATTTGTAGCGGCTGCTTCACAGAGGAGCTTGTCCCATGCTCTCAGGGGGGGGGCTACATGATTAATTCAACGAAAGTAAAAGACCTAGGGGGAAGGAGGATAAATATGTAAGATGTCAGAGATCAGTTTCTTTGTGTTTAGCTTTTATAAGTGAGATTTCACCTGTGAAATCACGATCTGTATGCGGACAGATTTTGTGAAACTGCGTGTGTGTTGACAGTTAACAGTAGTGGAAATGCATTTTCTGTAAAACTGAAGGATAGAATTTTTTTTTTTTCGTAAAGCCCATAAAACTACATTTGAGACCATTTCTTAGGAAATAATTTGTGCTGGCTGATGTCTTCCTCTGCTGCCCCATCTTTGTTTTTAACACACAATCCCCTTAGAACATAGGGCAATTTGTTGTTTTCCAAATCTATTTTAGAAAAAGCCTGCAACAAAACTCTTTCTCAGACTAGACAGAGGCATACTTTTTCATAACTTTGCTCATTAACCCCGGTGCTGTCCCTCTCAACTCCTCGGTAAATGTATTTTCAGCTGTGCACCTGTAGTTGAGTTGAGGTGCTGTCTTCTGAATGGCTTTATTTAAGGATGGGACTATGCTCAAGTTTCGGCTTATATTTAACAGTTACGGTTAATTTAAGTGTAAACATCTTTGAAATAAGTCAAAGACACTAGTGTCCCCTCGAATAACAAAACCTAGCAGATGTGCATTTGCTGATATGTCCAGTATATGTCATTTGTGCTAAAAAATAGTTTTTCTAAGATTTTAGGACAAATAATCAAATGACAATGATTAATAAACAATAAGTATCACCACCAATATGGAAGAGGTCTCATTGACTTAGTAACTGCTTTGTAATTGTCTGTGAAGTCTAAGATGAAAATATAGCAGATTGCCATCGTGGCGACAGGTAATGATTCCCTAAAATGCTCTGGGATGATGAAACGCCCGTCAGCATCACAACGAGCACAGGCAATAAGGGAAAAAAAGACTGAGGGGTGAGGACAAAAATATCAAAAAACAATAAAACCATCGCAGGCTCAGTGAGAAATCCACAACTATGTCAGTGTTTGATCAAGATAAGCTCAGAGGCGCGGCACCTCCTCAAGGCCCCCGCGCAGCCGTTCAGCAATAATCCCAGAATCCCGCTTTGGTTTTCCTCTACAAACCGTTTGACTTTTCATCTCGCTTAAAGCAACTACAAGGAACTTTCATTTTGCGTCGATTGTGGCGGCCCGTGCGCATGAAAGCGCAGGTCATTTATCTAATTGTGAATATGCAAGATTAATAGCTGTCGTGGTCCAACAAAGTAAACTTTGTGACGTGCATGTGAGTTTGTTGGGTAATCGCTCAGACCCGAGTACAAGGATTAAGAACAGCTAGGTAGTCTTCTTGCTGGTGGTCTTGTTTGCTCATTTAGGTCATACAGGGACCTCAATGTTAAATTAAGCCTGTTTCATGACCATTAAAAACTCCTTGTGTGGTTAAGCGTCAAAACGGCACGTCTTTGGCAAACCCGGCGAACAAACTGTACCTCTTGGTGTGTCAAACATTGTTTTGTGTCACACAAATGTTTCCATTGTGAGTGTGAGCCCAGGAGGGCAGAAAAACAAGATACTCCTGGCAGAGCCAAGTAACGGTGGTCTATCTAATTGATTTATTACATGTTGTCTTAATTTGTATATCGACTTCTAACAGATGTTAACTGTTGCACGATCCCACTACGCAGTCCAGTCGTATTAAATGGTCAAACTGTTCCATTAGGAAAACCTGCTTCATCATTTACTTACTTGTATTTTCATGAATGCTTCTGCTCACACTGACTCGACGGAGTTAAATGGGGTCTTTCGCTGCCTGTTAGACTGTTAGTTGTTGCTTATCGACCAGGGCCACTTAGCCACTTGATAGAAATCACCTGTATTCTCAGATAACATGACAGGCTATTAGCTAGACGTGGCTAACCAGGCGTGTGAAATCGCCCTACAGTAGTCTTTAATGACGGCGTAAACAGCAGTCGTACTGGGTCACTGTGCTGCGGTACACGCACTGAGCCTCTGCAGCTTGTGTGCCAGTCTGTTATCCCCATGTATAATACAAGGTGCTCCTTACAGAAGAATATGATCTAATCAAACAATCATACACGCTATTCAGGTTTAAAGAGCATCAGCATCTCTGAGTGTTACACATAAAGTTGGATTCTACCGGAGCTCATAAGATTGTGTTATCTGTGAATGCCTTGTTATTTAATGTGATTAAAGGATATTTAGGTTCTGTTGAAAGAGTTGACAAAAACTCTGAAATACATGGCATTTCAGATGTGGCCTTACAGCTCTGTCCATCTGTAATAATATTGGCTTAAGGCAAAATAAGACAGCAATTTCAGAAATGCATTTGCAATATTTGATTTTTTTTTTTCTTTTACGGTTTGCCTAGTTTCATCTATTCTGCACAATTTGCTCAAGCCTCCTCACTGGTATGTGTCCCCAAAAGTGTTACATCTGCAACACGGGCCGCGCTGGCCAAAGAACGGCCGTTCATGCCTCCAGAGTTCTTAAAATTATGCTTGTGCTCACATTTCAGTCAGCCAAACATCTACCGAGTTCAAATGACCTCCATTCCAGCCAGTCGAGTGAGATTGTAAATAATGTTCCACTGAATTAAGAGGCCTAAATCCTGGAGCTTCATCTTGCTGACAGAGTCCTCGGCTTGTAATCTGGACGCACACTTGCAGGGCAGCCGGGTTTCAGGAGATAGCTTTTTTGTAATGCCATCATCAGGACAAAGTTTGCGTGATTAGACTCAAGTTAGATTGTAATTAACATAGTTAAGTAGCTGCGCTGCAATCTCCAAGGACCCCTGCATGTTATACCCAAGGTAAAGGAGGAGGAGGCGGTTTGGGGATGTAAAGCAGGTAATTAAATGAAGATTGTAGGCTATTGAATTATCTCCTGGGCAAATACAGTACCCCCTCACCCCCTCCTCCTCTCCTTCCCTCTCCCAACCCTCGCTCTCTCGCCTTGCACCTGAGATGAAGATGACAGTTAATGATGGTGTTTTTTAAAACCACTTTAGCTCCTGCCCTATAGCTCACTCTCACTCTCTCCAGACAGACCCGGCTTATTTTTTTTTTTTTCGCCTCTTCTTTCATCCTTTACCGAGATAGGTCCACACCATTTTTTTCACTCCATGTTCCATTAGCAAATTGCCTCCCCCTCTTCTTCGCCTCCTCGTTCCCACCTCCCACCTAACCCTCCCATTAGAAATTTAACTGGGGAATTTATTCATTTAAACTGGGACAAAACAATGAGGTTCACTGCGGGGCCTGTTTTTATTTTTCAGAGCCACGGGAGCACAGGAGAGACTAATGTTGGATGGCATAGTAAAGACAACCTGAAGGACCTGAGAGCCATCATTCGCACAGAGTGGCAGCAAGGTCATCTGGCTAAGGGATGGTGAGTCCGTTATTTGCATATGCCGTGGGCTATGAGGTAATAAGGTCTGCTTAGCTTCTCCATTTTAATCATTTTAAAAAGTGTTGAAACAACCATTAGTAAAGTGACCAGCAGACTATTTGATTTTCTCTGCTATTATCCTCTTTCACGCATTCTTTGGCCTCGAAATGATAATCCAACCCATGTTTAAAAAAGATAAAATAAAATATAAGTTGCATTATTTTCTTGTCTATTAATGTTGATGACGGTCACGGAACTTTCATTGTAGCATTACGTGCAGTAATTGGTCGACAAGCCATAAAATTATAGGTCTGGACTGAGAAACGTAGGTCTTATAATGAAAATAATTCCTATGTAAAGCACAGAAGAGGTAGCATTAACACCGTAGGCAAGCGCAAGTAGCATATCATCACAACCAAATCTCCTGCTGAATAAATACATTACAGTGATCCATTATTACTAATCAATCTTACATCCACGACATATTTGTATGCACAACACAACAGCTGCATTACATTTAGGGGTAATCAACACTTGATTACCATAATAAAATAAGTCAGTTAGTTAAAGCCGAGTCGATTAAATAGAGAGAGAGATAGGGAGAGAGGCAGCGCCTCCAATCCATGTGTGATTCACTCAATATTCTGCCCTCATTTGTGTTTCACTACAGTATGTGTATTCCCAATGCTCTGGATAAACCCACATCCAAAAACTGCTGAGTCAGTCAGCTTAGAGCCCTCACAGACCGCTCCTTGTCTTAATATGTCTAGTCCTGCGTCAGGTCTTTGGTTATCAGGGTTAATATCTATAACTGAAGGATCCGGTCCTCGAGATTATGTGTGTTTGATTTTGTTTACAGCATCTGGCATCAGATGTAATTGAATGTGCCGCATGGTATAATCGGATACAGCTGGTGGTGATGTTTTGCTATTGCTGTCATTTTGCGTGTGTGTGTGCGGCGTCCCATAGATGCCCTACAGGAATCCAAAATAGCCTGTAGATGTCCTACAGGAATTAGTCCCAGCATTAAGGTGAATCTTGCTCTCTGTGCTAAAGTTTGGGCACTGCATTTGATTTGCATTTGACTGCATTTGATTAAGGCGTTGAAAGATGCTTAACATCCTAATAGCAGTACACTCTTTTTGGATCTGCCAGTGGATCCAAAATAGGTGACCTCTTTGGCTAACCCATCAACTCATCCTCTGTGAGCCTCTTCATGAGTAACGTTGTATTAGCATTTTTCCTACTTCATGTTTATGTGATCTACGTTTAATGTTTCACTCAGGCCTCTTAATGCAGCAGTAGGTTATCGCTGTGTACATTCAACCCTGCAGCCCTCAATTACCACAATCTGAAGCATTTGATACTTACGCTTGACATGCACATTAACATTTTAGCCTGATGCTGCCATGTAGAAGTGATGAGCAAGCAGGAAGAGTAAGGGTTCAATGTCTGGCTCAAGGACACTTCGACAGGGCACGAGGCTGCCGCTCCTGGAACACAGTCGAGGTGCTTGAGATGATTACATCGTCCTTAGTACAAGCTGGTGTCCCTAACCGACTGGTAAACAAAGAGACAGTCCTGTTAACTGTTCTTATAATGTTTTTGACCTGTATCTGAAGTACAAATACAAAATCGACGCTTACACGAATAAAAATGAAGTCAGGAGTTTTATATCATCCCCCTTTCTGTCTAATAAATATTTCTAAATTTGGGATATAATTGTATTTTATTTTTTTCTCAAAGATAGGGAGAGAAGATCAAAACACCATATCTATCTGTAGTCTGTTGTAGCCTCAGCCTTAGAAAATACCCCAGCCAACATCCTAAAGTTCTCTGTCCAAAAACAGAGGTGTAAAATGACAAGTTATGGTTTTACATGCAGTATCTTCCCGCAGTGTGGTCATCACAGTGAGGTTACCAGGTGAGCGAAACAAATGAGACATAATAAAGCTCCCATGAATCGGCCTGTAGTGTTTTTTGACTTTACATATTTAAAAGGAAATAAAAATAAGCTAGTGAGGGACATGTCGTGAGTAGACAACAATGCTAAACGTGTGTGATGCGCCACCGCAATGAAGCTAATGATCATAGCAGCTGACTCTGCCTGGACTGGGAGCTTTCAGTAACCAAGGCCAGAACAGGATCACACATAACCTCCAAGACCAACAGAGGCCAGTTTGACAACAGGAATACAGCATGGAGCTGGTTTGGTTTGGCTCCTGACACACTGGGAGTCAGCTAACAGGGGCAGGAAGCTACACAGCTAACCGAGCTCACTAGCTACTGGCAGCTAGTTGCAGATTACTTTAGCAACAATTAAAGGGGACATATTATGGCAACTGAAAGCTGTTTTAAACAGGTCCTGGATGTCTGCTTTTGAAATTTTTTGCAAAAGAACTCTGAAATTCAGCTTCTGAGGAGGGTCTGCAGTCTCCCACTCTCTACCTTCATAATCTATGCGGAGTTCTGAGTGGGCTGGGAGGCTATGATAATGAGGCACTGCGCTGATTGGCTGCCTGAATGCAGGTGGAGGGTGCGGAGCGGTGCAGGACCGGTATCCAACATGGCTACCACTCCCGACGAACAGCCCGTGGCAGTACGCTATAGCTGTGACCCAGAATCTGACCCCGAACAGCGGGAGGAAACAGTTGAAAAGAACAAAATGCAACCACGGTCTCCTCTAGTCTTCTGGGGCTGGGACAGAATATCGGCATTTGTGTTGGTTTTTACAACCAACAACAGAGCAATCCGCATGTCTGGCACTGACCGACGACATCACGACACACCGCTAGCTTACCCCTGGAAACAGTGAACTTCACCTAGCGGGATGAACGCCCCCTCTCAGTGCTTTCACTCAGAGGAGGACGGCCTCTGTAAATCACTGAACACAGCTGAACCTGAACGGGCTGTGGGAGCCCCATTTTACCAGTGGGTGGGCTGTAGAGACGATGCAGGACTTGTCTGCCTTCCTCATTCTCTGAGTTGGTAGGCTGAGGAGGGACTAGTTTACATATGTACAAGTGAGACAAAAATGTGGTTTTCATAATAGGTCTCCTTTAAAGCTATCGCAAAACTCAGTAAATCCTTTTTTTATGGATACTCCATGAAATGTGCTTCTGTTTAAACCAAAATCAATGAATTAAGTGATAAAGTTGTGTTTTTGTGCAATACTTTGCTAAAAACAAAGAATTTATTTGGATGAAAATTTGTATGAATGCAGGATGTTATAATGGTTTTTTAAATGTTTTCCAAGAAATAACAAACTGAAATATACCCTTAAGAATCCTTACTTAATGTGATTTTTTTGTCATTACTAACCAGATACTGCTATATAGATCTTGATTAGTGTGAGAAATATATGATCATAACACTTATATACCGCGTATATATTGATTTTTTAGGAATTTAAATGACATACTTTATCTGTTTTTCTCTGCTCCAGGTCTGTGAGCTCAGCTTGCATATCCTCCCTGTAGTGACATGAAGCCTATTTCCCAAGATGTTAATAAACCTATTTCCAACAGCATTCGACAAACTGTTGAACTTAAATGTACCATCTTATCTATGACCGTGCTATTATGCCACCAAAAAACATTAATACCTGCTAGTAATGTGAAATGTTAGGGAAAGAAAATACATTTAATGTGCCTACAAGGTTCAGCGACAGCATTTGTCTTCATAAAAACAACAGCTACAGTAGACCTCAAAGCTGCACCCAGAGAAATATAAAAACAGGATGTTACATGTGATTTGTTTTTTTTTTTTTCACCCACAGAGGATCTGTAGTTCAAAGAGGTACACTGGCGAAAAGTATGTCACTGGTACCAAGCCAGGATAAGGTATTACTAGCTTAAAATCCTTCAGCACTGATCAAAACCAGACTTACTGCTAGCACACATAACCCTCTACACACGCACGCACACGCACGCACAAACACAAACACACACACAAACACAGACGCACAAGCACATGCTTTGATGACACTAACTTGAACAACAACACCAGCAACAGTGACGGTTGTGGTCTGGTTCACAGGCCAGATGACAGTGGGCAGTAGATCATACCATGCGGTCAGGGATGCTGGCGTACTGCAGCCCCTCTCTTTTATCACCGTGTCTCACTCTGTACTTACTTTTTGTCCATCTTGGACAACTGCAGTATTATCAATAATGCATCAACAAACAAAGCTAAAACACTGCTATTTTGTTCCAACAGTATTGGCCCTACAGATGTTGTTGTTATACTGAAGTGTTCTTGTGATTAGACCCTTGGACTACGGTAAAAAAATAGGTGTTGTTTTACAATCTAGGTTTCGATTTTAATCAAGCTGGCAGTAACTGTTGAAAAATATGTTCAAGCTCCCATTTAGCTTTAGGAACAGTTTTGCTTTGAGGAAATGACGGGAGATGGGAAATGCTCTTCAGGGTATGTTGCTCCAGCCCCCAGAGGTTTAACAACTAAAGATTTGGATTAACCTCTTCAAATGAAAATATGACTGTTAAGTCTGCAAGTCTAAGTTGGAGGGTTTTAGAGGCTTTTCCAAATCTCAAATTCTCACAGTTTAGTAAAATCTCTAATGTGCAAGCTTAAAAAAAAAAAAAAAACATGTGTGGATATTTACACTGCATCTCTGTGTGTCCATCTGTATTGGTTTCCCACATTGGTGTATGTATGTGTGTGTGTGTGTGTGTGTGTGTGTGTGTGTGTGTGTGGGTACATACACTACTGTATCCCGTATCTGTGAATGTGTGTGTATGAGAGTGTGGTAGACTTACTGAGTTCATTTGCTCATGCTTGTGTACTCACATGCCTCCATATGTCTCATAATCCAGGAGACTGGCACACATCATAGCGTTGGGAGCTGGGGAATTCAGAGCCGTTCTGCCACATTCATCAGTCTAAAGAAACAGACAGAGAGAACTTATGTGGCTGTGTTTAGCATATTACACAAAATAAAGAAAGATTTTGACTGTGCGCGGGGAACGGCTGCCTCACTGAATGAGGAATCCGCTGTGGAGAAGATTCAAAGGGGCAATTTTACACCAGCTTATGAGCAAGGGAGTGAATAGAGGGATGCGCGCTGCCTGGAGACCGCCAGATGTTACACAAGGGAATCCATCTACAGCAAGACTGACCAAGGGTGGAATGATTCTAAATTGGCTCTGAAAAATCGGGTCCTCGTATACAAACAGATGAAGGAAATATTTAGGGAACAGAGTGTTTTGGGGGAAAATGGTTGCCAATTTCATTCAACATCTTTTTCATCACCTCTGCCAAGGAAGTCGCGTTATCAGCTGTCTGTCTGCTTGTTGTTTGTTGGTACGATAGCTCAAATACGAGACAACAGATTTCAATCACATTTGTTAGAGAGTCCAGCCGTGGGCCAAGCAACGATTTCCTTTTGGTGTGGGTCCCAATTCACATTCTAAAGGACTTCTCAACATTACAGCATTTTTTGAACAATTTTGCAAATTTTCAGCTGCCACACTTTGTAAAAACATAAATAAACACACATAAAAAAAAAAATAACTGCCACATTTCTCCTTTTCCACATCACTGTTAAAAGTAGTGCAAATCAAAGACATTCTTGTTATTAAAATACAGAGGATTTGACAGAGGCGCGCTATATGCTCTCTGTGTGCTGTCTGTCTTGTCTTATACAACTAACAGTTTTGTTGACTCTACAGAGACATGACACGATGCTTTATGCAATGTAATATGACATGAAATGTGATCAAAGCAGGTATACATTACTCATAATTTATCTTTATTCTTGAAACACAAATAACATTACACTACATATTCAGGGATATACATTTATCATTAGATGCTGCCTATTAAAAATCTAATCGTATAATCGCATTATACTCCATAAACACTTTAAATAACTGTTACAGGCAACAGACCAGCATTCCTACACGTTTCATCTGCAACATCATATATTTTGACAAAGTATCTGTTCTTTCTTTCTTTTGAGCTAGTGTGCTTCTTGAAGGTTGGCAGCGTAAAGCGGTTAGAGATGGATAAACATTCAACAAATTCCACATGCTAGCACAATATAAAGGTCACAACAGGCTGGCGTATGCGACATAAAAATCACGTTTCGGCGAATGCCATGTGCCATATCTCCTCTGTACCTGGTCATTTCGTTTGCTGCCATTGTCTAGTAACTCTCCAGGGAACAATGTCACGGGGAGGACGAAATGAAAGAAATAACCACAAAGAAGAACTGTAGAAGTAACGTGGTTACCACCCGAGGTATTGATGGTCAAAACTTTTTTTCTGACGGTGTCAAAGAAAACCTAAAGAAATTCTTGTTGTAAGTCACAGATAGTGCCTCAGATGGGTAATCTTATAAACACAATGAAACCACAATCCCAGTATGAGACCGCTGTTTGTTCAAACCCTGTTATCCATCTCCAGAGATGCTGTGATTCCATGGCAGATGGAAAAGGTGAGAGGCAACAGCATAGTGCACGCTGATCATTACATTGGGTAAACTGTGTGTTTGTGTGTATCCTCAAGATTGAAGCAACCGCTGATCTAATCATTCAGTGTGTTAGCTATGGCAGGTGGCTGGCAGTCAGGCATGACTCCATGTTAAATCCAGCTCCTGCTGCGCTTATTGATCTTTTATCTTTTAAGAAGTAAAAGGCAGGTCTTTTGTTTTTTGCGTCTGTAAAGGCTGATGGTATTTGTAGGATCTGGAGTTGATGTGGACATTGATTGTGACTGATTACAGGGAGGTGGTTATGGTTAGTGCATGCAGATGCAAAGAAGTTGCGCCGAGGACATTTCTTCTCCAACGATGAATATAGATTTAAAATTCTTTTTGGCATCAAATGCAGGATATATCCAAATGTTGATCCTCCAGCAAGGGACACCACAAAGTAAATCAGGCAGCAACTCGTCCCTGCTTGTTTTACAGTACATGCTGTTTCCTCTGTATTTCTGTATTGTAATCACACGCATCTACGAGATAAACAGCCAAGCTAGGGACGCGCCTGTGATTCAAACATTCAAGCTAATAAGTTCCCATAAGTCCTTATTCTCCGTTTCAAAAGCTTTCCTCATATTCCGCACGCTTCCAGTCCTCCTTTGACTTCCTTCTGTCTTTCGCACCAGCTGAAAATAAAAAGAAAAGCCACAGACATGAAACCGGAATGGCAGTTCTGCCAGGCGCTGCCACCTCCTCAGATGCAATAGCGAACTAAGCAAGGGGATCTTTGAGGAAGCAAAGGGACTTTTAATGAACAGGCCCTTTATTGATCTGTGGACAAAACAGTCGTTAATTATGTGCAGGGTGGGCATTTAATTGAGGTAGTGAAACAAGGTCCCTGCTTGCTAAGCGAATGCTCGGTCAAGAATGAGGGGAGTTTGATTGAGTCCTGTGCCATCGGGGTAAAGGATGAGACACAACGGTCACTCAGCCAGTGCCTCTGGATCTCCCTCACTCCCTCACGCTCTTGGGCCTTTTCTTTTCTTCGCCGTCTCTCACGCTCTCTCCCTCCCCGTCCCTTTCTTTGGCTTTTACTAGGCGACAGCCTTATTCCCCTCTCCCTTTGTTTCCAAATTAAGAGGAAATACCCTCCATTTCCTCATTTCCCTCATCTCTGCGTGCTCTCGTGTCATCTGCTCAGCCCTGTCTGCCTCGCGCATCTTTGATTTTCTGACTTTCATAAATGGCAGCAGTGAGGAAGTGGCTAAAGCGATAGAGGATCTGGAAGAGGAGCATATCGACTCAATATGCCGCGTGTGTTTATGTATGATAGCAAACGTATTTTTTATGGTTTGTGCAATCTAGTGTGTCTTTATGATTTGTAGTTGTCAGTCATCATCAGGTAGCCAACTGTCTTATGGTTCTGCTCAGTGACTTTCATTATGTGCAAGCACAACCCTCCATCTCTGCTGACTGTCTATTATATTGTCTCTGTGAACTGTTGGTCATTTAATAGTTTCTCTGCAGTAGTTTCAGTCGATGATTGTAACTGTTAGATCAAATTGCACTGGTTATTACAGCTTGTTCCCTCATAAGACTTGAGAAATAAAGCCTAAAAAATGAATAAATCAAAGATAAGACAAATAGACTAACAAATCAGATATTAATTACGCTCATTTATGACCTTTAATGAGAGAAAAATGGTGACACGACTCAATATATGTGATTATGGGATGGTAAATTATGTATAATTAAATGAAGACGCACAGGCACACAAGTCTGCTCCACCCCATACTAGTTTAAATTCCTGTGGTACGCACAACAATTACAGTGAAACAGAAGAAATATGAAAAGTAAAGTCGGTGGCATAAAATTTAATTACCATCTACAGAAACTAGCGCAGCAGCTAAAAATATATAATCTAATATAATATGGAATAAAATTTAATGTTTGTGACGGCCGTACCAGTCACGTGAGGAATGGTGAAAAATGTCAGCTGCAGTGTAAAAATTAAAATCTGCAGATCAAGCTTCATGTGGAGGATCATCACCATCCACGACCAAGAGAACAAATAGCAGTAAATGGACTGGACTGTACTTATATAGCGCTTTTCTACTCTGAGCACTGGAAGAGCTGCAGTGTCAAAAGGGGAAGTAGATGCTTCAGATCAGCAGAACATGCTGGTTGGGGGTTTTTTTTTTGGCATTTGCAGGGTTGTCCCCTGTAAATCTATCCCCCAGGGTCAACAGAAAGCTCTACTGTACTGCATCGAGGTGTCACGCAAAGGATATTTGGCACAAAGGACCAGAACTTTGCACCATGGTGCTTCGGTTCTCCGTCACCATAATGCACAGGGTTTTATTGGCTGCACCATTACCGTTCCACTACTACCATACTCACTGGACTCAGCAACACCAACTTTTTCTTCATGTCCACAAAAAAAACCGAAACATTTAATCTGAACACGGAGGACATCCAGGGCTTTCCCACTTCCACCACGCTCATGGCGCCTGTGTATAGAGGAATCAGATAAGGCTTGTCGTGTAGGTGCAACAGCATAACCCCCGTCACTCACACCAACCTCGTCTGGAGATGAATGGTGGCGTTTCACCGAAGAACTACACAAGGTGTAATCCCTACAGGGGATGAGTTGTGTTGCTTGAGCATGAGTGTATAAGCTCAGCGTGAGTTAGATTCTCATTAAAAGAGGCTTATTTATCTCTACACCTTCTAAAGAATCAAGGCTGGCGCCTCCAAGTCTTTGGGCTGGCAGCAATTACCATACCTATCAAGTAGCTTTTATAACGCCTGTTCTGTGTCATAAGAAAGATGTGCCAAGCTATTACTCAAGCTGCCGGCACTTTTCACAAGGTGTAAGTGCCGAATGCGCTCTCAGAATGGATTTATGTAAAGGGATCAGTTTCTGTGCATGGAAAAAAAAAAACACATCCATTTGAGAAGTTAAAAATATAGCTTTGCCTGTCTGGAGAAAGGGGATAGTAGCTTGTAGTTGTATGCTGTTGTGTTAGGGTTCTGCATCTATGTGTTGCATTTGTTACAACAAACTTTAGAAAATGTTCAAGGAAACTTGAAACAATCATTCGAATTTAATGGTCAGTTACATATAAGAAAAACAATATGTAAATTTGTTACTGTTTGTTAATTTTATTAATAAGTAAGTTATTAAGGACAGATGCAAAAGAAGAAAATATGAAAATTCAACACGATATGCAGTATTTTTCAAAATTCATGCCAAAATAAGGGAAAGAAAATCCAGACTAATGTGCACAGGACACTGTACTGTTAGAATAATGATCAGAGATGAGACTCACCCTTTAAAATGTCATCGTTCATTTAATTTCATATCTGTGATGTCATGTTTACAATATATTAAAGAGTTATGATGTGTAAACACTGTTCATATTATATGATCATGAACATTTAACTTCCAACTTTGTTCATCTTTACTTATTAGTATTAGCGGCGTATTTTTGTCTCATTTCATGATAACACACTCATGATGATAACACAGGGCGGGCGTTGAAAACAGCGCCATCACTTCTGAAAACTATTACCCTGCGCTGAGTGACTGTAGGAGGCTTTATAAATAACATAAGTCATACCGGTGGGAGTATTTTTTAGTTTAAATATCTAACTCCACAGAGTGATGGTGGAATGCTTTTGCTAAATATGCTCACTGATCCTATATGATGAAACACAAAGCAACTCCTCGAGCTCAGGGTATCCGGTGTGAATTTAGCATATGAAAAAATAAATCCATTTACTAGCCTTAGTTGAGCTATCCGTTTTTAATAATGCAAACGGCACTCCAAATGTTCACCCAGTGTCGGGGTCTGGTTGCAGAGAATTCCTCTGCTGATAGTATTGTGTGACTAGCCATAATATCCCACTGCTGCTTGGAGGGCTATTACTGTCATAGTAACCCAACAGGGTGTCATTATATGGCTAGCAGCTGCGACTATTTGTTTTTTCCTATGTTAACTCGGCCTCACAGCTGTGTTTGTGTCTGTGTATGAGCATGAAGAGGAATGTGTACTGTACATGCTTGCCTTTGTGTGCAGGCCTGCATAAATATATATATATATATATATATATGTGTGTGTGTGTGTGTGTGTGTGTGTAATCTACAATGCTCTTTCTCCCAGGGTCCATAACCTCCCATTGCTCTATGATAAATGTGTGCTACTGCAGTGCATGTGTGGCCTTAAAATGAAACGGTCGGCCGGTCCCTGCGGGAGCAGTACATACTGCTTTCAGACACATCATTACTGGTATGGATCTATTGATTGTTTGTTGGTAGGTTGTTTTTTTTCCCCCTTTCTTTCTGCTGTTTGTTTCTATTCAATTAGCTGTGCTTTCACGCAATTAAACACACGTGACGCATGCTAAATTATTTACTTGGAAGACGATCGGTTTGATGTTTTGTCATCAGAGACCAGGAAAACAACAGCGCTGATCATTCCAATGCTTAAAGTGACCCTGCGTTTACATTTTTCTAATAGGCAGCCTTTCGTGGACGTGAAAATGATTGTTCTTTTTCACAGAAAATGTCTGCATCGATTGGTGAAATGCATTCAGGAGAAATGGCGGTATAAGCTTGACACGGTTACCCTCCTGGAAAAGTCTTGAGGAATGAGGTTTGGGCGAATGAAGAGACACATAAAGCGCCTGACGTCGATAACAGGCTGGGGTCCGGTGGAGACTGGGGTTTACACCCTGTCTCCCCAAAACTAATCATGTTGATCTCTTTTAAACATGAAGGCAGTCATTTCCAGATATTAACCAGGTGGGTTTATCTGCATAAGCAGGAGAATATCTTTACCGTAAGAACAGCAGATGAGAAAACACACATATTTAACACAAACAACGTGTTTTGACATTTGGGTCCATAGGGCGCACCGCCTCATTTCTCTCTATCGTGCCTTTGTGTCTTACGCTCACATAGAACTGTCTCATCACTGTGTCGTATATTTGAAAATGTGATCATACATCTTTCATTTATCATTACAAATACACAAATTGGTATTGTTGTGTAACGTATAATTACTTTAGATAATCACCAGCATTACTTGATCAACGGTATCTCTGCGCTTTCATCACCACCTTTACCATGACATCTGTCCGTGATTCCTATATGTATCTGCCCGTCACTCATCACTATGTAGAGCAATGCCCGCGTAATTGTGCTCAGTGCGAGGTCGGATGCAGCCGGTTACTCGCAGCCTTGGACAGGAATGTCAGCCCACACACTGCTAACATTTTGACTGAACACCTTCAGGGCTTCGCTGTCTCCAGCTCAACACTGTTTGCAACCGATCAATCATTTTATTTATCTCAAGACTGCAGGTGTCTCTATCAATTCTTAAGCAAAGCATTCACAATCTAGAAGTCTTTTTTTTTTCTCCTTATGTTTAATGATGGCATGGATCTGAAAGTTTAATTGTAAGTATTTTATTAAAGCATTCGGGCTATATACAGTGTGTGATGCAGGTTATATGTGTTGCTTCTTTACAAAAAACCCAGATTGTCATTTGAATAGGAGTACTAATTTGTCTTGGGTACAAAACCAATCAGTGCAGCTACTCCCTCTCTCCCTCCCTAAAAAACACTTGAAACCTGACAAGAGATTTTCAATTTCCAGCAGCGATCTCTGCTAACAACCCTGGCCTACCAGGATATATAAGGCCATTACCATTCATAGGAACAACAAGAGACAAGGCAGAGCAGATGTCCCATAAGACTAACAGCAAATGCATGGTCTTGTCTCCTTGTGTTAAATCAACATTACGCTCTGTTTAAAAATAATTTTTTGGGAAGCCTTGCTCCCACTGTTTGTGTCTTTGCTGTCTGTGAAATGTGTTTTCTCTGAAGTAGGATCAGACGAGCCCTAATGCTTTATTTTGGCAAGGCGGCACGGCAAAGTTAGAGGACACTGATTGCTTGTGTCCTCCACTCTAATGGTCTTGTTAATTCTCCAATGAAGCTGATTGCCACATTCAGATGTGCGGAGGGGGTTAGAGAGGAAAACTGTTAGCGGTGCTGCGACGAGGTCCTGCGGCAGCTTGCCATTAATTCAGCTTCTGAGTTGTTTCACCTCTTGTCTTTCCCTCTCGCTCTCTCACTCTCTTCCTCTCACATTCTCTCTCTTTCCCTCTTTCTGTCCCTCAACCGCTTCACACAACGCTCTAGGAATTAAATTAGAGCTTGCGAAATCTTCAGACATGCTTATTACCGGGCTGGCATTGTTGTAATGTGTCTGACCTTGACCTGTTAAGGATTAATCCAAGCAGACAGGGCTGAGCAGGCGCCTTGGCTGATTCCCATGCAGAGCACAGGCACCAGTTGTGTTTACCAATCTGAGATAGAAGAGGAGAACAAACAACAAGTACCAGCTCCTCACTCAGGGAGAGCAGTTCGGACTGGACTCGCTGTGTCACCTCAGACTGCAGGAAGGAGAAGGTGTGACAATGAATATACGTATGGGTGCGTGTGTTTAAGTGTATTAAGCATGCACTCGTGCTTTTAATGTTCGGTGCGGTGTTGAAACTGAAAGAACAAAGAGTCACTTGCTCCTCGCTCTTCGGCCAACATATTCATGCTGGACATTGGTTGGAGGGGGGCGGGGGGGGGTTGTGTACAGTACTGATCTGGCATGAGCTTGCAGAGCGGGGCGTATGCAACACCAATACGCCGCAAATAAAACCATTTCTTTAACAATTATAGAGCCTTTTTAGCAGCTAATTAAATCCGGCCCAACAAAAAGCAATGGCTGCAATAGCATAGTCAGTGTTAGCAACAAAACCAATGTGACGCTAGAGCAGTTTCACGAAACATACTGTATGTTGTGCTTTTGCAAAAGCATATTCGAGACAACAGCACAATCACATACTAGATAATTGGTGCTGTTTTAAAGGTGGAATTCGGGCAAAATAACAAAAAAATAATGGGGCGGGAAAGGAGAAAAACAAATGGTTGATTATTTACAGTCCGGTGCATATCTCAATGCCGTCCAAAGTAATTAAAAACAATTATGAACAAACAGATTTGAACCTTGATATTAAAGCAGTAATTCCTGCTTTGGAGAGAGCAGCTTCAACATGACTGGAATTATGGGAGCCGATGGGAAATATGTGTTGTGCGTTGTGTATTGTGTATGTGTTTTACCTTAGTTTACCTTTACCTTGTCCTCAAGACAAACATGACAGGAGTCGGTGCAGAGATTGGAGAGCTGGAGTGATGTGCTGTCTTTGCGGAGACTGGAGCAGCAGTGCTCTGAATCAGCTGTCTGAGGGTTTTCATAGAGACCTGTGAAAAGCCCACTGCAGTAGTCGAAACTACCAGAGATGAAGGCATGGATTCATTTTTTTAAAACCTCGTTTGGACATGAATTGTCAAATTCTTAGTATGTCTGTTTTTATTCTTGTCTTGATGTGGATGTTCTAAATGTAACACTGCACCAAGATCTCTCGTTCGACTTTTCAGCTGGCACCGGAGTTAAGGTGATCATCGACTTCCACTCTTTCTTCTTTGGCACCAAAAATCATTTCACGTTTATCCTTTATTCTAGGAAAGGACATTTTGGCATCTCTAACCATTGATTTGCTCGATGCACTTCTGGGACTGCTTTCAGTAACAGCATAAATGTAATAAGACATTTTGTTGATTGGCATCAATTGAGCGAATGGGATGTATTCTTTATCCTCCAAACTTACACCATTGTTCCTCTTTACAGCACTGCAACAACGTGAACAGTGGCTTCTCTCTTTTGCTTGTCACACAGGCCTCGGCGCCTCACTACGAATGTTGTTAGAGCGGTTTCTCTCTCCCTTTTCACAGAAGCTCGCCGCATATGAGAAACATTAAAGTCGAAAATAAGCAGCGGTGAACTCGCTGTGTCCTGCTTTAGCTGCTCCTACAGCCCAGTGTCCACTGATCCCCGGGGCTGTTCTGCTATCATCAGGAGCCAGTTTGGTAGACCGCAGGAAACAAACACAGAGCATATGAGTAACCGTCTCCACCATCACTATCCTCATCATTCTGTTATTCTGTTATACCCGTGATTCACCTGCTTCATTCTGGAGCCTCCCTGCAGTATTTATCTTCTCTCTCAAACAACACTGTCAGCTGTCTTGCAGTCTGACTATGGAGTGTGATCTGACATCGCAATTATTAATACCAGTAGAAGTCAACTGGTGTCTCATCGAAGTTAACTTGTGTCTTTCTAAATTGACATTTGACTGAGTTTGCAAAGATTTGTAAAAAAAAAAAAAAAAATGCATGAATGCACGCATGAATCAATGCCACCGTTACAACAAAAACACAAACACAACACATTCAAATAAGGACTACCGCCGACATATTGCCAGGAATCGAATAGACGCTTGCGTGCAGGCTGCAAAGTTAAAAATGCACATAGCTTAAATGCTACCACTTAAATGCATTACTAGCTAGGTGGGCAAAAGAGCAGTGATCAAAAAATAGCAAGCAGTGAGGCTGAAGGTGTGGGATCATTGCTTGTTGAGTGGTTCAAGTGGTTCAAAGGTGTAGCACAAGCAGGTAAAAATCAGGGAGAGTCACATTATGCAACATGTTTAAGTCAGTATCACACAGTACAACAGACTGAGGGACGCTATAACAATAAATCACTGCTACTCTTTAACTAACTCTATACATTTTAACAGGGTTTACACATTTATTAATGATTAACAAGCAGTAAATGGGTGTCTGTTGTAATTATTATTTGTTCTAAAGCCCTCCTCAATAAAACGGCATCTGGATTGACTTAAGCAGCGAGGTGTCGCCTTTCTGAAAGAGGACCATACATACACTCTGCTTCTATGTAGGTCATTAGTTCTCAAAATCCTCCACTCTCAACGCTTCTAATCGGTTGCCTAAATTTAGTAATCCTGTTGGCAGAGAGGGCAGAGACTCTCAGAGTTTGGCTTCTGCAACACTTCTGAGGAGCCTGCAGTAATCGGTGTATCGTCGGTTAGACTAGTTCAGACAGATTCATATGGAACAATAACGAAATGTTCACTCCTGAAACCAGGAGGCCCTACCTAACATGTCTCTGGTGCATGCAGCCCACAAACACATGGCCTTAGTCACCAGTCTTTGATGAAAGCAAGTGTTTACCAAGGCCCCAATTAATCCAAACTATTCTTTGCATTTCCAGTGTGCTGAGACTGAGAAATGTGGAAAGGAAAAGGAGTTATCTCTGTTTCCAGTTGTTTCTATAGCAGCCAGCAAACATGAGTCCCTGACCCCTCATTTGGACTCTTACTTGGCCCTGTAGCCCCTATTAGCCCTGAAAGACTCTTTCTCTTCTATACACCTCTTATTCTCCCTCTTTCTGGTCTAATTCCATCTCTATTTCTTGCCGTAGCAGCAGTGCGTTATCCTTTCTGTCTCACCCTTCTTCTGGTATTTTGGCCACAATTCTGTGTCCCCGCGCCTCCGTCTCTCGCTCGCTCTCTTCCTCCCGCCTCGTCTTTGTCTCCATTCCCCTTTTCTCCTTCAGCAATGTTTTGTGATTGGCAGCTGAAGCTTGACTGCAGTAGAGTTAATAGAGAATAGAGAGGAATACCTAGAGGATTTACAGCTGAGTGGAGACGCACAAATAAGATAATGACTTGGGAATAACAATTTCGCTGCACCGTTTGGGAAGGCACTGGAGAGAGAGAAAGAGACGGAGGGCGGAAAGAGAGGAGAGACAAAAGACAAAGAGAGTCTTAAAGACAGTGAGGAAGAGAGGAGGAAAAAGAGGCAGACATAAGTGAACAGATTCCAGGGGCGGACGACTTAACAAGATTTTTCTAAATTGGAGAAAATAGTTTGAATCCCTGTGGGTTTTTTTTTTTTTTACAGAAATGATGAAGCTTTTATATTTTTAGACAAGTACCACGGATGAACTAAAACAGTTATTTTCCTTCCTGATGCATTTGTTTTGATACGAGTCTGGGTGATTGCTGACCATATCTTTTGTGCCCTAATGGGATACAATAGACGTCTTGAATATTAATACTACGAGGCGATGTTCAGTGTGTGTCTTTGTGTGCGCTTAGTGCACGGCGTCTCTCCATTTGTCTTATATCTGGCTTTGTTTGCGCTGTTTACATTCCTCATCCGAAACAATGGCGAAGTACCAATATAAGGACTTTTTTCCCACAATGGGAGAGAGGCGCCTGGTGAGGAGAGATAACCCGCTAAAATTCATAATGCCCAAGCATCCCTTCAACTTGCCAGACAGGAGTGGGTCACCCATCAAAACCATAATCTATAGTCATTTGGTTGTCAGAGTTGTTGGTTGAGTTATAGAGGCTGGCGGCACTCAGAAGGCCTTCTTAAGGGACCTAATCTCAGACTAAAGACAAGGGCTCTCGGTGATATCATTTTCCCCCACTCGCTTCACTGCTCTGTCCCTCCATCATCTCTTTGACATCACTCAACGCTCAACAAAGTAGCTAATGAAGCAGAAGAGGGGAGAATATTTGCCTGGTAATTAAGAAAAATGAAAGGAAGTGGAGTTTGAAAGCTGACACGGATGCACACTATAATTGTCCTCTCCTTGACGTGGGAGTGTGGCGTAGGCTATACTTTTCCAGTGCACTCTTCTTAATTCAAGTCTCATTAGCTTCTCACTCTTTGCAGCCCTGAGATCTGTCTATCTCACGATTCTTCTTCTTTCTCACTTCGCTTTTGCGTTTTTCTCTCTCTCTCCTTTCTTTCCTCCCACAGCGAAGTTGCCCTTCGTTCTATGCATTTGCCAACAATTTTAGTAGCTGAGGCAAAAAAAAAAGAGGAAAAAAACGCAGCTGAAGCCACAACTATTTCTGCTGAACGTGTTCATCTTTGACAGTCGCTGAAGTATTAATCAGTTTCTGTCATGAGGACAAACTGCGAGCACCAAACCTAAATTATATCTTAAAGGTCATTCACAGTGTTTCAGGTGTTTCTGTCCTCAAAAGGCCATCGAGTTCAAAGCATTCGAATCAAATCATCGATTTCAACCCGCTCCGGCAAAATCCACATAGAAACGCTGACCTCAAATTATCAGTAATATGCTGCGGAGTGCACGCGGCGTTGAATGCAAAGCTTTCGATGCGTGCCCAGCTGCTTGCACACACTATAGGAAATTTCACTCTTGTCGAGAACACAGCTGGAAGTCTTGAAAAACTGTACAGAAATGTACTATTACTAAGCCGGCCCCAGGTACCAATTTTTCACACCGTTTCCTGACAATGCTGGGTGCCCATCTTGTGTGGATACAGGCTCATTTTATATTTCAGACAGTCACAGACACATAGAAAGCTGCTATAAAATAAGCTTCAATTTAGTGTGAAAGCTGAAAGAAGTGCTGTAAGTCGCCTGGGATTATGCCTGTTTAAACTGCTGGAAAATTTATATATACTGCATTTTTCTCCCTCCTAATCAGCAACTATCCATTAGAAGTCAACCAGAGGCTTAAGAGTCAGGTAAGGGATTTCTTCAACTCACTCGACCTTCGTCAGAAAGAGGGGGCTGTACCTCAGAGCGCTCCTCATTACCTAGGTGTTCCAGCCGCAGGGTCAATGGAGTTGTAACTGTAACTGTAACCATCAGAGCACACACTTCAACATCTGCAGGGTTCGTTTGTATTATCGGTAGCTGGGAGAACAGATTCTGATGAGCCATTCACCCAACCCACTAGTTATGACTAGTTCAAATGTGCATTTGAACTGATGAACTCTTGAACTCTGAGCTCATCAATTAATGTCAGAACAGATTAGATTAAGTCTGTCATGCATGTTGTTGGTCGTCACCATATGGCAGATTACAGGATTTATTTCTGGTTCAGAGAAGTTTCTACCTTTTGTTGGTCGGGTAGTCAACAGATTTAGTGGTTATGTGAAATCCCAAGCAAATGATTTTATCCTAAAGGGAATGGTTTGGCTATGTAAGCTCCATTTTAAAGAGATTCTATTAGGATGACTAATCCAGTGCCAAGTGTACCATCTGACCTTTAGATTTTACGTTGATTAACAAAGTTTTCACATCTTAATTTTCTCGCATTTCACTCATTTAAGGGTATCAGTGAGCAAATTGCACTAGATTGTCCTCTGTTTGCAAACCCATTATTAAATAGACAAGTGTGCTGCCGTGTAACTGAAACAGTGTTCCTCCTCAATTTTCCACTCATAAAAAATGTTAATCCCTAAAATTGCCGTTCATGTTGCGTTTACCTCAGCCTACATTTTGTGGGGTTTTTTTTTTCCATTTTTTAAAAAAAATATTGAACACATCAGGGTGTTAAAACTATTATCGCCCTATATGACCGGCAGCTCAATTGCGTTTTCTCATTGCTGCGCAGTCATATGCGAACATTTCGAGCTAATATTATTATTTCACAAATACCGACCAAGTCCAAGAGCTAAACACAAGTGCCATGTCCGCAATCTGTAGAGTAATGTGCCGTTTGCATCATATTGTACACACCAGTGAAAGCAGGTATTTTCACTTGCCGATGAAGTCCAAGAAGTCACGCTAACTCATCTAAATTTAACCCCACCCCCCCACCAACTAACAGAGTAACCCACCCCCCTCCTGCCGGTCCACTCCTGGCCACCTGCCGTGATTCTGATTGACTTCTGATGGACATTTTTCTCTTTATGATGGTAATAATAACTTCAATGCTGTCCTAATGATAGTGATCATAATGCTGGGAACTCAATCTCCCAATAGTGTGTTGATAGCCGTACGGCAACCTCAGCGGGGGTGCGAGCGAGCTGACTTCAAAGGTGTGATTTACCTCACAGTGGAGTGCAGGGTATTGCAACACACGTGGGCGGCTGTCATTTTTTGGTGAACTTCTCCTTTTTGATCCTGCAGTTTAATATTAGCGCAGGTACTCCAGGACTGAGAAACAGGTTTGAAAAGGTCTAGAGTGGTTTTTCTTTTTTCTTTTTGTGAGCAGAACTCAAACTTTCACCTCTATATAGTATCTCTACAGACGTTCCATCCATTTAGTAATAGCACCGTTATGGCGATTTTGGCCACGCACTGTAGCGCCAGCTTGGATCAGACACAGGAAGAAAAGTTACACGGAGCTCGTCTTGACATTAATATCGATCCGTTCGCCAGTAAACGCCACTTCTTTGCTCAGCCGCAAATTGAACCCTAACACTCATCCACTCCCCTCCTCTCTCACTGGAACCTTTCCTGCACTGGCCCGGTCATTTTCATGCAAAAGATTGCCTTTTCTGCCTCGAGCAGAACACAATGAATAGATTGATTAGGCAATATCGTAATGGGGATAGGGTAATGAGCCTGTCAATCATACAGTGGGCAGTGTCTGACAGAGAAAATACGCCCAGGCAGCGGAATTACTCATACATAGTAAATCAGTATGCAGAGCAAATAAATAAATAAATAAGAATGGTTTTAACATGAGTCAGAGTAGACAGCTGACATAGAAACTCCATTTTTAGACAACAAGGAGACGAACCCAGCACACAATGGACTAGATTCAAATATTATCCCTCAGGGGTTATTAAGTTAATCTATTATTTATTTCTTGATTATGAGCACAATGAGGATTTATATTCATCTAAAGTTAACGACAACAACAAAAAACAAATCTAAATATATAAATAAATAAGGTTGATGCCTACCTAAATACCCAAACCGCACATCAAAGCGTGAAGCTGTTGAATTTGTTACCAGTGAAATTAAGAGCTCTTTAATCCTTTCATGAAAACAAAGGCTTCCCACCGACAGGAGTGAGCGGCTGCATTCTTATTTACTGGCAATAAACTGACAGGAAGGGAAAAGTATAATCAGTCAATTTGCATCACATGTCTGCCTCAGTGTTTCACTCTCCCTTCTCTTTCTTTTGTCTGGCACGTGAACTCGCATAGCATCACATAGTGATTGCATATTATGTGTGGTATTTTTCACGTGATGTTGTGCGCCTCCCTTTTTAATGAATTACTTCCCGCTGCAGACTTACATCCGCCGGTAGCTTCATTGTGCACACCTTGCTAGTGCCAATTTAAACCCCATTTTCCCTGCAGAGCTGCTTTATCTCTTCAGGGCATAGGTGAGACAGCAGAAATGTTGGTCCGCACTGACGTGACAGCATCGCACAGTTGCTGCAGCTGGGTCCATGATGCAAATCTCCCCGTTTCACCTAAACCACAAGGTACTCTATTTAACTGAGACGTGGCGACCGTGGAGGCAGTTTGAGTCCACGGAACTCATTGTCATGTTCGCGAAGACTCTCACTTTGAGATGATTTGAGCTTTGTGACACTGCGACTTATCCTGCTGGAAATAGACACAGTCAGCAACATTACCCGGGTCGGCTGAGGCCTTCAAACGGCGCTCAGTTGGTACTAAGGTGCACAAAGAGTGCCAAGAATATATCCCGCGCATCATCACGCCAGCACCACCAGCAGGCTGAACCGCTGATAAAGGCGAGACAGATCCACGCTTATATGTTCAACAGCTGTTGAAGAAGAGACTCAGCCTTGTATTGTCCAGTTTTGATGGCCCCTGCCCTTGTTTTCAGTTATTAGCTGACAGGATTGGCACCCAGTGTCATCATCTGCCGCTGTAGCCAATCTGCGTCACAGTTCAACGTGTTATGGTTTCAAAGATTCTCATCCACATGCCTCGGTTGTATCAAGAGGTTGCTTAAGTTACTTTTGCTTTTCTATCAGCTCGAGCCTGTCAGGACACTCTCCTCTGACCTCTGTCATCAATGAGGTATTTTCATCCTGAAAACTGCTGCTTACTGGATATTCTTTTTTTTCCTTTCCTCTCTATAAATCCTGGTTGGACATGAAAATTCCAATACATCAGCAATTTCCCCACTGGCACCGACAACACGCAATGTTCAAAGTCACCTGTATCACCTTTGTTCCCCATCCTGATGCTTGGTTTGAGCTTCGGCAGACAGTATTGGCCGTGTCTCCGTGCCTCAATGTAAGGAGTTGCGTCCACATGATTAGACGGCAGTCGAACAAGCGTGCCAATAAAATGAGTTTAAACTCTTAAAAGCCAAACATGCGGCGCACACACATGGCCGATGCGAACAGGTGCATTATAAACCTAAAGGGGAAGCAAGCCTTCTCCATGCCGTCCCATTTGTTTTGCTGCTGGGCATGAGGAGCAAATTCGCTTGTATCTGAAGCTGAGGCAATTTGTTTTATTTGACTTCTCGCCCCATAAACTGTCAACTCTGGTTCCTGTAACCCAGAAGAGGTTTGCTACAGAAAACAAATGGGCGCCATAATGACCCTCTCCAGCAGAGTACAGTTTTGGGGTGTGATCTATGTATTTATCCAAGGAGGTTTGCTCTGTTTCTCTACGACTAGGCGAATAACTAGCGAGTCTCTTCCTCTGCGCCTCAGTGGCTGTTCTTATCTTTTCATGGATCTCATCATTTCCTCAGCGGGCTGTTAGAAATAGTGGGGAACAACTTGAAATATTTATATGGCTTCAGAAACGCTGTTCTAAAATTCAGGGCAAGTTTTCTACGTGTGTTTTTTTTTTTTTTTTCTGATACACACCTTTAACACACCTTAGACACTACTACTGGTGTCTTTGAGTGTGTATTTCGGTCTGTGCATGCTGCTGGGAGACAAAGAGAGCAAGTGATAGGCTTTTGAGTTCGTGTGTGGAACTACGAAGAAGTGAATGTTCAGCCAACTATTGATTTTGGAGAAGGCTCTCACTGGGATGATGAGGAGGTGTGTCCTGTGAAGTGGCCATTATGTGAAATCCGTTGCTGCTGGCTGATTCCGTGCGCTCTATATTCATTGTTTCCAGTTCTCCAAAATAGCTTAGGCTGCATCTCCTTCGGATGCACCCAATTGCATTCAAATTCCCCGGTTTAAAGAAAACACCAGTGCAAAACGCGATTCGCAGGTGCATCCTCCGGGACGGTTCCAGCTCAGAGCGAAATTGCATTAATTGTTTTTGAAATTGTTTCTTGGCTCTGTGCTTTTAAAGGTAGATCTGCATGGAAATCCACCAATTTCATGTTCTCAAGTTCTTTAACGAAAGTGTGTTGCGGTTGCCACAATGCTAATGCTGAGCAGGTGCAGGGGATTTACACTATAAACACTGACTGCACAGTTGGCGGATGTTTCTCCTTTCTGTCAGTACGACTTAGCATCCAGTAATTTAAACACAAGCTTGTTAAATAATAGGAATAACTGGTGTCGACTACTACATTACACGTTCTGTTGTCACATTACAGTTGCAGGCCCGACGAAAATTCCACTTAATTATCACAAAGTCACGTCAAATTATGATTAAAATACTGTATAACTAAATATTCAAGTATAAAGCAGGACGGAAACATCTGTCCGCCACAGCAAACAGACATATTGTCGCAGATATTGGTGAAAATGACTAAACCTCTGCCGAACATGTTAAAATCCATTTTGTAGAATGTGACTGCAGAGATGTGGCAGTGGAGGAAATGCTGTTCAAGGCAGCCTCTCAGACAAATTCTGACAAAGGCAGCAAAGACACGTAAAGCAGAGTTTGTTTTTAGAATATAAGGAAGTAAGTAACATTATTAAATTAATTACTTTTGTTAAGTAACTTCCTCAGCGCTGACCTTTGCCAAACCGTGGATGAGGATTCAAACAGCCCGTGTCCTGGCTGTTGACATTTGACATGAAGTTCCCTCTAATTCCTGAGCAGCTACATAATAATTACTGCGGTTATACAACCTGTCCCCAGGCTCGGAGGCTTGACCTTTCCGCAAATAACATGTTCATTTCCCTTAATGTGAAAACAAGGATGTCATTTCCTATTGTGCACCCCGAACACAACGCAGATGTCATCTCGCATGATCTGCGTGCACTGTGAACTTGTAGCCTCTGAGTGAATGCGTGTGGGATGCTGGGTTTTTTTTTTGTGACTTCCTATATGTGGGGCGACCTCAAACCGGCAACATCAACAGCGATAACTTCATCCTGTACACCACACTGTGCTTCAATTTCTTCTTCTTCTTTATTTATTTTTTTCTGGTTTTTGGACTCTAACGATCGCCCAGCTTTTGCTACGGCAGTGCTGCACCTGGGACTTAGGAAGGGATGTGTTTGGGGGGGGGGGGGTTGCTGCCCCTCACACTTTCTGACCACAATCTGGCCTAATGGGATTCTTATGGTTGAGTGCACCACACAGCACACAGAGTCAGGATGTATGGCCACATAGTGAAAGCATTCCAGCTGGAAAAATGAAGTACACCAAGAAGAATAGCAGGGCCATATTGAAAACACATATGGTTGGGGTTCGGGGGGGGGGGAGGGTGGAAAACAAAAAAAAAATACTGTTGGTGATGAAGAGATCAACAATGCGGTTCATTCCTCTTGATGATGACACAAAAGACTCAGTGTTGTCTTTCCTCCAGAGCCCAGCCATATATTATCGGCACCAATGGACATTCCCGGTATGTACTGACACGTGAACAGCAGTATAAACTATATTTAGTGGCGTATATCAGTCAAGCATATTCAACAAAAACTATATTATTTAATAAAGTTAGCTGTGTAAGACAGCAGCCAGGTCTAGCTTTGAATCCTAAAATCATGCTCCACGTAGAAATTTTCATTTCAGCATCAAAATACATCAGCGATCTGTGAATTATCCCCTCTATCATTTGTACTGGTCTAAAAAAAAACCCCATATCGGTTAACATAATCAATTATCTGCAGATATATTTCTGGCCTGAGTACACAGCAGACACGAAACCCATGCGCCTTGTTTTTACTTTGTACATATTTGCTCCCTGCTTTGAGGTTCTGCGATTGGCTGCTGTCGCAACGTGTTGCTCCGCTGAATTCACACGGCGACGAAGACAGAAAGCAAAATAAACATGTAACTGCCTCTGAAGTCCTCTTGAAATGTTTATTCCTCTGAATATATTAAGGGATTAGAGATTGTATGTAACATGATTAGGAACAAAGCAGCTGAAGTGCGATCAAAGTGAGGGAGAGGGTAAACACACGCGCACGCTCGCGCTTCCAGACACATACACGGGAGACAGGAAAGGTGAGGGATCAACAGACATTATGAGACGGATTAAGAGATTATTCCAGCACAAGGTTTTTTTCATTAATTAAAACAAAACATCAGCGATGTACGTTGGTATGGAAGGGATGCAGAATCTGTAAATAATGCACTTTTGAGCTTTCGTGATTTTGCGTTATAGGAGCTCCTTTTTGTAAATACCCATCGGGCTTCGTACCGACATGCTTTCAGTCTGGCAGGTTCAGTACACAGTGCAAGCATTCATTTACGTGTCAAAACATGATACGCTTGGCAAACCATAATTAAGTTGTTTTGTTTTTTTTCTTTTTACCAGTATTAATTTTTTCTTTCCTGCAAACATGAAATCGTGGTTTACGCGTGGCCGCTGTGTAAAGCATACGGACGCTTAGATAAGACAAGGTCCAAACGCCAAAGCCACGTGGAGACGGTTGGCTGTGATGAGATGGCCGCGTGCAGACGCCAGTGACCTTTTGTCCAGTCATCACAACAAGTACCTTTCTGTGGTTTTCTCTGAAAAAATACAGATTTCTTAATGTTATATTTGGCTTTAATTCACTATGTTATTTATTGTGACTTTAAATATATGCTTAGTTGTAAGAAGCTAAGGAAATGTAATTGGCATTTAGCTGGGAGTTCAAATAGACACTCTAACACAGATGTGGCCGTGAGTTTTTTATCTCTAATTTGCATTTAGTTATTCTTGTAATTTAACCTTTGATCTACATTAACTCACTCCATTTTCAGCGCTTATTGCATGCTTGCTTTTGTATTAATTAAATAAAACACATAAGCCTGCGGTTGAAGTAAGGTCTCTCCATAATTTTTGCCAAAGGGCTCAAGTTCATGCATTCAACTTTAAAGTGTTATAATATAATAATTCCTCTGCGAGTGGGGTAATATTACAGATGAAGTCCGCTCTGCTTGGTTCTGTGCCAGGCCTGTGAATTCATATTCTGCTGAGTATCCTTAAATCATTCCCCCTGCATGCAAGAACAGAAGAGAGTTGGTACCTCGCAGTCGGGCCAACGGGGTGGAGGATTTGTGTGGCGCAGGGTGGAGGAGGACGTTATGAATCTGATCAAAACCATAAGAATCATAAGAATCCTGAACTATTTGCAATGAGCAGGGTAAATTGTATCCATCCTAGTGTGAGGGCTGCACCGGGCACGTCTGCTGACATGGGGGTACCTTACTGAGCTCCCTGTTTGCCTTCCAAATCATCCAGTACTTTAGTACTTTCACTTCCTTACTCATCTGTGAGACTTGATGTCAATTACTAGAAAAAAGCCCAAAGCCCTCACCCTCCCTGCAGTTATCCCCCTTTGGCTCTTCAGTACGCTGCGATTGCCCTAAACGCATTAGTGAATATATCATGTGCAGGTGACAAATGCGGCGAATTCTGATTGTGCTTAAGGGACTGAGGGATGACAAATTCAGGAAAAGAGAAAATTGGATGACACTGGGTGCAGTGCTGGATTTGCCCTCTATACCGACATGTCTATGTTTGTGTTTTTGTACTCGGAAATAAATATAGTTACAAATACTCGCTGAGAAAATTGCCAATCCACATGTTGTTGCAGAATCTCTCCCGTGTAACAGCTTTGCACACCAGACCAGGTTGCACAGACCACCGGTGCCCGTGGCACAGTAAAGCCGTTTATAGGCAGATGTTATCAGGTCTCCATGCCAAGTGAACCTAAGGCTAGCGTGCAGTAGTGTAGCTCTGAATTTGCTGAACGTATGATGCAAATCCCTGCGACCCGCGCTCGTCTCCTGATCTGTTGCATCAAACTTCCTTTCATGGAAAGAGCAAAGAAACCTGTCATACTTGTTCTGCAACATACTCACCTTGTTGACATCATGGCAGTCCATCCAGCTCGCTTAGTTTTGCATTTGCATCGGCTGGAAGAAGCTCTGAAAGGCACCAGTGGTCTGTAGGTGTCCTGAGAGGGTCCTAAGTGTAGTCGGTCTAAAGCTAAGGGCAGAGTCAGAGCAGTGTGTTGACAGACACCAGTGCTCCTCGACCATCCTGGGCCCACGTGCACTGACAGCTGTCAACTACCTTGGCCATCACCTGTCTTGCGCAGGGAAACACACACATGCTCCTGCATGTATGCGTGGATGCACACACTGACACGCATAATATTTTCCCTTGCACAGAAACATACATGTGTAAGTAGAAACACACACACACACACACACACAGGGAGTCACGGAGGAGCAGGCTTCTGGCTCAGGCTCTACGCCTCCAGATCCCACTGCACTGCCCTTTTCTTTTTGTTTGTTTCATTCATATGCTCTTTCTCTCTCTTGCCCCCCCCCCCCGACGCACACCCTCTTCCCTCTCTTTCCGCCTCTCTCCCTGTCTCTCTCTCCCAGCCAAAGCTGGGGATACAGAGCGCCAGCCACCCGTGAGATGAGCGATTTAGTAATTGTGCAGCTGGCAGCCCAGGCATGGGGCACTGTGCAGCAGTAGTGGACACTGTGGCATGTATGGGCACACAGACTGACAGGCAGAGAGAAAGGAATCGAACAGTGGTAGCCTGAGACGAAGAAATTTAAGAAAAATTAATGAATGTAAAGAAAAAGCGAGACGAAAAAATGAGAGTGGGTGCAGGCTCATCTTGGTATGTGGGTGGAAGCTTTTGAGTTTTGAAGAGTAGCAGCAGTATTGGCATGGGAGAGAGGGAACAAGGGAGGAGGAGAGGTGGTGGGGGGGGTGCAGAGATTTAAAGGGAAAGGGAAGGCGGGAGGGACGGGGGTGGAAAAGCAGCAATTAGTGTAATTAGGAGACCAGCTTTAGCAAGGCACTGACAATATGTCACCTCTCATTATAACCCATAAGCAAACACAGCAGCCTAATGCAAGGCAGCACCCATTCTCTAGACAGTTCCCTGTGTCAATGCAGATTTTGTTCTCCCCGGTCACGCTCGGCTGCATATCATTGACTTGCCAATACAACATGGGGTTTTGGATTCAGAATATAGAGTCCAGTTGAGGCGGGGAGAGAGAGTGTGTGTGTGTGTGTGTGTGTGTGTGTGTATGAGAGAGAAAGAGAGAGAGAGAGAGAGACCCAAACAACAGCAAGGTCCAACTAGCATGCTGCTGGAGTCTGGGATGTTTGGCAGTGTAACAGAAAGGAGTCTGTAGCCTTGTTAAACTACAGTGGGATTGATTAAGTCAGATGGGTGAAATGTGTGAGATGTTTGTGCTGAGGTGGTTCGAATGCAGGATTATATGTTGCGGTCAGCCGGAATGGATGCCTCGACAGTTACGGCACGGGGAAGCGCATTGTGCTTTGAAGCTGTGGCCGATGTGCATCAACATTTCACTGGACAATTTCACAGACTTTGTTTACATGTGATTGCACTTTGCACATATTATTACCTCATCACCGTCCTATTCAGAGCAAATTCTAACATTATGCGCGTTATACAATAGAGCAGATGACTTTGAAACAGCATTTAATAAGAGGAATCACGATCACGAATCATCTTCTGAACAGCTTAGACGACTGTGTACAGAATGCAGATAGCTTTGTCATTATGGGAGTAGCAGGCTCATCATTTCTGCCCATTTCTGAATATTTACACAACTTCCATGAGCCAGTGCACTTGTTTTCATGGCAACCTTACTGTACTCCAAAGCAAAATGTTGTTTTCCCGTTCCCTTTTATTTTGTCAGACTCGCAGCAAACGGTCCATTAAAACTTTACCATTGCTACATAAACACTTCGCAGAAGCAGGCATGTTTTCTGCTGTGCCTCTGGTTCTTTTCTTTTTTTTTCACCCCTCTGTGACATGGCACGGGGGCCGCTGAGCCAAGTGACTGTGACAAATTGGGATTGGAAATGACAAAATAGGCTATTTAATAAGCATGGCGGAGGGGATTGGACTCTGGTGTCGGGTTCACTCGAATAAGCAGACTGTCTGAACTCCTCCTGGGCCCGGCTTTGATGGCAGCTTTCATCCATCTGATGGGGAGATTCTGGCAATGGAAGATGGAGCCGGGTCTGTCTTGCTATCTACTGTGCGCGCGTGTGTGTGTGTGTGTGTTAAGCTGTGAGTTTTCACAGGGACGAATTTTGAGTAAATGCAAAATCAGTGCACACATCAATCCAAGCCAGAGATATACTGTGGTGGGCGAGTGGGCCATGGGGGGGAGTCAGCATGGCCATGTGTTAACCTAAGGCTATTAACTTCCAAAGATAAACTCCTTCCTTCAGATAGTAATCACTTGTGACCATTTTTTTTTTTTTTCACTGTGGCCCCTGAAATGAAAAGTTGTTATTGGAGAGGAATGCAGATGATATTCCCTAATAAAACCGACCTCAGCTGAGTTGCCATATTGTATGTTTGGGAATATGAGGGTGCAGAGATGACTGTTCTGAAAACTCGAGTGGAGGTTCATGAAAATGTTCATGTTTTAAAGTTGAAGCGAGCATTCATTTCAAACTGACAAAAACACCGACCGGGACCTGTGTTTAGTAGACAGGGTGGAGCTGGTAAAGATAAAGCGGGGAAAGGGGGGGGTAAAAACAGTTGGAAAAACAGGAAAAACAGATAACCCAGCAAAGGGAACGACGCCGGGACTGTTAAGCGGACAACGGCTGACAAAAGGCAATAAAAGAACAAATAAAAGTGACAGTGGAGTGCGAGGGAGAAATGAGCGAGAAAGATGATGCGGATGGGCAGACGGCATAAGGGATGATAGAAAAGGTGCAACGGCAGGGTGACGGAGGGAGAGACTGAGCAGAAAGAAAAGACAACAGAACAACGTGACGCCGAGAAAGAGGAGTGAGCGGAAGGCTGAAAAGCAATAGGTTTTAGAACTTGTTGACAGTGAGACACAGAGACAGAGAGGGACGAAGACAGAGAAGGCAAGGACGTGCGTCGAATGTGGAAAACTGCGGTGAAGGAAGGGGGGAATGAACGGTGAGGAGAACTAATGGCGGGGGGGGGGGGTACCTTTGAGTATGTGGTGTAAACGCTTGCATACATTAACCAAATCAAACACCTTCTCTCGAGTTTGCAGATGTTTGTGTTTAATATCTGTGTGTTTGTGTGCGTGTGCCCGTTTCCGTGCGCGTGTCTTCGCTTGCATTCAGTTTTTTGATTATAGCAGCCTCCCAGGAAGGCAAAAGTTTGAGCTCAGTAGGAGAACACTGCATTTATGACCAACTCCAACACACACCAATGTCTGCCAAAGCATGAATTATGAATTAAAGCATGACATTTCCCGCTAATGCGCAAATTCAATCCTGTGAGGAATTTTATATTTTTCCTGCCTCAAAACTGTGCGTGCTTCAAAATTAGGTTCAAGGCTATAGCTCGCAGCTGCGTTGCACTCTTCCGACCGATCCGGCTCAGCTGTTAACGACTGTGAAAAACTCAGACCTCTAACCTCTTGTGATGGCGAGAGGTGACAACAGACTCAATGCTCATGTTGTGTTGTGATACTCACGATTGAAGAGCTGGCACGAAAAACCCTTTAATACAGGTTTACAGCCTTGAGACCATGACACAATACCCACAGTACATAAAGCACTGTATAGATACAATGGATAGTCTGGACACATTCACTTTCATTTCACTACTCTCATTAAACATGCTGAAACGTCCTTCTGGACTACATTGTAAAGCTTTGTCCAGTACAACGATCTCAGTACAGTGACCTCTTGCGTTTTATGGATGCACACAGCAACGCACTGTTCCTTTGTGAATCCATCAATGGTAACACGGTAGAAAAAACAACAACAAAAAAAAAATTGGAACGTCATGACAGTGATAACGCTCATCTGTCGTGCCAGTACATTAAGGGATCTGATAAGGTGCTGTCATCGCCAGCTTTTGTCACAGCCGCAAAGTCCTTGTTTGCAATAATTGTCAGAGCCCCAGTAGTGAGCCAGCCTGATCCGCTTTACTCTGACATCACTGACAAATGGTACAAATCATCGCGGAGGCTGATTCATCATTTTCAACCCAAGTTAAAAGGTGTTTTTCTGCTGGGGAAAAAAAAAAAAGAAAAAAAAGAAGCAGCTCTGTGTTTTTCACCCAGTAATTCGCAGTACTCGTATGCACTCCACACAACCCTCTGAAGTGGCATCTAATCTGATTGGTCAGGGGAGCCACAATGGAGAGGTGAGTGGGCTAATGGCAGAGCAGAGAGGCAAAGATAACAAGCTTATCACAGCGTGGAAAAAGAGTGAGAGAAAAAGTTGTTTTGGAGACAAACTGTAATAAGTGACAGACCAATCAGCTGGCGTCTAGCTTCATTCTGGCTCAGTGCATCACGAAATGCTTAATACTGAACGCTGTCAGAGCTGCAGGAAAATACAGCAATGGATAAAGTTTGCCAGACATTCCACCGATTTATCTTTTGGTTACTCACAGTGCGCATTGTATGCTGCAATTATCTTTCTTTATTTAAGCTATAAAGCTAATTTCTTTGCATATAAGCTTTCCAGTATATGGGTCAGGCTTTTCCCCAATAAAGGAAGGGATTTTTCATACATTCTCGCCTTCCCACTCTATCTTGTGCTATCCCCAGCCTTCAACAAGTGATGAGATGTGTATTTCAAACATGGAACTTAATATTTAGCACACAATGGGGCAAACCACCGATAAAGATAAAATGTTGTAAAAATGATATTTCAGCCAGGCACCACCTGTTTGCCTAAAAGCCAGCTTCGCAAAGAGCATCTTAGCTGCCTCGCTCACTTCCGTCAGTTCAGTTATACTGCCTCCACCTTCTTCTCTCTTTCAAGGGCACTCTCACTATAAACACTGTGCAATCACCGTCGCAAAGCTTCATTTGTAAAGCTACATTAACCTTACCTAACCATACCCAACAATCGGCCTATTATGGCTAAATACAATCAACAGTTAAACCATTACAGTGTTAATAAAGTACAAAATTGAAAGTACAAGTTGCAAGATATTCAATGTGGCGTGCTAAAAATACAATATACAATACAATGACTGTTTTCTTTTGCTTTTATACAGTGGAAATCACTTTTAGTGATCACTGTTACAGTTACACACCACTTATGTAGGGCAGAATCAGTCATACAAAAATGCTTTTACTGGTAATAATCAATAATAAAGTAGTCTGCTTACAGTGTCTAGTTTGAGTCTTTTGATAAATTACAGCATGTGGAGGAAAATTATATATATATATGATTATATAAAGTGATTCTGTTTTTTATCTTTTTCTTTTGTTTTAATCAATTTTACCTCACTCCCATGATGCTTCACTCTGTGGAAATGTTGCCTATACGCCCAGACCTGTACCCACGCCTCTGCTTCCGGCGGGCTACCTGAGGCTGCAGCTGCGGGCGCAGTGAATTCACGGCGAGAAAAAAAGAAAGTCATTTTTTACTAGGCCTACTCGTCCAAGGAGAAACAGTCGTCGCAAACATAATTGCTGAGTAAATCGCCACCATAATGGTAAAGAACAGTTACATCATGTTACACTTGACAATGACGAACGTCCCTGGGTGGCGAACAGAAGCTTGGCAGACTTGTGAAAGCAAAATGTCATTAATATTATTTTTTTCATTTTAAATGATTGCATTTGTTTTTTAGTCATTTTCCGGCACTGAAAAACATGTTTTTAATAGTATTGCTATGTTTTTTTTAAAAAATGTTTAATATTAAATATTCAGAGTCTGAGCAGCATAGAGGCTGAGAGGCCACTGACTTGAGCCACTGTACCCACATACTTTGCGTGTCCCTGGTCAAATGTGCTGCAGACACGCACACCCACACAGCGCTGCTTAGTGCGCTCGCATGCCTGTGAATGTTTGTGCGTGTGCGAGAGCGTGTGTCAGAGAGACGGAGAGGGCTGTCTGCCGGCCATTGGCCCCGTGCCTATCAGTTCGCAGTGATCAGTCTTGCCTGGCTGTCGTCTGTCCACTGCCAGCTGTCAAAGGGCCTGCTCTGGGCATGCCCACTGATGAGAGGCTGCAGCCATGCTCTAGAATCAATCCAGCACTCTAATAGGTCACGTATGGCTGCACAGCGCTTGCCAATAGCTTTGGATTGGAGAATGAGTAGAGGAGGGAGTGGGAAGACGGAGGAAAGAGAGATACACAGGGAGAGACAGATACGCCAGCCTTATTTTTTTAATCATCAACAACAAGTTTTGCTGGCCACCGCATGAAAAGAAAGGGCAGTAATTGACTTGCCACTAATTTGCCTCTGCTAGTGAGGGCTTCTGAGCCCGTTCCACTGATGGCCAAGTTTGAGTGAAACCGGAGCACACTAACATAAATCTCTCTGTCTCTGTCTCCCCCTCTAACTCATTAGAGTTTCCTACTTTTAGACCTAATTATGAGTAAATGTGTACACACTTAATGAAATTCCCCTAAGTGGGAAGGCAGAACAGAAGGAGATTCATTGGAGGAGTGTGGATTTTGTTTTTAGATACCGAGCAGTTGGTGCTCAGCAAATGTTTCAGTTTGCAAAAGCAACTTCTGGGCCATTGGTGCACACAGAAAAATACTTGATACAAATTCTCTCTAATTAAACATATTCACACTGCCTGCTGCACTGGTAAGTCATCTACTGTAAGGGAACAGGGAAAGTGTAGATAGGCAAAAAAAACGAATTAATTCTATCCTCCCAGTGCTGTTTGCCTTTGAGGCACAGAGGAATAAACTGTATGTTTTTTATTTCTTTGAAGTTATCACTCCACAGCTCAAACATATCTAATTTGAAACTGGCAAGAAATATTTTTGATCAATTTGAGCCGAGGCGAGGGACATAAGATGAGTTTTCTTTTCTCGTCTTTGCTGAACTGTCATTCAAAGTGCAACGAGAGATTTGCTTCTCCTTTTTTTTTATATCCCACCAAAGGTGTAAGTGATTAACTTTTCATAGAAAAATATACTTTATATTTGGAACTTGTGTTGTTTTTGACTCCTACACGATGTTATGAAGCATTTCGTTTAGTAACAATCCTTCAGAAAGGTTTAAATTCTGGCCTGTGACGCAATAGAGCACGGGTGCGAAATGCACTGCCTCGCAAGACGTGATGCATCATTTAGATACAGTTTACAAAAACCGTAACTAATAACGTCTGCCTGTTTATGGTCAATGGCAGCAGTGAGAAAGTGAAATCACAACAGGTTTTCTTCATTATCATGGCAGCAATAGTTCCTAGGTCTCTACAATATTCACACACAAGCAAGTCTACCTGAATCCTCCAAGTATTTGATTGGCTGAAGCAGTGTGTTGCCTGATGATTTGCAATGTGGAATAAGTCAGACGCCCCAATGCTACCACCAGGAGCCGTTTCAACACTGAGGAGGTGGTTCTCTTCTGTCACTTGGAGTAGGGGGGTGTCACATAAAGACAGACATATTCCGGTCTAGCAACTCCTTGTACCTGAGCAGATGATTGAGAAACAGTGCATTGTTTGTATCTACAAGAGATTAGAAACCTCAGGGATAGTGAATAAGGGTTGATATGACAGGACTGTCTGACTTTTACAGACAGTCAGGCACAACCTTGGCTCTCGGTGCCTCTGTAACTGGAGACACAGAATTGCTGGAACTTGCTCTTTAACATCACAATAGGGGGAGGCCTGGCTGCAGAGGGACACAGTTCTGCCTCAGCAGAGGATGATAACAGTGTGTCATCTCCACTGCCAGGCAGCATGGATTGGCCATCATCCTCTGCAGGGGCAAGTGGTGGATCTCAGAGAGGGGCACAGGGCAGAGTCAGAAGCGCCCAGTCACATTCTGTCTCACTGCTGTCAGAGCAAAGCTCCATCTGAGGAGAATGCTGGAAAATAGGCCTATCACTGCCAACAAGCACACTCCTACTGTTAGCGAACGCAGGCAGCGGCATGTTCGGCGCCAAGGCTGACAGTGCACCACTGGTGCTGGTCTGCCATGCCAATCAGTCCAGGGCAAAAAGGTGAGAGCCTATCTGTGTTGAGAGACAAAGTTATCTTTGACTGCCGAATTGTCTTTCTGGAGTTCAGCGCTGTTATGTCTTGTCCTAAAGGAAAAGTGTACGGGAAATGAGGTCAAAGCAGCTATTTTCTGCCTCAAGGGCTGTTGGCAGGCTCACTGTTGATTGACTAACAGTGAACGCACAAATTTCAGTTGCTGGCTGCTGTGGTCAGGTGTGGTCGTAAGGTGGTTATAGGATCTTGTTAATGGGGTTCTTCCTCGTGACGTTCAAGGAACCAAACACCACCAAGTTTTCGCAGCCGTTCCAGTTAAAAGCTGTCTTTACAGAAGAAAAAAAATAAGCTAGTTATGTCATCAGGGTCCCGTGTTGTGAAAGGATGATCTTTGGAAAATGTGAATATTCTTAAAAAAAGACGGATTGACTGAATGTTTTCACATCGTGTCATGGGGCAGGGTGTAGTGTTTTGCAGCATAACCCATGTTGGGGTGTAAAAATTCCAGCCTCTTTAATTTCCAGCCTTCTGTTGGCCAGTCAGTCGGTTCACTTTGGCCCAGGCTAAAACATATAAATATAATAAACTGAATATACAATGTAAAAAATATAGACAGGGTTGTTGTGGAGTTCACTGAAACCATTAGTGGTTTCTAGAAGATGAAGCCTACCGACTTTAGTGATCATCTGACTTTCAAAGTTTACTTTTAATGGCTGTCATGGAGCTCTGAATCACTTGAACAGTCCATGTTGTCACGAGTTGCTCTCTTTTCAGCATTCAAACCAAATTCCTCCAGACACAACAGTATTAATGTAACAGTAAGACAACTCCATGCTCTTGAAGGTTTCACATTAATGATCTGTCTTCCTATGAGAAAGAAACATCTAATTGTAGAGAGCATGTGTGTACTGTGTTGTAAATCTGTCTCTCACAAGTCCCCCAACTCATGCAATACTGGTGCACCACATGACTGAATATGCTGGACAAATGCTAACACCACCATCGTAGTACAAGCGCAAATGCCCATATAGTTCCTTCATCAGAAGCTCCAACTGTACCGCGTAAATGGAGAGGTCTTAGCTGTTGGAGCTGTTCTTGAACTGTTTGCTCTGGAGATTGGACACCCCCAGAGCAGTTGGTTTCCAATACCACGGACATTGCCTCGACCAAAAGTCTGAGAAGGAATTATTTCCGGAAGCTCCAAGCACGCTACTGGGCAGGAGGGGAGTGAGATTAGAAGTCCTCTCCCAGCCAGCAGAAATACAATAGGTTAAACCACCTGCTGGCCTGAGGAGCTTTTCTTCGACTGGTGTTGCAATCTTCCTTTCTTGAGGTCACAAGGCCAGAGACATACTAAATGTTATTGTTTCTCCTTTTTTTGTCATCCGCCTTTTGTTCTGAATGTTTCAAGAGACCATTAATCACTGCCACAGCCTCGCACAACACAACACAACACAGTCTCTCTTCTCAAGCCCTCTTTTAGTCTTTCACTCATTATTTCACTATTTCTGTCTCACTCTCTCATTTACCCCCCCCCCAAACCACACAGACACACACACACACACACACACACATAACCTCCCACTTTCTGTCTCTGCTCTGTCTTTCTATGTAACCTCTGTGCAGCCAAGGACCGTATCAGCCCCCCCCCCCCGGCTACTTTCCAATGTTTGTCTGAAGTATTAGGCGGTTGTTGCCTCATTGGATAGAATTAATTGATTAATACTTTTATCCAATTAGTGCTCCCTCATGCAATTAATCAGCTAGCTGATGTTAGGGCTGCTCCATCAGTCGGACGAAAGGCAGACAGATGCTTTGGGTCTGGTGTGTGATGAACAATGACCTCTCTCCCTTGCTTCCCCCCCTCACTCTCTCTCTCTCTCTCTCTCTCCCCTTCCTATTTTCCACACACCTGGTTTCCTGCCCTCTTTCCACTGTTCTGCCATCACTCTCCAGCTCACAGCACACTGTTAGAATTCTTGCTGAACATAAGAATCGCTGGTGGAAAACAGTTTCCTCAAGATAATCCGAACAAAACTAACACATTATGGGTTTTGTAGCTCAAAACACACAGAGCTAGAGGAAAGATGAGATGAACAGCAGGGTGTTGTTTTTTTTTATTGTGTACACATTCTGCATACAAAGAAAATACAAAACATGCAAAAGTGTTGATTTTGATGCCCAGAAGTATCAAATAGAGAGAAACCCTTCCAGATTCATTATGATAACAGCTATCTTTTCTTCTGTCTTACAGGTTTTGTCCTTTTCCAGTGCTGTGAATCACTGATGGAGTTATGATGGCCAAAGAAATATCGTAGGACCTTTTGTAGAATGAACTTTCCAAACCACTGGACTGTTCTGGAGGGGAAAACCATCGCAGATCAAACAAAATCAGCAACAGTAAAATCAGTTGACCTTTTCTCAGTTCAAGGATTCTGCTTCAGGAAGCAAAACTAGTCATGACTTCTCAAGAAACTGGACTACGGAAAAGTTTTCTTTGCAAAAAAGTTCAATAGAGTACTTTTTGGACTTATAAAATCATCCCAAGCCAGCGTCGGAAGCAAATTGGAAGTAGGGGAAACATCAAAGTCAAGAATGGCTGGTGACCATCACTCTTCAGAGGGGTGTTCCTCCATGCAGCTGTATCCGTGTTTCCCTCTAGTATCACCACTGATCAGTGAGCTGATCGAGTAAAATCTGTGGTTTTTGTTCCCCTTGAAATTTCAGCTCAAAAGACATTTTCCCAGAGTTTTTTTTTTGTTTTGTTTCAGCACTTTGGGTCCAAAAATATCAGAAACTCTCTAAAGTGGAGCAGATACCATGAATGAAACAGAATGGCCGACCATGTTACAGCACAAACAGGTACTCTGCAGGTGGTAGGCATCCAATATGCTCCATGACCTGATCTGTATTCAGCAGATAACTTCGGCTTTGTTTGTGATCCCATGGATTAACTCTCTCAAGTTCTCACGCAAAGACCTTTTACATTTGCCCTGGTCGAGTTTTATTTGGTGTAAAACTACAACAGAAAAACTTTTGCCATCTACATGCGACGTGTTTATTACATGTAGACCCAGGCTCGATTACTTCCCTTTTTTTTTCTTTTCCTTTTTTTTTTCACCCAAAATGGCTCCATCTTGGACAATAGGGGCTCGGACACTGCTGGCAGCCTTGTGTCTTCTTTGCTGCTGTAGTTTGGGCTGGTGTGACGCCTCAAGGACTAGTAGTTCGACCTCAGGAGGAAGTAGACCGGAGCAGGGACCGTCGTCGCTTGAGCGAGTAAAGAGAGGATGGGTGTGGAACCAGTTTTTTGTGGTGGAGGAGTACACGGGCACGGAGCCGCTATACGTAGGAAAGGTAAGACAACTAATCTTACGATTAAACTGTCTTTAAAGTATTAAAAATATTGATCCTGGCTGCTTTTATACAGCATTCCTGCATCTGGATCCCATTATAGGGATTTTGATGACACATTTGTTACTTTTTCAGTGTTTTCAGATCAGTTTCCCCAGAGTCGCTGAGGAGCATTGTCCCAAGATGTAAATATACAGCAGCTAAATACAATAATTTCGCTGTAGTTCATCTTAGGCCACTGTGAGATTTGGCCCCATGTGACGATGCATTGCTCTTTAGGTCAACACCATGGCATCGAGGGTTTAAGAACAAGACACAATAAAGATGGAGTCCCAGGTTGGTTTTCTGCAGAGAACTACCTCTGAAAGGTGCTCCATCACCAGTAAACAAGCAGTAAAACTCTTTGCCACTGCAAAGACATTAGCCATTAAAAATTTAACGCTCTGAGCACATTGTTGTCTCCATTATATTGCCCAAATACTGTATATACACAGAGTACTTTTCCTCAACAACACACTCACTTTTTCACTGCCGTTTTTTTTTTTTTTGTGCTAAGCCATATTTTGCTTTGGGAAGCCGTGCCACGACTGTGACCCCAGGCAACAAAGGGAAGCAGACTTTTTTTTTTTAAAAAGAGTGTCTACCTTCGGCTGCCAGTAGTTTTGTGGCGCCTGAGCAACGTAGGAGTTGTGGTTTTTGAGTTTCGTCTCACTCCTACGTTCTCGTTCCCGTTATCTAATGATAGCAGCCTCATTGTTTTCTGATCCACTCCGCTTTGTGATATCGCTGAAGCCCTGAAACCTGCAGAAATCCATTAGGTACTTTTAATGCCGGTGGAGTAATTCCCGCTGACGCTTCATATGAGACGTTTCCCAGAAGGTAAACCACTGGAACGGTTTGTTGTGACGCAGCTAAGTTTGCACTTTACATATGATGTGATACCTACTTTAGATTCATTTTTACTCAGACAGTCTGAACATGTCTGTGATAAACATTGTTCTGTGCAGACTGTATAGACTGACATTACTTCTGTCATTCTCTTTAAACATCCTTGAAGACAAAAAGATGGAAAGAAGAGCTGATATACACCTAATACAAACCTTGAACCTTAATCATAATATCAAGTCCCCATTTTGATCACATATGGAAAGCACTGGCTGTTGAATCACAACTTCTAATCATAAAAAGAAATATTAATATATCATTTTGATCATGAAAAGTCAGGCAGTACATCCTGATTGCTTAATCGATTGAAGTTTCACTGCAGTTCACCAGTCAAACAAAACTTCATTCTCACCATGTTACCAACAGGAGAGTGAATGAGACAAACAAAACACATAAATCTGCTAATTGCTTTTTAAAAGCTGTTAAAGCAAAAATAAGGCACCATGAACGCTCAGCAGATCGTGGGTTCTCTGGAGGAAGGCGTGCTGGGGTTTATGTAGACCACTTTTCCACCTCTGTATGTCTTCTTTGTTGCAGCCAAACATTACATCCAGACAATGTCGTTGTTTACATGCGTTAAAGCTGAGCCTCAAACATTATCATTTTTAAAATCACTTATCAAACTCACTTTCATGAACTTCTTAAATGCTGTGCAAGAGATCCAGAGTTCTTCCTTTAGTTCCAACGCGTGGTCCAACACCAGCGTTACCCAGTGATAACAGCCTCGGTCATGTCCTTCGCTTTGATGCTGAGGACAATGTTTTGACACCAGAAATGTGATGATTGAATGTTATTTTTGTCTTGTGTAATTACAGATAATGAGTGTATGTCAAATAAAATCGTGTTTGCAATCATCTCGGTGCCGTGCGAACATTTGGGAATATTTCTGCTTTCTTTCTTTTTTTCTTTTTTTTTTCCCGCTCTTCTCATTCACATCCCATTCATCAGCTGTTTCTCAAATGAACCTCAGTGAGTTGATGAGAGTGGACAGCATGTACGATTCGATTGCCTTACATGGGACGTGATATGAAAAGACGGAATATTAATGCAGACAGCATGAGACTTGGCGACGAGTCACACGCGCACACACATCAATCATGCGATCCCCTGGTTTCTAATTATTTAGACATGGCAATTGACCAGCTAATATTGCATCTGCGTATATTGATCTCTCTGTTCTTACAAATGAATGGAGATGTTCTTCGCAGCAGGGCCGGGTGTTACAGAATAATTACCCATTGGCCGTTATTTGTCTGCCATTGTGATTGTGCTGCATCCCTGCTGGCAGGACCAACAACAAGGCCAACAGGCAGCACTGCCTGTCTGCCAGGGGAGAGAGAAATTGAGCAATACACGAGGAAAGGAATGAAGAAGCAGGGAAGACTGCAAAGGGAGACTGGGGAACGAGGAGACTTCATACACTGACTTGTGATTCATTACTGGACAGGGTGCCAGGGAAGGCAGTGAACTGATATAAAAGGGCTGAGAGGAGCTCGAGGGAGTGACACAGCAGGAGGCGAAAGAAAGATGATTTTATTAATAAAATTATCTAAAGTTATTGCACTTCATGCGACTAGGGCACCGTCCAGTGCTATCGGTGCTATTAATGGTGTGGATGCGACTCTCCGTCTGTGTGTCTCACACGCGCGCGCACACACACACGAACGGACTCTGCTGGATTTCTGGTATCAACACTTTAATATGAGCAGTGGAGGATTAAAGCCAAGCAGTGTAGCTCTGTACTGGATAATTACAACAAGCTTTTTTTTTTTTTTTTTTTTTTTTTTTTCATATTACTTTGCCCCAACTCAGCAAACTTGCCAAGCTCGCTCTGTCTCACACTGTGGCTGCCACTACTCCGCTAATGAAATCAGATTTACCAATAAAACGGTCACTCATATGACGTTAAACTGCCTGCTTTGGTCAGGACATTTAGATGATAAATCCCCGTGGACTTGACATAACTAGATTTTTTTTTTTCTTCCTCGCCAAGTACTTTGACAAAAAAAAAATAAAAAAATAATGTGCTGGAAGGAAGGGAACTTGGTTCAGACAGGGAGTGTACTTTTGCAAGAGACTGAGTTGCTGTTGAGCCCAGATAATCCTAAATGGCTGTTGTTAAAGGAAGTAAAAGAGGCAAAAATGACACATTCTGCTTCTCCCCGGTCGTGTTGCCTCCTCCTCTGTTTTGACAAAAGCTGTCGGGAATAAATCCATTGTGAGGGCGCGTGTGTGAGACAGATAGTGTTGGCGCTATTTGTGTAGCATGTGCACGTGTGTTTATATATTTATGCAACAAAAAGTCTAGTTCAAGGGTTCTGTGTACAGTTTCACAGCGAGTGGTTGTTGTTTTTTTTTTTTTTTTTCTGTTTCTGTCCAACTCTGTGATCTTTATGGATGTATCTGGCATAGCTTTCCTTATTCTGTCTCAGCATGATCAAGTGGGGGAACAAAGTGCAGCACAGTCCGCATCCGCTGTGCCTCTCTGTCCGTTTTTGTTTACTTGAAGCCAAATGAAGCAGATGGCCTCATCCCTTTTGTTCTTTAAAACATCTAGATCCTTGTGAAGAGCATCACTTTGATTTATGGCACATTGTATTCTGGTTTGGGCTGTGGCAGGTTTAATGTGGTTTGAGATGCAAAATACGACCCTAATCCTCAAGTATGCGTAAGCAGAATATTTGCTGTTTTGTTTACCTAACTGTGAGTCAAAAGCAGCAGTTGTTCCATCTGTGCCGTGTCATCCCTGAGTAGTCTTGGGTGGCATCACTTGAATGCCGCGCGTGAGCTTGTGAAAGAGAGGAGAAAGTGTTTGGGCACGGACGCAGCGAATCAGACAACAGAAAAAAGGCACACAGCGCGCCCGCTGAAGCAATTCTCCTCGCCCATAATGCTCCGTGCTATAATTAGTCAAATCTAGGTCCAATTGTAGCAACATCACAAGGCTGTCATCAGAGAGGAACAAAACCGCTTACGATGAGGAATGAAAAAAAGAAAAAAAAAATTCAAAAGCTGTTGTGTTGTTGGGCATGTTGTTTCGGGGAACCACATTTCCAGCTTTGGATGGTGCAAAAGCCTTTTGTTTACTCTGCCTTGAAATTATTTTTAAATATTGTTATCTCTGCATTTCCATCCTTTATCTCCTGCCTAAACTTCTGCAGGTGTGCCTCTATCCCATCACCACGGCCCCCTCGATCCGACTTCTTTCTGCTCTCCGCTATCTTGCCATTTACTCTGCCCTCTCTTCTCCGGCTCTGTACCCTTCCTTCCCCATTGCTGTCTCCACCTAGGCCGTCTCTGATACAGTCACCTTGTTAACACTTTGAAGCTGTTAAGATCAGAGAGCTTGACAAGCTGCAGTGAAATGTGGCAGGCCTACTCCTGATTACACAGACTTAAATATAAGACAGCCAATTTGCTCCCGCTTTGAAACCCTCAATAAACCAAGGATTGAGTGCAGCCCACGTTCTGCTATCTCCACTGGAAATGTAAAATCATGCTCCCCAAATCCCTGCTATTCTATTCTGTTTTAGTTTTTTTCGACACTTTTGTGATGCCGTTATTACGCGAAATGAAAACATTTTAAGTTTAAATCCCACCACTACTGCATGACTTGCAGGTCCTGCAGACGTTTTCAATTTCCAAAATGTCTCTCCAGTACCCCTAACCCACTCCGTCATGGCTTTAGTTTAGTCTGAGTGTGTGTGCTTTAACATACTTTTAATGTACAAAAGAGCTGACTACCGCATTAGAGGGAAAGTCTCCGTCGCTGCATGTGAGTCATATGTCATCCCCTTCAGCAGGTTAGCCCACAGTGACAGATAGACACTTTGTTATGACCCAAAGGTGAACCTGACAGGGCATCAACAACCTCACTCCCTCCACTGAGTCACCACACAGCCCTGCACTGTAAACCCAAAGGCGTTGCTAACTATGACTTGCATAAAGTTTAACTTAAAGCCAGACAGTGAATCATAATATCTGCTAAGCCACAGTGACAAATGCACGTTTTTGCTAGGTTTAAAGAATAAGTTCAGATTTCTTATGTATTCCTATGTCATATGCAGAAATCCATATTCTTGTTATGTGCAAAAGTAATAACTGATGACAATGCTTTGTACTTTAAGGTGGATACTGAAGGTGCACACATGGGCACATACGTATGGAGTTAGTTATTTAAGTTGCTTTAACGTCAAACTTACAGTTTTCATAGACTTTGCGTTACTGCGATGAACAATATAAATGCTACTGTATCAGTGTGGAACAACACAGTCAGGGTGCTGAATGTATTTCACAAAGTGCAGAAACCAGCCAGATCAGAATGCACTCCTTTGTTCTTTTAAATAGGTGTGCGCTCTTGCCTTTAAATCTAAATACACCGTGTACTGTGTACTGGAAAAGTAATAATCCATCTAAAATAGTGTGCCAAGAACTCCAACTAGAAAGCAAAAACTCTCTCCCTGCAGCTTTGAAAGCTCGTAATAAAGCGTTTGTCATTTCCTCATAGACTGGGATCAGCGGCGGTGGTCGGCCTGCGTGCCGCCTGTAACAATAGAATCCAATGATGACCCATTTTCACTGTGGGGGGAAAAAAAAGGCCTTAAACCCGACTGGAAATTTGTTGTTAGTGACTGAAGCTGTTCTACTCTATCAGTGAAGGAGCTGCAAACTTTTTATGACCACCTCTGTGGGCTGCAGGGGGAGTGTTTGATCACCAAACGGAAGATTTTGTGCAGAGTATTGATTTAACAGTTGTTTTCTTTCGGGTCAGCGTGTGGGTGATTTTAGTGCTTTAAACACTTGTCTCGACCCCGATCTTGTCGATGAATATCTTACACAGAAAAACCCAAAAAGGAGGGATATTATATTTCGCTGTCATCGTGCTACTGTATTCATGTGACGATCCAGAGTTGCATAATCTGAAACCCAAAGAGCTCAAAAAAAGATGCATTTCAGATTGAACCATCGAAGCCACTGTGACAATCGCTCCCTGGTGAAGGACTCCATCGTCTTCTCGTGTAAATTTGTTGACGACACCTTTTGACTCTTGGTTATTTTTTGCTAAGCGTGTGATGTCCTGGCACTGACCTTTTAGTTTGCAGAGAACAACTTAGCTAAGCGTAGTGTATGTGTGTGTGTGTGTGTGTGTGTGTGTGTGTGTGTGTGTGTGTTTTTCAAGCTGCCAACTTGAATCACTCCAGCGAGGATAGACTGACAGACGGATGGGTATATCCAGCCTGAGGGGGGAGAAATAGCATCATCCCAGCAGAATGATGAACCGACTACGAATGCATGTGTGTGTTTGTGTTGTGTGGTTGTGTCCAAGCACGCACAGTAGGTAGGTGCTCATGGCTTGGTGCGCACATGTAGCAGTCGGTGGGAACTTGCATGCGTGGTGCCAGCGTTTGAGCAATTGAATTAACACGTGATGACAACATTTCACACACGTTCTTGTTTGCGGAATCTAATTTAGAAATACAGAGAGTGGGGAAGAGGGAGAGAGAGAGTGTGGGAGAAACATAACCAGTGGCGCAGGACTATGCACGTTTTTATTGGATAACTCTCACAGTATGGACCAATGAAACTTCTTTTATTATAACTGAAATATTGATACCACCAAAGTATCCGGCAGTATATTTTCTGTCTGAGTGCTCGTGTATTTGTCTTCAGGATGATTCAGAACGGTGAGAAAAGGCAAAAACAGACAGATAAAAAGGGAGGGGAAAATGGATGAGGGAAGCAATATCAAGGCACAGGCTTGCATTATTCCGCAGTTTTACGACAAATAGTTAATGAAAACCCCCGCGAGGGTGATAGAAGCCTGTATTTAATTAAGCCTTTATAAAATATTAACCAGGGAGGCCAGGGCGATTTCCCCTCTCCCCTGGTCTGCTCAGTAGATTGAACCACAGTTACACTGCATAGACAGCTCTAAATTATAATTTCAGATAGAAGGTAAGTGAGGGAGAGAGGGAAAGCTGCTCTATGCTCACTAAAAAGCCAAAGGGGAGGTTGGGATGGGGGACCGATGCTGCTCCTATTGCTGCCTCTGGAATGTCTTCTAATCACATTAGGGGGAAACTATAGCTCTGATTTATAAGGGCTCGTTTAGGTTCACTTTTCAGCCCCAGCACCCCCATGTCTCTACCTTTAACAATCTTTGAAATGACTTTGATCTCCTAGTTTAGGCGTCACATCCTGTGAAGGGCACAACGTGCAGGAAAGATGTAAATCATCACTAGAACTGTGGTGTCTTTTTTTTCTTCCTTGACAATGATGATGACTGGGCTACGGGGAGCTCTCAGAAGACCTTAAGCTGCAATTGCTATTGGGGAATAGAAGATAAGGGGACGGGCGGAAGAAATGTGCTAATTTTTTTTGGTCACGGCCAATGCCCAAATGTCATTTTCTGACAACTATCAATTACACAAACTGTCAGCATTCACAGGGGTTGAAACGAAATAGAAAATGCCATGCAAATAAGTGACATAATAATAATCTCAACTCAAAGGGCCATGCTTTTCCCTGGACTTTCAACTGCACCTCCCTGTTTCTGTCAGAGAATGAGGCTCAGGTGTAATCTTGTGATCTGAGTTGAAAATGTCAGTCATGTGATAACAAGTGGTTATAGGTTCAGACCCTGGAGCTCTTTCTCAGTGGTAACTAGCCTCAGGTCAGCGACCCTGCCTCCTTCTCAGTTAGCGCTGTTACCAGTTGATGTGTGATCTGGGGTACGCTGACGTCTGTCGTCTGCTTCAGAGTAGTCATGAAAAGTAGAAAGGTTTGAAGTCCTCATCTTCTGGGCTCTTAGTCTACCTTAAAATACACTCAAACAAAACAGTTCTTGAATTGAATCCAAATAAAGTGCACATTTTCATGTACAAGTAATGATTTTCTAAAAGATTTCATAGACCACTTGATTATGTCAGGCAGTAAATGGGAAATTACATAGTTGGGCACGTTCTCAGTGACCTACGGCAAGTTTACTACGTGATTCTGTGCTGTCCTAGTTGAAAGACGACCAAACATGAAAGAAATGTGGCGAGATCTTTGGTCACGGTTCCAAAACAATGGTACTACGTCGCACTGGATAACCATCTGACTAGTAGTGACTGCTACTGTGATCAAGCTCTCTTAATAGGAACGTAGCATAAAATGACCCACTCACCCATGGACGTTCATGTCACTGTCATATTTAAACATCTTCCTTGGTAAGAGACATCCTCCTGACTATTAGCGGGTGCTTATTCATAAAAAAAGAAACTTGTGTCATGGTGCACAGACGTAGTAGATGTTGTAAGTTCGGATTGACAGTACCAACACTTTTTGACTTGCCAGATATGTATTTTCGAAGTAGAAAATTATGAAATAAATAATCTGAGTGCTATTACTGTACACTTAAACAAAATGTATTTGCTGCTGCATATCAGTATAAAAGTAATATCTACAGTAGGAACTAGTAGTAGTAGTAGGTGGGGTTACATTGATATCACTGTGCAGGGGATTGTCTCCTTTTATGAACTCACTGTGTATGTTGTATCAATTTACAGATCCATACAGACTCCGACGAAGGTGAGGGCAACATCAAGTACACCATCTCTGGAGAAGGGGCGGGCTCAATCTTCATCATTGATGAGCTAACAGGAGACATCCATGCCACTGAGAGGTTGGACCGAGAGGAGAAGGCCTTTTACACGCTTCGGGCACAGGCCCGGGACCGTCTCTCCAACGACCCTCTGGAACCAGAGTCAGAGTTTGTCATCAAGGTCCAGGACATCAACGACAGCGAGCCCAAGTTCTTGGAAGGCCCCTATATCGGCAGCGTGGCAGAGCTGTCACCTATAGGTAAGGAAGAATAAAACGGACCGGATAGCTGTTTCCAACTTTGAGCTTAGCCCAAATGCCCCAGAGGTGCAGATACTGTACAGGATTACCTGTTATATTACAGCTATTTTCACGATGCATAAGTAGGGTCTGTAACGTAATGCTTTGTCCTGAGCTCAGGGGAAGCTAGAAAGTGCCAAGAAGTGCAATATGCTAAAATCCCCCCCCCCCCCCATTGTGGAGATGGAAATATTAAAAAGCAGACAGAAAATTAGATGAAAATAGATGTGGAGTCAGTGAATTAATTGTGGATGTGGGGTAGACCGGTGACATGGACATTTGAGGATGATCCCCCACACAGACTGTGTCAGAGCTCTGACCTATAGTTAGGAATGAGATGGAAAACGAAGGAGACGGCACGGGCGTATAAAAAACAAAAGGTGAGATGAATTGCATTACTCCCAGATGAGCGCGATGGCTGTGTTCTGACACACTGTTCTGAGGCAAACGATCAAAGGGGGAATACGGGGGGGGGGGGCTCGGTGCTTAAGAGGAGTGGATAATGGTGAGGGTACACCACATTTTCATGGAGGCTTTTGACACTGAAACCACAATGCTTTTAATCTTGACAAACATGTTTTCATTGTGGGCATCGGTATTAGCGGCACCCCGCGGCTGCTTGAAATTCCCAGCGAAGTGGAAAAGACAGGTGAATGAGGGTGTCGGGGGCTTCATTAGCATGGTATTAATGTCAACGACACAGCTGATGTGTAATAAACAAAATTCTGTTTGGCTGCCAAGCGATATTACAATAGCACGTGTGCTCAGGATGTTGTGTGTGATCCTAGATGTGTGTGTGTGTGTGTGTGTGTGTGTGTGTGTGTGTGTGTGTTCATGCATATGCGGCGAAGGCGGGGGCGCTTCTTGTTTGAGTGACTCCAGGAGTGGTGCAAAATGGAAAGGCTCTTCCCTGTTCAAGCCTGATTGGAATTAATTCCTGCTTCCTCAGCATGATCCAAACCATGGGCATTTCTGCCTACAGTGCTCTCTAAAAACTGAATGGTGTGTGTATATATGTGTGTGTGTGTGTGTGTGTGTGTGTGTGTGTATGGAGAGAGCAATTGAAAAGTAGCAAAAAAAAAAAAACAGGAGTGAGATAAAGAGAATAGAAATATTGTGTTTTTTAGAGGAAGATCCAAAACCTTTGGAGGCAGGAAAGCTACCGTCTACTCAAGAAGGAGAGAACTGGAGTCATAACGACCATGCTTAGTTAATGTTAGTTAATGGTATCTTAATGTTCACGACCTGTCCACTTTGGCTGCTCCCCCTTGTTCGACCCTGTCGCACCTCAGTCAAATTATGTGCTAAATGAGTGTGCAGTTCATGTTTTAAACATCACTGTGGCGCACTAGCCCTAATGAGCTAACAGCTACTGCTTAGTCAAGCATTCTCCCGCCCCGTCCCTCCTTCTTTCCCTCCGCTGTTCTCCTGTTGAACATCAGCTAAGGCCAGCAGGATTTTTTTGGCACGTCAGTGATAAGGTCACAAGCACAATGACAATAACTGAAGGGAGTGAAAAGATTAAAAAAAAAAAAAAAAAAAAAAAAAAGCTGGCAGACAGGCCAGCATGACTGCCACATGTCAGTCACCAGCTTGCTTGCTTTTATAGCTCCAAAGGTGGCAAATATCACTTGTCTTGTAGTTGAATGTGTTATCAAAAGATAAGGCACGGCGTACTGTTTTGGTTTTTGTCAACAAATCCCAAACCAACACGGACTGATCCAAGTGACAAGTACTGCTGTGTAATCAAAGCCTGATATAGGTTATTGCCTGTTAGTCAGCAAGCACCGTGGCAATAGCAACTGGTTTTAGTCTTTTCATTGGATTTATTAGGAAATCTACAGAAACGCAGATCAATTCAATTCAGTTTTATTCGTATAACACCAAATCATAACAGAGGTTATTTCAGGGAAATGTACACACAGTGCAGGTCTAGACTGCACTCTTTATATTAATTACACCCAACAATTCCCACCATGATCGAACGCTTGACGACAGCGCTAAGACAAACCTAGCCTTAGCCTTAAAAATGTTTTGACTAAAACTGGCAGTAGACATTTTCACTAAAACTTATCATTATGAATTAAATGTTCATTACATAGTATAATTGCTGTCGGATCATGACTGGTTCCCTGTCAGTGCCGCTTTCAATGCTTAATTCTATCCTCTATGGGGAACGATCTCCTCCTACTGCTTTCACGTCTCCATCACGGACTAAATAAATGAATAAACTTGTGCTTTACCGTCTAATATTTCCTCCTGCTCCGACCTCAACACCAAAATCTGCTGTAGTATCTTGTTTGCATGAAGCAAACTATATTATTACTCCATAATATTACTCTATACTCTATACTCATTATTATTTTCAAAGCAGTAAGTAGTTGTGATCACTTATTCACATAAATTTGGGCACGTATGCAGTGTGTCCTGTGCTACTGGTCATTGCTCGGCCCTGAGGAAGCTCTGGTCGTCTTTGCCACAGCAGCGCAAAGCGCAACAGTTGTGCTTGGAAATGGGAGAGGATCAATAGCTGTCAGTTTCCACTTAAATGTATTTTTGTTTTGGTTTGTTTGTTTGCTTTTCATGATATGGCATTTGAGCTGTTTCAGTGCCATCCACAATTTGTTTTAATTTGTCCCAGCTGTCTGGCAGCTCCTCTGTTTCTTTTGTGCACTGCACTGTCGAGTAATAGCGTTAACACCATCAACGTTGGGTAGATTTAATAAGCACGCTGACATTTTTAATAATGCACACTCGATTGTGTCACGTTACCTGTGCGAACGCACTAAACACTCAAAACCTGGTTAGAATCAGTATTTTCTTTGCTCTTTGGACACAGCTCCTGTGGTCTGGTTTTGCGTTTTATGTGGCGAAGCAGGTTGCAAGCATTAGCCACACCAGTGATACGCTCACTGTGATGTTTTACGGCCAACCATACAGCAAACTGCCTCGGAAAACGTGAGGCCATAATAGTAAGAAAGTAATCAGTAGTCAGCTGCCTCAGGCATATTCATTTTTACTTATCACTCCTGTCATGTCTCCCAGTGCACGTCTTTGTCATAGCTTTACAGCCTCCATCCCTGCTCCCTCCCTCTTTATGCAGAGGCTCCCTGTCTCTCTGTCTGTCTGTCTGCCTGTTCAGCAGCTGCTACCAAAAATAATACTTGTGTACATAGCCTGTTTGTTTTTCAGGGTTGGTTAACTCTAAAAAGGAGAAGAGAGGGCACATAAAACAGGAGTGGCAAAGACGATGATGAAGCGTGAGGGCCCGAGCTCTGTGTTGTCCTTTGGAAAATGTGCAGCTAATGAAATTGAAGTCTTAAATCAAATTTGCAGTGCATGGGTGATTGAATGTTGCTTTGAGGACCGTGCATGTCTTTATGTTGGGACGGACAAGGGAACATGGATGGAGCCTCTGCGCAGAACGCTAGCTGTGTCCTCTGACTCGTGATGATAAAGACTGTGCAAAATTGATTTAATACAGTGTCTTGGTAGAGGACATCCTGGACTGAACACGAAACCCAAAAGAGCAACTGAGTGGAAGAGGTTGTTCAGGGATTACTTAGATTAATTACAGGCTAATAAATACGTGTTCTGTGTTTTACACGTTCAAAATCTGTAAAGTTTAGTTTCGTCGAAGCAAACTGAGGCAACGGTGTGGCCTAGAGGTGAGGAGCTTCACTGGAAAATGACAGTTTGCTGGCTCGTTCATCAACAGGAGGGTTTGTTTTTAGCTGACATCGCCGACCAGAGTTTCAAAAACCCCGAGGTAACCAAGACTGGCTCAATTATTTGATATCATTAAACAGCGCACTGCGAGAGGAGCGTACCAACTAGCAGCATTTAGCACCACAGCAAGACTGGACTCAGACTTGGGCAAGGCCAAACTGGAACCTTTGGCAAATGTTCTCCTGAGTTTGCATATTCTCCCAGTAGCCACCCTGTGATCAGCTCGCCACCTGTTCATTGGCGTTTCCCCCGCCCCGCTCCGCAGTGCACATACGATCAGCAGGTTGGAGAAATGGATTGCTGTTGTCTGTTCAAAGAAACAAATGTATCCAAGAGAGAAGATACATGGCATACATTTTATTAATATAGTGGAGCAATGAATCCTCCATATGCCTTTTGTTTACCTCCCTCCCTTTGGTGGTTGGTAATACATTGTCTCCTTGTCTTTTCTCCCGCCTCTATGTATGACAGATGCACACGGATCAGCAGTACTGAAGAGTTATCTCTTAAAAACCGTAGTCAAACAACAGTAATTGCTCACTGCTATTAGCCTATGACAGGAAGCTACTGAGCCCGGTTCTGATGGCATGCTGCACGATGTCACACACTGAAAGATTCTTCACGTTTATGGTAATGCATGGCCATAATATCCAGCGTTGTGCTACTAACAAAAAAAAAAAATGTAATTATGTTTTTCACAGCGGCAGAATAGAGATTGTGAGGTGGGTTAGACTAAATATCTGACCTATTCAAACTCAACAAACTTTAGCATGGCTGCACGCCCTTGAGCTGACTCCAACTTATGCTTCAAAGTGCTCTCAAGGTGAGCTGCACTGTAAGAGTTGCATGCATACGCGCTGTACGGACATGTGTGTGCGTACCTTATATTTGGAAAGAAAACAAAAGTCAAGCAAAGTCAATTTTATTTATGTAGTCCAGAATCACAAATCACACTTTGCCTCAGGGGGCTGTACGGCATACAAGCCCCTCTCACCCTGAGAACCAAAAATTTCTTATATTTAAGAACGATACTTTTGCAGTTTTACTTCCTTACATGTTTTCAGGTTTGAATGAGATATAGGTGCATTGTATCCTGAAATCATAAACTGTGTGTATGGCTCTGTTTGATTAATGGATACTCACTTACAATCCAACCGATCATTTGTCTCTTTATGGCTCGTCGCCCTATGTTTTGTTTTTGGTTTTTTTTCTAAAAAAAATAAAGAACCCATCATTGATGTTAACCTCCTGCGATGTTAAAAGCTAATGTTGTCTCATGTCCATTTGCAAGGTAATGTTAGAGGTACAGGTCTCTCTATTTAAAACACCCGTCCTTCCATTAAAAAAGACCTCAGATTTGTCTTTGGCAAAAAGCCCTGTGCCTCTCTAAAAGTATCAATAACATTCACTGAGGCCACTTAAACTTAGATAATGTATTAACAAAAAAGTGGTAGAGGTTTTTATTTTTAGGGTTTTTTTTTATAATTCAACATAAAATATATCTTAGAAGTAGGCACAGAATTTGTGGACACATAAGGTGATGTATGTGGTATAAATAACTTGACACTTTGGGAGACTGGATTTCTTGCAAAGACGATCAATACACACATATTACACTATGAGCTGGAACAATATGGAGCTAGACCACCCAGCAGCGGGGTAGCTAAGCCTAGGATACAGACAGGAAACCCCCAGCCTGGCTGTTTCTAAAGGTAGAGCAAGAGCACCTCAGAGCTCACTAAATAACACATTGTATCTCATTTGTTTAAGCTGTGGAAAAAGTCCCCAGTAGTAAAACAATGTGGTTTTACAGAGTCCCAGGCTTGAACGATTTCTTGGCCGGTGCCGTGGCTTTTCTGGAGTCCTCGCATCTCCATGAGGTTTCTAATCAACCAATGGAGACACCATAAATCACTGATCTGAGTAATTAGTAGTTCCAACACCTTTCTACTTTCCGTAGAACCACAAAATAGTTTTCAATTTGCTGTTTTTTTGTGGATTAAACAAACAAAATGTGTTAATTAGTTTGCTTTAAAGGTGCTGGTAGATGTATAGAGCCGGTTTACCCGTTTGCCCTTCTGAAGCTGTTAATGATTTCATTTAGCTCCCTTCAAACTCCACACAGTGAGTGATACATAGTCTGATGGATCTCAGCCTGATGTTATCCTTTAATGGCATGGGAGGGTTTTTGTAGAAAAAGCAATGTTTCGTCTGCATAAAGGCTAATATTACACGCTAGGTGGTGCTTAAAGTGTGTGTCTGTGTCACGGTGAATAGATGAGGCAGCAAGAATAGCAAGGCTGTGGCTATTTTCACATTGTCTGGGAATCTACCCAGAGTTTTGTTTTAGTTTGAAGCTTCAAATGAATCAAGAGGCAGATCCACAATAGTCAAGATACGTTTGATGTCGGGGGGAACGATTCAGGTTCTGGCTTTGTGAGAGTTATTCAGTTTTAGACTTCATGCGGCGGTGTTAGTGAACTGGTAATGCGGATTTCAAGAGTTCATTTGCAGCAGATAAACACTGATCTTAAAATGAACATACCAACACCAGTTTGATACAGCATTTCCCCCGAGTGCACAAGGAATAAACACGATTTAGGAAAATAGCTAAAAACAGAGAATCTGTTTTTGCAAACTAACCTTTCACTGTTCTTCAGTGAGATCCATCACATAAACAGAGCTCATGCCTTCTTAATTTGGGTTGTGTTTTGCTGAATATAAGATGGATTAGAATCACGACTTATTTCCAAAGGAGCCTGTGTGGGTTTCCCTGCTGATTTTTTTTTTTTTTTTTTTTTTTTAAATTTAATGCTTTCTAAATGTAATAACTTATATTTTTCTTTTCTCATTTAACATTGCATGTATTTTTCAGATTTAAAATGTTCAGATCTGGGTCCAATAGGAATTGAGTTTTCTTGTTTATGATATAATTTAATTGAAGTTTGTTTGTTTGTTAGTTTCTTAGGTTTTCTCTGTTGCATTGCTTTCTTTCACTGATGTCTTCTAATTATTTCGTTTTATATTCTAAATCAGTTTTCTGTTCCCTGTGTATTTTTGTTTATCAAGTATGGGGATTATTTTTTTCTCTTACAACACCTTTTCCCATAGTAATTTGGGGTTTGGATTTTTGCTCGCAGCAAAGCTTCCAGATGCTTGAGAGGTGATTGAGACAGTAGGGATTTGTCTTTAAAACTGTGCTCTCAAGACTCCAAAACAAACTTAGCTCAGTCTTAAAATATTCATATAGTGATAATAATATACCTTTGAAGTGCCTTGTCACCTTAGAAAGAGATGGAATGGCACATTTTGTGATTTATGGCGTATACTTATTTAAAGAGGTGTAATGGGCATCCCTATTGAGGCTCTACGATAAATAACTGATATATTTTTCTGTTATTGTTTTGCCTCAGGCGGGGTGTCTGTCATCGAGCTAGCAGAAGTGATCACACCCTTCCAACAGCTTTCTGGTGGTGCCCATATTTGTATACCAGGCGGCTTACATAGGATGACATGTTGGGCTAATGTTTATGTTTTGGAAAGCCTCATCATTAATATTTGAATTGGATCCATCTCTTATCCTTTTGCTTTCCCCCAGCCATGGTAAGTGTTTAAATATTTATGCAGCTTTGAGCTAGGCCTCAAACGTCTTACAAACCCAGGGGCTAAGGTAATGTCAAACCGGTATGCTCCCCGACAATACCACATAGTCGTACGACTCTTCAGCAGGAAAGCATGGAATGGGTTGAGCTTTTAGACACAATATCTAGCGCACATACTTGCAGAGACATTATTGGCAGTGACACAGTGGCACCTCAAGCTAATGCTTATGCTCCACACGCCCACCTAATATTGAAGTAATAAAGACAGGCCTTTTCCAATTTGAAATCAGTATTACACCGTGTTACAACATGCATACTAAGACATCCACCAATTTGTCCTTATGCGAGCAGACTGACTAAGTAGCGCAGTTTGTTGGGTTTGAAACCATTTACTCACGGAGGCAGACATCCTTTTCCCACTACTCAAAGGCTGTGTGACAGCAAGGGGGTCAGGTGCAAATGCGGCAGGGAGAGGCAGCTCTTGATGGTGGAATCGCAACAGGGTGAAGAGTTTCCACGAAGCTAATCCTGTGATTGATGTGGTTCCATTAGAGAGGACCTCAGGACCTCTGAGTGGCAGAGATGCGGCCCGACACGACATCTGTGCTGTAGCCTCTAACCTCAGGTAACACTGACTGACAAGTCAGTGCACAGTGTCCAAAGAACACAAGGCAGGCAAATAGCAGCCTGATAACAGGCATTAAGCCGACCACTACCCTCAGCTATTATCTACTAATGACACAAGCTGATGTAGTGTAGAATTGCCAGACACAAAGAACAACACACGCAGTTCAAAGTACCACCGTGGTAGCCCTGAACTGACATTTATCCTATCCTCTATCAAAGGCTGAGTCTAATCCAGGTTTGAGGAATTGACAAACCACAAAGGCCGTTAAACAACAGAGATACCTTTTAAGACAATATCCTACACTTTTATCAACTGAACAAATGTCAGCTTCTGAGGCTTCCTTGCATTTCTCCATACCTCAATCCCGTGCTATCTCTGTGCAACAACAGCCTGTGATGTTTTAAGGACTATTTTAAATCACGCATTTTAAAGCTGTTGGTCTTAAGACCAGTTGTTTAGTGTAATGGAAACTGTATCGATTTCAAGTATCAAGCACACTTTGTTTGGATATAAAATGAATACAGCAGAGTATCTGCAGTATACGTATGGGCAGATTTTCAACTCCAAAACTGAAAAAGAAAAAAAAAAAAAAAAAAAGATGCTTCATAAAATACCTGAGGTGATGTATAGAGACTGACAAGACTGAAAACCCACAGAGCAGCATAGGAGAAGCCTTGTGGTATATACCTCTTCAAGTACACCAAACCATCTATCAATGAACAAAAGAATAACATAGATGTTAGATGAGATACAAGATACACAAATAACTGGCATTTGAAGGTTTGTTGTGGTCGATTATCAATTAAAAGCAGTATGAAATGACTTTGCCAATTGACCAACATTGCACGATCACCAGCGGGACCAAAGTTATGCGTTATGTGACCATTAGCACAAGTGTACAAGTTGCATATTGTCACAATGGACCTCAAACTTAAGCAGGGAGCAGACATCAACAGCTTCACTTTGGTGCGCTCTGTCATGGCACAGACTGACACACAGCAAATTGAAAAAGCATGGAGTTTTTTGACCGCAGTAACAAAATCGTCACTCTCCACCCACCCTTCTCACTAGATGTAGCGATTTCGACTTTTTGCTCTTCTCAAAAATGAAATTCAAGCTGCTTTGACATAGTGGAGTAGGTCCGGCAGCCATCCACTACAAACCGCAAATGGTGCTTTGTGAGGTTACATAACAGGACTTCCAGAGAGCGATCCAAGCATGGCGGGACTGATGGGAGCAGTGTATCACCGCACAAGCTGGAGACACAAAGGGGATGGCCACCAAATTTTAATTAGAGACAGCCTTTTTTGTTACAGAAGCCGTCTGAGAATGTTTTGGTAGCAGCTTGTACAATGGACTGATGATATCATAACCGGATAACGAAACCACACCGCCTTGTGTACATTGTAATCTGAGCTTCTCAGTTTTTTGTTTTGATAGTCCGGCGGCACATGGATGTTGGTGTCGTGTTTTCAACGTAACAGCCTGTCATAAACTTCCAAAACTTTATTTCTGAAAACAATTCAGTCAAGAAATATACGATGCGTAAACAGAAAGTTGATCCATATTTCATCAGCGCTGTCTAGTTGACAGTTTGAATTGAGTTTAATGAGCAACACGATCAAATGTTTCTTTCCCAGCCTCTTTTGAGGACAAACACATGCATACTTACCTTTCAAAAACAAGAACTAAGAGGCCTTCGTATAAATGAAATCATAATCTGTCAAAATGCACCTTTTGAGGAGGGGCGCCTTCGTGGACAAGTCATTCAAAACAAACAAATATCTTATTTCCCTTTGATTTTCTTTCTCTGACCTCACTCCATCTCTCACTGCCTCTCGCCCTCAGCAAAGCCAGCACGCGAGATAAATTCCCACCTCCTTTTGTATGTAATGTGAGAACTCCACAAGGGGATTAAAGTAATAATCACCCTCCCTGTTGCTGTGGTCCAGAGAGGTTGCCCGGGAGGCTGCAAATTGCTGCAGTCACCATTAGGACAGCCGGGGCCTGTCACGCTAACGGAAGATGAGACATTTGGAGCAGCGGGATCACAGGAGAGAGCAATTCGACGAGGCAGGAGCAACTTACAATCAATATTCTCTGCCAGCCACCTTTATGTATATGACCAGCAACATCCACCATTATGTGCACAAACCACAGTGCTTGACATAATTGATTTTGGCTGATCTGTGTGTGTGTGTGTGTGGTCATGTGTATGAATTAGTGTGTATGTTTGGGAGGGTGGAGCAGAGAGAGAGAGGGGTAGGGGGGAGAGAATGTGCAATTCAGAGTGTGAGGAGGCATGGAGGATATGTATGACAACAGCAGCATGATGGATTCGCAGTTGTGAAATTGATTAAGGCTCTCACTTTTCCATTATTGAAGAGACGTAATCAAGCAGAGAAGCGTGGACGCCATTTACTGTTTCTCCTACATTATACATTTTGACATTGTGCAAGGAATACATGTGTCTGAAACAATGAGCAGATCCACCAAAGTGTTCAAATTTAATAATGTATAGTTTTGGGGTTTTTTCGCTGTTTTTTCTTACAAAATGTTTTTTTCGGCAGAAACCTTTCCACACCTCTGCGTTTGTTCTGCCCGATCAAAACTTTTTGTCATTGTCCGTTTGGGAGCAAATGCTTTAATGCTATGAAAGATTAAGGTTTTAAGTTGATCACAGTATTGTCTGGAAAACAATGATCTGTTAAAAGACACAAGTTCATAGGCTAACAAAGATTAGATTTGCAATCTCTGTCAGTGGAGATGAAAAATATTCCCAAATCCTTGTAGAGATCTCAGAGAGGATCAATGTAAGCAGACCATTGGCTTTTATGACATGGCAGATTTTTCTTCCCTTTATACTTCATTCTCTCTCACCCTCCGTTCTCTCCCCCTCTCCCTCTCCTGGGGCATTTATGTGGATGAGAGAGGAATGAATCACAGCAGAAGTGGTGAAGAAATAACTTTTCATGTGAAAACACCTCAGCTTTTATGGCTTTACTAAATGATCCATAATGCGGGCGGGGAGCACTCAGTCCTGCAGATTAAGGCGGGTCGGAGCGAGAAAGAGGCTCACTTGCTGCAGCAGTTAGACCCCTCCACTGAAGCTCGCACCAGTCCGGCACCAGCTGAGATAGGCACAAATCTCTTTTACGAGGCTGCCTCTTAAATAGCTGTCAGTCTAGTGTCTCACACGTGGCGCACTCCTCCAGCTCCCCTCACAGTAATTGAACCATCTCTCCCAGAGTGCTGAAATGGTGTGGGAAGCCATTCCGACAGCCTGTGTTGATACCATTAAACCAAACTCATGCATAAATCTAACTATATAGCCATCGTCACCTACCCTCCATCCGATCCTCCACGCCCCAAAAACAACCCTACTCTTTACTCCATTTCACCACAGATGGCTTAGGTTTCATCTGAATGTTATTTACATTATCCTTCAAGGGGTATTATACACTTGAAATATCATTTGCAATGCAGACTGTATTATTATGTTATCATTTTTCCGATGACTATCACTTTCTTCAGTTTTTCCACACCATGGCAACGTCACAGCGTTGTCAGGAGTATAGCGTGGCCAATAAATAGAAAGTAATAGCTTCTAAGCTTGTTTTAACTGGGGGTTATTCACTTAATTAGCTGTTCAGCTCAAGCACCTGGTGGGATTTTAGCGCCTTAAAGACAAGTTATTATATTGTAATAATAGAATCATAGAACTGTTCACTATTAAATAGAAATGGTAAATAATGTTAAATAATTGCTGCCATTCAACCCCAATTATTTCCAAGGCATTTAGCTCTACTGGGGGATTAAATTAATAAAAAAAAAAAAGCGCCATATCCTCATTATAGTTGCATGGCAATGAGATGTTGTAACCATGTCTATTCTTCCATGCTGAGGCAAGTCAGTGGGAGAAACATTGCAAAACAGCGTTGCTCTCCTGAATGCTAGGGAAAACAGCAAAAATTGTAAATGGCTTTCACATCATTTCATTATCATTCAGCAAAAGCAGCTGTGATACATTTGGAAATTAGCATATGAGAATTAGCACAGGGTTGGCTGTTCTATTTTAATATTGTTGTGCTGTTGACTTAAACAATGGTAAATGCTAAATATTTGTCACCCCAGTTCGCTCAGGCTTCTGATAAAATTGTGCAGGTTACACATGTTTTCTTGACAACGCTGAAAAAGATTGGTTCACAGCCTCTTGGCAAGACCCGCCCTTCTCCGCAATCAGTCTCAGTGGCCAATTCTAGCACTTTAATGCTACACAGAATGCTACCACTGGGCATGTCCTGGCAAGCTTTACTGCACTTAGACAAACATCTAATAGTGATGTCAGGGTTTACATACTGTTCCACAACAATGCAGCAAGGTGAGAGGATGAACCACTGGCAGTTCACAAAATAATATATTTTTAAACCTAAGGCTTCTGTTTAAGGTTAAAAAAACACCCTGAAGCAATAACGCATAATTGACTGTGTCATTCAATTTCATCAGTGGCGTTATTGCATGGCAACGTGGATAAAATGATGTAAAAGTTTTGTTATACAAAGCAAACAAACTCAGCCCAAACAAATGTGCCCATGAGGGGGAATAAAGAGATACAAACCTGTATATTTTGGTAATTAAAATTATTATTGCTACAGTGCATGCTGTCTCATCTGAGAGCAATTTGTGATTGAAGTTTTAGCTGGCGAAAGAAAAACAACTTTAGCTAATGAATATCTGGAGCTTCTCTCCATTAGACATACTTCTCCTATTACTGCAGTATGCATTACATTTCGAATCTGAAGAAGTCAATAATTTTTATTGAATTCCCACAAGTCCATCAACAGTAGAATCTGCTTAAGTGAGACACCGACCATGCCAACAGATACTGTAAGTAATGACTTCTCCCACTGAAAACACTGATGCACGCCAGAGCTTTAATAAGAACCCAAGTGCCAAACTCACTGCTTCACTTCTCTTTTTAATATAAACACAATAAAGAAGCATTTGCATTTATATAGTTCTTCCAAGCCATCTGACGTTGCTGCCAGCCAGTACCCAGAAACAGCTGAGCTTCAAACTGATTGTTACCTGGGGAAAATTAAGATAAGGGAGTAATCCCATGGACGAAAATGGTTTTGTTGGACCCAAAGCAGTAGGGCCAACCAGGTAGAGAGAATTAACAGACCCCTGCCTCTTGCCAATAATGAAAATGCTTAGCCTCTATACAGCCTTATGTTTTCAGTATGATAAGAATTATATCTTATTCATCCCCCAACTGGGATGCAGCATATCTTGATCTTCTAAGGATCATGCTGGTGTGTACTTTTGCATATTTGGATGAGGTAATGACAGCATGATACGACTGAGAATATGAATTAAAAGCTCATTCCATCCTAGTTAATATGCGATACTTTGAGTCCACAGTGAGCTGCAATCTTTCCGGATTTAATAGACAAACCACACGAGGTTGTTGATAGCACCAGCATTCATGATTCTTCGGTGTTCCACGTGCCGTGCAAACGCTGACTCAGTCATCCAACTATTTTTGCGTGTGTGTGTCGTCGCTTCATCAGTTTTTCACTCTACAGTAATTGTTTCTGAGGATATCAGTGTTAACGTTGAGCTAATTTGTCCCACAGGTCAGACTACACCGCATCTGTTTGTACACCGGTATCACAGGCAGTGTGCTGCATCATATGCTAGCTATATGTTAGCATGCAAACCAGCCAGCTCATATCTACATAGCAGGGAGGGCGAAAGAGCGTTATTGGCGGACGGCAACAGGATAGTGATCCGAGCTGCCCGATTTAATGGCCGGGTGACTTTAATGATAATCCACTATCCTCTCCCTCCCCCTTTTTCCCCCTAAAGAGCTCCGTTGGATGACAGGAAACAAACAGTGCTCTGACACTTCCCGCTAATTAGCATCATTAGCATACGGCCATTATGTGGCTGGACAGTAGCATGACAGGGCTCTGAGAAAGGCTACAGCGATGACCTTTGGTGGACAACACCAGCTGTCAGTAATTACCCATAGCATTGGCCAGAGGGATGGAGACAAAGACTGACTCCTTGTCCTTGAAGACCTATGGCGCTCATGGCGATCATCTCCCTTTTTATTTTTTTTCCTTTTCTTGCAAGTAAAATTATTTATCAAAAGAAGAAAAAAATATATGCTGACAAAAAAAAGAAAAACCTTAAAGTTTTTTTTAGGGTTTAGCTTTAAGTAAAATGTGTGACTAAGTAGAGAGATGCACTAGCGTACTTGCAGGCAGAGGCTTGTGTATGCACGCTGTTGACACATACGCTACACTGAGTGGGAAATAATGACTTAAACACTGTTGCTCCACAAATACAAATTTGAAGTCTTCAAGTGGAAATGACTGTATTCTCTGCCTAAGTGCTAGTAATCACGAGTAATTGTTTGTTGTAGATTTCTTGAGCTTCTAACAGTCTTTGAAGCTATAATGTTGACTTCAAGACTCCATGTTTCCTTTCATCTCCGAGCGCAACGTCTGTGCCGATGAGGCAAAACAACTCTTAGCATATAGTGAAAAGGTAATTTGAAACATCAAAAAATTTGGTTGGAAAATTATGTGCATAGAGACGAAATAGCTACCTGGTGCAGTGGTACCCAAATGCATTAACCTCCCTCCGCAAAGTATAATCACAGACAATTGCGCATGAACACACACACGCAGACAGATGTGCGCGCAAACACACACACACACATGCTGCTGCTATACTTGTGAGTTCCCTTTATTGATGAGATGTATTCCCTACCATCACAACTACGAACTTAACATGTCTTATTTTATTCAGACTTTTATTATTTTATTATCACATGTTACCTGTTATGTTCACCCAGCGGGAGACAATTCACTGTCTGTTATCTCTGCGGCTTGCAGGTTGACCCTAGAGTACGCCTCTACTTAACCTATCCCCCTTCTCTTACCCAGTCCTTAACCAGCCTCCTTCATACTGCTTCAAGCCAACCACGCTTCTACAACCAAACTTAACCCCACACGCCTCCTCACCTTAATACTGGATCCCTACCTTTGATCCCACTGCCACCTCCAAACTAGATTTCTCATTGTGCAAGACCATTAACTCACAAACAAGATTACAGCACCTGGAAAAAAAAAGAAAAAAAAAAGCAAGGTTGAGTCTCAGAACCTGGAGGGAAAACCGTACAAAGTAACATATTGAAGAGCAGAAGCTGGTATCATCATGTTATTCCCCTAAAGCCTAAGTGGAACCTTTTTAATATCTTCCTCTAAGATTTTCTAAGAAGTATGTTTGTTTTATATTATATTGCTTTACCTGTGCCTGTGCACAATAAGCTGCACACCCTTAGGATGCACGGCACCTTTCCTTTATCCTAATCATAACCCAAATAGTGAGTTAGGACAGGCCAGTATTTCCAACTTTGCATAAATATCCCCACTCTTAAGTCTGAAACACATATTGGTCCTCGCAAATATGGAAGTACCAGAGTTTTACATGCCCGCACACACACACACTCACACAGAATGCCCTTCCATAGAAACTATACTGCACTACAAACTGCATCCCAGCACTTGTCTGAAGTTCTCCCAGTGGCCTCCTGGCTCATAAGCTTTTATTCTATTTTTCAACATTACACTGTTTCTTTTCTACAGGAACGTCCGTTATGAAGGTTACTGCATCTGATGCTGACGACCCAACGTACGGCAGCAGTGCCCGAGTGGTGTACAGTGTGCTGGATGGAGAAAAGTTTTTTACTGTCGACAGACACTCAGGTAAGATGATGAGTCCCACGCATTCAGCACTCACTACTCCTGTTTTTTCTTCTCATAAGGTTTTTCCTCTGCTCCATCGTTTTTCTACAACACCTCGAGCTATCTGAAGCTCAGAGACCATAATTCCCAGATCAATCAAAGTTTGTGGCCAAAAACATAAAAATCAATTGACCAAAAACAAACAATTTTAGCCAATAACTGCTTGCTCCTTTTCGCCAACCCTCAAGATACCATATAGCATAAATTACTGAGCAAATGTGACTAAGTAATCACTTAATCACCCAGCATTACATCAAAATCCTTGGTTATATATTTTCACCAGATCCAGATTTACCCTAAGAAGAAGCTCCCCAAGCTATATAATGGAAAGGTCCCTATTACCCAACTGGTCTGGGGCTTATAGGAATGATATTGCCCGACCCACAGTCTTTCAGGAGTGGTTTAGCATTGGCGTTGCCTTCGAATGCCCCTCAGGGGAAAAGCACTAAAGTTTTAATGATTCCTTTTTTGGTCTCCACCACTTTGATTTGGTCAGTCTGGGACCGTGGATGATAAATGGCTCAGCCTTGGTGGGACCAGCCAGGAGACTGCATGGTTCATTCCAGCTTCTGTCTTGCGACCCCCATTCCACCAACCCTGCTTTCCCCCCATTTTGTAGGCAGACGGGCCAGCCTAATAGGTGCGAGTCAAGAAGGTCAAAATGAAGAGGAGACAGAACAGCTGTGAAATCTGCCTCATTAATATCACTCTCGCTCACCCTGACAGCAAACTGAACTGCAAGTCGCCGTGTTTTTGTTCTGTCGCTTCAGCCATGCTGGAAAACTCTGTAGCTGTTTTCGAGTATCTTTTTTCATTTGAAGGTAGCTCATCATGTCCTTGTTATATAAGCACTAAACCTCTTTGAATACAATGTCAATGCGACTGTGGCGCAAGGATTAACTGTTACAATTCAATAATAGACAAAAAATGTACACCTGCATCTGTCATCCAGACAGACCTAGACCTATTTGGTACCCACCCTTACCTTAGGCTTGTGTGAAGACACCTTACACGCAGACAAATGTTAAACAAATGGTGCGGCGAACAGTGGCATGTGGAACCAAAGAGTTTCCCAAGGCATGCTGATAGTCTTCTGTGCTAGCGTGTATGCTCTCACATGTGGCACCTAAAACACGTGCAACTGAATTATTGCAGCATCCATACATGGCAGCTGTTTGCTTCTTGAGATGTAAAAATGCTCCTGTGCTTCTGTCATTTCGACTGCACATTACTCGTTGTTGGTGATTGGCTTTCAGTTCTGTGCTAACACGGAGCCAATTATGTCCTTCCGTGGCACCTTCCAAAGCACACTGACAACAATGGAAGTTTCTTCATTTCAAGGCATAGAAAAGAACAAGGATGGCAGTAAGAAATATCTATCAAAATAAAAAAAATACCTGTTCTTTACATAAATACAGTTGTTCAAAGTGTAGACATAAACATGTTTTTGGCATTGCCTGTGCTTTTCCACGCCGTGGTTTGATGTAGATTTAACGTGCTGTAAAAGTGCAGTGGCACCTCATATGGAAATGCGAGCACCAATATGTACAGGTCGCTGCTTGATGACAGTGCCAACTCGGCGGTGGAGGAAATGACAGTCTGTCTGGCGCAAAAGGCAAGCTGACACTTTGGCCTTGCAAAAGTACTTTGGTAGTCATGAAGGCCCACGTGGCAGGACAGCTGGTTTTGTAGGTATAGTATAATCAGATTTTCATTGCTTAAGGCTACGTGATATGCATCGGCATATGGACCACATAGACTGACTGCATTAATGAATACGGACCATGCAGGCTCATCTGCATATACAGTAGTCTCTTCCATGATGTTTGAGCAATGGTGCTGTGAACTAGTTGTGGATTGGGGCTTTATATTTGACAGCCCTGATTTAGATGCATCCCCTCTGGCCTTTGGTGGATGAAAGAGGAGCATGTCATCTGCCTCCCTCCTTAACTCCAGTGCTGCATGTACTGTATTTTGGCTACTCACAGAACATGGCCCAAGGCTAAATGTGACTGGAATCAGTGAGTTGTGTACCCAACACAATGCAAACCTTTGGGAGTGAGACAGCACACCGAGCTCAGGAAATGCATCAATAGATTCTGATGTGGAAAATCCCAAGGGGTAAAGTGGAATTATATTGCTACTGCACAGTAAACCAGCCGGCTACTGATGCTGCTGCTGCTGGCCCAACGAGGAGGAGATGTGACAACCAAGGAGGACCAAGTGCTAGTTTGTGACACCGTGAGAGACACAGAATAAAAAGAGAGTCTGGAGCTCTTTAAACAACCAAATATGTTTTTTATGTACATTTCACAAAGAGAATGCCATATACTCCCATCCCAACAGCAACACATTGTAGTCCAGATATAACCTCGAACATTTACGTTGCATTTGGTCATAGTAAGATTTTCAGGACAGCGGTTCACTTCGTTTTGGGCTGCACACCTAACCTGGAGCAGGTAAAGACAAAAAAGAGGTCAACTTGTATAAAGTACGGCCTTCTGACCAATCAGACCAATTTTCTCTTAGAAAATGACATCACTGTTCACAGATCCCGTGGAGCTCAGTGTGTGATTAGTGGGAGGGTCGTGAAAGGGTGAAAGAATGGAGTCAATCTCAATGGAGTTTTGCTCTTACAGTCCTGCAGACTGTGCCCATTACCTTGTGTTACTTCGCTGCGGGTACTTTTATGTAGGCTGTGAGTGATGCAAGCAATGTCAAAGGCATTTCATTGTGCTTTTATGCATCAATATAACCCTGCAACAGAGACTGATTGAAGTACTAAAGCCTATTATTTGTACTTATAAGATATGAACGTAAGCATAAGCACATACTGCTTTGAATTTTATTTTCATATTTGCTTTTTTATTTGCTCCCGAGCTCATTTGGGACCACCTTGACAGGAGCTGAAGGTACAGGTCTAATATTGTCATACACACAGTAAAAACGCATCCAAGCAACAGATTTATTCAATGGACTAAACAAATACAATTCAAGTCAGATCTGTTTGTGACATAATGATGAGGCAGTGATATTATGAGACTATTCATTTTAGCATTAAGCGATTTTTCTCTCAAACTTCGGCTGTAGTAGCTGTGTTGCTTTTTGCCTGGATGATATCTTTAAATTCCTCATAATTGATTCAGATTATAGTTTGATCTCCTTGTGAGGAATATGCAGCTTTAGACTTTTCCGTGTTTGTGATTGTACACCCGACCTCATACTAGCCTTACTAGATTTGGGAACCCTGGGTTGACTAAGCGTGGTGTGAATGCTTAGCGTCTCTACTGTTGTTAGGTTCACTGAGGGCCATACAATAAACTTCCTTGTAGTACAGGCTGCAAATGTTCTTGTCTTGGTTGCCACCAGAGCCTGGCTGATATTGGATTTTTCATGCCAACTGAATTCAGGGGAGGGGAAAAAACAATTACAGATTACCGATATTGTAGTCAACATGGTACGTTTTTAAACTTAAACAAAATACCGTTGTTGAAAAATATATTTCAGTTAAATTTGACTTTATAATGACACATATACGAGCACAGTTAAAAACTTACAAGGCCCAGTAAAAACCTACTATTATACCAAGTTTGTGACCACCAGTCCGATCAGAGTTAACTTGAAACTTTTTAACGTTGTATTTCTTGCCTCTAAGTATTTTGTATTCATTATATATGAAAAAGCAGGGCGCATATGAAACCAGTGTTAGCAAATGCTCACCAAATATTTTAGCTGATCAAAACATTGGTCCTGGCTCTGGTTACCACAGTGTTTGCCCATTTTGTGTTGTTCTTCCGATCTTAAATAGAAATTTGGGAGTTTTATATTTTCAGTTCTTTAATTCGAAAGACTAGCACGTCTTCACTGAGTCAACAGCCTATTTTTGAGCTGACCACTGACTGTTAAAATGCAACAGAATGTGCGCGGCAGAGTAAATTAAGCCATTGAAACTCTCCATGTGCCTCACTCTCTACATTATATCACTTTCTCTATGTCCCTCGCTTGCTCTTTGGAAATCCACTTCTCAGGTTTGATTGCAGTCCTACCCACCATGGAAGAGTTGTAATGCTGTTCAGGGTGGCAGTGGCATGCCTTCATTCTGCCCCTATATATTATTCATTATAATACAGCTGAGGCATAAAATGATGTATGTGCAGAGGCACAAATACGACACAATCTCTCCCATCCAGCCAGTTGGAGGAGGTGAAATGTAATGTGCTGCACTTGTGTCTCGATGATACAGTGCTTAGCAGAAGTTGATATTCAAAGGGAGAGGGAAATATAGTTGGTTATTGCATAAGTGGTAACCACTAATGTAACCTTTTCAGTGGCCTCACTTACAACTCCTACTCTTCCCCTCTCCCTCTCTCCATCTCCCTCCCTCTATCTTTCTTCCTCAATTCCTCCTCCATTTCTCATTCATTAGGGATCATCATGACAGCAGTGGCGGATTTGGACCGTGAGACACAGGATCGTTATGAGTTGGTCGTCAAGGCAACAGACATGGCAGGACAAATGGGCGGTCTCTCCGGCTCCACCACGGTGACCATAGTGATCACGGACGTTAATGACAACCCGCCGCGCTTTCCACAAAGTGAGTGTCTCCAGAGCACTTTCTTACTCCAGACAGAGAAAGAAATAGTAGGACGGGGGGGAAATGAGGGGAGACCGGCAGAGAGGAAGGAGTCAGAAATGAGAGAGAGTGTAAGGATGAAAGGAGGAATAATGAGAGGGAAGAAGAATGATGAAGAAAGTGAGAGTAAAGACCCAAAAGAAGATGATAAAGACACACGGTATGGTCTGCAACCTGAAGGCCAATGACACCAGTAAGCAATGACACCATCAGCAATGTACAATATCACCTAACTTCAATTTATTGGCCTATCAAACCTTCAGCCCATAACAAAGTAGTCTATCAAATATGGAGAATTGATGCGTTCCACTGCACCTTTGATCATTCTTTTTAGGCGATGCTCAAGAGAGGACTGAATCAATGCAGCTGATTGTTCCCTCATTGTAATGTTATGGATTTATGATGGTGAAGCTGGTTTTGGGCTAAATGCTTTCCAGGGCGCACCTGCGCAACAGGCAGAGTCGGACACACTCAGCTAAAAATGTAATCTGTCTCGCCAAACCACGCCAACATTTAATTCAGTTTAAAGCTACAGATCGAAAGAAAGATACAGTGGCTTTCTCTGAAGCGAACAGCTGCGGAGTTTGTTTATTTTCTGACATATTGCATCAACATAAATACGTGTCTCGCAATAGAAAGTCATTTTTCATTAGCACCGAATGTTGTCTTTTCATGAATGAACATGCTAATATGTTACTCCTTACTGAATAATAATTTGTTTTATGAATAAAAAATGCGCTTCCTGCTTTGATTTCAACTATTTATTTTCTCCTCTTTTTTGGAGATAAACCATAACCCTATTACTTTTGTTACAGCTGGAGGAACACCGTCTGACAGCCTAGTTGATTGTATTTGATATGTCTCCACACACCTTTTCTTATTTCTGTATAAATCCTTTTTTTCATCTCAGTAAATCATATTTACTCAGTCAGTGGGATAAACCCTGCAGGATGGTAATGTCTCCACTCTATGGTGTGGGGAGTAGATAGACTTTGGAAAGCAGCTTCATAAATAAGATGCAAAGGAAGATGGCACATGTAAGGACGTTGATGTTCTCACGTGATTTCCCTCTCAGGAACAATAAAGCTTTATCTCCTTTTATCCTTACATAATGAATTCTTATGCACCTTCTTTAGTCTGTTCTGTCATTTGACCTCAGATTTCATAACCAACAAAGCATATTCTTGATCATGCACGGCATTTACATTTCAAAATACTTGCTTTGCTATTATATTATAGACAATTTAAATACATGTGTGATTGGATGTTTTGGCTCTTTCTGATTCTAATCCTAAGGTAGGCAAAGAAGTCAGGCTAGTATTAACTGTGAAAGTAGTGCTAACGAAACATTCTGATATGTTGAGATGGAGGGGACTGTGGCATATGAACAAATGATCAATTATGTGGCACGCTCCTTTTTGTGTGAATGCAATGATGACAATGACAATAACCACTTGAAGTCTGTTTGTTGCTATTCTTTCATTATAATCCCATCCCAGCTTCATTTTTCCATTACCCGTCTCTTCCCCCTTTTACCCTCTTTATCTTTGTTAGTGCTTCACCCCGCCACCTCCCACTCCCACTGTCTCTGCTCCCTATCCATCTCTCCGACCAATATCCCCCCTTTCCCACCATCCCTTTTTGCACCTTCGGCCCTCCATCTATCTTTCCTCATCCTTCCTCCACTGGTGTTTATCCTCTTCTTCTCCACGTTGCTGTTGTCCCTCATCCTTCTTCTTTTGTGGTCTGTTGCTTTGCTAAACCCAACTCTCTTTGTTCTGTCCGCCCATATGAATTCCACCTCTGGCCACCCACTCCACATACCAGAGATGTACCAGTTTACGGTGTCAGAGGGGGTGGCTGTGGGGACGCCAGTCGGACGCGTCATCGCCACAGATGCAGACATGGGCGAGAACACAGACATGACCTATCTGATCAAAGAGGGAGGGGAGCTCTTCAAGGTCACTACTGATGTTGAGACGCAGGAGGCTGTTGTCGCCGTCAAGAAGGTAACTTAAAGGACCCCTGCTCTGCTGATGCTGCCTCGCGTGCCAGTACTAAATTTCAATGTAGAGACATATATTCATACACATAACAGTTTGAAATTATTTTCTACTTGTGCTGCATAATTCTGCATCCTCATTATAAAAATGAATCAAGAGTCACAGTAGCACTTTTTTCAACTATTCCCATTACTTACTAAATTAACAGAATATAATATTAGTGGTAGCTTGTATATTTATCGGATGAATATAACTAATGAAAACAGAGAGGTCAACTCTCTAATGAAATTTATTGCGCGTACACAGAGCGCGTTGGGCTACAGTCTTTTTAAACAGGGCTCTGCTGCACCTGGAAAAGTTATTGTACAAATTCGCCCACATCAGGATCCATTTGTCCAGAACTAAGCTCACTTCCTTTGCAAACTGATGTAAAAGGTCAAAGCAGTTGAAACCCACATGCAGCAGACCAGTCTTTAAGTGTGAAATGGTTTAATCTTAGCTGGACATGGCAAAGTGCTGCCAGCAGCACTGGTACCTGACCTGCTCATCAGTAACAGGCCAATACCATTGTTTTACATTTCTACTCGTGTGTTGTGATGTATGGATGTATGGAAGTGGCCTACTTGACAACTATAAGCCAATTATTTCAACACCACTTGTTGTCTGTCTCAAGCTGTTTTATCCATATAGGCAGTTGACAACTGATAACTAAGTGATACCACTTAAATGAACTTCATATTGTTGGTGGTCACTGACATGCAAATTCAAGGTAGTGACATAGAGCCTGCAGGAGCAACACTGCAGCACTGGGGCTGTCTATGTGGTCACCACATAGCAACAGCGATTTAGCTGTCATGCACACACACAGTTACCTGGTATTGGCTGGGCATTGTCGTGGCCCTGTTCACAGTGGGGAAACTCAAGGTGCACTAAAAAAAACAAAAACAAAGAAAGGTGATTGGTCTTTGATGGTTGATGGTCATTAGTTGCCCACTGAGGTCTGACAGGTGCTGAAGTTGAACCGTTTTCACCTTGCACGTTGTGACAAAAACAAAACAAATGCAGACGGCCACAAAAATGTCATCTCTTGGAAGATATACGTGTCAAAACCGTTCCTCCAAAGTGACGCATTGCCGTTGTAAATAGTGCCTGATGGCCGAATAAACGTGACTTTCAGCCAGCAGCAGTGGTTTGGTTCAATGGCCTGTCAACAGAGTGGCAGTCTTCATCAGTCCAGATATTACTGCTGATGACCTGGTTAGCTGCAGACACACTGATAACTTGAAAGAAAACATCACGGCAAACAAGAACGGATACATGTGCATTGATGCATTTAGTCAATGCTGCCACTGATGGCTGGGATTGATACTGCAACAATCCATTCTCATTCATTAGTATTGTTGCCGTGTAGTTTCTGGCTGTCAGTGCAGTTACCGAGCAAGGTGTCACTTTAAATAGCTGATTGTTGAATGAAACAGTTTTGCTGAAGCCAAATGAAACAGAATCTTGTTTTGTTTTGTTTCAGTCGCTGGACTTTGAGAGCAAGCGCACACACAACGTGGTGGTGGAGGCAGTAAACAAGCACGTCGACCCTCGCTTCGTGGACCTGGGTTCCTTCAGAGACCAGACCATCGTTCGGGTCAGCGTGTCAGACATTGATGAGCCACCCATCTTTCAGCCAGCAGAAGGCGCTATCATGGAAGTGCAGGAGGATGCCAAAGTAGGAGCGCTGGTTGGCATCGTCACTGCCAGGGATCCAGATGTGAAGAATAAACCGATAAGGTATGGCAATGGGGTCGAATGTCAACCTCAGCAAAGACAAAGATGCAGCATACTGTTAATGCTAATGCTAAGTTCCTCACATGAATTACATGGAAATCACTGCATAAGATGATGAGGTTTACTTAAGTCTCTAATGGTTTCTCTGATCAAGAAACTCTGATTGGTGCACACTCCTCAAATAGAACCGTCTGTACTGAAAACACTGGACAGTGTATTAACACAACCATGGCCCAGATCTGTTATTACTTAAAAAATAATAGAGCGTGGAGGTGGAGCTTTACTGAAGATAATTATTTCTGACCCAACAGTACTGAGGTTGTGCTCGTGTGCGTGTCCGATTTGATTCGGTAATAATATTGAATTTGCTATAAATGAAAATCTTTTGGCTGCGTTAAAAATGTGGCATATAAAAAGGAAAATAGATGAAAATGTAGAGACGAGATTAAAATTTAGATGCTGTGAGCACACGACTGCTTTTCGTACCAGCCTGATAAAATATATCAACCAAAACATTGGCAATTAAATATCGCCGCGGAGAGGTTACTGCTAAGTATGAGCCGCAGCGGTACAAAGTCAAAGTTTTGCATGGCAATGAATATTCCGTTTTTATGCGGGGAGGATGGGACAGTCAAGTACTGCAACATGGCTGGCCAATTCCACATGCCCACACTTGTGCATGTGCTGCACATTACTCTGCTGCTATGGAAACATTTTTATTAGAAGAACATTTCCAGAATGAGAAATATAACTCGTAAAAACTAGAACTAAAAACTCCTCACCAGCCACAAGTAGCTACACAGGTATCTGGCTTAAGAGCAAAATCTTTTTTTTTTTTTTTTAACAATTCCTCTCGAAGACGGAGTGAAAGCCCAAGCAAACGGTGAAGGGTGGGACTCGCACAATGGATGAAGCTGTACTGTAAGACTCTTTTTTTTCTCTCCGATCACTGTGTGTGATAACAACAATATCATCCGGTAATCTTCTGTACCAAGGTCTGCGGTTTAGATGTCCTCAGAAGAGCAATTGCAGCGTGAGAGGGGAATGTAGATAAGGGCTAAGACAGTCTCACTGACAGAGTGTACAGCGGCACACGCAGCGCCTGTGCAAATTACCTCGATTAAAAATGCATGAGGCTCAGAGTTCCAGGTGTAATAAAGTGCAACACAATGGCAGCGCTGTCGTTCACCAGTGTCTTGGCAGCTGAGAGTCGAAAGTGTGTGTGATGCGTGTGCGAGCATATATGAGCGTGTGTGTGTGTGCATGTGTGGTTATGTGTGTTCAGGTTTTTTTAGTAAATGAGTGGGTTAGTGAGCGGAAAGGGAGGGGGAGAGGTCGGCCAGCGGCCACCTACTGGCCAAAGTGTGCGAGCTCATCGCCTCTGACATTAGGCAACGCATCCTCTTTGAACTCTGCTTCATCACAAGCAATCGCTGATGATGATTTAGTCCAAAATATGCATTCACTGTGGATTTGATCAGAAAGAGAGAATCATTTTGTGACAAACAAAAACAAACTTTACACTAATGACTGAAGCTGGTTATCAAAGAGCTGGCAGGCAGTGTCGGTGCACTTGTCAAAAGATGCTCTTAGATACAAAACAAATAAGATAAAACAATTATTGTCAACATTAAAGGGCATAACCACTGTGTTTCTGATGGGCAGGTGGAATACCATGTGTGCTGCAGCCAAGTTTGTGTTTTGCACAGCAGTGGTGGGAGTACATTTGCTCAAATACTGTACTTTTTACTCAAATATCACATAATAATTACATTAATAATAGCTGTTTATGAGTTCCTAGCTAATTTGCATATTCAGATTATTGACATAAGTTACAATCAATAAATAAAATATGCTTCATTATTATGGATCACGTTCCCCAGCAGTAAATTTAACCCCACCTTTGCCAGATGTATTAACAATAAAGTCATATGTACATCCAATATAATACATAGTTATGTATAATAAGTAGGGGTGGGGCTTTAACGCGTTAATTACGGTTAATTAATTACAAAAAAATATAACGCGTTAAAAAAATTAACAATCACAGTTTGCGTCACTCAGTGTCAGTGCACGATTTCCAGAGCTCGGCTAACGGCTGCCAAAAAGGAGGAATCGGATGAAAGCGCGTTGCTAGGACTGATGCACTTCAACCCTGCAGTACCGTCTAAATGCAAAGCATGTTGCAGCGAGCACAGACACCGCCGGAGCTGTTAGTGCTAGCAGTCCCGGTCCCCCAAACTCGATCAAATGACTGGCTTTAGGACCAAAATTAGTAAGTGTTATAGCCTAATGTACAAAATAATTTGCAAGGGTACTTGGAGTTTAAAGGAGATTTAAACCTGTCAAATGACCATTTATATTTCTAGTTGTTTTACCAGAAGAAGAAAGAAGTAGAAATTGCACTTTATGTTGAATTGTTGTTGTTTGTTTGGGCATCTAAAGTCAATACTGTTCTGAAAAAAGTACTTAAAGTACTTAAAATGGCACTTTACCTTTAGGCCTGTTCAGTTTTGGCCAGGGATATTTTCTATTTCTTTTTCTACTGTTTTGAATTGAAATGCAATTAAATGCATTTTTCCAAACATTAAAAGAGCTTGAGTTTACAATATTTATGTCTGTGTCTATTATTTGATTCAGTCGTCCACTAAAATCCATTTAAATTAAAAAATGTTGCTTTTTGGGGCAAATATTGTTATGCTATTAAAATGTGATTCATCGAGATTAATTAATTACAAAGCCTCTAATTAATTAGATACATTTTTTTAATCGAGTCCCACCCCTAATAATAAGTTGTTTAAGTTTTTGCAAATTAAGTTAAATTTGATGATAAAACTTTTCCACTTTTACTTAAAGCTTCAAATTTTGGACGCAGTTCAAATATTTAGAATTTTACTTGTAACTGAGTACTCTATGGTATTACCAGTCCTAAGTAAAGTATCTGTGCACTTCCACCTCCGTTGTGCAGACGGATTGTGTTGCAAAAGGGTTTTGGATTCTGATGGAAGGGATTGCTAAAGACTAAAAACATCCCACAGAAACTGACATACACTGTAAAGCAAAGGTTCAGTCCTTGTTTTCTTTTGAATAATCACGGTGGGCGTGTGGGGAGGCAAGGATGGACAAAGACAAGAGGTTTATTTGTTTATTTGGGCGATCAGGCTGTCAAAGTCTGTCATCTGAATCCAGTCTTCAACAAAAAAGGGAAAAAAAAGATATTGTGCTGCCCAGTTTTAGGGGAGACAAATATAATTCCCATGTTTATACTATCTCTCTCTCTCTCTCTCTCTCTCTCTCTCACTGGCAGGTGTAATTGTAATGCAGCCAAATCTCATCACCATCCATAAACAGGAAGACAGATGTACAGGTGCACGTACAAATAGGTGAAAGCTGCACACTTTGTCTACGTGGAGGTGTGCAGCCTCATTTCAGTGTCTTAAACACTAATCGGTTCACTGCCGTGGTGTCGCTTTGGAGGCAAGAGTTGATATTCAGCGGGCAAAATCTCACTTCAGACAGAGGTTATCTTGAGGTCATTCTATCGAAATGTAGTTACACCGTGACTGATAAAGAGCAGAAGAAATATTTGTCCTCCCGGAGTCAATTATCAGGTTCAGTTTCATTTATTGACATCCGGTGACATGAATTAAATGCAAATGCAATTGTGACGCCACGCCATTTAGTAAATGAATGCGTGATCAGTAAAACATGTGCGTCTCTTGACATTATGTTTTATATCTGCTACATGTGACCATCATTCTCATGAGACCTGGGAGAATGCTGGCTGGCATGTCTGTCACAGAAGCCTTATGAGCTTATAATGCCACTGGTGCTTTATTATGTTTTATGTGGGCATGAGTAAGGCAGCCGGGTGTGTGTGTGTGTGTGTGTGTGTGTGCGTCTGATGGAGGAGAGGAACTAAGAACAAAGAAACCTTTCAGCGGATTTTTGTTGACTCACCAGTCTTTTCACAGCACCGAGTACCCCAAAGAAGGAAAGATGCATTTCTGTTTTTTCTCCAGAGTGCACAATGAAAATTTAATGTTTATTTTCTTACTCTGAATAGGCAAAGAGTGACCATATCGCTTCATGCAGTTAAGGGACACAGCACTATTAGGGTCACAGGACCTGTGTTAAGCCTCCAGTAAATGCATTTTAAATATAACTGCTCTAACCACGTCCCTTCTGTTGTGGATGCTATTTTTCTGGTGCAACTGCGAATCAAACAAAAATCTTCATTGAATTACCTCAAAATTAAAATTCCTTTATTACTGACTCTCTCCTCCCCCGTATTTGCTGCTTCTCTTCCACAGCATCTCATTTTTCTGCATCCGTTACAGGTTTTCCATCGACCGGACCACAGACCAGGAGATGATCTTCCACATCGATCCCGATTCGGGTGCCATCACACTGGGCAAGATTTTGGACCGCGAGACCGCAGGCTGGCACAATATCACCGTGAAGGCCGTCGAAGCAGGTATGCTGCTTTCCATTCGAAATTCAGCGCGTCGCACGTAGGATTTGTGAGTCCTCATATCGCTGAGGGCAGTGTGATATTATTTATTAGAGTTTCTTTTACATCTTTTTGCCAACCTTTTTTTGAAAGCTGCTGAAACTTTGTGAACTCCACACATATCAACACATATGTACAATGAACTCCAGCTGGTGTGATCTGAGCCAGAGCGAGCTGTTTTAAAGGCTTGTTCTCACTGTGCGACGCTCGGGGGATCGTGACGTGTCAAAACAATGCCTCGAAGAAACGCGTCGTCACGATGGGAAGAACGGGAGGAACGGGAAGAACAAGTAACTGTGTAACCCTCGACAATTTCGGTTTATCAGTTATTGTCACGTGATCAGTTATGCACATGTTTCTACATCACTTGAGGCAACTGCATCTGCTGTTAAGAAAGTTAAAATTGCTCTGATGATTGGCAAGCTTTGTCTACACCCAGTGCCTGGCAGGGATGGAGACTGTACAAGTTGAATTAGCTGTTCAACATTTGCCGACTCCCACCAGGGGTGATAAGGGTGACAGACAACCTCACACTGCTGTGCGTCATTAGCTACCAAAGCTTTTGGCACATTTTCAGCAGCGGAGTGCCGTGGCTTTCAGCTCAGAGAAAGACAAGGAAAAGTAATGTACGGCAGCAGAGCAGCACTTAAATGGACGTGTGAGTTGGTTGTAAACAAAATTTATCATTTGAGAACAAGATACAAAGTGTCATGGGTTGGAAATGGATTGATAATTCACAACAATCAGCAACTATGAGTGGATAAATATTGTGTATTTAATGAAAAGTGGAGTTTTGCGTATGTGTGGAATGCACTGGTGCTTGTTTGTGTGAAAATAGCCAATTTATGTTGCTGTTAACTGGTTATAATTGTGATGAACAGTCAACAAACATTACGTTAACACTTTTACGTCATTAGAAATCGTTTGTACTTTGGATTTATTTATTGTCCAAACACTTTTCGGACCTGTCAATCAATTTCTGGCCTTCTGTTTTCGACGTCTTTGGTGTAAGTGTCCTACGGTCGAATCAGAAATATCTTGACTGTGTATTCTTCAGCCTCGCAAAACAGCCGGTCGGCTGGAAACCTGCGATGAAGCTCGTTCTCATGTGTCCTGCCGTTGCATCAAGGACATCACTGTCCCCTGTGATAACCATCAGCGTGCCGTCATCTTTCTGACGCCAGGGCGAAAATGCAGTCATCGTTTTACCGCTTGTCTCAGAGCTGACAAACACATCAGCGAGAACAAAGGAAGAGGGGCCCACATTTTTTCATCTCATCGGCTCCTATTTTTTTTGTCATTGCAAAGAAAATGAAGAATGTAATAACTTGAGGGAGCTGAGTTATTACTATACCATTAGAAGTAAAGTTGGGAAAGGGGGAGGCCTGGTATTCCCCACTTTTTCAATCTCATACAGATGAAGTGATTTTGGGATTGCAGTGGAAGCAGGGGAGATTGCATTCTGCATCTAAGTGGTATCCACCGTTGCACGCAAGAAGGAGGAGGACAAACAATGCACATAAACAAAGCTGATTTTTAAAATGTCTTCATATTTGTTTCGCTCCCACATAGCCTCAGACTCTGATTACTCCAATAATCAATACAGCCTAAACCGAATAGCAAGCAGTCTCACACAACACAAACATTAAGACAAAATTAGACTGGAGTCTTTTTTTTTTTTTTCAAAAGCTGTAATTCCCAGAGCAATTTGGGCGCTTTTGTGCTCTGCCTCTTTGTGCTTGGCATTATGTCATAGGCACATTTTAATGTTAATTGAACATTTAAAGCGGCCCTAACCCCTCCAATATCAGACATAAACACATGCCTGCACTTGATAGATAAAGCCTCTCACATTGCCTTCCAAGGAAACATCCGGACAGACAGAGTCAGTGGTCAACGGCATCAGAATTCCCATCCAGAGTGTTTCTTTATCGCCTGTTAGCGCACACGGTCCTGAGAGCTGTAGACGCGCAGACAGGAGACAGAAAGGAGAAAAAAAAAAAAAAAAGGAGAGACATAGAACGACAAAAAAGACTCAAGAGAGATGGGAGCAGAGAGAGAGGGGTGGAACTTGAAGCAGCTAGCCAGAGTATTTTAAGAAAGGACTTCATTTTCTCCGTAATGATTTTGGCCGTCTCTTTTTTTTTTGTGGGGTCCCTCTGCTCATTAAGGCCCGGAGAGCCACAAGGTCAACTTGTCTGAGGACATTGTTAAAGCTCAAGTTTTGCGGCACAGCCCTTAATTATTCCCCCAGTCCATTACTGACCTTTGAACTATCGTATTGCCGCTGTATCAGTATTGGTCGGGCGACAGCGGCTTTCTGACATGCTCGGGAGTCCGTGCCCCAGGATTAACCCCCGGCTGCAAAACTGCAAGGGACTCACTAAATGTCAATTACGGCGCATGTGTCTGTGGACGGAGTAAAGATGTATCGTCCAAGTCCAAGTGCGGCCATGAGCAGACCGCGCCGCGACGATAGCCCACCAATCAGACGCAAATACACACACACGGCACAACTTCAAATCCAGCCAATTAAAAGTAGCGGCAATGCGCATCCCTTCTCACAGACGTTGTCACTGTAAAAGAGGAAATGGCGTCTCGTCTGTATAGTACCTGTCTCCCATCCAGACAACACACAGCCCCTGAGTACAGGAGGAGCATTTAACTGCACTGTCACTAGGCCGGGTGCTCGTACGTTCTGACAGTCTTCTCCATAGAAACATATCGGGCTAAGTTAGAGTGACACATAATTTTCGAGAACTGATAGCAAGTATGATATCACCTCGCAAAAACTGCCTTTTTTTTTAACCCAGACAGGTAGGTGGAAAAAAAAAAAGGAGCATCACCCTGAGGGCAAAAAGATACCGAAGTAGCTGCAAAGTCTTTATCTCTTGCACTGTTGCAGTGAAGAGACATTTTCCACAGCATAACTTTTCTCACTCGCTGTCTGGCAAACAAATGCGCGCCGTTTGATTTTTTTTTTTTTTTTTTTTTTTTTCTCTTTGTACGCCATTGGAGCATTACTCTCTCCGACTCCAAATGAATCGCACACTTGTTGCAACGTTGTGAAGGGAGATAAGTGTCTCTTTTCAATCAAAGTTGGAAAATGCAAAAGAAAAATGGATCTAAAGAGCCCCCCCACACACACACCCAAAAAAAAAAAAAAGAAAGAAATGAAAAGTGGAGTACAATAATTGGTTAACATTAAACTGGGAGTCAAAACGAAATGAAATTTGCAGAAAGAAAGTGCAAAACAGGGGATGTCATTATGCACCGCAGCGGCTTTAAAGTGCTCCGTGTGGATGGATGCACTGGGTGCTCTTGTGGTGAAAAGCACATCTGCGGGGAGACATAATAATGTGTAATCAGGGACCGGAGGTTGCAACCTGGCCCACGTGCACCGCTGCTGTGTCCCGTTACATAATCACTCACGTGTCCTTACTGTCAGAATACTCGAGGAGGATCCCGAATACTCAAACAGTGGCTTATTTTCCTCCATTTGCTCGCTGAACACTACTAATTTGTTAAATAGTGGTCATACAAAGTAAATTGAGTGCCTGTGGGAAATTTCTGGCACTCAAGCCCACAGAGTTGCTTCTCACATTATTGGAAAGAGGAGTGTTGCACAGACATGCCGCTGGCACCGGGGTTGTTGTTTGTTTGTTTGTTTGTTTGCTGCGTATTGATGTGCTTTATAGAAGAGTGGTCCTCACTCGGACGAGTATGAAGTGAACCTTTTTGTTTAGTTGCCTCCTCATCTGTCCCTTGATGATTCAATGCCCACTCAGTGAATTCTGATGAAACACATATACTTGACGCACGCACCGCTGGAGTGCAGCATGTGCAGAAGCACATTGTTGCACTGAACGCCTGAACGTAACTTACATACGTGTAATGATGTTATAGAGGCAGGAGCAGACCGCTGTTTTATATAACCATGACGTTAGCAGGAGGGTTAGGAATGTCACTTAAAAACTCATTTGCCGGTCTGAGCCACGGGTTATTATAATAAGAAGAAGAATAAACAGCAGTAGTTTGTACAAAAATCTGATTTCATAACAGTAGGTTCAGTCTGGTTGATGTGTTTGTAAAAGCAGAAAATATGAAGGGATTCACTCGGGCAGAGTTTTAATGTTTATCGAGTTGCTTATTGCTGCTATCCAGCTAGCGTGTCAAAGTCTGCACAAATATTTAGCAGCTTTCATTACAGTTGGACAGCTTCCTCCTTCAAATTCTATCCCAAAACACCTGTTACCTGCTAAAACCAGAGGCGGCCAGGACAGATTGAAAGTCCCTCCGCTGACAGTCAGCCTCCGCCGTCTTACAGTAAGCAGGAAAACTGGATCTGGAGCAGCGTACGATTTTGGATCTCCACAGGAAAGCGCAGGAAAGTTTTCCAAACTCGAGCTGCATCTCATTGCCAAGATCAAAAAAAGTTCCGCATCGATTGCACGGTGGAGCCCGCTCGCAGTTTTCAGTCACCAGCAGAGGTGTGTTGGCAGAGACACGGTGAGGTTATGATCAACGCCAGCTGATCTCTCTGTTTTCAAACAAACAAAGGATGGTGAAGATTTCCTTCCTGGAAGGTCCAACTCCGGTAATATTGCTCTATTCTGGAAGAAAGATATCGACAAAACAGTCTGGTATTACATCCTGGCATGTGCATTGACATCAACGAGCAAAAAAGGCATCTCTCTCATGACTTATGGATATGGAGTGTTATATTGAAAAATTAATAAAAAGAGACATTTTTCTTGTAAAGATCACATCAGCGCTGGCGGTGCAGCCATCTGCTTTTTGATACTTAAAATGCATCAATTAGTGTGTGTAGCATTTTAAATATAACATTTGCACTGGGCATGTTTATGGGTCACTCTAATTGGTTGATCAGTTTCTTATCCTGCAAGCTGTCTCTCTGATGCGCTGCCGTTTATTACAGTTCATGTTACCACGGCTAGAAACCAAGTTGTTTGCGCTCCGTCGGCGTTTGGATGGAGAGCCATTAAGATTTTGTGTATTTGTTTTGCGTTATAGGTTTAGCGAGATTGTTGTTGTTGTCTTTTTTGTCATGGAAATGAACAGCGGTGCAGAGAAAACCTATGCATTTAGAAGCATGTTTTGATTCTCTTTGGTGTATCAGACATGCATGTATTCCCAGTGGTTAAACCTGTTTAATATGGATAGTGGTATGAATTATTTTCCTTATTTGTTGGTTGAATATTGTAATGGAAATGAGTGGCGGCCACTGCCAGCACCTGAATCTGTAAGCTTTTGTGAACACGTTTGTCTTTGATAAGGGGCAATTGTGTAATGTTTGTTTTTCCTTTAGGCATGTGCCTGGGCATGTATAATTTGATAATTTTAGTGAATATTTTCAATTATTTAGTATGTTCGTATAGCCTCCAGATGTTTTGTTGTGTTTACATGGGGAGGCTCCTAAACACACAATAACCCAACGTGTAATAAGGAGATTTTGGCTGAACCCAGGTGAGACTGTGTAATATTGGAACTATGCAACTGAAGAAAGATGGCTGTAATACTTCGGAGCCCGCGCGTCTACATGTCTGGGCCTCTGGGTCAGTAAAGACACCAGAAACAAAGACCTTTGAGTTTAGATTCTTATCTTCTGCCCCTGACAACAGTGACATTTTACACCGAACCCTTTCCTGCAGCAAAGAAGAGGGAACCATTTGGTGGCAGGGAGCACGACGCTCCTGACGCACGTCCACACGCGCGCCACGAAGGCACGCGCTCGTATGCAAAGACATGCACGCGCACACTCTCGCATCATCTGCGTCTTCCCTGAAGTTATGTCAGTGTAATTCAGTGCCTGAGAGATCTACTATACAGTCGTGAAAGATTCACAACAGCTGGTGAGTGCCGCACAGATGCAGAGCATGCCAATAATCTGTTGAAATCCTTTTATTCTTCTTCCCTATCTGCAGACAGATTTAGAACAGCGCCACTTGGTCCAGATGAATGAACCTGTCTCACTGAATAACTCTTTTTCCCCATGGAGGGAGTTTGGGGTGGGTAGAGGCGGGGCATTCTCACATTGTTTCATCTGTTTTCAATTCTGGGAATTGAAATGTAAAATGTGTAACATCTGATGATTGCTGGTTTTCATTCTGGCACAGCGGGGACAAGCGGCATAATGTGAAGACGAAATTAGACGAAGAAGAGGGAAAAGAGAGGAGATATCTAGCACTGGTGGAGCTCTCTGTGCGTTTATGTTCTTGCTGCTCTGGCAAAAAGCAGTCAATTAAAACCCTGCATTGATGTGAGGATTATGCTGTTAGTTGAGACCAGCATTCTCATTAGCAGCTGTGCCACTGTTGGGCAGAACTGTGTGCTGAGATAGAGAGCTGGAGGATTTCTCCGCGAAACTCAGTTGATTATTGCCGTACCCGACTGTCTTTGCCAAACCCATCTGGTCTTTTCCTTTTATCCAGCCTGTGGCTCACCTGTCTATCCAGCTCTGTCATTCTGACACAGCGGCCCCTGAGTTCAACCGTAGGTTTCTGTCATGCTTTTTCACTTGTGAGCCCCGAAGTTTACCCTTGACGTTATGTTGTGACGAGTTGCTGGAGCCGGAAAATCCAAGATGGGCAACAATGGGTGGAGCTGAGGTCGGGCAAGAAGGCGGCAATTATCACGGCTGAGCGTGGACAAGATTTATCATTTAAAGCGAACACGCCTCCAAGTGTGTTCATGCTTAATGTCTTCTTTATGGAACAGTAATTTCAAAAATGGACGTAAAGGCACAAATTAAAGGACATCTGACTATAAAGACCATCTAAATAAAACACTGACCTTGTAGAGAGGAGTTGGGGTCTTTTGAAGGATGTAAGTCCAATCTTTAGGTCCATTGGAAGGGGAAGTGGAGTGGCCAAGGCCAGAAACATTCATATTTACTAACACTAACTCTACCAATTTGTAGTTTTTTTAGGACCAGTGACAATACATTTAGTTTTTTGTTGTTGTTTTTTTTTTTTTTTAAGAAGAATGCTAACTGTTAATTAAAAGATATTGTTATTGTGAGAGCTACCAATAGTAGGCATACACAGGTTTTGGGCAGCACTGAGCAATGCCTACGTCCCTATGTATTGAGTCCACGTATCCATACCTGTGTGATTAAGGATAGCAGATAGTAAATACTTATGCCTCCGTGCTGCAGCAGCTGTGGTCAGGGCCATAACGTTTTTGAGTTGTCCATACATTCTCATGTACACCTTATTCTATGAAGGCACAAACATCGACTTGGGCTGAAGGATGAACTGATTTGGTTTTGGAGACTGAAGGCCAAAGGTAAAGGTGGCTGGGACCTCGCGAATCATGTTTCCTTGCCTTGTGAACGGGATGTCTCCTTGGAGGACGGAATCTCTTCTAATTTATTCACATTTATTCAGTTGGACAAGGATTGACTGATAAGGTTGTGGTTGTCGAAGTCATAGTGACTTTCCTAATTATGACAACATTTCACACAAATGATTGATAGGATAAAATTAGAAATATAATTGTAAAATATATTATTTGAGTCTGGACAAACGCAAATGTTAACTGCAACTTGACTTGCTGGCGGGCGCTTACAACCAGAACGTGATGATTCTAGTTTGCATGAGGACTTGTGTGTTTTTGCTGTTTGGCCATTTTGCTCAAACATCCAAGGTTTAGTACCAACTAGTATCTCCTGCTAATAACTATTTACTGAAATTGCAAAAACTACCCTAGATCACCTAACAGTGTTAATTAAGTCTTTGCATATACATGCATCAGTTACTTCACAATTTGAAGGTACTCATTCTTAAGAGTGTGCTCACTTAATTGCACTTAATTCTCTGCTATATTTACATAATTACATCGCTTTAAATTCATCTGGTAGAGCTCGTTTAACTGCAAGCACTTGTGTGTGTGTGTTTCTCCACCATCGGGTTATTGTCAGTAGCGGCATGCTGTTACATTTTCTGTAGGGTGCATGAACTGGGCGGTGACAGCTGTGTATACTGATTTATTCATAAGCTATGTACTCTAATTAACCAGGATATCCAAACCAACACTTGAAGCAACCAGATCAGTCATTTAACAAGAGATAATGTTCTCTCTCTCTCTCTCTATTTCCCGCTGACACTCACTTCGCACACACACACGCGCACGTAGACACCCAAAGGGCCTCTGGCTCCCTTCTGTACTGTACATAGTGTTTTATGAGTAAAATGGAAACTCTATCAGACATTATCATATGATTAAGAATGGGAATTAAGATTCAAGGAGAAGTCGGGCTAATTTGAAGTGGGTTTTGATTGTGCTAATTACATAATCTTCTCCACTCCCACGTTTACATTCTGGCCCATTAAGAAAAATGTCTTGAGAGTGCATTGTGGTGTTATTCCTCATGCTTTATCTGGTTGGGAATGGCACGAGAAATAAAATGACAGCACTACATTTGCAATTTTGTCAAAAGCATTTATTTGTCATTATCATTGTGCTGAGGTGTGCCTCTTGCACTCAGACTATTAAACAGCTAAATACTGCGGTGTCATTATCAGATAGTGAGGACCTAGAGACTAAAATGGAATCTTTGGTACCATTTTCATGTCACTCACTGGTGCCAGAAAGTGTTATTCAGGTAATGGGTGCAATTTGCACAGGCATTAGATTAAAACCCTTTAGCACTTAGCTACAATGCCAAACCAACTGTCTGCTTCCTTGTGGAAAATTGCATCCATCTGAGTCTCTGACTATTGTCTCACTCATGCTGAAGACAGGAAAGCATGAAGAATCTAGCCCGTGGACAACTTGTCTACACGTGCCTTAAATGGCAAAATGAGTGTTTCCGCAGCATCTGCAGCCCTCTGTCAATATCTACGCTTGATCTGTGCAGACCACAGGACTTTTTCTGTGGTCAGTTGCATGTTGGAAGCATTCACAACCCAAGATGCAAAACCTGTATTTACAGGAAAGAACAAGTAAAATGTGGGTCTGTATGCAGCCTGTAAGAACAGCTTTATGGAATAAAGTAAAAGCACATTTGTACAGTTGGATGCACACAAGATGGACAACTGAAAACTCTGACTGAAATGCCCACAGCGGAGAGAGCCTGTTACTTGGGAGACAGTACAGAAAGAATCAAATCCTCAGTCAGCCAGTAATGTCTGGCAGTCCCTCTGTTACTTTACCCACACGTTACAATTACTGAAATTTAAATAGGCTCGCTACTCCTGTCTTGGAAAGAAAGATTTCCTGGTTTATGACCTAACGTCCCGCAACCTTATGGTTGCACAAGACAGCTCAACCATGTGGAAACTTGCTTTTATCATCATGATTTTAGTTTTTTCTAATATAAACTGCTGAACCTTTATCACCACTGCAGTGATGATGGGATAATGGTCAGATTCTCCCACACTTTGGCAAAGCACGCCTCAGATTATGTAGCTGTATGTGAACTGACAGTAGAACTGAAGCGGTGAATTAAGTTTGTTTATGTCACAACTTTTATATGCAATACTCATGGAAGTAACTCAGTTACCTTTGAGAGAAGCTACAAGTAACTGTAGCTAATTAATGATTTCATTTCATTGTCTGTCTTGTAGATAACCACACCATGGCGTCTCACTCGGCGGTGAGCATCCGGATTTTGGATGTAAACGACAATCCTCCCGAGCTGGCGACACCATATGAAGCCTCCATATGTGAAGATGCCAAACCAGGACAGGTAAGTCTTCGATCTGCACATTTAAATTAAAGTGGAAATTAGAGAACTCATTCAACAAGCTCCCACGTTACTGCAGAGATTGACTCTCTTTTTCATTTGTGTGAATGATAATGTCAGTTGGGACACTTGGGAACAGCGTATCAAAGCACTAATAGATTATATTAATATCCTCAGGAAACACACAGCATCCTTAAAATGCCACAAAGACACGAGTTACCAGTGAGTAATTCAGCTTGAAAGGAGACACGGAAAACAGCGCGCAGTCCGCACAATTTTGAGCGCAACACATTTATCGGTGTACAAAAACTCAAAGGTAATTATCGATGTGGGGTGAGCTGAAGTGTACGCAGCTGTGTATTAGTGCATCCAATGATTCTGTCTTGCATTGTACACATTAATCACAATAATACTGTAGGAAGAAGTGGATACACTGCAACAAGCAATTTAACAATCACAAGCACAAAAGCGCACGCCAATCCGTTCTAAAGTTAAAGCAAAAAACCCAAATAGCCATGCTGGTAAAGCTAGGTGTGTCTTCAGTATATCACATGGGCAGACAGAGTAGATGCAGAAACATAGTTCTTAATTCTGACCTTTGCAGGGGATAGAGGCATAATTTCAGGCTTACCTTTAAATTAGTATCTTTTTTTCATCACATATAGTCTGTATGCTATTATATCCCTTTCTTCCATCTGCATGATTCTTGATTTAAATGTCAGCTTCACATTTCCCAGGTGTTACATGCGACGCGGACAGACCGTGGAAGCGATGCAGCGATTGCATCATGTGTGATTTAATTCCAAGACTATTAAGACTCGTCAACAGTAATGCATAGTATGTAATGAGAAGTGAAGGAAGGGAAGAGGACGTGTAGGACTAGAGGAGTAAAATATAAGATTTAAATGATGTGTAACAAGCAAAACAATGAAACAGTAACGTGAGAACGTGCATTGGCAGTTAGACAGTATAATGCATTGCTGTATCTCACGTGTGGAGATTCGTTCTCTACCTTGCGAACATGTTCCGTATCGCTAAAACCAACATTCCCATAGTGTTTTTGCAGAGCTTGTGATCTTATCTCGCAGCCCTTTCCAGCAAATGGTCAGGTGTCGTCACGTGACCACAGGTGGTCATGCACCCCTCCTGTGCCAGCTGAGCAGGTTTCATTTGCTGAGGGAAGCCAATAAGTGAGCATTGGGTTTAGAATATGTCATCACAACTTTCCTCAATCTTCACATCTGTATTGATTTTTTGTGTGTGTCCCACTTATACACACCCTTCTATGACTTGTCCTTCTGCAAGTGCCTTATTGTTTCCATAATTCTGGTTTGGGTCATTTTCAATTGCACACTATCATCTATCTGACACTTCATACCAAAGGCAATTTATAACTCAGCTTTTGGGCAAAGGCACAGTTTTCCACAGAGCATCAGAAGGACAGTCAGAAGCAAACAGTTTTCCGAGTGACTATACAGTATTCATTCTCACTCTTCTCTTTCCTTCTAGATGCAGATTAAGTCAGCAGGATTAACATTTCACAGAATTCAATTTTGCATTTCTGTCTATGGCGGAAATATGGTTCTTTAATCAAAATAGCATAGATCTGGGGAGTTTATATAGCTGTTTTCTCATCTTAACTCCGGACACTGGAGGGAGAATAAGGGCTGGACATTTCTTTTCCATGCATATAGCACACAGTGAGGACATTTTCTGTGTTTGATGCATTCTTATTATAAATACTATTGTGTTCTTAATGCCTAAATCAAATACAATTAGTTTAGACGGTTTTTAGGCTGTGACTGAGAAGAGCATGGAGTATGTGTTTTTGCATTGATGTTACTGTACGTGTTTGGATATAGCTGCAAAATGAGGCAAAATGAAGTAATGATGCAAAGACTGTGAAGCAGCAACTCGTAATACACTGTCATGAACGTGCCCACTTGCTGTGAATTAACAGAGGAATGACGGCTCCATTCACACATGGGCTCAGTTGAACATTACACATACTTTATACATTATACTTCATACATTAGAGTTCACACATACAGCTCAACCGGGTGAGTGTAGCAGTGCATGCAAGAATTTGGCTTGCTACTATTTCCATAGTTACAGAAGGCAAAGACAGAAACACGCAGTTCTGCTTACGGTTTATTTAACCACGTCACTCAAAAGGTGCGCTGCTATTAAGAGCAGTTTGCATAGATTACCATTAATTCCTAAATGGCAAACAGGTGACAAAATGAAACCCTAGAATTTTATGCGCATCATTATCCAGCACCAATCAAACCGTGGGAGTCTGTTTGAAAAATCAAGACAAAAGGCGATGCCATGATTGTTTTCGATCCGACAGGAGGCCAGGTTTTTTTTCCACTGATCGCCATTAAAAATGGACAAAGTCATTAGGGTGTTTTATTCTTGTTACATAGTCAACAGGCCCTGGGCTGAGTTAGACCCAATTATCATGTGCAGAGCAAAGGAATAATTAAAAAAGCAGGGCTTTTAAGTGGGGCCTCCATGCTGGAAGCTGCATTTACATGTGTAATGAGGCTCAGGCCTCTCCTCCCCTTGATCCGCAGACTCTTAACCACTTATAGCCCCCATGTGCCTCAGCAGCGCCGCTCGCCTGCGCCTTTTTCGAGAACACTGTCTGGTCTGATCTCCCTCACTCCCACCTCGCTCCCTCTCCCATCTGCATGAGCCCACATTAACCTTCAGCTCCTAATCACACAGAGATGATTAGTCTTCCAGCAAAAAGATCATTGCTGGCTCCCAGCATTGTGAGAGAAAAGGTTTTTTATTGCTCTCTATCTATCTATCTATCTATCTATCTATCTATCTATCTATCTATCTATCTATCTATCTATCTATCTATATGTTTTTCTGTATTTAGCACTGTCTATCTACAAGGGCAGACAAATGACAGGAGCATCTGACTATATCTTTTCATTTTCATTCACTCCTTCCTTCTCATTTTTCGTGTCTCTCCTCTACAGACTGTCTATTTGGATTTTGTTGTGAGGAGCTGTCTCTGAGTCGGCTCCCGAGATTGAATGAAAATATGTTAGCCTTGGGTCAAAGGCTTTCCAATGCTCATTTTCAGCCTCAGGGGTAACCACTGGGGGGCATGGGGGAAACAATTTTCTCCTCCATGTTATTTTCACAATAATATAAAAACAGCTTTCCACTAGTTGTTGTAAGGTGCTACAACTTTACCTTTGAAAAATGGAGTGAGTAGTGTAAAGAAAATATTGTGGGTTCGTGGATTCGCTCTGTCTACGCTGGTGCTGCGAGCTGGTATTTGTAGCATTTATTGTTCTCTGATTAATTGCAAGGACAGGGGCTTTCTGTTCTTGGCCTTCTAACTCAGAGAAAGAAGTGAATGAGTAAATCAATTGACTAATGAATTACCAGATTTATATTTTACCATCGCGGGGAGTTTAGGTAATGGCAGGATAAACAAGGCTGAACCCAAAAAAAAAAGGCTTTGCCACCAGAAATCAGCTTAATGCTGCTGAAACAGTAATTTAAATTTTGATTCACAATACTCAAAGAAAATCCGAGGTGCTGGCACTCCGTCCCGGTCTACAATCCTCTGGTCTTTCGAGAGGTAATCGAGTTGTTTGGCAACTGTCCAATCAGAACAATTTGGCCACGTTTGTTATTCAGGCTAGCACCTGATACATGCACTGTAGGTCTGGGGCTTTGCAGCAAATAAGATGATGTCACAAAGCCTTCATGAATCTGTGCCAAGGATAAATCTTATTGATGTAGGATGTGTTAGTAAAAAGGCTCAATGAGGAGACGGAGACTACATTTGAGAATTGTTGGGTTTTTGGACCTGTTCCTGCTTAGAGCAGACGACTTTACGGTCAGACATGAAATTAAGAGCGCTGCGGGAGCTTTCTATAAGGTGTAAAGTTATCGTTCTTCTCACTTGTCTTTAGAAAATATCAATCCACATGTCAAAAATCGCAACTTTCAGTTGAAGCAGAGGAGCATTGCCTGATATGCTGGAGCGCTTTGATATCAACTGCTTCCCGGGATGCATTTATTTATTCAGTAAAATAAGCTGCCAAAGGAGGAGCCCGGAGATATAAACATCAGCTGACAGATGTTTGCGTGTAAAATGAGCTTCAATTTTGTTTCAGCACACTGGAATTTTGTTAATAACTCGGACAAGGCGACAGCTCTTGGAAATAGGAATAATTAAGTCCATTTTTCTTTTACCTGGAACGGACGTCAAATACTAGCGAGCTGCCCTCCTTTCCTTTATGCATATGCCTGCGGACACAGAGAACGTGCACTTTGCTCACCTCATCTGGCCTCTGTGAAAAGGAAATCCAAAGTTAGAAAAGGGCTACTGCTGCTTTGTTCAGCGTCTGGCCTGTTTCACCCCCTTTATAGGGCCGCTACGCTGGCAGAATTAATTAGAGCAAACAAAACCTGTTATTTTTCAATCGAATCTTCTGTCAGATTGCTCCGAGATTCATAACTTTTCACAGGAGAGTGGTCTTTTAGTTTCATGTTGCGGCTAAAACCCACTCATGGGGCATTATGAGTACCGGCTGATTGATAGCAGGACTTGATGGCTAGTTATTAAAGTAAACAGTCATTTGTTTTATACGTATTTCACTCAATCAAGCTGTCAGCAGTACAACAAGGCATATGCCATAATGTATGATGGTCGGTTCGGTTATTATTTACTGAGGTGACGCTTGTTCTTTACGTGAAAACACTGGTCAGCAAATCAAATTGTTATTTGAGTATGTGTGCGGATTGTGTTCATACTGTGGTGTGGTGACCAAGGAAAGACGTCCACAGTTACATTGTGGGGACTAACCTTCCATTTGGGCGTTAGGCACCTCTCCCCACGTAACCATCCATGCATCCAGCTCATCCAGCTCATCCATCTCGTCTATCCGTCCCCACGTCCCCACAAATCTGCTTTCTCTTTCTGTTCACCACGAATTATATGATGAACACACACTCGGCAATGCCTGTCCCCGCGCAGATGTACGCCACAATGAACGAGACATGCGTGCGCACGCCCACACACATGCTGTATACACACAGCCTTCACTGTCACACTTTTAATATGTCAGATCAAGCCCCGGTTTACTAAGCTAATGAGGAGCGTTCCATTGTCTCCTGTTGTGCGCTGCGTTATCACCCAGCCTCGTTCATGGAGTGTCAGCTCCCTGGCTCAGGTCTAGCTTTCGGTGGAACCACAGAGAAAATCAGATTAACCTAAGCCTTTTAACTGCGGTTGGGTTTGATCCCATTTGAGAGTTGGCAACGCAATCTATTTTGTTTGTGTTTAGAGGGAGAATGCATGTGGAGGGAGGGGGGGAAGGGTTGGCTGAGAAGTAAATAAAAAAATGGGTGACACGGGCTAAGCAGCTTTTGCTTTGAGACACAGTTCAAGCCAGGGCCACGACACAAAGTGTTAAATACCATCTCACCTTTTATTTACGGGGCCTTCAAGGGGTCTTATGCAGGGCGATGTTCAGAGATGGAAAGAGAAAACAGAATCGGTGACTTTCGGGTAAGACTGAGAGAGCGAGAAATGCAAGGAAAGAGCAACGCGGTAAACGCAGATTGGATTCGCACTCGTATCACGCTATCATGTAGAACACATGTGCCCAACCATGCCAAAAATAAACACTTTCTTAATCCATTTCTACAGTATTAGTTTTAGGTTTATCGGCGCAGGAAATATATTTCTATGCACCTCTTTTTATGCACAGTTCTGATTTGGTGTCTTTTTGGATTTTCCCACCTCTTTGGAATGTACTTGATTGGACCGGACTGGAAGCGAGCTCTCGTCTCGTTAGCAATCGCTGGATGAAACAAGGCGGAGAAAGCATCCTACTGGATTTTGCCCTGGGCCTTGAGCTCTCTCAAACTGCCCATGCTCGCACCACAAACACATACGCGCACTTGAACCTCCACGCTTTTGAGGACCCTGGTTGACATAACGTTTTCCCTAACCTCAACCCCTGGCTCAAACCTTAACGTGACCTTACCACATTATAATAAATAATTCTAACTTTGGCCCCAGGGCTAAGGCCCCCTCAAATCTGCAAACAACCCCATAAGAAATTAATGACCTACACACTTTCACAGAAAAAAAAAAAAAAGACAATACATACAAGTAAGTTTAAAAACTGTAGGAATATGGGGGGAATATGTAGCTTCGAAAACATTTAATATGGCATAAGATTAAGCCCGGTGTCTATAGCTTTCACTTTCTAGTGTGCACAGCTTTGACACTTCCATGAATCTCACATGACTTTCAGTCGTTGCATGTTAATCTAGATAACAAAGCCAACAGTGGACCAATTCAGCACAATACGGGACTCTGTGCTCAAAACAGCCAATTTCTAAATGGGCCATTTGATGGTTTTCAGAGGCAGTTTTGCTACAGGAGGGCCATTGAAACATGTATTAGATCAGTCAAGAATAATATAAATCTTAATTTAGTGATGTTTTTGTAATTAGAGTTCACCCGATTTAAATCCCCTCATGGAACCATTCTGGATCCATGTCCCAATTTGCCCATTTTCCCAAACTGCTGCACCTCGCTGACTGACACGTGAACACAATCTTCGCCTCTCAGCCCATTCCTCGCCCACCTCGTGGTATTTATCTGACTGAATGCGGAGGGACAGATATCATATAGTGCCATGTGTGCAGAAAAAAGGCTGGGTGGAAAGCCAAATACTAAGTATGGCCTGGGGTAACGGTGGCCTGTCAGCTCTGCCGTGCCGTCTCACAGCTGGCTGAGTGGGTCACTGCGACAGATCACCTCAGTTTGGCCACGGCACCGCCAACCTCCAACCCCTGGGAGAGTCAGTTCGAAACAGCTAAATGTTAAGCCTGTCTGAAACACACATCACATCACATATACGTGAGTGCACCACTTACTCACCTCGTGCTCGCACAGAAAGGATACTAAAACAAACGCGCGCAGGCACACATTAGACATACAACAGAAGTGAGTAAAAGAAGAAGGAAACCAACGCAGACAAGGAAAAAACCCAGACATACTCACAGTGTTGCCAGACAGTATTTCATGAGTAGGAGACTGAGTGAGTCATCTGTTCTATTCGCCAAATGCCTCTTCCTTTTGTCTCTCAAATGTTAATGTTGAATCAGTAGGCAAGACAGACTGGATTATTCCCTGTTCCAAGCAGCAGTAGCAGTGTCTTTTTCCTTTTTTCCCCCCTTTCTTTTGTAGATTTACTCAGTTTATTTTAATGTTTACAGCATAAAAAAAAAAAAAAAAAAGTCCAGGTGCATTTGATGGAACTTTCAACATGGGATGTAGCCCATTTGCTGTTTCAGTGCTTCTCTGCAGGTGGAAATTTCTCGAGCCTAAATGACGTTTGTCAGCGCGATCCTGAAAGGTCACACAGGAGGATTGCGGATATGGATCATGAAATTAAGGCGAAAGCAAATCTAGCGAGGAACGAGGACAGTCTTAGATTGACAGCCTGGGCACTAGCGAGCTTCACCACCACAGAAAGATGGTATACTGTAACAGAGATCTATTAATACGGTGTTCATACTGTATCCATTCTGTCTAGATAGTTAGCAAGAGGCTACCGTTATGCTAATGATGAAAATTAATACACGATTGCTAATTAGAGATTGATCAAATTATGTACTGTAGTTGCTATAATATGAGCAGGTCAGTTTAGATAATTATAACGAAAAAAACATTGTAATGCTTTCTTGAAAAATCATAACAGTTAATCTTATTGTAGCTTTTCTTTTGGGACCGTTGCCCAACAGAAAATATAAAAACAGGCATTTTGGCCGGCCTGAAATTGAATCAAGCTCGGAGCAATGCACTGAGACATTTTAATGCTCTACCAGACAGCATGAGGATGCTTTTTACCGCTGCATTCCAGGCTCTCAACATATTTTAAGCAGTTGTGTGTTTATTTATTTATTTATTTATTCCCTTCCCACTGCCATCATAGTTTATTTCGTCTGTGAATGAGAAAGCCGCCTCCCTCTCACAACCTTGACCTTTCAGACACCCCTAGCGTAGATGCGATGTACTTTTGGGAAAGTTCCCCCTTCTAGCTTTCCAGAGATGCAAGAGATTTAAGGGGGTCAGGAAAGGGGACTGCTAGATAGAAATCTAATTAGGTGATTGTGCTTGAGGGAGCTTCGCTAGCTGCTCAATAAACTCCCACACACTTGCTCTCCTCCTCTCTCATTTCCCTCTCTCGCTTCACTCTCCCTCAGCAGTTCGCACTCACCCCGAGATGCCGCCCGAGAGTCCCCCTGCTGAGGCACAGTCACAGGATGCAGATCATGGCTCACTTACTACATCTTCACTGCTGTTCACATTTCTTCAAAGACGGGAGTAGATCCATCCCTCTGCTGATAATAAAGCTTTAAGTGTCTTCTCTTTGCTCATTATTCTTTTACCTTCAGACTGAAATAAACCTGAAAGGGCTTCAAAGAACGATGAGAAGAGAAGTGCTGTTTTGGCATACAGCTCGCTCAGTTGTATTTTTCATAGATCAGTGCGAATTGACTGGATGCACGATGTCCTTTGCTTCGGCTCAGCGTTTCAGCGCTCATGTGTGACGCTAAACACACGTGTAATGAAGTCAGATGCTATTCAAAAGAGTTGACTCCTGCAAACAGCTAACACATCACTCTTAATGGACAAGTTGTTTGTCCTTTTGCAGTTGGCGCAGCATCTGCTCTCCTTCCCTTTATCCTGGCAAAACCACCCAAAAGGTTTATCTTGTTATTTACACACTGTTACTTTATACTTGACTGTCTTTCTTTAACTTTAAACTGAATGGATGTGAGTTAGTTGTGCAGGAATTTGTAACCCCATCTCCTGTAAATTCATCATAACCCTTAGCAAAGTGGGTTGAATACTGTTGGTGTTTTGAATATTTGAATATTAATATGTTGTTGGTTGCAACCCGAGACTTGACGCCCCATCTTCTGTCTTGGAAACTGTTGATTATTCCACTGCCAACCTAATGGCTATGTTAAACAAGTGTATGTATGCGGACTGGTTAAGGAGCTGCAGCTGCTGCAACACTACGCTTCTATTTTAATCGAGCAGCACAATCACAATCACAAATACACGTGTAAAAATCCAAATTTTCTTCAATGTATCCAGTCGGAACATGTTAACATTCAACCTTTCGCAGGTTCATCAATTACACATGTGAAAGAGATGTGCAATCTGGAGCAGCATTACACATTTCATGGGACTTTCTTAGAACATCTGCGGCCTAACCTTCTCACACATGAGTCAGAGACTAACTCATAAAAGCAATAGAAGCCATCACAGTTTATGAAACTATGACAACTGGGACCACAGGTAAGATCTGAGATGGTATGTCATGATATTTTCTCTCTTTTCATCACATTTGTATGAACACAGGCAGTCATTTCTCATTCATTTCCATGCGTTGCTGCGTGTTTCTCGAGTGCAGATTCTGCAGAGTGCTAAGGAAGGAGCGTGTGATTTACCCTGAAATCATGCCGTAGCATTTTGTAATTACAAAGTAAGCCACATTATCCCAAACAGCCTCCCTGAGCTCTGGGTATGACTAAGCCTGTTCTGTGTCTGTGATGCAACGTCAGTGCCGAGGAGCTGTTTATTGTTATCTTTATCTTTGTTTATTGTTAAGGTACAATTGTGGCCCGGAAGTGTGCTCGGCAGTAGCTTAGTCACAGTAATGCATAGTCACCGCTCAGGCTCATAATTCAGAGTTGTGTGCGTTGCTCAATGAATGAGGCAGTCTCACACAGGCAGGCAACATGGGCTTAAAGATCACTCTAAAGCAGATGTCTTTTATGTGTGAGAACGGTGTGGAGGATATCTACTGTATTATTGTTTTTAACATGCAGGTGGATGATGAATGAAGGATACATTCTTCTGGAAAGGACAAGAATGAGAGGGAGGTGCGACAGAGGAGATAAATGCAAAGGACGAGGAATCAGAGGAAAAAGAAAACAGTGATAAATAGAGAGATCAGGCTGAAGAGGCAGAGGGGTGGAGGGGGAAGGATAGACAGACGAAGGGTTCAGTCCAGTAAACACAGCCGCGTTTAGCATTTTGTAAGTATCCACCCCTTAAAGCGGAGGCAGCGGCTGTAACAGCTGGTCTGATGTATTTCCCTCGATCTTATCTGAGACTGTAAGCTTTTGTGAGACCAGACAGCCATTGAACATCCTGCTTTAATCATCCTGAGAAACGTCTCACTTAATAGTAGCCCTGCAGGGTGTTTGTCATGTGCGTCTTGGGTGATTTCTCGTGGCGCCTTCGGAGCAGTTCACATGTGTGTGAGATAAAAACCCGTCTCCCTCATCACGATCTGTCAGGACTTCCTGTTAGTGAAAAACAAATATTACACCCTGTTATTATACCAAGTTCTACAAAAAGGCCATTGTGAATGTGGATTGACTCTCTCAGTCTGTTTTCCAAAGTATTAACAATTTGTCATCATCTTTTAGTATGTACAATATCTGTGATGGTAAAACGTCTCTCCTCTGATTCCTCATGATGCTACTAACTGAGGAGTGTTGTTCATTTATGGTGATTATGAAGGCGGGGTGGATTGTTTACATTCAGAGAGGAGATGTTTCACCAAGAAAGCCCTTCGTGTAGAATAAGAATAGGCAAGTGAGAAGAGTAGGAGTGAAGCAATAGATACTTGCGATGGCAGATGGGTGTGGGATGAACTGTCGCTAAACAAACACCTAAGCTATCGATGGCTAAGACAGATAGCTAAGGAACAAAACGGAGCTTCCAGAAAGTCAGTGGCGTCACTCTTCCTCTGCAAAGCGGGATAAAAATAATTATTGTGTTATTGACAAAATGACATTTGCCATCTGCGCCTTGTGTCTTCCGCGTGCGGTGATAGACACAACAACACCAGACACCAGCAGCAGATGCATATTCATACTTGTTAAAATGTTTTCTTTTCCGAATCATGTATTTTAATCTTGTGGGTTTCTGTTATCCATATAGTTGTAAAGCTTGTCTTGATGATTCCAAAATGACTTTAAAGGAAAAGTTTGACATTTTGGGATACGTTCACATGCTCCCTGGTGCAGGGCTAGATGAGAAGATCGGTACCTCTTCTCATATGATGGCGTGTTTGGAGCAGAAACAGATGGAAACAGCTTGGCTTTGTCCAACAGGTCTGGCCCGCTACAATATGCTAAGCTCACAAATTAGCACGTTATATTTAGTTTCTTTAATCTGTACAAAAACTGAGGTGTAAAAACGTCAATTTGCTTTGTTTTTTTTTTTTTTTTGCAGCGGGTAATAACTTCCTGGTTGCCTGGCGACAGCTAAGAGGCAAGAACTAGTCTAGGTCTAGGATATAAATTCCAGTAAAAGGGTAAATTTCACACTTTTAAATCGATCAAACAAACAAGACATATTGTGTTAATTAGAGAGTTTTAGACGAGTTAAAATTCATTACGGAAAAGTGTTAATTTACTCACATTTATTTTAACTGGATGTGGCAAATGGATTGTATCAGCGTTAATTTTGGCAGCTATTTTAAAGTTACATTTTAAAAATGCTTCGTAGTTTAAATGACATTTTAGTCATTTTCATCTTTCGTAGTTCTGCTGGTATTTTTTTAGTAAGCAGAGGGCAGTCCACTTTTTATTTCCCTACAACCCCATAATCAACCAGTTCACCACCGTAGCAGTCCTCACCGAGCTTTACCGCAAACTTCGACAAGAAAATGGACATATCCTGTGGATATGACACTACATCTTTTCATAGTTTCAACTCATCAGCTTAGTCATTAAAGGAAGGTCATTCACCAACATGGTTCATAGGTTTCAATTAACCACATAATGCAGTTGGAGTGTACTTGTTGAAGTCAACTGGGACGAGAGTGAAAACTCTGAGAAACGCCTTCATCTCACTGTCATCCCTGCCACATCCACACCACACCCGTAGCTGCCGGTGGTTCTTCAGAGGTCGCTGGCTGCTCCAAACCACTGCGGTTCAGCCACAAGTGAGTGACTTAAAGCCTGGCAAGTTGTGACCACACGTGATCTCCAGCCGCCTGATGAGCTTTGGTTGGTCCTCTGTGTCGTGAGTCATCAAACATTAGCCACGATTGACTTTGATTTTATGATTTTGTAGCATAAACGCTTCATGTTTTCCACCTACAAGTACCACTTACACAAGTGCAGATATTATTACCACAGTGCTTTAGGTGTACAGTGTCAGCTCTTGCAACAGCAGCTGTGGAAAAATAAAGAAAATCACATCATTCCCCCCGTGTATTATCAAAAGTATATATCCATTATTTAAACTGAAAGAAAAAGTGCCTGTTAGGCAGAAACTTGAGCGCCTGCTAAAACATTCTTGGGCAATATGTAAATGTATTTTGCTCAAAATAGAAATAGAATAGCTTTCATTAGCTCAAGGCAAACATGCGTCATTCACAGCAGCATCTCGCTGGTAGAACGATTATAGCATTGGACGACATACTTGCGAATGTGACTTATTATTGTAACGTGTTATTGGAGTTCCACAGTTAGCAAGACGACACTGAGATAAAATGTAGTTTAAAGCCAAGGGCATTCAAGTTTAGTTTCTGCCTGAAGGCTCACACTTTTCACCCAAAACATCTAATAGTTTGGTTTATCATGCTGCTCTGCTGTTGGTCTGCTGTCACCATGCCGTTCCTGTCGAGAACTTTACCATTAAAGATTCTTTTAAGCCACATTGCAGCAAACTTTGTGTTACCACGTGCGCCGTTTGCTGTCTGCAACTTCTATGCTTTCTTTTATTTGGTTGCATTGTTTTGCAGTGATGCGCCGTCTAGACAAAAGTGAAGGAAATCAAAATAATAAGAAATATGTGGACTCAAACGTAGTGTGCCGGCAGAGGAGGAGACAGAGCGGATGGATGTTGTGTGAAAATATCATTCATCAGCTTGTGGTTTCGACGCTGGCTACAGATTAACAAGATGAGAGGTGGATGAATGGTCACCGTGAGGCCTGTGTTAAGGTGAAAGGATCTCCAGGGGCTGTTTGATGTCTGTTCAGCTCATACTGAATCCTATCTCACCTTATTGTGTCCACACAGAGTTCTCAAAATTGGATCACAGTTGAGTTTTATCTTTCAACGTGGATCACTATTATTGCATTAGATAGACTACACCCTTGCCGAGACTCTGAGTCTCTCTTTCTGTTCCTCTGCACATTTGCATTTCGACTTTGCTCCATATTAGAGCAAATATGGCAGCCTGGCAGAGTATCTCTGTCCTTTTCTGTTCAAAAAAAGCCTTTTTAGTGAGGCACTTTATGATGGTTTTGCATTTCCAACATTAAGACATTTTTTATATATATATATTGCTGTGTCAACTTTCTGAAGAAAGTAGTTTTTATCTCTTTGTGACTGAAGCCCCTTTGAACTGCACTTTCATAAGGAGCCTTCTGAGTGTGTTGCATCCAAAAGTATACTCGCTCCACCTCACTCCCTCCCTCATGAAAGAGGCATTTGAAATGTAAAGTGTAAAGTGCTTTTCATATCACTTTCCTTGTTCCCATTGAGTGGATCTGAGTGGAAAATCTAACCTCTGTTTCTTTTCTTTCTTGTGCTTTTATTTCCTTTTTCTGCTTTGGTTGCTCCGTCCTTAGCTAATTCACACCATCAGTGTGGTGGATCGGGACGAGCCACAATCTGGACATCGCTTCTACTTCACCTTGGCCTCTGAAGCCTCCAGCAGTCAACACTTCACCCTGTGGGACGTCAAAGGTGAGAGGGCAAAAGGTCCTGTTTTGGGGGGTATGGGTGAAGATGCATATTGGAGTGTCGGTGCTGATGGCATTATGAGTATAACTAGATTTTTAGGTTATAATGGTGCAAGGAGGAGTGTTTAAGAGCGGTTGTTAAATTTTATGTGAATGGGTGTGTGAATTGAAAACGTGCGGAGGTGCAGCAAAAGTCAGAATGACTGACAAATGTTCAGGATCACGATGAAGCTCCTTAAAATGAAATGTGAATGTGACTGTCATTGTAAGAGCTTGGCGAAACGCTTGCAGGCATTCTGCAAACGTAGACCTTAAGGCAGTGTCGAGTTCGTTTCAAAGGGCTGCGGCTCCAGAAGCTTTGTCTGCATACTTACCAATGATTTCAGTGTCTCATTTGCCTCATTTCAGTGCCAGATGGTACAACATTACCAGAAGATGTTTTCAAAGTGAATGCAAAAGAGTTTATTTTTTAGCATTTGCCAAAAAAAAGATTTTTTTTTTTTTTTTTTTGGAGAAACACCACCTGTTCTAGTCCTCTAAGTAAGATTATTAGAGTTTTCCATACCATTGTACGATTGCGTAAAGATAATTTTCTCAAATTTCATTGGGAAACCTGCACTGCCCCCCAGACACAACATTTTGTTCGTATCTGCAAAATGCAAGGAAACATTAAAATCACCGTGCCCCAGTGATGACTTTGCATTGTTGGGAAGATAAGGTTTTTCATGCATGTCGGTGTTTTTGCCAACGCACTTGCAGATCCCTCGTTTAGAGATGTGCACCTAAGTGAATGTGACATCTGGCTAAATCAAGATTGATCTGACACCAGGAAAATGTCAGGGGAGCTGCCCGAGCTAGGGAAATGTCACCGTGTGAAGACAACGAGAACTGCTGCAGTCCAGCTCACGTGCTCACTTGTATCAGGGCATATGGACACAGCCTCGTCTAACGTGGAGCACGCATACTGCGTATTAACACACATGCATAGAGGAGCAAGAAGTATGCGAGGTTGCTCTTTCTCTCTCTCGTCTATAAATACAGACTGCGCTCCTGCATACGCACACTAACAGCCAAACCGTGCAGCCCGTCAGTGGCTGTGTAGACGTGCGTGTAGGTGAAGAGCTGAAATGGCGTGCATGTTGGTGATTAGGCAGAATGATTAATGAGCATATTCCTGCTTAGATGTAACCCCTACTACCCTGATATATCTCCTGTACTCATGAACACAAACATTACTGTAGGCCGTGTGCATATTTTGGCGAAAGACAAACAAAACCCCACACAGACTTTTAATCCTCCTACCCCTCTTTTTTTCCACTCTGGTGTCTCTTTTCATGGACACATTTGTCAACCTGTCACTTTCAATCTGTCACTTCTTCTTTTCCCCATCATGGCCTCACATTGCGTTCTGTCTCCAAGCCTTGACACACCATGATGAAAACGCGTTTTTGTTTTTTTTTCCTCCCTCCACCGTGTTGCTAAACTCTTTTAAGTCGTTGCTGGCAGCCTGTAGTGCAAAATCTCGTCTTCACCAAATAAACTTTGCCGTTACATGACAAACTGCCGTGATTTCAACTGGGAAAAGGTCCCATATCGTCAAGAAATCTCGTGATGTGAAGCTGAAGATAAAAGGAAATTCACATTTTAGTGGATTATTTTTACTTGTGTCATTTAAAGCATTTGTGAAAGTGTTGGTATTTGGACAGTTAGAGCCATTTCCAAAGCCTACACACACACATACACATATATATATGTGTACACATATATATATGTGTATGTGTGTGTGTGTTTGCTTTATGTCCCTTTCTGCCTGTAAATGAATACAACAAATGAAATATCCATACTTTGAAGTGTTCAGGCCAACTTGAAGAGCTTCATGATCCTCAAGAGAAAAGCATTTGTCTTTCAAATGGCTTCAAAAGGACCTACGTTCCCTCCAGCAGTCAGCATTGCTTTCTCTTAACCAGGACCACAATATTTCCTAACCTTGAACAAGTTGTTCTTATTAGTCATGCCAGCAGTGTGGCGCGAGAGCCCGTAGCAAAGTGACGCCAGGTAATGCATACAGTCTGTAAGCGCACGACACGTAACAACATACGCCTCAAGAAGCTGACCCTCCTAAAAGGCCAACTCGCAAACAGCCCAACGCAATGTGCAGCGTTTTCTGTGAATGGTGATGCCGTGCAAGCTGATTTCTCATCTCGAACGCGACCTGCTCCGGGGCGGGTGAGGTGTGCAGCATAAGTTAACGTGGCTAAACCCTAGTAAAAGCTTACTGTGAGAACACAGGGTTAAACCTTAAGCTGCCTCTCCTACCTCAAATCCTCCTTCCTGGTACAGTCCTCAGATGTGCTCCCATGTATCTTTCTGGAAAGCAAACGTGTGCTGCCGTATAGTTGAGAAGACCTGGGACTTGAGATAAATTGTGCATGTAGCTGGTTGTCCTCATCAAACCTATGAATTGCCAACTTTTTAACTTGGCCGATTTTGATTAAAGACTACTCAAGATGCCGCCGTGGTCTAGTTGTGCCCACATGTCTTGGAGAGAGAGTCTTTTTTTTTTTTTAACAGCAGGCAGCCATGGAAGAAAACGCTGTGCAAAAGTCAAAAGGACAAATTCAGGGGCGTAACGTTCCCGTACATAAACAGTAATATGAAGATTGTTCTACATGTGCCAGAGAAGCTCCGGGGTGACGTGGATAAGGGTGATATATGTTCTGGGAGATGGATTGCTTGGTATCCTCTGCGCAAGTCTACCCACAAAGCTTACTCTGACTCTATTTGTCAAAGCCTCCTCCTGCATTCTATGTTACATTTATCTATGTCTCCGGCTGAGCGCTCATATATACACCGGTGAAGTTTAATTTCCAACAGTGGCTCTCTCGCTCATTTTCTCTCTCTCTCTTTTGTTTGCTTTAAACAACAGAAAAAACCCCACTCGTGATAAATGTTGATAGCACCAAAGCAGTTCACTTCCCCAGAGAAATCACTCAACCCGGAGTTAAACTTGACAGTCCTGGCACCTTTTTCTCCGGAGTCCTTGAACTATGCATTATTACATGTCAAATATTATATTCACTCTGTGTGTAACAAGGATGGGGATTTTTCTGCCTTTGTCTTTATCACCTCGGCTCTTGACCGTTTATTGTTTTCCTTGTTCCTTTTTTTTTTTTGTAAAATCGAAATGGCAAGCATCTTACATTGTCAAGTGTCAAGTCGTGAAAATGATGATTTCGCCTGACATTTTACTAATGTCAAAAAGGCCTCCGTGATCAGCGCTCCCGCTTTTTTCCCGCCTCGTCCATCTGTGCGGTCTTCATTTCAAAGATGGCAAAACAAGGAGGGCAATAAAAGTAGTCGCCGCAGCCTGGTGTAAATACAGAGACATCTGGGAGCGGGCAAAGAGGCATTGGTCTTCAAATATTAAGTCGCTCATGTGTTATTCTCTGCTTTACCTTGTCTCTCTGACCCTGTCACACACACCGCCCACCCAGACAACACAGCTGGCATCCGGACCCAGCGGTCAGGCTTTAACCGCCATGAGCAGAATGTGTACTTCCTGCCTATCCTGGTGGTTGACAGCGGGCCTCCCTCCCTCAGCTCCACAGGCACCCTGACCATTCATGTCTGCGGCTGTGACACAGGTGAGAGCTACTGCAGGAGCTGCGCCATTACTAGCATTATCATCACTGTCACCTTCTGCATCAGCAGCAGCAGAACTAAAAGGTCATCTACATGCCACTGTTTTGGTCAGCAAACAGTTCTTATCAGCTTATGTTTGTGGAAAACAAAACAGCACCAAAAGGGCACAAATCTGCAGACAAATGGTCCTCAACTGTGACTCCACCTGGGTGAAAATATAATATATTCATGATAAAAACACATTTTTTTTTTCCTCTTGATAACACAGTGCTTAATCCGTGTCCCCTGAACTGACTCATAACTGGTGTTGAATCTGTTCAGTAAATGCTAATCTTTCTTTTGCAACACAGAGGGAGCCATCCAGTCCTGCAATGCCACCGCCTATGTAATGAAGGCTGCTCTCAGCCCTGGGGCACTCATAGCACTCCTGGTCTGCATGCTCATCCTCATAGGTAAGCACATGGATGTACTTATGCATGTATGGATGGATGAGGAGATAAATGGAAGGATGGATGGATGATGGATGGCTCGACGGGTGGATAAGTGCAATTCATTAGTATTGCTTTTCAGGGGTCATTGCTAAGTTCAACTACTCCAGCAGGACCACCAGCAGCATTACAGTCAATAGTGGGCTGTACTAGTAAAAAGGCAAAGCTCAGGGCTGAACGCAAAGACCCTCTATGCCCTCTGCTCATGAAATCATGCAACCGAGCATGTGTCTTTTAATGGATTGACCACTTTTAGGAGTTATCTATATTTCACGAGAGAAACTGCACATGCGGTGGCAGAAAAACTCAGACGAGTGACATGAAAAACGAGATCAATTTTTCATCCGTCCTCCGTTCAGCCGCTTCCCTGCCGGACATTTTGCTGCTGCTTTTATGGCGAGAGAGCCTTTGTTTAAACAGGAGCGCGGATGATGTCTGGGTTTATGAATGATATCCAGCCTCTTTGATCCTTGGAACACAGACGGAGATGGAATGAATGGGAGTGAAGTGGATGGGTGGGGGTGCGGGGGGTGTGGGGGGTTATGGAGAGCGAGAGAGAGCAAACAGGCAAAAAGAGCTGCCTCAGCACTTCTATTCCTCTGGAACAGCAGGCTTTAAATAGACATGGCTTTCCAGACATTCCCCCATTTTTATACACACATGCACACAGCGACATACACATGCATGCACACGCTCACCCTCTCAGAGACCAGAGAGGTTTAGTATTGTCATATCTGAAAATTTTATGAGTTAGCTTCTCCCCCCGCCCCCCCCGTACGTCTTAGCATCCCACTCCTCTGTGCCAGAGCGAAACGACAACGCTGTCACAGTGTTTTGTCTCCCCCGCTTGCGCCTATGCGCGTTTTACATCGTTCAGGCAGTGAATGATGGATGATGATGACAGCAGGCAGCTCGAACTGTAACTAACATTGCTATCTATTTCTTTTAAGAGCTGTCCTAATGAGAGTTGTTAAAGCTCTGCTTCCATTAACCAAACCATCTACTGGAGTGAACTTCAAAAGCAGGGCATCATTTATTCATCATGGCTTTAAAAGCCTCAACAAAAAATGTTATGTACAAATCTGAGGCAACCTCTGCTGACTATAAAAAACTGTGTTTGCCTGTGTATCTTGGTTTTGGTGTTCTAGGCTAGATGCCATCCCCTCAAAGTACTGAGCTGCAAGCAATTCTCTGTCCTTTCAGCTTGTGGAAAGCAAGACGCTGCAGAAAAAAAAAAAAAAAAGTTGCAAGACCCAAAGATTTCTTTTTTTGTCTCTACAGCCTTGGTTTATGAATGAAAACCTATATAAAGCACAGTATCATACATATGCTTAAGACTGCAATGATTCAGCTATTTTGGTGTTATTTGGTGCTATTTTGATTCTGCTAATGAAACGATGCATTAGTGTCAGTGACTCTAATCGGTGTTAATTCCACGCCAGTCTGAGTGACTGATACTGATTGTTAGAAGATGGACTGAGCAGGTCTCGTCAGAGCACTGAAGGACAGGCTAAGTCGGAGCGCCTGGCTCCTGCCAGTCATCATGTGGACAGGAAAATCTCAGGGCTGCGGGGTCTGGGATCAGGGGGATGAGCAGTGTTTTCACAACTATCATGTGGTGTGAATAACAGACGGGAGCGAGGCATGTGGCAGCAATCTTATCGACTGCACATTGCCCAACAGTGTCCCTGTCCCTGCTTTACTTACCATACACGCACACACACACACACACACACACAAATATATCGTGCGTCTGCTCGTACATGTCAAGCACACATCGGCACGCTTAGACAAATCACTCTTCACCCTTTAACTGCAACGCAATCCTTTCCCTCCATGCACCATTGTTGTGTGCACCTTATCTTCACTCACACACACACACACACACATGCACACCCCCTCCACGCACACGGCATCTACCTAACCAGCCAGCCAGCACTCCCTCTCTCCAGAGGCTGGACCACCTCTATTACATCAATTGTTGGATGATGAGAAAAATGAAAACAAATTTCTGCCTAATTACCTTACAAACAAACAGTCCCTCCATCAGTTCATTTATAGGCCTGATGTGATGAATCCATTCCACTGCGTCGCAGCATCTGCATGCATCCATTCCAATTACCTCCCATCTGCTCGTGATGAACTCCTGGGTGGGGGCAACCAGCGCAGCCCAAGGGTAAATTAACTGTCTTGTCAGGAAGGCTTATCGCAACATCTGTACACATGGGGACCAGCTTTTGTATGTATAGGAGGCAGCTATACACAAGTCCATATGCTTCGTACAAAGGTAAATTCTGTTCATGGTGTATCAACATAGCCTGAGGTATGCTAATCTCCAAATTAAATAGGTTTTCAAAAGCTCAGAGTTCAAACATGTGTACCCAATTGGCAGCAGCACTCACATGTTATCAGTGAAGGGAGGGTTTTGTAAGATGTGAGGTTATCTGATCATTCTTACCTCAGACTGGATTGCCACATACTGTCATAGGCCTTCAGTATTACTTTCTGAAGAAGCAGCTGATCTGCACCTATGAGGGAGCTCATAACATCAAGCCTTCTACCTCCTATTACTCTCCTCATTAGTGTAAATTTAGAGTAATTGTCTTAGTTCTTATTTAGTATGCATGGCAGTGTGAGCCGCAATTTACCACAAACCATGACTGTTTCCTCAACCCCGTGGCAATTAATTCGCCCCATTCATGGAGGAGAAGAATAAACACAATGGTTACAGACAGCGCTTACCCAATGGAGCCCAGCAAACAATGTAAGAGGAGAACTAATGTACATTATCAGTCAGAGATACTGCATAAAATCCCCATTCAAGATCACCGAGGCTCTTTAGGCTGGCACAGCTCTTTAGGCAGGGAACACACGGGGCGTTTGCGCTCCGCAAGTTATTTTTTAGGCCATTTACACCAAATGAAGACAATTACCAGCTGCAGCAACAAGTCATTTGTACAGATTATATGCTTCAAACCGATGTTTGGGGTTTTTTTGTTAGGACTTTCTTTCACAGGGGAAAAGGAAGGAGATGAAAGCAAAGAAACGTGGCCTTTCCCAAGGTCACTTTGGAAGAGTTCATTTGTCCACGGGCTTTTTTTTTTCCATGCACACTACTATACGTCCCTTAGCATGTGTGAATTTCCTGTACACAGCACGTAATGTGTTTGACATTGATCTAGTTCGACTGGGAAATAATTTTCACAATGTATGGACGGCTGTTCTGCTGGGTTCAGAGCATCAAACAATCGGTGTCGTCCCAGACAGCGCAGGCCCCATTATAATTGATAGTCTTTTTATCTCCGTCGGCTTGTAGGCATTTGTTTTAGGCAACAGGCTATCTGTTCCAGAAGATGCATGGTGCCTACGGGTTAATGATCTATCTAAATGTCCCTTCACCGGCATTCCTTTGGAGTAGTTGCTCAATGTCTCTGCCAAAAAGAAGAAAAAGGGTTTCTGTCCAACATTACACTGTAACACAGGCCATAGCTGACTGGCCACAGGAAACACAATCTGCTGCAGATCAAAACTCAGTAACTAACATTTTGTTCATCTGACTAATATCTACTTGTTTTTTAAATTCTCAGAAATGCCTGATTTTTATCGCCGATATTAATTACTTCTCTGCACATATGACAATTGCTGAAAGGCCATTCATAACGCATGCCAACTAACTGTTTACTAATTCAGATGATACGGTGAAGTGGGAGAGCAGGAATAAACATCTTTTGGAAAGGACCACATTTATTTTCATCAGTCATCCATAATGGAGAAGGAAACAAATGAGCAGATCCACTTCTAGCTACTGTGAATTCACGCGACACAAAAGAATAAACGCTTTCAAAGTAATCAGGATATCACGCTCCCACACGCTATTTGTACGGCCTCATTCCCTTGTATGTCTATTTTTTATTAGCTTGTCACCTGAACCCAGGTTGTTTTATGATCGGAGTTATGATCGTGTCAGATTTGGATTTTTGTTTCGGGTTTGTAATTTCCATGTAGTTTGGTGTTTTTTTTCCCCTTCTGCTTAATAATTAGTTAATCAAACAGAGGCTTGATTGCTGTTTATCCATAAGACTTTTGTAAATGGTTCTTCATTATCTTTCTCCTGGTCCCCAGTGTGCATAATTCATTCATAGCTGCCCATAATGTGTTTTTATCAACACTGAAAATGACTTTTGATGTTGCTGCAAACAGACAAATCTGGTTTCAGAGGGAAGGGTGCAGCCCCGACAACCGATGATGGAGTCAGGGGGCGGGCGCCTGAGCTGAGCGAGACTTGTCTAATCACAAATGTAGGCAGTAATTAAAATAACTAAGCTGAAATTAAAGCCTCATTGATTCATCTGTGCACAGAGCCTTTGTTTTCCTCTCGTTTCATTAGCCCATAACATGATCCATCTCAGTTGTTGTCCCCCTTTTTTGTTAATCCAGACTTAATTTTCAGAGGCATTTCCCTCCCTTTGTAGGTGGTTGCATCTGCTCCTAAGCGGTGATGGAACCACAAAGTCTTTGTTTCGCTCAACTTGGATGAGTATTGATATACAGATTGGTCTCATTAGAGCTTTTTAAATCATATTTCTGGGCAGGGCAATCAGGATTGTGAAAAATCAATGCTCATGCATTTGAAATGTAAAACGTAATGATATATTATCTTCCCCCGCTGAGCCTTTGTCCTGAGAGGTGAAATCAAAGTTACGGTGGGAGTAGTTAGAAACTTTCCCAGGGAATGTACTTGAAAAATCCATCATGCAAAATAGAGCACTACACAGTGTGTTCTCATTTAGTGCAATTATATTCTTTAGTAAGGCCGTTTTCTTCACCACTGAACGGTCTGAATCTGGGTTTGGTATGTTATTATTCTTTGTGAGATGAGGAGGAATTCCAGTTTTGCATTCAAGCTCTTTAAACTGTGCCTGACAACTCTTAATCCACGTCGGCTGCGCAGCAAGACATTCAAAGCCACAGATTTCAAAACACTTGCGGTAATGGCAGTTTATAAAATCCCTTAAATATGAACCTGTCTTTCTCTTGGCTTTTATCTCACCCTACTGTTCAGGTTGATCTGACAAATTCATATTTAACCTTCAGTGCCAAAACATGAGCCAACACTGAGGAAAATCAAGGTTTTCTTTGTAAACCTGTTTCATTATTCTGTACATGTTTGACCATTACTTTGGAATTACAATAGTCTTTCTCCTTCCTTGTCTCCTTCTCCATCAGTCCTTGTCTTGCTGATACTGACGCTGAAACGCCACAGGAAGGGCCAGAGGATGGCAGAGGATGAGGAGGACATGAGGGATAACGTCATCAAGTACAATGATGAGGGCGGAGGAGAGCAGGACACTCAGGCATACGACATGAGCGCCCTGCGGAACCTCTATGACTTCCCGGAGGCCAAGAGCTGTGACTCTGGCCCGGACATTCGCTCGCTGCCGCAGTGGATACAGGCTAACCGTGTGGGTGGTGGTGCAGAGGGTCCTGCAGCAGCAGCGGCAGACTTCTCCCTATTCAAAGGCTACATCCGAAAGAAGGTGGAACAGGCCGACGCTGACCTGTCGGTGCCGCCGTACGACTCCTTCCAGACGTACGCCTTTGAGGGCACCAGTTCACCAGCGCTTTCCCTCAGCTCCATCCACACACTCTCAACCACCTCGGAGCAGGATTTCTCCTACCTCAGCGACTGGGGACCACGTTTCAGGCAACTGGCGGGCTACTACGCTCCAGGAAACCCTGAGGAAGAAGGGTCCTAGCACAGCTTCTCCTCTGCGGAGAGACGTTTAAACTCCCTCTTCTTCCTCCTTCTTCTTCTCAGCCTCCTCTTCTCACCCTCTGGCACTCTACCGAGATCATCAGAGCCAGCACTGTGTACTCTTTAAAGACAGAGCAACACCTCTTTAACTCTTTGAAAGAAATTTCACAGTGTCGAACTTCGAACTCCAGTTTTTTTGCACTCTTTGGTTCCTCTGAGAGTTTCGGACATCAGCTGGAAAGCTCTGGGGACAGTGTGAGAAAGGGTAAAGAGAAGTCCTGTCACCAAAATTGCCATTTAGTCCGAGGGAGAGGTTTATGATTTCTCCCAAATCATAAACAAGAACCTTTATTTTAAGCTACGAGACTGTTTTCAGAGTTCAGTGTATCAACATTACGTAGGTAGGGTTAAACCATGCCAAGGTAAACCATCTGACAAACACGTATTTATTTGAAAAGGAGGGAATATTTATATATTTATTTGTTTTCATGTATTTATTTATTTATTTATTTACACCATGATTACCATGGTAACTGCAACAGTGAACTCTGCTGAAGTGCAAAAGAAAAAGTAAGGCAAGGAGGACATTATAAAATGAATAAAGAAAGAAGGAATGAAGGAAGGAAGGAAGGAAGGAACTGCAGAAGACAGAACACTGGTGCAGAGGTGACATCTGGGTCATATAAGAATTCCATTCGGGAAAATATTTGTATTTATTTTCTATGACCACTTTTGTAAAATAACCAACATAAGACAGACAGATGGGAAAACAGAGGCGAATAGAAAGAGGATGGAGTGAAAGAACTGCAGAAGAGGAAGAAGAAACGAGAGCTGCCAGGTCAGCCTGAACGGTTGAGACTGACATACTTTTGCTGTATTTTAGTGATTTATAAAAGGGGGTTTTTGGAGGTCACAATCTGAGGACAATTGTGTGTTAACAATTTCTTTTCTTATCCTCTCCACAGCCAATTGTAAGGCAATAAGGCACAAACCACAACAATGATTTAAGACTCAACAAAATGACTGTTCTATGGAATTGGCTGGTGGCCAGCTTTGTCCCACGGGGACTCAATTTTCATTCCAGATTTGTGTGTGAATGTGTACAATATGTTGAATTCATTTTATATCCTGAGACATTTGTTTTTTGCTTTTGATATTTGGTTTCCTTTGGGGGCGGGAGCTAGTGACAACAGGATGGCTGTGTCTAAATAGGAGGGAGAGGGTTATGGGTAACACACGATGAATGGACTGGACACATCCACCTGATATCCACAACCTATTCAATGTTGACCTTAACTTGCAAATGTATGGAAAATTAAAAAAAAAAAAAAAAGATGAAAACAAATAAATATTTAATTTTTTTGGTAAAAACCTACATCTCGCTGTGTGCAATAAACTAAATTACTCCATAAGTGGGATCACAGTGATAAAGTAAATAGAGCATCCCTGTTACTAATTATTGTTTGCCATTTGTTTGCTGAAGATGTCTCCTGAATTATGAATAATTGTGGCGCGCGCTTGTGTTTACACCGGGGGTAGATTCAGAGAATAGTCCTAGATGGAAACAAACAGACCATATGACAGGCTACAGCCAAACAAAGCCTCTCCTCTCAGCGTGGCTCCCTCCTGGCTGCCTTCTGCCAAACTACTGTAATTGTCGTAGTCACCAGAGGATGCTGAGATGTAAGAAGCCGCTTTCATCTTCATGATCTGCTGCTAAAATGGCCAGGCTGCGATTCACATTCAGTTGCTTTCATAACCGCGTTTCAGAGAAAATGTCAGCTTTTTTTTTTTTCCCCCCGGTCATTAGCAGGTCTACTGTATCCGCTGATTGCTGAGAGCTGACATTGGACTGCGTTTCAAGCATAAATTATCCATCACTGCTAAACAAAAAGAATCTTTCTCCAGTCTCCTAGTGTTCTGTTACGGAGCTGAAGTGGCAGCGACTCGGAAAAATACAAAGGATTGCAGCTGTCACACTCCCTTTTTGTCTATACAAGTGTAGGAGTGATGCCACAATTGGCAAATGCAGGTTTTGCTCCTTTTACAACAGTGGTGTTATCACAGTGTGATTTTAAAAAAAAAGTCAGTTTGTGGTTTTATTTATAACTCCTGCTAATATGAATGGCCAACTTAAAAGCGCATACATCACCATGGACATGGAAAAATAGGCTGGATTACTGTTTAAAGTAATAAAGTTGGGTGAAAGTTCAAATTTACATTGATTTTACAATTTGCATCACGTGTTACATCACTGCCCTCATCAATATGCAGCATACTCTATTATACTGTATTGACCTATACTGCTGCAGTGTATGTATTTATTTGTGTATCTTTGCCAAGGAGTGATTTGGTCATCCATTATTAATCATAGCCTTTAGCCCAACAGCATTTTCATACTGACAAGCAAATGTCATGGTCTGAATGGATATACACAAATGTAGGTCAGCATGAGCATCACAGTCGTACAGGGGGGAGAAGTGAACACGTGCGTGCCTTTAAAAGAAACTCTGCACAAGACAATGCCGTCCGGGGGTTATGTGACTAATGTGGTGAAAGCTGAGGTTAAAGAGTAAGATCATAATTTAGGGGAGGAAGCTCCCGAGGTCGCTTAAGTCGTATCTTCCCCGCGAACGAGCTTCCCATTCATCTTCCATCATTGTCAGAGGAAAATGTCATTCCTTAGTGATGGCCTGCACATGCGAACATAAGTATGTGTTTCCATAAATCAGACCCCCCCCCGCGCAACTCCAAGGGCAACATGAGGCCAGTCATTAGTTATGCAGATAGACGCTTAGTGATTGACAGTTCTCTACAGGGGCAGCTATGTGCACACAATATATCCTCTTCTCTTCTCTCTGTTCTTGGCTGGGTAATGACAATTGATTAAACATGGGGGGGGGGGGGGGGGATATGAATGTGCACTGCAGAAAATATCAATCATATATACCCTAATAGCTGAACGGCATTAGTTATTTACTTTTCAGACACACTCAAAACAAAGCTCTCACCTTCACCAGGCTAACGACATATCCATTTAGCTGAAATACTCTGCATAAGCAAAACTCACTTTACCACAACAAATGCAAATGTAGCACTCTGACAAGCTGGATTAATAAATTGAGATGACTATTATCGTTGGATGGCCATTGACTCTTTACAAAAGCTGCACTCAGGTAGAGAACTGGGTGAGCATGTGTTTTATGTACCAAATGACACCTCTGTGTCCACACAAGCACATCCTCCAAAGCTTGGATAATGACTCTCCCATTGATGTCTTTGTGACAGTACATAACCAGCACCTTTAAAGATCAGTTTCTTTGACACAATATTAAGTCAAAACAATAGTGCCATTCATTAGTATAGTACTTTTAAAAACTGCTTGAAAGTCAGATGAAAACAGCTTTGCGAGATAAATCACCAAATCGCAAAAAAAACACACAAAACAAAGTGAGACAAGCTAACGGTCGTAGACGAGGATAAAGGCAACAAAACAACAACATGCATCCTTTGTTAAAACCACTTAGCTTCTTTGGGGCTGCAGTGGGGCCAGAGCCTTTCCCAGAATGCACTGGGCGAGGGCCGTACTACACTTTAAACGGGTCGGTTTCCTTTACCCCTAACCTGCATGGCTTTGGACTGCTGGAGGAAACCCACGCAAGATCGGGAATGACATCCGAATCCCTTAGAGGAAATTGCCTGAACCTTTTTCGCTTTGAGGCAACACCGCCACAATCAAATAAAAAACACATGAAAAAAAATATGTTTTAAGCCTTTAAGATGATATTGATTCGGTTATTGCCCGAGCTCCTCGGGCAGGTTGTTCCAAATCATAGAGGTCCTGAAAGAAAAAAAGCCTGGTTAAACCTTTATTTAATTCTAAGTGTTAAAGAATCAGCTAAAAGGGCCCTGCTGGGGGATCAGAGGCTGCACGCTCGCTCATAGAAGTATAAAATGTGTACTACATAGCCAGGGGCCAGACCTAACTGGGCTTTAAAGGTGATCGATAAAATTTACATTAGATTAATGATTTTACCTTTTGCACGCCAAGTAACATGAAGGCTACTTTAGATTTTTACTCCAGTATAGACTGTTATGTTAGCCTAAACATGGAAAGAAATGTCTTAAAACTTCATCTTGCACTTTTGTCTTATATTACCAAGAGTTGCTGGTACTGCTGATCCCACTGGGAATCAACAGTTTTATGCAGGTTTCATATGCTTGCCGTTTTCTTCTTTTGGTTTGTTGGTCTTTGCGGATGAGTCCCTCTGGCTATCACAACTCCCCCACATAAAGCTGCACTCTTCAGTCACTTTCAGTCCACAGGCTCCCAAAACAACTCAAAAATGGCAGCGAGCCAAAGCGAACAACGGCCAGGTGAAACGAGCTGCACATAGCAAGTCAAAGAGACCAAGATACTTTCCTCGGGTGTGGACCGCAGTGGAATATGTTTCTTCCGGTTGTGTAAGTATTGTACATGTAAGGCAACAGTTTGCTAGCATGCCGGCTACAAAACTTGTTAACATGATGTGATTTATAGTTTATAGTTTGCTGCTTGTGGTCTAATTCTAATTCTGAATCATCACTGACACTTTCTTCACATGGATACAATGAATATCAATGTTTCTGAGTCCAGACAAATGATCTGCAGTTTCACTGATTGGTGTGACAGAAACCCAACATCTACAACAACTGCACGTTATGAAATGTGTTAGAGCAGCACAATAATGAATTGATGACGTTGTGGAAGAATGTCCTGTTTTGTAACTGGACTGTCCTTGATGTCTGGGTTATCTGAGCTTCTTGTCACTGTCAAAAGACCTTTCAGTGTTAGAGCTAGCCTGCTGTAGAGGAAACCGCTTTAAAAGCTGGTGAAGTTGAATAATGTGACTGAGTGTACAGTACTGTTTAAATAGTGAATGTTTAGGGAGCTGTAGCAAGTTTTCTTTCTTTGTGTCATTGAAATAAATGGCGATTACACAGGTTTCTGATACTGTGAGGCCTCCATAGCCCTCATTCCCTGCAGCAAGTCTCTTAGGTTACTAAAAGTTTTTTTTTTTGTTTCTGTTTGATCAAAAATGAAAGGAAGGAGAGTATAAAGGTGTAACACCCCCCCCCCCACCACCACCTCGTCAGTCTTTTGTTTTATGTAATACATTTTTGATTCACTTTTGTTCAAGTGTTTTCTTTGTTTTCTTGGTTAGGTTTAACACGACCGGTGTTCTTCCAGGTGTTGGCAAAATGGACCACACCAAGTTGGATATTTGGGAGGGGGGTTGCCATGGATTTCTTTTCTTTTCATTTTAAATGTATTCTTACCTTAAACCAACTCCTACTCTCTACTTGTTAGACCAGTTAAATGTTCAAACAACAACGATAATAACAATACTAATAATAATAATAATAATAATAATAATACATTTTATTTATAGGAACCTTTCAGAACGACAAGGTCACCTTACAGGGTGAAGAATAACAACAAAGAGAGAGCAAAAAACCAACAACAATAGGTAAGTAACAATCTTTTAGTCAGTCTGAATCAGTCTGTCTTCTGGCTAGTTGGTTTTACTGTTGGTAGTCCAAACATCTCAGATCTGCAGTCCCACAGACTTCAAAGACTTTTAAAATCTATTATAAAAAAGGCTTAAGACAGCAGACAGAATAATGTGTGTCGCAGGTTCCGCTCTCCAAGCTCTCAGAAAGTAATGTTGATGCAAAAATGTATTGCCGGCCTCCAAAAAGCGCAAACAGTGCGAAAAAATATTTACATTAGAAAAATAGCGCAAATAAGGCAATAAAAGCAAAAATCTGAATTTACAAAACTGGAGTGCTTCAGTAACTCTAAAAACCATAATGCAGTAATGACCAGAGTCTGTCACCTGCAGCGTAACCAAGTCAAGTCTTTAATAATAACATTTAATTAAACAATATTTTATTTGCACAGAAAAGACACCTAACACGATTACGTTTGTCAGGATCTAGACATTCTTTATATAATTAACTTAACCATTTATCTACATCAGGAATAAGCAAAAATAGCCAAAATATGATATTATAAAGATAAATGAAATCACGCTGGTCACCTGACCAGGAAACGCGCCAAAATACCCTACATATACCCGGAAATCGATAGGCCCCAGTTTGCCAGCCGGATGACGGATGGGCGATCGCCACAGCGTTCTCCATGAGGTGAGTGGATGCGATGTTTGAAGTATTGCAACCAAGCGTGCACCCGCTGCTTAAGCTGTTGTGTGAGGAGAGATGTGAAGTGATTGCGGAGTATTAAAATCTGTGCAGTGAACACGGATGAAGGGAGGGGATGTCTGCCTATGGCCAGCGACGCAGCGCAGAGATACGTGCCTGCGCTGCTCGCAGTCAGTGACCGAGCCGCTCTGTCACAATGTTGTCTCAGGATTGTGCTGATCACTACGGTGAAACGGTGACACACACCTGTGCCTCCCAAGCTTTCAGACTGTCTCATACTCAACAACAACCACATTTCACCTGAAAATTTAAATTCTACTAAAAGCCCAATCTACTCAAAGTTTTGCAGCAATCAAATTAAAGTGTGTACTCCTGATGTTAGAGGTCAGTGGTGACTTCTCCATAACTCATTGCACTTTGGTAGCGTAGCAGACAATTGATTTGACGCTGTCTCTGTGTTACTACATTTGAGACTGCCTCTGCAGCATCTCTGTCACTTCAAATAAAGGCAGACATTTCACTGAGGCCTCACCATACTGTACAATGCGGAGAACATTAGTGCTGTATAGTCTCTTGACACACGCGGCTTGTGTGGGTGCAGTGAAGTGCATTATTTCACAGCTTTGGATGCACAGGGGAAAAGATTTTTCTTTTTTTTTTTAAATTGATAATTTTATTTATTTATAACATGCAAAAATAGGAGACTGAAAACCAGCGCAGCGTTGGTCACACTGACCCTCTTAGCTGTAAGAGGATGACAGCAAACTGTCATGCTAATTGAAAACGGTTCTGAACATTACACTTCTTTTAGCAACAGTGCAACAACTGCCGGGATATGTTATTTTTCATTTTGTATTATTTTTTTACTGGCGGCTATGAATAAAAAAAACCCCCAACACTATTCACAAGGGAGATTTTGTAATATATTCCTTTCCTATCCGCAGTAAGTAAACAGAAACAACCTGCTTAATTTAAATTATTTGGATTGGTTCAGAAATAAAGTCGTTTAAAAGAATTTTGATTTTGTGCGGGAACTCTGAAAGCAATGTGTGATATTACATGTTAAAAATCTCTGACTTACAGGATAAAAATAATAAGGGAGGATAACATGAATGTGCTGGTCAGAGAAAAATGAATCTCCCCCTCAATGCTGATATTTTAGTGTGCCAAAAACCCGTCTTCTCTTCACACCCCTTCTTTGTTTCCGGCAAACCAGCAAAATCCTTCATTTTGTGAGGAGAAAAACTGACAACCTACTGAGTTTATACAGTTTGAAAGGTGGCTTGATCCACTCATATCTCTTTGTAGATGCCCTTGAGACCCTATTTCCGTGGCCCTGTACTCTCTAAGGCTCTGCCAGAGCTGTTAGATGATGCCTCCCTCTCTAAGAACATCACATCAACCGTCATCACGTCTACCGTAAATGTTTTTTTAAAAAAATCTCTTGTCACTTCACAGCAGTCCCCTTGAGGCACCAACCTTTTTAACAAAGTAAAACAAAATGCCACACTCAAAAGGCTAAAGACAATCATGTTTGATGTCATCATAAGCCCCCCACAACAAAAGGCTACTTTTGTTTGCCCTTCAAGCCCCATGCAGCAGGAACGAGTCTGCTGATTCTGATCCAGTGCTCGCAACGCAGCGCGCATACTAATATTAGTTAATCCAACCATTTAACCACCTTACAAGGCTTATCCAAGGAGACATGTCGGCCCATACCCACATGTCAGAAGTTATCCTATTGAACATGCAGCACTTCATCAGTGATGTTCACAATTCAGATTTATGGATGAATTAATGGGGGTCCAGGTAGTGGATCTCTCTACTGGGAGGTGTTTGAAGCATAAGTCTCCCACAGGGAGGTAGACTGAGTCTCTCACGCCTCAAGCAGCACTGTAGTGGCCTCTATGTAATAGCAGGAAGACACAGATAGAGCATATATCACCTCATGCAGAGGTGTCTCCCACTATCCTCCTCTATTTTTTTTGCCCCAGTTGGATCAATTGTCCTCTAAATGGAGATCGTAATTCAGCTCAGGGTTGACAAAGTACCGAACTCGTCAAGGGCAAGGGTAGGGCTGTCTTATTATGTTTCTCAAAATGTGTCTTTGGTGCTTGCGCGTTTTTTTGTCGAATCGCTCTTTCAATCATCTTGTTTTTGTTGTTTTTGACTTGTTGTCCTGGCTGTGATTTATTTTGATGTATGTAAAATTATGGGTTTTCGCATCCTCTCCGTCTTGATTGACTATTCAAACCTTTTATAGTGTCCCCCACAGACATGAGCCACCACAACAGCAACGACCAATCACTTGTGCAAGACAACACAAATGCTGGGTAAACTCCATGTAAAATGGTAACTTAGCAGTGATAAACACGCCTGTGCTGCCAGTTTGAGCTGCTCGCCAGCAGTTTGTTTTCACACTTTGTGCTAAAATTGGCCATAAAACAACATTTGACACAAGGCACATTGTGAAGATAAAGGAGAAGTAATGCACAGGGTGTGTGGCTAATTTTTGTATCTCACATCAATAAGCATTGTGTTGTCAGAAATTTGCTGCAACTTTGTTAATAGAAATGTCATCACTGCTGCTAGAATTCATTGCTATTCATAAGCATAAGATGTTACAAGGTCGCCTCAATAAAAAGAGCTTGACTCTCTGAAGGGGATACTTCAACAATGGACTTAGGAGAGCTCCGGTCCACCTTGGCCTCCCTCCTTGATTAGAAATCACATGTGCCTGCATTAATAAGAGAAAACCTAATCTATGTATGGTCATTCCAGTGGCTGAACAGTGAACACGTCCCTTTTTAATTATGTTTAATGAAAAGAAATAGCAGCATTCTAAAAGGTGGTGCAGGAGCTCAGTGGGTAGCACTGCTGCGTCACACCCAGCTAGCTTCTTCATGGGCTGTGCATGTTTGCTCTGTGTCCGTGTGGGTTTCCTCACACAGTTCAAAGACATGCAGGTTAGGTAAATTGAAAACTCACACTTGCCTTCACACCCACGGCCAGCAGAAAGTGGTTGTCTGCCTACTTTTAATGTGTTAGCCCCGTGATAGACTGGTGACCTGTCTGCACTGCACAGTAGAAGGTTGCGTGGAATTCTACCATTAGAGTACAGAATCTCATAGAGGCAAAGGGGATCATGACTGCATGTCAACAGCCTGTTAGAAACAGGTCCCTATATCTAGTCTGGCTTTGTCACCTTTAACAAAATTCACCTATCAGGGCATGTAAGGCTCACCAAATAAACATTTTACATTGCATTTATAACTCAAAAACAAAAGCTTGTTACCATAAGTTGTGAGTTCATGGGTTGTTACGTGCCATTTCACAGACTGTTGCAATAACTTTCAGGATCCTTGAACTCTGTACCGATGTTCGGCCCTGGTTATCTGGTGATGTGAAGGGTTAGCTTGCAGGGATCAGCTTGCAGACTCAAAGGGACCACCCCCATCATTTCTAACATGTTGGATTTCCTACAGCATTACAACAGCAAGTTGCTGCACCATGCACCAGTCTCCAAGTGAGATCACGTCAGGCGGTACATTCAGTGACATGCTAATTTTATAATATCTTGTAGTGTCTGATCTAAAAAAAAATTTTTTAAATCTTCTAGCATGTGCCTGTTTGAGATTAGAGAGAAGAGAATCTGAAGATGCTCGTGATACAACCAGATTTCAAAATCGTGTGGGATTTTAAAACTCCTCTAGTTTAAGCCAGGCCTAACATTCCAGCAGTTGCCTCATATTTACTTACAAATGAGTGTAGTACCAGTTTTCTCATCTAACTTTTGCCAAGAAAGCAAATAAGTATGTCCCCCAGAATGCCAAACTATTAGTTGGTATTATTTGGATTTGTCACATTTTATTTGTTCAGGTAATTGTTCAATTATGAATTATCCAAATGTTGTCTCAGCGTCTTCTCCATGCTGCAAGAAGTATAATTCATGGGGGAAATACTGAATATCTAATTTATTCATTAAATTATTGCCATATTTTTTTATTTACAAAAATAATAAAACATTTGGATCAGCCCGCTTAAAAGCTAAAATTTCCAGAAAACACAGTGCATTAATTACTGCCATCAAAATAAAGAACAACCTGCACAGCATAGGAAAATCCAGTGCACATAGTGTACTTTAAAGGCCATAGACCCTCTATCTTCTGCTCTTCCTATGATTAATGGGAGACCTACATGAACACACTCTTCTATGCCAAAGTTTGAACAAAGTCTTTCATGTCAGAGCTTCTGTATTTCTTTGTTTCCCCATGCCTGCCTCACTGTTTGAGGTCTAGGACTCAGCTGGAATGAGGTGATGCCACATACATCAGTGTACCAATAAAAGCAGAACTTGGCCAAATCACTTGAAGCTGTTCAGATGCAGCTTTACCGAGAAGCTAGAGAGGTAAGGGTTTGGAGAGCTGAGTCACGGTGGAGAGGAGCAAGGACAGACCTGCTGGACTAGCAGCTAGTATGGTGCTGGACGATGCACTCGGACAGAACAGTGGAGGAAGATCAACCTGAGGCACAGGGAAACACAGGGTTGACAAGATTCAGGCAACACTGGAGAATACACTGCAACATAACTTTGGCTATTAAGTTTGTACTATGCTGGCAAACTGAACTACCTGGCAAAGACTGAGGAGTAGAGCTAGAGAATATGCCAGAACTTTGTGAAAGGATGGGAAACAGTTTTGTAGTTTAAACGGATATAAAAAGTCTACACACCCTTATGAAACTGCTGCTTTTGAAATGTAAAGAAGAAGAAAAACAACAATGTAAAGTCGATTATTTCAAATATAATGCAGTCTTATAACAAATAGACAGCTGTTGCTGTAGGATTCATTTGAATATTCAGGGTTTGATCCTACAGGAGAGCCATGAGCTGTGAAGAGTTAACAAAGAAACTCTGACATCTAATTTTTGAGAAGTACCTCTCAGCAGAGAAAATAAGAGAATATAAAAGGCTATGAACAAGCCATGGAGCTCTGTTAAAACCCATTATCAATACCTGCACAAAATGGAGCACCAGATGGATATTGTAAAAATCAGGACAAGATTTCAAAGTTGATGAGCGGATGAGAAAGAAACGTATTATAGAGGCTACCAAGAGGTCAGCAGCAACATGGAAGGAACTACAGGAAATTCTGACAGATACTGCTCAGTCTCTGCACGTGACGACCTAAGGAAAATGCATTCATTAATTTCATTCATTACCTCAAACCATGTATGAGAAATGTATTCTGGTATTGCGAGACAAAGGCTGAACTTTTCAGTGTTAAATATTAAAGATATGTTTGATGCAAAGTCAAAACAGCTCATCTCCCAAGAAACACCAAGCACGGTGGTGGTAGCATCATGCTGCTTCTCTTTAGCTGGATCAGGGGCTCTTGTCAAAGTAGAAGAATGTTGGAAAGCTCTCAATATCAAGATGTTTTGGCACAAAACCTGCTGGCCTCCATCAGAAAGCTGCGGGTGAAGAGGAATTTCACGTTCCAACAGTACCCAAAGTGCACACTGAAGGATTCAGAGGAAAATCAGAGTTTAAGAAAACATGGTGATCGAGATTCCCCTCATAATCTGAAGGAACATGAACTTTTTCGCAAAGAGTGAGATCAAATTCCAAAGCGTTGATACAAAGTTAATTGAGATTTATTCAATAAATGCAAAAGATGCTTGTACAAAGTATTAGTTGGGCGGGTGTGCTGACTTAGGCAAACTGGTTGTTGATGTTTTTCTTTTGTTCCTAATAATGAACTATTTTTTCTTCTAATCTTTTGCATATTATAATATCACAGTAAAGACAGATCAAAGCTGAAATTAACACTGTAATTGTTGATACTTCTGTCTTTACATCTCAAAAATCTGCAATACTGACACCTCACCAGCAGACGAACCTCTCAGTGTTTTACGGTACATCACGTTTTTTAAGTCGTGGCTGGCGTCACACTGTATTTTCCATAAGCCAGCGATGACTGGTTCCTTATAGTAGAAGGGGGCGTAACCGGAGCGACAGAGTAGGCTGCAGCAACAAGGCACATGGCATATCTGTGGCATCACAATCTTATTGACCGAATACTTAGAAACAGAGAAATACTGAGATTTATTTTCTGAGGATTTCAGCAAAATGCGGACACACGTGTGCAGCTGCGAAACTCGGGCTGCTTCATTTCTAGTTTGTTCTGCATTAAAGAGTTTTTTTTGCTCAGACTTCCTGTCGACTCACCTGACATTTCAGCAATGAAGAGAGGAAGCAGACATGAAGACTTAGCCCTCATACATTATTAACTGCATGGCAGCAGAGACGAGAGGCCCTGGTAGAGAGAAAATGCAGCACTCTCCAGATATCAATCCTCCGAGACGCTTTCATGTCTTTTCTCATTGAGTTTGAGTCGATTGAAGTCTGATGTTTATGTAGAGTATGATCCATGGATGAAACCCATCAAACGTCCAATGACTTGTCAAGAACACACGTGCGAGTAGCGTAGAGTACAAGCCAGTTTTCGTTCATAACGGTCCTTCCATTAGTAAAAATATGTACTGACACAAAAAATACACACGATCACGCCACAAAAACATAGTTCATCTCAAAACTAATTTAACTTTATTTTACTTCACTTATTCTCATGCCTTTCCCCCCATCGCTCACATTCGTGTCAACATTTGGGAGATCCTTGGCCCGGATGAATCAAGCTCAAAAGCGATCCCGCACTCCAGAATGGTGCCCAGAACAGAGATATATGAAATTACAGAATCATTTGGATGAGATTCTTTGTTGAAGGTTGCCAAGCATTACCATGATAATAGAAATGTAATTAGTAATAACACCTAGAAAGTGGAGGCTGTCACCAGGGTTAGCGACATTCTAATTTCCTTTTTTATTTTATTTTTTTTTAAACACCAGCGATTAGCCAATTTGTGGTGTTGTAAGGCTCGCTGCGGCTTTGAATGAGTCTTTATAGCTTTGTCGAATGAAATAATGTGAACCGCCTATCTGGGTATTTTTGTACGTGCTGGAATTATGGGTTTATTGAAGCTGTATAATTGCATTTTATTGTTTCTTTCTTTCACCTCTCCCTTCCTCTTGTGGCTCATACCCCATCCGCCCTCAGAGGAAAGTCCTTTTTTATTTCTGTTTTACTTCTGTACAGTAAATTTGATCTCCTTTCATTATGCAAATCAATTTAATTTCAGCTAAAACCTGGAGAGAGCAAGTGAGGGAGACTTGGCGCGAGAGGAAGACGAATTAGAAAAAGATGAAAAGGAAATACAACAAAATGCATTCGAAATGAAGCATTAGATTCTCCCTGGATCTAATTTCAATAGATTAAACCTCCCATTTTTTCCCCTCGTTCGGCCTTTTTATCCATGAAGCACTCAAAGCTGATTTAGGTTGACACCTGTTTTGCCCTAAAACAATTGCACTCCTCGCCCAATGTCGGGGGGGAGGGTGAGAGACAGATGGAGCTTTAGGATAAACTGTCTCAGTGATTACCCTCTCTGTCTTGTACAGTAAGTCAACATTATAAATCTCAGCGGAGACAGTGGAACAGTATCAGCCAACTCTAAAAGCCAATTACTTTCTCAATGACCAGGCTCATGTAATATTTACAGCGATATAGTGGGTTCTACTGACTCCAAGTCTATGAAACTCTGATGCGGAAATAATAAAATTATTATCTTACATTTTCAATATTGCTCTGTATCAAATGAGGCTGCTGTGTGACAAGAAATGTCGATGCAGCGGCACAAAGGCACAAAACGTGTTTTTTGTTTTTCGATGTGAGGTTTTCCACTGAAGGTTTAGTTCTTTTTTTGAATTGGCTTTGGTGTTAAGGACCACACATGCTCACACAGTTTGGCATGTTTACCACTAGAATTTCCTCTAAATTGCTGCTCTTTTTCCTCCTACACCCTTGACAAATTTAATTACTCTTACCAGTTCACAATCAAGCAGTTTGCTAAGTGATGTGAAGGCAATAGGCCAGACCCCATGGTGAGAGGGTTGCAGCTCCTCTCCGCATGGTACGATCCAATGGGCGTGTACACGCTTTGATGTGTGTGCGCGCGTGTGCGTGTTTGCATGTGTCTGCGTGGGGCCAGACAGTGTACAAGCCGTCTCAGCTGGACAGTTGTTGCCCACGCCAACCAAAATATCTGCCCAAACATTCACACGCGCATGCAGATAAAAACACACGTGCGCGCACACACACACACACACACACACACACACACACACGCGCGCGCACACACTCAAAACACACACACATACAGACAATGAAGTGCCAATGGCAAGGTTATTACTCAGTCTCTACGATCCCTGTTTCTTCCCTAGTTTTGGATCTGTTCTCTTACTGTATGAAAAATAATGAGGACGTCATTGTGGATACATCAAAGAGGTCAAATGTCCTCTTCATGAGTGTGGTAGAATTTATATTTTAATGCACAGCTGAACAGAACAAACAAGATAAGAGTGCACTTATATTTGACATTGGACAGACGTTCATTCAATTGTCTCAGGCAACTCTATCAAACACGGCCGAACACACCCCAGCTTCTAAATATCTCAGTTCAATAAATGAATTGAATCAACCCACGACAAGTAAAATTCAGATCTGGGGGAAGAAGATTGAGTAACGACTGTTGTCAAAGACTGAATGAAGTTTGACTTTTTGAGGTCTTCTCCCTGTAACTCTATCCCCCTGCCCCACCCCCACGGGTGACCTTATGCTGATTAAATACGCCATTTTGACTTATAAAATGCCAAGTGGTTTGTCGCAAGGACATATTGTACATGAAGTGCATTTATGGTATTTGCGGCCTCGGTTTCAGCCAAGAACAAACGCTGCCAACTTTTGTTTCCTGGCTTTCACTTGACAAGCCCTTGGACTTAGAGAGTCATACTTTCAGAAGTACTGGTTCCTGATGGAGGTGAGCAGTTCTATGGATCAAATGTGTGTTCTGAATCTTGTTTCAATGTTACGATGACCTTGTTTGACTTCAAGTATACACAGCCCGACAAAGCGTCGAGGCTGCAGTCTGACAGCAAAAGCGGAGAAAGTTGACCATTCGATCGTCGAGCTCGAAAGAATCTGCAAACTTACTCCACGTGAGATCAGACTTTAGAATCATCTGTAAAACACTTCTGAACAAATATTTAACATTTTCTACGTCTCTTGAGATAAAGTATTAGCTGTGTCTGTATTTAATTACTCATTTGTCTCTATCAGGAGACTGTAAAAAGATTAAAAACACCTGCCACCTGCTCAGTGGTAGTGCTGCTAACAAGCCTTAATGCTGCTCCTGAGGAATGGCATCTTTGAGCTTACCTCCTTTAAAGGTAATTATTATGGATTTTACATTAAATATATAACCATACAAAGGAAACGTGCACTTTATTAATTGGAGAATGGTGATCAATTAATAATCATGTTGCATAATGTTGCCCTTTTTATGAATTTACATGAATACATGAATATTATATGTGGATTAAAAAGTGGTCTCCACATCAGAATAATGAGTTCAGTGCAGGTTATAAAACCCAGGGTATTCAGAATTTCATTTGGATTTCCTAGATTCAGTTTTCAGCTCGAAAAAAGTTGATAATTCTCAAATTCTGGCTGTCTAAAGTCTTAACAAATTTCTTTCTCATAAATTTAATTCACTTTGCAAGGTGATGCTTTCCTCATTGTTAAATCCTATCACCAGGTATTATTTGTTTAAGGTCAATTGCTGCAGGTGAAGCACCTGGCAGGCAGTGGTGTCTGTGGTCGGATGATGTCAGTTCAACCTCGCAGTGTGAAGTGATGACTTTCCCGAAATCCCAAATGTTTTTCTCGGAAATTTGTGACTTTAATCTCTGAGAAAGTTTGAATTGTATTTTCAGATATTTGACTTCACCGCCATTGTTGGTAGTTTGCAAAGTGTCTTTTATAACAAGTATCGTAACCTGGCCAGTTGAAAAATCCAGCGCGGATGTAGCTGGAATTTTCAATCAATGGCCAAAATTAGCAAATATTACCTGGCTATTGCTGTGAAGGTGATCGACTGTAGCAGCAGCCACCACGTAGATTATGTCAATATCATTCCAGTCGATCCATCTGATTCCACTGACGAATTAAAACTACGTTGTCAGCCAGGAAGCATTTCATGGCATCAATCGGCTGATGAATGCTGAAGCACAGATACTGCACATTCACTGACAGTGAGAGTTTTATCCAACCCCGTAGGATGCCCTTGGGCACTAACTTTACATGCAGCTTGCTAAAGGAGGACTATGGGATACTTAAGGATAAGGATGGAAAGACGTGCTGGTAAGGATGGAAAGATGTGTGCTGCACACATTTTTGAATAAATCACATTTATGGGTAATATAACATTTAATATTTTTCTTATTATTCTAAATAGGCATTTTGTGTCTGAATCAGAGACCTTCACCTCTGCTTTGAATTAACACACGAGCATGACCGATAAATCCTCATTTTCTTTTTCTAATAATCGAATGCTCTCATAAACTGCAGCTGCAGATTCAAAGTTGGCTTTTTATTTTGCATTAATCAGGAAACAAAATGACTCATACCGTCAAAGTAAACAAAATTGCCCACTCAGGATGGCTCGGTGGAGAAGTGATTGCCTCTGCTTTATACCGCTAGTGCTCGACAACATCTGCATAATGCCCCGATGTGATGCTGATGTCAACAAAATGATGCAGACTCTGGTGAGAACGGGGACAGTTTCAACAGCCTACTTTTCCTCATGCAGCTGTCTGTGGCCGATCCAACAGGTACACCCAGGGGCGCAATTTTCATTTTAACTTTGTCGGAGACATCTGCTCGGAACTGCTCACTGCCACCACAATTACAGCCTTCACAAGAGCAGTGGATTACTATTAATGCGCATAACACTTTCCATATACTATATATAACCCATTGCCACTTGACACGAAATTCTGACATGAACAGCGAACAGAGACGAGGGGGGGTGATGGCTGCAACTATCATTTACTCAGATTTGGAGGGGAAAGAAATATTGAATCTAATCCAGTCTGGCACTGATGACTGATTTTAAATACGTCCCGAGGATCCAGATGGAATATCAACCCCCACCTGTTGTGATGCGCAACCTTTTGGAGCTACATCAGCTCATACACAGAAAAGGTCCCGATGAGGCTATTAGCTTGATTACAACCACCAGTTTATCAGAATTTAAATCAAAGTTCATCAATAGTTTGAACACCCATGATGTTGATTTCCGAGAGTGGTGACTGTTTGAGGAAAATGATCAAACTGTTCATATAATATTAGGACTTTTTTCTCAAGGTGGGAACTCCAGGCTGCACACATAAACCTGGATGTGCTTATAGAGCACTGAGAGATGCTGCCTGCAGTTCAGATGGCTGTCTTATACACAAAGATGTCAGTACTGGCAGCCCCATGAAAATGGTATTTCACTGAAAGGTAAATGCCCAGTTGGATGTTGGCTGTCTGAAAATGGCAGCGGTGTTTCCCCCCACAGCCCTCGAACAAGATGATGCCTCGTCCTCGTCCTGGCTGGCTCTGACCAGCAGAGTAGAGGATCTGAGACATGCATCTAAAAATGTATTATTTTCTGTTGTGCAAAGGGCGTGAGAGTATGGTGTGCATTGTTGTTCTATCTTTTAAGGAAAGTTGTGACTCGCAATGCATCTGACGGCTGTCTGCGGTGCATGTCTGACAGGTATCACCAGCTAAGTTGGGGTAATGCCTCATTCCCAAATGCAGATTCAACACTAAAGAGGCTGACTCTTGCTTCTGCAGCTTTTGGCCATGTTTTATACTTAGCATCCAATTTACATAGCAATCTCCATTTATTTATTTTATTTTTTCTCAGCTTTGTCACAATATTCATTTCAAAAATGATGTGAATTTACCGTTTGATAGGGGTTAATGTGCTGGACTCATTCTTGGCCGGGAGCAGTAACTTCCTGGAGTCCTTGCTGGTTGCCTGGCAACTGCTCTCAGCCAAGGAATGGTCTGTTAAAGAAATATTTTTGTACAGATTAAAAAGATATATAACATGTTAATTAGTGAATCTGAGCGGTGCTGCTAGGTGCATTTGTTACCTTTGGACAAAGCAACGCTAACTCTTTTCTCCAGTCTTTATGCTAAGCTAACCTGCTCCTGGCCTTAAATGCTTATTTAATGAACGAACAGAAAACATATTTTACATGGCATAAAACAGGCACATTTCCCAAAATACTGACCTATGCTTCAAGCTTGTTTTTTATTTATATATTTAAAATCCACACCATCGGATGTAACATCGGAGGACATTTAGTCGAAACGCTCTAAACTTCCCTGAGTCATGCCACTCAGTCCTTTATTTCTGAGGCTGCTGCCATCATTGTGTATTGGTATTCGATTCACAATGACCGGTATCCTGCTGCTGTTGCCTCACTCTAATGACATCTGTACAACAGAATTGAGAAGATCCAGATCCAGCGTTCCAGTCGAGGCTATTCTTGTCTTATTTGACATTTAGACATTGACGTAAAGTGAATAATAATAATAATGATGATGATGATGATGATAACACCTTAACACCTTTTAAGAAAAATAAAATGAAAGAATAATAAAATAACGATAATCAACAAGAATAAAAAATAAAACAATGCTAAAACAAATAAAACATTGGTGGTGAAATTGAAACTTTACTGACCCTGTGCAAGATTGCTGTTGTTTTGTTTGTCAGTTTATTTAAAATGAGCAATGACACTTTGCTCGGTCCCATACGCAGCAATTTTGCTCAGCTTGTTAAATTGTGGTGGAATCTCTCGGTTCGTGAGGGCACAACAAACAAAACAAGATACACTTACTTTATTGAAGCTGTGTTTAAAGTGTCATCTGGGAAATATTTTAGTTTATATTAAGCTGAACTGCGTCTGCAGCTTCCTCTGTCTTTGCGTTGGATCAAATTCACTTCAGCTCTTCAATCCAGTTTGAATCCAACAAGGCATTTTTATTGCACGCACATCCGGCACATACAGTATTTGCCCTTTGCTGAGTAAGCTGATCCTGCGGGGAAAGCAGATATGCCACACAATTAATTATCAGTGTTTGTACATCATTAATTTTTATTAAAGCCAGCTGCAAGTGTGAGCATGCACTAATAAAACAGATAAACAGATCATTAGGCTTTCCCATGTCTAGAGAGGGGAAAAAAAAAGTAGAGGCTTGCAAAAAGGTAAAGTGAAATAATGAACTCTAATCAATGTTCTATAATGTAAAGACGTCCTCTGAATAATTCTGAATTAAGACATGATGTCTGGAAACAGGCCCTGACTCAGACAGAGTGGACCTCTTACATTCAGCACAGGCAATCAATAATACGCTTGTCAAAGCGGAAGGGTTGGTTAAATTATGGACAAGTAGCAATCATTACCATAAACTGTGTGCTTCATTAGCCGGTATCCTCCATATCATTTCATTAACTTAAAATGTCCCTATTAGTACATGGATCCAGCATGGGCAGGCCCGTACATCTTGCCGGAGAGATGTATGACCTCAATCAACCGTCTCTCTGTCTGAATATTATAAAGTCCGTAAACTATGGCCCATGATTTTCATTCTCAAACGCTTTGAGTTCTGCAACTATTGCTTCTAATTACGGCCTGTGTGGGTGACTGACCACTTATACACTGACAATACATCACCAGTTTACTACTGTTCTCGTAAACTGTAAGTGAAGCTGTTGCTTTATGATGTAAATGCATTTCTTTATGATGTGCTGATGGATGATCTGCTGCAGAGCAGGAATTCATTGCCGAGTGACATCCAAGGTGTATAGTCAAGATTAAATCCTTTGAATAATTGCGTTACGACCGCTGGTATATGAAATAGTGCCTAATCCATTTTTTACCATAACAGCACCTGAGAAATTTACCTCCAGCATTCGCGATCACCATTGTTGTATTTGGCCTGTATTGGGCCTGTAATTGCCATGATAAGTGCAAATAAGTGCAATTAACAAAGCATGGTAATTGCCTCTCGTCTCTCTTCGCTCTCTCCCTCTGTTTTTCTTCCCCTCTCTCTCTCTCCCTTCCCTAATGATCCTCTCATTTTGGTAGACAGATCTGCTACAGATTAGAATCTGGGACCAGGACGACAGCAGAAATAAATAATGGTCATTAGAGCGTGTTCAACCAACGCAGCACCGGGAAGTAACTTGCTCATTTCCTGCGTATGCGAAGCCTCCATGGCTCCTTTGCTACTTCTCCCCCCCCCCCCCAATGAGTTTATAGATGAGTAAAATAGTTGTGAATCTGATTTATCACAACAAAGCTCTTTGGCTGGATCTCTCTGCCACCGTGCCCATGGTCCTCTCAGGAGAGCTTCACCTGGCATCCAGCCACCAGCCACTCCATCTCTCCCTCCCTCCCACCCCTGCCTCCCTCTGTGTTTTTATGGTTCTGTGGCGCAGAGCTAATTTCAGTCAATTTCTGAAAAGCACTCTGTTATACTGTGAAATGGGTCTCCAAAGAGGTCATAAGGGAGGAAGTTTGTGGTTGATGGGATGTTATTCTATGTTACAGCATTTTTGAGATTTACTGTGTTTGGCAACAAATAGTCTAACCTTCCAATTTTTAGAATGTCAACAAACAAATTTCACATAACTCTGCTTCCCACAACGCATGGGTAAAGTAATTAATAAAGCATGAGCTTGGAATTAGTATGCTGTTGACTAATAAATATATTAAAATATATTAGCGGGAAAACTACACTGTCTTCTGTCCAACTCAGTTTCTTGGATAGATCTTCATCCCCCTCTCTTTTGGACACCTTGGTCCAAGCTGCGCTATCTTAACTCTTATTAGCGTTTTCCTCTCTCCCTTTCTGAAGCGATCTCAACTATGGCGTTTGTCCAGCTGGTCTGGCTGGGTGGCCAGAAGTTGCTTTGGGCAGTGATCATCTCAAGGTCTACTGCCCTCAGTCCAATACCTGCACTTATGTTTCCAAACTATGTGCCGGGGCTGAGACCCAGGCAACTATGGCCCAATTTAAACCCCAGACACTAAAATTTACAGAGCTAAACATGAAGCTTTACAATGTTGGATGAAACTGAAGGATATTGCGCAGGAGTCCCTTTACATGAAGGCGGAAAGAGAAAAAGAAAATGCTCCAGAGAAGATAATACCCAGTGTGTTTGCCTCTTTTACCAGAGATGTGCTCATTAAAACATTTCTTTCTTTTTTTTTTGGTAACCCCGGCAACACGTGTCCGCTCGCCACTAATCGATCAACTAGATGTGGTGTTTCAGTGTGCCCATTTCCATGAATGTCAAACAGAATCACGTAGAGTGACCACAGCTCATCTTGTCTGCTCTTTTCAACAGTCCATTACTTTCAAACTACTTGTAACACCTTTAGTAACCCATAACTAACATTAGCAGAATGCCAAAAAATGCACCTTACGCAAGAGCGTGTGTCAAAAATAAAACCATATGTCCGATGAGCCGCGCGGCTTAAGGCCCTAACATGCCTCTCGCAGCTGTTGGCATGAGATGTGGCACGGCATCTCGTATGTTCGCAGAGGCATAATTACACCATGTGTGCAGGCCTGGTGAGTGTCTCTCAAAATCTGAAAAATGGCTGTTTGTAGATGTGCCAAGTGCACAGGCAGCTGATTGTTGGTGAGTGATTGTCAGCGTGAACTACACTCAATCCATGCTCCTAAAAAGAAACCCCAGCAGCAAAAGGAAAGAAATCTAGAAACTAACAGGAACGACTATCAGGAAGGCATCATGTTATTTTTTTGTATTGAATATAACATTTTGCCTGGTTTGGGTTATTTGTTTATGTTTTTGAGTGCTAATGTGTAGATCGATGCGCTCATAGATCAACCCATTTGATTATTTCCTGTAGCTTCCAGCACGAGTGAAGATCAGCATCAAAGCTTAACATCACAAATGTAAATGTATGTATGGTGCACGAACATCTGCAGAGAAGACACACGTTGAGCCGAGTGAGCGGGTTACATCCTGTACTATCGCTTCCCTCCAGGTGTGGTAGTTTTCTCCCTTGTTTAACAGGGGAGGATACACATGTTGGATGTGATTTTCTCAAAGGCTTTTTACTTATTACACCATCTGCCATTGAAAGAAAATGTGAGAGCTTTGAGGGGAACAGGAAGAACGGGACGCGCTGACAGCAGTATGCTCAGTGTTTCACGGCAGGAAAAAGAAATCTGTATAACATAGCATGGAGACAAGTAAATCCAGCTAATATCCTAACGGACTGTTTAATTGTTCATGGTAATTATACTACTGTCAGTTTAATGCCATGTTTTTTTTTTTTTTTTTTACCATTTACTTTTACTATACACTTTAGTTTATACCAACTATGCTGCAACGCTCTCACGCTTTAAGTTCTAAGCACGCTATTTGTTGTGTGAGTAATTGTTTGGCTAATTTGGGACTTGAAAAGGACAAGCTGTATGTCACTACACAACAAGCTATGTGCACAGTACTCTAGTCACATAGAGACCCAAGAGAGTGCAGCAAGGATGAATGACTGTGATAATACAACTGGTCTCCCGGCAACAAGGAGGCAGTTCCTTTTGACTAGATAGAAGCCAGGGGATGAAAACATATTAAGTAAATTAATTGAAAAGACCCCCAAAAAACAGGGGATTGAGAGATATGTATGCGGCCCCCTGCCTGTGGGGAGATGCATCGAGAAAACATGGGAGAGGAAAACTAATTTTCTCTCAATTATGTATCAGGCTATTGTTCCGTGGACAGTTTCATATAACATTGGAAGCTTGGGACACACTTGTGCGTGGGATCTCTTCAAATTACTCCTGTTCTGTTTTCTGACAATATTATTCTGCTTATCCATTACGGTCATACTGTGAAAACACTATTTGAATTAATGGCAATATAACGTTACGTACAATTGATTCAGTGTGATACGCGTTCCACTTTACTCGATCCTATTGACTTAGGAGTGGGCATTGCACCTAAGCAATATATTAAATATATCAACTTATGACACTAGGTTTGTGTACTCTAATTAATTACAAGCAGCACAGGTAAACAAGTAATCAGCAAATCACATTTTTAGTATAGAACCTCAAATATACGCATATAGAGGTATAACGATGATGTTACATGCACAATACAACTCACTGGTCCATTATCATTATACTGTTTCTATTGTTTCCAGTAACATTAAGCTATAAAACACCACCACTTACTTAGCATTCCGTGAACCTGTGTGCATGAATCACTGCCCTATTTACTTGAAATTGACTTATCAATAATTAAGAGAATGATTTGTGGCATGCCGAGTGCTGGCTGTGGGCAAATGTCCAGTGGGCCCGGCCAGTGACTTGGGTTGTGCATATGGAAGTCAGGTTTGCGGCAGTAGAATTTTAAAAAATAGAAACAGAGGTCAACTTAGCTGCGGTTTGAAAGTCGAGTGGCAAAAAAAAATGGACTAATTCAAGGTGAGGCCAGTCGCACCGACAGCACACTTCCTGCCTCAAGGTAATGTGGCATTTTAAAAGAAGCTCTCGGAAATAAAAAAACCCCCCCACAAACTGTTATATTATGGCTATTTTCTCTCATTAAGATTGTGACTTTCTCTTGAACTTCGTAGCTGCACTCACAGGTAAAACTCCCCTTTATAGATGTCAATCATCATCGGTTGTTATATCTGTGGGGTTTTCTTGCATTACTGTTACTGCCACCATGTTGATGGATTGATGGAACACAGTTTGTGCTTGTGAAGCCGTGAGTGCTCCGCGTCACACTGGCTTCTAGTGTTGCAAAAGAGGTTTTTTTTAATTTTCTTTTGAAATAAAAGTGTACTTTCACAGATGCGTGCTTTGCAGTGTTTCTTAGCGGAGACAAATAAGCCGCCCTATCCGTAGCGCTCGACACCGATGTAATGATTCCAATCTTCTCTTCAATATTCACTTAATCACCATAACATCTCGTCAGGCCTTCTCCTGCATCGTCTTTGTTTATAAGTTACAGGCACACTCCTGTAACACTCTTCATACTTTCTCATTTTCTCCCTTGAACAGGCATCGGACGTGAATCTCATTAAAGCAAAAGCAGCGCAGGACAGAGAGGCCGAAATATCAGCGGTGAGCTCCATCATTATAATTTTTCAATCAGTGTGAAGATTGATATGTTGGTGGAGGAAGCTGTTTCTCTCTTTCCTTCTCCATCTCGTACTCCCCTCCAGGTCTCACTGACTCCCCGGGCCCATGAAGAGGCTGGGTGGCCCCTCATTAAGCACATTCTGGATTACAGCTCCTGGCCAGGGCTATTTCCAACAACATGCTAGTGCATTGTAATGAGCCTCTCTGTGTGCTGCGCAAACACACTCAATCTCCCACTTTAATCACCGAGGAGGAGATAGGCTACTCCTCGAGCCCTCGACAGGAGCAGTGAAAGGAAAGGGGGATTTGCAAGTTCCTCCATCCCCTGATGACACATAATCTCCTTGGGAGATGAGTGTTCTGTCTCAGAGCTCTGATTGACATGTCTAGCATTATGATGGAGTGACTTCAGAGCAAAAAGCTGGGAGAAATGCCACAGCCAGAAAAGATGAGGATGAACTGGTTCGCAGGGTGAACAGCGATCCCTCAGCAGTCTGGTCATTCTGTGGGCCGTGTTGCTGCAGATCATCAGTATGTCAGACAGCTTAGGGTCGAGGCTCAGGACATCATGTACAGTGTGTAGAGTGTGTCACCCTCTGCACGCACTGCTTGATTATATACATGTTATTACATTTAAGACACAGTGTTGAATGTCTGTCTCCTAGGTATAAAGCACAGCAGAGTCAAATCGGTTCTCAGAGAGACACACAAACAGCGTACAGCACTGAAAGGTCTGTAACCACAGTAAATCCTCATGAATCATAAGGCTTGACTATTTTAGTTGCATTGCAAATATAATGTAAAAAGTACTGACATGAATCCGACTCCACTTTCAAAGTTGTGGATTTGGCTCAGAAATCCACAAGTTTGATTTTTAAAAAAAAAACCCAAGTTAATTAAAAAAAAACCAAAAACAAACAGCCCGTAGGCGCAGTATCTCCAGGCTGTCATGAGACCAGCATCGAGTGCTTTCTGCTTCTTGAGCAAATGCAACAATAACACTTGAGCGTTCACTACAAAGTGCCAAGATGAGGCCTAGGTAAGGGGACAACCCAAAGCACTATCCATAAAAATAGATTTCAGTAGAAGTAGTAGTAGTAGTAGTAGAGTGTTATTATTTGGTGTCTATCTGCAACCTGATAGCGATTCAATTTCAGCCTTTCAGCAAATACTGGAAATTAATAAATAAATAAATAATAAAAAGCTAAAACACTGCAGGATTTATGATTTCACATATACCTTGACACCGTGGTACCTTCTTCTGCTTTAGACAAAGCCTTCACATCAGGCTCCCACTTATTGTCACAAACCCGTCTCCATGTATGAACGAGGTACCACTTCTAAGAGGTTTCTGAGAGCGTGGTTTCAAAGAGTTTCTAAGGGTGTGATAAGACCAAAATTGTGCTTTTGGCCCCTAATATGGCTGTGGGTGTTCCTCATGGGGAGTTTCAACAAATGATATTCTTTTTCTTTTATACATTATTGATAATACTCTTCAGAAACGGCACAATAGCTGATTTACTTTAGGAAAAAAACATGTATTAAACTGTTTTCAGGAGGCGCCGGGGCAGGCTTTGCAATGAGATACAATGTAAATAAATGGGTCTCATTCTTATGCTATTCCGGATGTCAAAAACACTAACATCAGAGAGGATCTATGGTGAGCTCCCACCCTCTGGGATTTCACTGCAACAGACATACTGCTTTGAAATTCCTCTATAAAAGGATATCCTTCTCTTTGGACTCTTAATGTCTCGCGTTTTGACAGCGACTTAATCAGAAACAGCGCTCCTCTGCTCGGCTTGCTTTGATTTAAAGGGCCGGTTTGGGCCGACGAGAAGCAGAAAACAGTTGACTTTTGAAATGAGCCATTGTGAAAACAGCTGCTATCGGCATTTATTGTGATCAAGAACCTGTTGCTGTCTCTGGGAGGCTGCTGAAAGAGGGCGATGCAGCAGAAATGACGGATGTCTGAGTCTACTGTAGTCTGTACTGCAATAAGCAAAAAGCTCTCTCTGATCTGTCCTGTAAGCCCTTTCGACAGTTTATCCAAGTGGCGGAGTCATACGGCAACGTCTGGCGTGGTCATTTTTCATCACACTGATACATCTGTGGTGATGCGTGATGATGTCCCCATAACTCTGACCTTACCGGCACAATGTTTGGTGGAATAATTCATGGCACCGTAAATGTGCGGCTGGTGGATGTAGAGGAGGAAGAATTATGGTTGTTTTATTAAAACAGTAAATCCAACTCCTCGCCCACGGTTGAAAAATAGGAAAGGAGGGGAGAAAAAGAGAGAAAGGGAACGTGCTCATGTCCGTTGCCAGTTTGCTCTTCAGTTGACGGCAGCATTTGAGTTCATTTACAGCTTGTTATGATACGGCTGCGGGGTGTGGGTTTTGTGTGTTGAGAGGAGGCCAATACAATCTGTCTTTCAAACAGGGAATGACGTTGGGAGGGGAGCGGAGGAGAGCAAGCAGGAGCAGGTATGCAGCCTGCCTAACTGGTGGCTGTATTACATTCCACACAGGCAGCACTGGTGATGGATTGACGCCAGCTGGAGAGAGGCAGTCCTGAATCAATTAAGGTGAGTTCATGAAATTGAACAGAGTTAAAAACCTGGGGGGTTGTCTTTTTTTTATGGGTAATTTGATCAAACCTGTGTTCACCTTCAAACCCCAAGACCTAATGGGCAATAATGGATTGCGATTGCATTACGTCGTGGTGACACAAAAATATGCATTTCGAAGGTTAGTATTCCAAGTCATTAGGAATTTGCAGTCCATTATTGAAAGCCACTGGACCCTGAAGAGACCCTCATCTATTTACATGCTCGGGAATGACAATATGACATCTTAAATACAGGAGTAGTGTTAAACAGTACAGTATGGGGATGTAACAGTCTGCTGTTTCCCTCACTACTCTGTTAAACCCCCTTCTGGTCCCTTTGCCCTTCGATCAGAAGATAACATTTTGATTGACATTTACGAAGGTCATTGGTTAATTATCAGAAACTCTTCACCTTTAATTACGCATCAGTGGTATTATGTACATGCTTATTTGCTCAAGACCCCAATCGGCTCGACAACATTTCTTATGCAAATTGGGCAACAATTATCTTTCCCATCAATGACGGAGGAGGCAGGACTTGTTTGTTCCGAACGACATTGTTTGCGATATTGAGCGTGTCATTAAGTCCTTCCCTGTAAGGATGCTGTCAGGGTGAACACCCTTTCATCACCTCTCTACCCTCTCGCCCTATACAGAGTGCTCAACAGAACAAAGCCACCGCAAAACCCGACCTTAGCCACTCCAACAAACAGAGGAGGGCATGTAGCCGCGCACGCACGTGTACTGTCGATGCACACGTGCACACACCTCCACATGGGTGCCACTATCAAGCACATCTTGTCTGGATTGTCAATTACTCAGAGTCAAAGACATAACACTCTGTCCGGCTTTACGTGTGGATAATGAGGCTATAAAAGGTATTGTTTCTATAGGAATCTGATTGGAGAGCAAATGTGAGGAATAAAATGAATCACACTGAGAAATGAAGGTGGTTTTCTCCAGGTACATTTGCAAAGAGCTAAGCCTGAAATAGAAGGTTTATTCCATCACAGGATAATGAACAGAAAATCATGATAGAAAATCAAAGTGTAGAGCTAAGTGGTTCTATAAATATACTTACAGCTTGCACTGCAATTTCAGATGATATAGTTTGATATGATGCGACTCATCACTGAGCTGTTTGGCTCTAAGTTTAGTAGAAGTTCATGTCAATTTGAACACTGCAAAGAAATCTTTGATTAGATTTATGAACAGTTACTTTGCGTAGTCGGACAGAACTAAGGCTGCTGTGCTATTCCTGATATGTTATTCCTTTTTCATAAAGGCATCGCCGCCGTGTTTTCTTATGGAGAAGATAAATTACACATACGTTCCGTTAGCGGGGATGGTGATAGATTCTATTGTCTTGATAATAATAATATTAATAATAATAAAATACATAGTCTGTCTCCCGCAGGCTGTATGTGGATGTGGATAGCTAATTATAAATGCCAGTGTGGAAGCCTACAGAGCTTGCCAAGTTTATGAGAGTTCACTGAGCTCTCAGCAGAGCCCGAGCGACTCACATTCTGCTCTGAATATAAAATGTTAATTCATGCTGCAGGGAATCCAGAATTGGGTGAGAGAGCAGTAGTATTACCATCATCTCTCTCCCAGCCTCTCTCTTTTCTTCAACTCCCTGTCTCTCTCCAACCCCGTAACTGACTTCATGAACTGCTATCATGGTAGTTTGTGTTCATTCTCCCTGTCTGACACATTTCCTGTTTACTTGCTGGCTGCCACTGACCCCATCCACTCCCTCTCTCCCTCTCTGACCACTGCCCCGGCCGATGGACCAGAACCCCTCGAGCCCTCGCAGTCGACATCCGCGAAAATCCATATAATTTACTGAACATATCCATATACTACACCAGCAAGTGCCCCAGCATCTTGGAGAGAGAGGCCTTGAGATTCAGGCAGTGGTTGTCAAAAGTAATTAACAAGCAATAAGAAACATATCCTAATTGGGAATAAAAGGGAGAAAAAGGGGGATCCTGATATGGAGTTTGTAAGGCTTGTTATCACCACAGCGTACTGTGTCTACTGCCTTGAGCTTTGCCACGGGCTGATGAGACATTTTACTCATTAGTGGTGTAAGTAGTACAGTATGTTTCTATTCGCCAAGTCAAATAGCGCAGAGGTATAATGTGCTCTCAGCAAAATTTGCATTTTTTTTTCACTTCACAAAGCACTAAATTGGTCAACTGTAAATGTGAAACAACACGTTTGACGCGCTCCACATCTGCGTTCCTCAAGCACGCCGTCAAATTTATGTCGCAGGAGAATTTGTTTTCATAAAAACCCTTGCCGCGCCGAGTTGAAGTGAACTGGTCTTAGCAAAGACGACCGGCATCTCATCCCTCCATACACATGCATACTGCGTGTGACATGTGAGTGTAAAGGATTCAACTCAATCCCTCTGGAAAATTGCAACCCTCTAAACGCGAGTGAAAGTGAATTTCATGGTTAACTGTCTGCCAATCTCATACCTCTTCCTCCTTCACGCAGCCTTCAAGAGTGATTGATAGGATTCAAGTCACCCATCCTGGGACGATGTATGTCTTTTGGTGGGTTGCGTTAATCTTTGTTGCAATTACTGTGTATGGGGCAAGGTCATGTACATTTAATCAGACATGCATGTAAACACCAAAACGACATCCTAATGGCATAGTCTGTAACAGGCACACGCGCAACTCTGACAAGAACAAATTATTACTAGTGGTACTTTGACCAGCACCCTGTTTTTCCCTGTCTGTGCATAAATGTGTCTACGTAACGCACATGCATGTATTTGTCTAACTACACATGCCTGCAGCATTGGGGTGCTGGGAAAAACAATTATGTACTGTTAGTGAACACCGACAGTCATTGGGTTGTTCCAGGATGATATCTGCTCTTGGTTTATATCATTATGGCAGGTCGGAAGAGTTCAGTATGCACACTATCCATAATGCCCAACAGAGCTGCACTAACTGTGGAAGTGACAAAGTGTTGAGTCTGCAGTCCTCTGACAATGGTAATCAGCCCTCTGCCACAGTGCAGGGCTAGTAAATTGTGTGGGAGAGTGTGTGGCCAGTGCGCGCTTGTTTGCGAGCTGAGGAGAGTGTGTTGTTAAAACGCGCGCAGGTGCCTTTGACTAACAGCGGTCAAGAATAACATGCTGTACTCACGCACAGCTCACACATATAGAGACCCTTTTTTAAAATCATTGATAATCAGTATCCCTGTAAAAGTTGTATTCTGACACCCTTCATTGTGGCAAAGCCGGACTTTGACAAAATAAATGTGCAAACATTAAATTGGGCATGGAGTCACAATGCATGATACATTTGTTGAATCCAGTTAGGATTTGTCCAAACTGAACTAAATACTAACCCTAACCTTAAAATGAACACTACATCTGTAGTCACGTCTTCCCTTAAGCATTCAGTTTGAGATGTATTGTAGTTTAAACAGCACTGATGCTACTGAATGGTCATAGGTAAATTATAGGAATATTATAGGAATACTCCAGAAAGCAGTGTGGCTCTATGATCCTGTGACTATATGTTTCCACTTGTCCCTTGACAAGAGTCTATAGAGCCTATGGGATATTATACAGTAAAGAAATTAATATTTGTAGTCAATAGTTAAGAGAATATTACAGATCCAAGATGAAGCTGACAGAGGGGCAGAATTGAGAGGAAAAGGCACAATTACAGATCCGTCTGCTACTTCAGCACCACAGACAGCGCCATAGATTTATCAATGCACAGCACAGTTACGCTACTGATATTTAGAAGCCGCAGATGGGGCAATAGATTCCAACTTGCACAAACCTCAGTCAGATAAAGGATCAATGAGTCAGGCAGGCTAAATGTATTCAACTAAAAAACCTTTGACCCCTGCTCTCTGGGTGCTGCTGGGAGATGGAGACTGAGGGTGGCAAGTTAGCAAGGGCGATGCATTATGGTCATTCTGCTAACGGGAGGGGCATGTTGCATCAAATCACTTAAGCTATCACAGAGAAAAGCTCCAAAGCCACTTTCTTGTGGACTCATTCGCTAACCCCTATGTAATAAGCATTCAAAAGTTTACCCAGTCGTCAGCAGTACATTGAAATTTCGGACACCTATGAGTCCTTATCATTTTGCATCATCACTGCCAGGTGTAGTGTCGGATAGCCCTAATTTTCACAGCTATCAGAGGCACTGTGGGACTTTTTAAAGGCACTATAACTATGTAAATTTCCCATTGAGAATTTTGCAACTCCGCTCCTACCAAATAGTGAGAGATTCTGGACACAGCCAATATGATATGTGTATCAAAACCAATTATCACTTGCAGCCCATAGAGGCTCATAGAGCTGAGGCTGTGGACCTCGGCTCAAAGAAAATATTTGATGCTATTATATGCTAGATGGAGAATATGACAAACTCATTTAATATCAGGCTTTGGCAGGAGATAGTTCGCTGGTAAAGACCCTGCACCAGTGAGATGCAGCCATATTGCAGCAGTATCAGTGTTGAACACTGGCCGGAGAAGTAGATCTGAAAGCAGATCACTGAGGCTGCAGTAATTATGATCGTAACAAACAAGTCAAGTTGCATTATAACACGGTGACAAGGTTGGAGGTTGGGGTAAAAGGATGCATCAGCAAGATATTGGACTTTAACAAAGGAGGGAGATTTGCAGTTATTTTTAATTAACATCATTCCTCATCAAGAGTTTGACAACACTGAATAACAGTAACCATGACGACAAAGTTGTCCTTTCAACCCAACCTACCAATGCCAACCTGACTAGGGCTTATTTTAACCCAAATTATTTTTTCCTTTATGTGTGTGTGTGTGTGTGTATATATATATATATATATACATACACACACACACACACACACATATATATATATATATTTTTTTTTTTTAAATTAACAAACCGTAGTGCCATGAACAATCCCCTGAGGTCCAATGTAGCAGTAGCTGCCTGCTGTCATTTGACCATACCTGAAATGACAGAAACACCTTCAAAGATATCTGCGCTCACATTAGAGGCTGAATATAGCATTAATGTCTTTGTTTCCTGATAAAAAACAATGGAGAAACCAAAAACCTATTTGTAAAGCACCTTATAAACTTACATTGATACACCCATGGCAAACATCTTTTCATACTCATTTCTGGAAGAGTAATTTGGGATAACCTGAGCGATGCAGAAAAAGAGAAAACATGTCATTAAATAAGGACGAATGTGGTTTAAATGCATCGGTTTATCAAATCAGATGTAGAGTGGACAGCTACCATGCCNCACACACACATATATATATATATATATATATAATTTTTATTTATTTTTTTTTTTCTTTTTTCTGTATCCAAACATATCAATGCTTAAACACAGCATCATCACATTACTGGACATGCATCACCCCTGGTGACTTGTAGTTGTCATGCTGATACAAGCCTCTGAAAACACATGTGCCATTTTCCATGGGCAATAATTAAATAACAATATTATAGTTCATATCATAAATAATATATATTATATAAAATGATAACATTGAATATTTTGTCATTTTATTCCAAGAGGTTTATGCCTGAGGCTGGGCTCACCACCATCAAAGGTTATTACCTTTTAATGTTTCAGAGCAGCAGTTTATGATCCCCACTACTTACTGTTAGGGAAGTTGTTAAGTATCCTAAATATCCTGTACGACCACAGGGCATGATTACAGTAAGCGATCATCCCTTTGGCGTCCGTCTTATTGACTCAAGGTCTTGGTATAGATGATTCACCCGCCCTTGCATCTGCGGCTTTTTTTTTTTTTTTTTTTTTTTTTTTGGCGGCTGCACTCATCTTCTACAGTCTTCTATCTCATGTTGCTTTAATCCCCTCTTCAGTTTGCTATGTTCCATCTGCTTTCTTGCTCTCCTCTCTCATTCCCTCCCTCTCGCTGTAACTCTCTAACTCCCTTTGTCCTCTGTTGTCAACCTTCCCCCGAGACAGTGTTGTCACTTCTCTTTAGTCTGGCTACTCACTGAGGTTGCGCAGCTGTAATAGTTTTAGATTCCGGCTAAACCTTTGGCTAACTGCGGTTCAGAGAAGGAGGGGTGAGAACGAGAGGGACAAGTGCAGAAAGGGAGGGGAGGTGTATGTTTGAAGGCTGCAGCAATCCACACAGGCAATTAATGACTTTGAGGACAAACCTCTGTCTTCTGCCTCTGACCCTCGGTTATGCATTTTCTTCTTCGTCACCCCTTTTCAGCTCGTCTTGTTTTGTATTTTAAGCAGTTCCTACGGGGACATGGATGCTTTTGTGGAGTTTTTCTTTTTCCTTTATCTCTTTTTTTCCTTGTCTTATCAAAGAAATGCATTAAGGGCACAATGGTATTCCTGCCCTCTCCCTCTTTTCTCCTTTCACACACAATATTTCCTGTGACAGTGTGGGCCCCCTTACAATGTTGCTTTTGGACATGGTGACTGATGAAACAGCCAAGTCTGAATCACTGGCTTTGGGCTTCGGGCTGTGGGTGGTGAGCTGTAGAAGGTTACCATGTCAGAGGCTTTACAATACAAAAAAGCTTCCTCTTAATATGAGTCTGTTCATGTCGTTTGTGCCCCTCACATGGCACCGCGAATCCATCAGCAACCATATTTAATGAGCTTTTGATTTAAAAGGACCGAATTTCTCGCAGCGCTATTTTTCCATTGAATATTGTGTGGGTGAATCAGGGTGATCTGGGTACAGATCAGGCTGTCCACTGAACTGTGCAACACTGAATTTTAGAGATTGTTTAGTAGAATTATCTTCTGCATACTTAGTCTCTGAAGCATTAACGTCTGACCTGTGAAGATGCCATTGGAGGGATATAATTATATAGATTAAGACTCTATTGATTAATCCCATGACATGCTTTTCCCTAAAAAAAAAAAAAAAAAGAGTCTGTCAATATCCAACATGCATGGTTCTTTATTTGTTTACCCCAGCAGTGAAACTCAAGGCAGCACTTCTCCACAAATCTCTGATTTCAAGTGGTCAAGTCCATCTGCTGATACTTATCCTGCTGTTGCCGACTCATGCACTCCAGCTGCACGTCACCTGCTTTCTGGCTGCTTTAAAGTCTGACAAGATGAACTATGAACTCACTCAGTTCGAATAAACTGATTTTCAATCCCAAAGACCGTCTATAAGAAGAAGGCATCGTGCTGCCCATTCATTTGTGGACCGCTGCTTTCAAGCTTTGAGTCTAGCGCTACACTATGCCTGTATCCTGACAAAGAGCCATGCTAACTAGCGCTAGCCATGCCCTACATTCTCCTTTAACATCTATTTTACTCTAAATGGGAACTTCATATTCAAAATAAACATCATGCTGTATTAAGGAAGACTTGAACCTAGTGATTGAGACCATAAATTGATAATGACAATGTTCACTGATGAAATGAATCCAGTAGGGAGTGGAAACTTTCTCATAGGCCTCTATACAATCTGACTCAGTTGCTGCCTGCCGGCCATTATAAAGTCTGCCGATTCATTTATACAGTTTATGATTAATATTTAAGCAGAAATAATCTGAAACACACTTATAAGAGTTTAATTTTCTATTTAAAAAAAACCCCATTTTTGCCAATTATCAGTTTCATGCTTGAAGGTTAACATTTTGAAATACACATACTATACGGTACTATGTACTTTTTATTGCAAGTTTCAAAGCAAGCAAAAAGTATGTTAAAACATAATCAAGTGTGACATGATTTGAGTCTAACTGAAAAACATTTTACATTGAGTTGGAACACTGCTATCGTATTCATTCAGTATCTTTGCATAGAAAATACAACCGGGTCACATAATCACATAATCATATTCAAGATGAGATCTGGGCCATTTAATGAATGCTGACTCAAAGGAAGTACTGTTTGAATTTAAGGCGTTCAATTCAATGTAATGCAATTCTGAGCACCCAGTATTTTCATCAGGGTTAAACCTAGCTCTTTCTTTCCTGATGGACCCTCGGCATATTTTTCCCTTGTCCCTGTGTCGTTGGAAATCTTATCTATAGAGCATCAGTATAGTTTATATTTAACTGATTGCTCTTTCTATACAGTGTTTATCAGTCTAACCCAGTTTATCAGCTGTTAGGTTTGAGCTGTTACAGCCATTCTCTGGAGGCAAAATTATTTTAACACTTGATTGAGGTTTGCAAGAGGCATTTTCACATTTCATCCAGTCTATGGTGCATGTCATTCATTAAAACCAGCAAAGCTGCACTGAAAACTCAGCCAATTTTACCCTGCAGATGTAAAAATAGGAAGAAGGGAGGTGATTTTTTTTTTTTTTATTTCAGACAAGACGGAATCTTTGCTCCATAATCCCCTGTGCTCCTGGAAAGGTTTGAGACCTTGCTAAGCCTGTAATCTCTGCCTCCCACAACTTCACAAAAGTCAATATGAAAGACCAATTACCAGTATAAATACTGCACATTTCCTGTCTTGAAGATACTATAAATAAAAAAAAAACTGGTAAGTGTATAAGTGAATGGGAAGGAAATGGATTTCCAAAAATGTAGAGGAATCTGTCAACTCAGATGTCCACACATTTCTGCACTAAGCTCATGAGTTACGCCTTGTTTGTGTAGTGTATATCTTCGCATATGTTTGAATGTTTAGTCTTAATAGCAGCATTAATTATCATCCTTCCTGAACTTGTGGAAATCAGATCTGATCATCTCCCCAGATCCTCTTACAGTTTGTCATTTTTATTAGCCTGTATTTCCTTTGTCTCTGTGGGCACCCTAACCCTGTCTGTTTAATTAAGTAATGTTAGCCTAAGAAACTGACTGGGCACCTTCATTAAACTCTCTCCATTATGCAATTTCTACATCACTTACTACAAGAGCTCCTTCAGCACTAGGCTTGCTGGTTGGTCTCTGCAATAGTTGTGTGGAGAGGGGGGGAGGACCCCCAGAGGTAAAATCAAATCAATACCTCCAGGCAAGAGCTAACAAGGTCTATCTAGTGTTGTGCTCTGCTTCTAAGTAATGTCAGGGGACAAACGTGCAGGTTCTCACAGTTAGCCTATCACATGTCTAATGGAGTAGTATTCTGTGTGTGTGTGTATGTATTGGAGTGTGAGGTGATGACTTGATCTGCTTCAAACTTCCCAAAGATAAAAAAGCCCACCAATGCAGCCATTCACTTTGAAGTTTCATTATCAGAGACAATGAAAATAGATTAAAATACCCTTCCTGGGTGATGCAGTGATGCAACTGCCCTCCACCAGAGTGGACCCTATAGGTGATCGCCTATTCAGGATGTTTATAGTTTTTAAGTCATCAATAAGCTTTCCTCTCAGCAGCTGACCTTGACTTGTGGCACCTTGGCAACCCATTCTGTTGAAAAAGGCTTTAATTTCTGTGAATGTGTATCACAGAAAAACATTATATTTAACTTAATTGTAAGATCTTTTCACCATGGAATGTAAAATAAAATAAAAAATCGCTTGCTTCATCTGAACACAGCTGCAAGTGCTTAAGCTGTTGAATTAAAGAAACAAGTCCTTTACAATAATAAGTTCTAGTGTCTCTTTTTCGCTGTGTACCAGTTACAGTTCTAGTCTAGGAAGACAAGAATGAACCAGCGCAAGACAAACAGAAAGCAGAGTGAGTTTGCTCCAGGCCAGACTGTCATCTGATCCAGCTGATGGGAACACATCAGCAGTGTTGATTCACTGATTAGCCTTGGTGGGTCTATTAGGGTGCGTGAGCCAATTCGCCAACAAATCGAACTCTTGTTAGCTTGGTTAGCATGTCTCGACTGAAAGGCATGGCGATTGCATGTGCTTCTTAACTGGCATGGCTGGTGTACATGTCATTGTTGATAAAGAGCAGAAAAGGGCTTGTTTTGTCCACTCTTAAAAGGCACCAGGTACCTCTCTATCCCCCCCCCCCCCCCCCCGTGCCCTTGCCCCTGTTACCTGGCTACATCCCAGTTCCAGTTAGAGAGAGAGAATTACAGAACTCATTGAAAAATACCTCTTGGGTGAAAAAGACTTAACCCCTTGTTGAGAAAGTCAGGATGCTTTGAAATTCAAAGCAAAACTTTGATTGTTGTGTTCCAGAAGTTGTTGAATGTTACAGCTACATTATTATTACATATATGTTTAAAATGGTGAGGCGCAAATGCTTAATATACCCAAAAAGTGCATTAAAATATTAAAATGGCTTTCTGTATGTCGGCAAGTACTGTAGGATCTTTTTTTTGTGATTTGCATATACGTATTATATGATGTCAAAGTCTTTGCGACGCCGTCTTCTATCATCCATTTTAATTAGCGCCTGTTTCAGGTCTTTCCAGTGGTTGCGGTTATTTAAGCCATTCTGCGTTCCACAGCAACAACTTCTCTACTCTCCTACTTAATTGCTTTGTTTAACAAAGTGGCAATCAATCATACCATTCACTAGTTACCTGTCACACTATCCAGCCGTGAAATAGAAGAGGGACACCATTCCATCTTTTCTTTCAACCAAAGCACTTTTCCCCAGCCACAACCATTTTTTACAGCCAGTGAAGAAGAGAAAATGTGAGGGTTTTTCGTAATGTGGTGATTTCATAATCTGTCAATCTTCATGTGCTTTTTCACTGTTCACCCTCAACTGATCATTCGTAGTGAACTGAAAATTACTGAATAATCAATAAGCCCTGCTGCGACAAAACACAACTATATGCAGATTCAGCTAAATCCATATTCACTGAAAGATGTCAAAAATGGTATTCATTATTCCTTCATGTATTCATTTTGTACAATCAGTTTTCCTGAAAGGGAAAAGGCGGAGCTCTCTATGTGGCTGTATCAATTAAAGTAACCTGTGTTACATATGCATCATCAGTTTTGCCCAATAGACGTGAGTTCCTTTAGATAATCCTGATAGTATACAGTATCTGAAAGGGCAGGAGAAGGATGTGTTTCACGGGAGGTTTTGGGGAACTTTATCATTTGATTAATGGAGCATTGATATGCATAGCTTATGAAATGAAAGGCTGGGAAATTGCTTTCCTATCTTGATGGGCTGATAATGTGAATGGGATGGGGGACTTGCCTTGCTCAGTCAACAGCACCTGTCATTACACCTTTGGTCCCTATCAGCCCAGTGATCTGTCTTCTCCCAATCTGCTTCAGAGGGGTAATCTCACAAAGCAATTAGGACTTCCTCCCTCTCCCCACTGTATTTAAATGGCAAATTATAATATACCCCTCCTCGCCAGCTGTAGTAGATGCAGTGGCTGCAGTTGGATGTTTGCGCAAGATGTTCAAAGGCTGGAGAATAACTACGGCTCATTAGTTTAGGAATTTGGGCTGGTTGAGTACCCCCGTATTATGCTGCCACATACTGGAGCATCTTCCAGTACTGTAAATACTTAATGTATGTGACATGTATCAATGGTCCGTTGTGACAATATATGTACATGGTTTCAAAGCCTGATTAAATGGGGCGCCGTTAAAGGGAAATTTCACAGCCGATTACTTGGAGATTCCGTGTCAGCTGTCCCTGACATTCATATTGACAGACTGCATTTAAGGGTCCAGACAGTGGAGCCACGGCATCAGTTCAGCTTAGTGCATAGTAGTGTAACCTCCCGTTGTGTCTACTGTGCTTCACTGATGCTTGTTCAGCTATTCAAAATAATCATCCAACCACCTGTGGCCATGTGAATTAGAACTGCTGCCTATCAGGAACATTCAGCAGTCTTTTATCTAATGTATGGTAATTTTTCCAGTGATGTTCTTTAAATATGGCAGGTTTAGAAGCAAGAGTTTAATGCTCAACACCACTTTACAACAAGCGTATCTCCATAAAACTTCTACATGCAGACATGGATCTTCTGGTCTAACTTCTCCATATCTTTGAAGGGAAAGGTTCCTTATGTGAATTCCATCACTCTGCTTTGAAATCATGACAACACAGGTGGCTTTTGGTGCTTTCAAAAATATTTGTACAGATGTGTGTAATCAGTAATGTGGATATAAAGACTTAGAGGGTAAAGGCAAGTTATAGAAAAGCAAGAACATCACCTTCCTCACATCACTTTACTGCATTGCAGCCTTTAACATCAGGGAAAGACAACACTTATTCCATATCACAATGTTACTGTACACCAAATCTAAGACAATATCTAGTCTTAATATAATATCGACATTTTGCACAGCCATAGCTGTTTGCCCAGAGCCATTTTGGTCTGCGCTCCAGAGATAACATCCCATGGACATTAAAAACGAACTTAGACTTTGCAGTGCATATGTCTGGTGATCCCAGGCTAGCATATTTTTATGTTGCTGCAAAACCTCTTTAATGACCTAGAATATCATGTAGTTTGGCAATCAATGTGCAACATACAAACACTGACAACCTTCAGTGGTTAAAATGCTCCAATCCCCTTTTTTGCATTACTAAAAAGTTGCCATTAGGAAAGACATAGGCAATACAAGCTGTATTATATATACATATATTATATGTATTAACAGCACATATATTATATGATGGTGGAAAGGAGCTGTTTTTTTAAAGTTTATTTTTTGAAAATGATTACTCCCTTGTCATCAACTCCCTCTGTGCTGACATTTGCAAAATCCAACAAAAACTAAGTTGTCAGTGCAATGGGTGCAGGTGGGAAACTGGAACACGAACGTTACCATAACGACCAGCTCACAGCATCGTCGTCTTTATCCCCCCAGCTAGTGGTGGTGCTGACTGGCCAAAGCCTCAGTAACATGAGCTTTGCTGCTGCTTTTTATCAATAGTCTTCTAGGGTAGCAAATCATGCTTATACCTCTCTGACGTTGAATAGAATATACAGTAAATGGTGTGCACCCTCAGCAGTTTTAAAGTGAGGAGGCATTTCGAATGTCCAAAATGTTAGGGTGACGGATAAGTGAGCTGTGATGACCAAAGCTTCTGTCTACAGTCCAGCGTGTGCCATTTATCAGTCATTACAGAAAGAACATCACCTCATTCACAGTAAGCACTGTCATTTCCAGGACTGCAATGTCTAGCATGTGTCAAGGAAATAACAGAATAGTACTTATGGTCAGAGTTGACAGCTGCCTTCAGTTTCAGCAATATCATCCACATAAAGTAAGCAGGGAAATAAATGAACAAACCCCAGCTATATCACTAAAATGGTTAACATTCTGTCATAGAAGGAAATCTGTTTTCAGCTGTCTTCTGTTCAGGAAGATTGAAAGTTTCCCAATGCGCCACACCAACAAAAACATCCACCCTTACACTATTTAAAAAAAAAAACAAAAAAAAACTAAATTCACCCCAACTTTATTTATCCGTCAGAGGACAATTGCACGTAACACTTCCCAACAAAGACGAGACATAAAATAAACAAGGCGAGAAAAATAAATTTGTTCGTATGTTTCCACTCAAGTGTGATGGTTTGGATATATCAGCAGTGATATTGTGAGCTGAGTGAAAAGGAGAGTTATTTCGTTGTTGTTGATTGTGTGGCGTCTCAACTGTAATAACACTATTAATCCTGGCGGAAGGCACCTGCATGCCTGAAGATTGTTTTGTTGAAGCACATTAATTTCAATCCACTTTATCCAATTACCGTACATTGACACACCAAGGATAACCAACTGCAAACTGAGGTGAGGCAATCAGAGTTATCTGTGCTGAACTGTACAAAGCTAAGGACAGATGGGCTTTTTTTAGTGTTACTTAATTTCACTGTGTTGTTCCATTTTCACTAAAGCGTCTATAAAAGGCTCTCCAGGCTTGCCCATTGATCCAGTGAAGCAACGGACATCTAGCGGTTGGTAGCAGCTGACATCTGTTCTACCCTCGTCACCTTGAGCTGACGCTGCTAGGGGCAGCTACATAAATTTTTGTTTTTTTGTTTGTTTGTTTTTATGAAATAATCAGTTTTAAGAGTTTCTGTAATTACAACAACATGCAGAGCATTTTTCACAGATTTTTATGGGGTAACGAGTTAGTCATATGGAAAGATAACATCTCTATTGTAAATCTTGGCTATAAAGTCCTGATAGTTGCAGATGCCAATTGGCACTTGTTTCTCCATCTGGCATCAACAACTGGCCATCAATAGGCTTGAAGGCAATTGAGAGGTTTTGATGTAGGATACATTTTAACAAGATGGATCAGCTTCCCCATTCCAATGCAACTACTGTAAAACAGGACAAATGAGAATGTTACCTGAAGTCAAACATGGGTTTGTCTTCTTGAATGCACATGTGCTTGTCACTGATTCAGTGGGTCCCTCACCTCCTGCAGACACGGACCTGGGAATACAAAGTGCTGCCGGTAACATTGCTGTATGTAATCACATTTTCAGGCATCAGCTTCTGGCACTGCTGCCCCACATTGGTTTGTAGTCTCTCCAGCTTCTGGTGGCAACATAAAACTAGAAATGGAAATGAGCATCTCCCCAGTCTTACCTCTTCCTGGCTCTCTGTTGAAGATTTGGCCCATGGTCAGACAGGGCCATATGTCATTTGCCAGCCTGTGCCACTGTCTGGCTCTTTGCCTACTCCTTAACCCACCACAGTATGTTATAGGCCAACAAGGTTATTACCTTGTTGGGACTTGTTAGAATAAGTCGTTAGTACCATTGGACTATAAAACCCAATTTAAGTGTTTGAGGATAACCAGAGTACTATGCTTACTGAGATATTCTGCTCTGGTCTTTTCCACAGTAAAACTAGTGATGTTGATGTGCCATTCTCACTGCTCAAGTTTGGCCCTCTTATCAGTAAAGTGCAATGAGTATGTTCCACATACACGGACAGCTGACTACCACACATCCGCTATATCCCCACCCCCTTACAGCCCATGTCCTAGATTTTTCACATATCCCTGTGTGCAGGTGGCTAAGGATGATTAGCTGAGGCATGAGTTCCAACCACAGCATCTTTCAGCTTTGTTTCTCTCTTGCTGGTGAGTGTGGATTTGATACACTCCCTCACTCTCGTCTTGGCCAGCTAGGATATGTGTTGTTTAGATTTTGCCCTATCACCATTGTGCTACTGCTGTTCCACCATCCTTCTCGTTAGCAAGCCTGTCTTGGAGCTCATGCGGTTTTATCACCTTTATCACTGCTGAGCACCGGTTCTGAAGCTACCCTGAATGGCATTTCCTCTCAACTTGAAGCAACAAGAAGAATATTATAGGCATGCGATTTTCAGAAGAGCCCAAGCCAAAGCAAAGGGAAATCAGCCTGCCTACACTGAGATAATGATAATGTGCTGTAGTTCTGCAGCCAGGACACAGGAGGTCTAGTACCTGACTTGATGTTGGAGGTCCTGTCACTGAAAACATCCGCAAAGGCAGTGCACTGGTGTGAACAGAGATGATCAGGGTTAACAGATGGGATGGGATGAGAGGATTTACTAAAAAAAAAAATAAAGCTGCATTTGAAAGTGACGATTACACTAACAGTATATACAGCACGTAGGATACGGTATGAAAATAAAAGCAAAATCTGGAGTATTCAAAAAAAAAACAACCCGGATCCCATGCTGATCAGGAAAAAAAATCCACGCTATGCTTTTGACCAGTCTTCCTCACCTACTTCATGATGTTGATGTAACACTTACATCAACCGGTTGTTGAGACAGCTGGCAGCCGCAATAACGTAGCTTGGAAAATAGGGATACTGGGCGCTGAGGTTCATGAATTTACTTTCCAAAACCTGGAAACCGGTTAAGCTTGCACCTGCACACTGTAAAATAAATCAATTTAATGGTTCCTATGTAGAATATACTCCATACTGCAGTCACCAGTAGTATGTATTAGGTAGTATTGAATATACCTTTAATGTGCAAAAAACTGTAAACACTGAACAATCTGTAAACATTACAGTGACTGCTACAATTGTTCCCAGCTTTGTCTCATTACAAAAACACTGTCATTCAGAGCAAACAATTTGCTTGACAAAGACGTTACATTTAAAGCAGGCATGATGAGTTCAGTTGCGTTGTTAATCTGTTTATGCTGTGAGTCTCAAGGGAATATAAATGAGGCTTGCAGTTTTTATTCCCTGATGGGCCAATCTTAAATTGATAGTGCACAGTAGAAGTCTGGCTGAGATAATGGAGGTGATCTTTGAAGTAAGTATATGAGAGAGTGCTCATTTAACGATCCAGACCTTCAGGGGTAGTTAGAGTTATTGGAGGCTACAGACACAGAGGAAATGGCCACATGAGAGGTATGAACAACACAGGTGATGGCTGTGGTTAGTCACACCTGTGAGGTGGTTAACACACTGCGATTGTGGTTTATATCCGTGCAACCAGTCGGTTTGGATGTGAGGGATCCAAAAAGTGGTTGAGAGCCCACTCATCCTGGTATTAACTGCGGCATGTCTATTGGTTCTCACGACAACAGCTACACTTTCTTTACCTCCTACCACGTATAGGAGCTGTTACAGCCTGGATGGTAACTGTACAGTAATACAACAAATCCTCTCAACGAACATCAAAATACATCATTTTAACTGCCATCCAATGACACATACCACTGTGTTTTATCATCAAGCAAGCATTAGATGACCATGAACAACAGACGCTATATACACTGCAGGTACTCTGTTATATCATGTAAACAAACCACATACCTAGCATATCAGCTGTGCTCTCCAGATCAGACCGAAGAACACTGCTAGATAAAAAATACGTACTTGCTACCTTCCTTTGTATGTATTTTTCAAACGAAAAGCACACTTTATTATGTGATATCTATGTTTCTTTACCAGGAAAAGCAAGTAGATGATTAGCAATGGTGTTTTGTTTTTTTTTTATTATCAGAAAATTGCAGCCTTGTGACATCAACAACATTTCCAACTTGTGCGAGTCTGATGTAGAAACCCGAAGCCACCAGCGCACATGCAGTGAGGCAGTCCTGAACGGACTGTTTGCACATGAACGTACGTGAATCACTGCGATCACCAAACAAGCGGTGGTAGTTTTTTTTAAAAAGAAACCAGCAATGATTGCCACTCAGGAACAGTTGCAAGAGTTTAACCATCCGACCACTCTATCCTCTCCAGACTTTGTGGCTCTGTAATAGCATCACAAGTTTTCCTCCTCTGCTCCCAGCAGGCATGAGTCACTATTCCTTTGGCCATTAGAGGGAAACGTATGTATTTTGAGGCACTTGCTGTCATTTTTCTTGGGAGGACAGTCAATTAGACAAAACATTGTCACTGAAGACTGATGGATGCTCTGGTAAGTTCTGATGGCCTAATAGTCTTGAATGCTGGCAGCTCATTCCAAACAGCTGACAAGTACATTTGTAAACAATACAGTAGTGCTGTAGAGCAGAGTGATGGCAGCCTATAGAGTCCAGGACCTCACATGTGCAGGGCGTCACATGGTCATCTATGGTCATAGAGCTAAGGTTATGATGTGCAGTCTATAGTTATAAACCTAACAGCACTTTCCATGCAGTTGGATAAATCTTTAAACATGACTCCTGGGTAGAAGCTTAATCTCCAGGCAATGGAGAAGAATGACTTTTCTGCTTGGCTGATTAGGCCACAGCCTGCCGGCCCCAGTGTCTTGTCAGCTTCTGAGTGCTGAATGTCTTGTTTATAAATAAAGATGTTTGTGGGTATCATTTCATCCAGGCTTTTGACATTGTCACTGACATCAAAGTCATTCCTTTTGGCAAGCCTGTACCAAATGGGGGAAAAAGAAGCGTGTTTTCGTCGGGACAGGATGCACACAAGCGTGGCCGCGCATCCCTGAAAACTGTTTACCGAGCTGCTTGAGTTGACCTCTGTAAAAACGCTCAGTGATGGGACAGGATCATCCGTGTCATAACTAAGGCTGTTAACTCTCAGTCAGCTTTTTTCTCTTATCTAATTAATGAAACTGTCTTAATTATGTAATTGTCATTTTCCGCTTTACACAGGGGGTAAGAAGTGTAGCGACAGAGGATAATGTAATCTGATGATGGTTCTGCAAGCTTGGGCGAGAACATTAGATGTAAATTCAATAATGCGAGATTTGTACTCGGACAATTGGATTTTGATTGGCATAATTGACAATTACCATTCACCGACATGTAACACAGCCCATTGTTTAGTGTATGATTCATTTGTTGTCGGAACAAACAAGACGCTGTGAAACGGTGACAAACATCCATCCGATCGTCCATCGTCCTCAGTCACCAAGAATGTCTGTATGCCGAATGTGTTTGTCGTCATTAGCGGCAGGATGAGACGTCAGTGGAAGCTGCTGTGCGAATATCTTTCAGGAAATTTGTCTGAGATCCATCATGACGCACGTCACAGGTCATTTTAAAACCCTTTTTCCAGGGCACTCTTAATTTACGTTGCACATTTTGTACACAAAGGCAATTCAAATGCAGTCACTGTAGCACAAAACAGAGAGCAACAGCACACGCAAGATACTAACAAGATAAAAGGTTCAAAGGTAACTGCAAATTGAATCAAAAAGCACCTTAAAAACACAATTTAAAGACAGATTAATGTTGCAGTTTAGGATGATTCTGTACAATCATCAGTGGACACAATGTGGTCTCTGTCTTGCCAGATTTAAACAAGTTTAGGACTGTGCCACACATCCATGCTCATTTCTCCAGTCTGCCTACCAGTATGGTCCTGGTCCAGTGTATTTAAAGCAACGCAATGCCAACAGAACTCAAACTGAGATCTTTCTGCATGCAGCCTGTATTGAAAAAAAATGTCATTTCAGACCTAAGACCCTAAGAGAGTGGTCTAAGTGCTGTGCCAGGACCAAAATACCAACTGTAAGGCATCAAAGGTGGTAGAAAGAAGACTTTATCATATTTTAGTTGAAGCCACACATTCAATATGGGGACCTGTTTACTAATTACACAGGAATCAAGGTCATTCTTTTAACAACTGCAGTTTCTGAGGACTTTTAGAAATCGCCTGACTAAAGGGAACTTTTGAGTATCGGCAGTAAAATCTAATGCAAACAGAAACATTCTTTAAAAAAAGTTTGTGCTGTCCGCTCTGAAGGCAGCAGATCAAGAACTTTAGAAGCAACACCATTCCCACTGTTTTGACATCAGCTAGTTTTGTGTAAATTCAAACATGACAGAGAAGTTTGATTTGAAATTTTCTGAATTTTCTTTCACTTCGGTGTTAGTCAGCCTGTCAACGGTGTGCATCATTAGTATTTTTTTCTTATTGAATACAGAAAAAATGTTCTAGCCCCTCTCAAACTTTAATTGCTTTGTTTTTCTTTGTAAATGTTGTGATGAAGTCTAAGGCGAATTTGTTTTTTTGCTGCTGGCTTTTCTGCACTTGAGTTTGAGTTTGTAACGTTTCTCCATGTCTACTTTCCCTCACCAGAGATCGCTTGAACTGGCTGATCCCTCACTGATTGCTGACAGAGGCTGGAGGTGCGGAGATAGCCTCACCGATACACCACCCTGAGATCACATCTGGTGTCACCAGCAGTAGCCAAACAGTAAAAATCAAAACACAGGATAGACACCAGCTGTTTGAAGTAATCAAAAAGCCTGATACTGAGTATTTTAATGGTGTAAGCGCACTTTAGTACAAGTGTAGCGAGAGCTTGTCAACTCTGACTTTATTTTTAAAAAATGAAATGGTAATTCAAGATGCCCCACCATTATATTGGTCTAACCAAGTTTAACTTAGGAACAAAGAATCTAATTGCCATCACGTTGTAAAACATCTAATTGGCGATCGTTATAAAATCTTTCATTAAAAATGACCTGCATGCCGAACACCCAGCGTTTAACAAGGCCAAGTTTAGCCTGCTAAAAACATTCCTGGAGTGTCCGTGAACTCACCCCAGCTTGTCAGAGTTTGTGATATGGTTTCCAGAAGGCTAAAGATGTCATTTAATGTTCCTGCGAGAATATATATATGTATATGTAACACAGAGAGGAGGAAATGGCTGCCCTCAGTCACTCATGACATTAATGACTGAAGGCACCACTGCATAATATAATAATGCATAACATAAGGCTTTCTGGAGTGTACTCATACAAAAGAGGTATGAACTGCTGCTGTTCCTTAGAACTATAGTCTCCAGTTAGCCTATGCCACACATGCAGAACGTGAGGTGGCAGTTGGAAAAGCCCTGTCTGTTGAACTGAGCAGTAGTAAATTTCTCATTAAGAAAATGACTACTGTATTATTTATTCTTTCACAATCGCAAACTCATTGTTTTTATTGCACTTCAGTAAAGGTTAAGTTGTAGTAAAGCATAATTATGTATTATCCCTTATGTCCATGAAGGATGTTTGCATCACAAGGTTTATATATATATATATGTGTGTGTGTGTATGTTATATGCATGTTTGCATATATGCATACTTTTTCGAATAATTACTCTTGTTCAACAAAAGGTCAAAGCCTTCTTAAATATCAGATGTGACTGACACGCAGCTGAGAATTATCCATCAAATTCAAACTTCATACTGATGCCTTTCTCTCCTTTTCCCCAAGTATTACTCTATCTGTAATGTAGAATATAGGGAAAAAGAGATGATATTCAAGTCTGCACCCCACTCTGAGTGTGGGTGCTTGGTTGAAGGAGGAAAATAAGGAAGGCAGAAAGTTATCTGAGTTCCTTCAACCTTGCCTGTCTTGGTGCCATCAAACCATTTATCTTTTTTTTTTTTTTTTTTTTCGTTGTTGTTCAGTGCTCATTAGTCTTGATTTAATTTTCTTTTTCTGTGCCCACTCACAAAAAGCATCCAATTAGGTGCCAGCCTTAGTACCTCTTGCTTGAAACTCTCTGAACCGGAGTAGACGTTTGGTGATAAGAAAGCAGGTTGACTGAAAAACAAAGGCTAATTGATAGGAAGTATAATTTTTAAGGCTAGCAGTTCTGAGTCGTGTGCGGTTCTGGGAGGAATTACTGTTCTCGGTAGAGCTGAAAGTTTTTACAGGGACACTCACTGCGGTTATATATATTTATGGGGCATATCCGCAATATAATCTATTCACCCTTTCATGTTCTGTCACAACATAGTTTATTGTTTGATCTGATATCTACTTTATCTCATCTTCCTGATTGTGCTAGAACAATATGCACCATCTGCTGTGTGCATGGCAAAGATTTAGTGTCTGCATGCTATTTGTACCCTATATTGTTCATATCACATAGAGAGGCTGCAAACTCCCTGCAGAGAAAAACTCTTTTTGAAATTCTTTACAGAATATTATGATTATGTACTGGGGCAGGGACTAATAAATACAATGTCTGTGGGACACAAGTATCATAAACTGCACTTGCTGTGACAATTTGCATGCTAAATAAAAGACTAATCTATAGTGTAGCATATTAAATAGAAGTAACTGTTCTCTGTTGACAGAATCTATTAGTAAAACTCTGCCTCACTGTATTGCTTCGTCAGCCACAGCTGAAAATAAATTTGGAAAAAATCACAGTTGAGTGCAGAAGGCACTGAGCGGGGAAATACTTTGAAATACACTGCATCAGTGCAATCAAAGCAAGCTGGAAAGTTGTTTAATATGCATTCTGCCACACCACTGTGTCGACGTAAAGCTGTGCCTGTCTGTGTCTTTACAACTGCCTCGGCTTCATTGTGCAAAACTCTCGATGCAAAGAGGCAGTCTGCCTTGTCTGCCACATTAGCGGCGCTCAGACGCTCAGCACCACGGACATGCAGATCACACAACCAGTTAAACGTGTTTTCGAACATGATACTTCTCCAGATGAGCACCAGTTTGAGATATAATTGCAGATGTCACGTTCCAAAAAAGCTGTTAGAACATCTGCATGTCAGCTTCAGACAGCATGAAGGAGGCTAACGCAGCAAGTATTGAATGACAGCTTGATGCTTTCAGTATTCATGACTGGTTTATGTTTGCCAGCATGGCACTATTTGCTTTCTTTATGAGTGATAATTAAATTTAAAAGAGTATAATCACATTGTCATCATCAAGAGTTTTGGAAAGTTAGACTGCTCAGTGTACATTAACTATACAGAATATGATCTTATATTGAATGTTACTCGATATTATAGATACTTTTGCAAGCTGGAGATATTTTTCTTATTGCTCTCTATAAAATCTAAATATGAGGAGAATATTTAGTGTCTGTTTTGATCAAAATTAGTATTGACGGCCCAATGTTTGACAGCTCAATGATCATTTTATGTCAAATAAAACCTGATGACTGACTAAATTCAGTTAAAAGCCTATTGTCGCCAGCGTCTACCCTGTTAGTTGTGGTCCTCTTTACGAGACTGGCTCCTGCTACTGTGGCACAGCTTATCCCACCTATTACTTCCTGTTTTGTGAGCTTAAGATCTGGATCGGTGGTACTTCCCCAGTCCAGGAATACCATTGCGGGAACATCTGATAGATACTCGGCTAGTTTGCAAGTCAGCGGCTGGGATTTCAAGTGGCCAGTTTGCCGCAGTGTGTCCTGTGACAGCTTCAGCCTAACAGCAGTTGATCCTAGTTTAGGCGTATGTGCATTTAGATGAAGACACTTGTGGACTTTGGGCGAGGCGCAGTTTTGATCGCTGAACAGGAGGATTCTGAGTCTAAGAGCAGAGGGTATGTTTTGCATTTTCATATCCTTTTTGGCTTCTTTCAGGTAAAGTTAGCTGTAGCTCTAATTTAATGACTCCTCTTTTGGTTTTATTTATTATATTTGAACCCATAGGCCTTTTTTCCTTTGTAGCTCACCTCATTATTTTGTATATGTCTTTTTTTTTTTTTTAAGTTCAGTGGAAATTAATTAACTTTATTTTACCGAATCCATCTGGATTTATGTTGCTTCCCGTTCCCACAGCGAGCCGGATCATAACAGTATACAAACTTCTCATGCTCCCGTAAACTTGATGCATGATACATTTGAGAGATTTGTTAGGAGGAGATTTGTTTCAGCCCAAAACAAGTGTTGAGTTGAGGGAATAAAAGCACTATAAATACTGGATCATCAGAGGCATAACAACAGCGAGTACACCACAATATTTATAATCAACAGCTACATAATCATTGATTTACTTGCCAGCCACCCAAAATTTTCCAGGCAATTCTCCAGAGTTTCCTCAGTCCTTACTTCAAACTGTGAAACTGTGCGTGTTGAACCCGGCTGCCGGTCACCTATTACCTAAGAGTCTCTGTCCAACTCATCTACATGTGCAAGCTATAGAAAAGATGCTATCTGCGGAGGAAATGAAAGTCATTCTCACCTTTTACTAGCGTTTTGAATAACGAGAGTGGGACCTCATCATTCATAATGACACTGATCATCTATAACGGTTTCAGATATGATAAAAACCCAAGCTCATGTAGAAATGCCCTCTTTTCCAATTCTGATTTCTATGGATCTGCAGGCTTTAACCTTGAACAGTGACAGATAATAGGTTTGTCATTGGAGACCTTCCTCCTTCCCACATAAAGAACCTTTAAAAGAGATATATCACTGGCGTCCTGCTGATGAAGTCTGCAGTGTTTTTGGATTATATCTCGATTCATTCTCATTTACTTTCCTGCGGGTCCCTAATTTGAATGACCCTGACAGGATCATTAAAGCAGAGGTTATAAACTCTGCCTGGAGATGAGATGCGTCCTTTAGCACTGAGAATTGGTCACCTTTTTCACTTTCACAGTCACCTAGTAAATATCCTCTTCACATCAGCCGCGGGGTCTGGATACGTTCACTATTGGGAAATGTCAGACTCCTGAATCCACAACCAATTAATTAGCAAATTCCTGATAACATTAATTTAACTTTAATTCCTGAGAAATCAGGTATTCTGTCGGTTCGCAGTGGCAGATGGCTCTAAATACTACGATACCCATGAGCCTTAGCCTCAGGTTGCTATGGAAAAGAAGCCAGTCAGTGGTGCAAACGGCATGTTTCAGAGCAGTTCATCACTAAATTCATGAAAACACGGCACCGTAATTAATAAATTTATCCAAAACTGACCCAATTACTCAACTGAATTTATCTAAACTGCAGATTGCAACATCTGTGTTTGATACACACACACTCTGAACGCTGAATTTAATTAAAGAACCAGATATTTTGTAAAGTTGAGTTATCTTTTTACCTGTGAGAGGGTCATGCTGATCCAAGCCAAAGAAGAACGCCAACTGTGAATCACTTAACAACATGTCCATGCGAAAACTCGCTCCTGGACTATAAATACCAAGGGCACTATGAAAGGAGTGAATAATTGAAATGAACCTTTTACTAAGTTGAAAATATATATTATTTTCCTACTGAATGGAACAATTGCATTTGGTTACGCCACAAGACTTTACTATAAGTGAAGTCTCAGGTCTACACAAGACTTTACTATAAGTGAAGTCTCAGGTCTACACAAGACCTTACTATAAGTGAAGTCTTGTCATCTTTACTTCATTGAACATCCTAAAATCTAACAATAGCTAATCAGTCGAGACCAGGAATATCGATCCAATTAATAGCTACATCTCTTCTGACCTCACTTTAGGGGTGTGTATGTGCACGAAGATGATCAGCATTCGTGATGGGTCACTTAGTTGGCCGTAAACCTCTTCAGTACACCTCTTCCTTGTGCGTCCTCATCCTGCTGTGGCTGACAGCGTTGTTGACTAACAGACAAAATAGTGCCAGTCTTATCATGACTGAATTTCATAGCCACACAGGGAGGTGAAACCAGATTGGGTCATGCAAAAACAACAACTCCCTGTAAGTTCTTTCCTTCTGAAGGTGACATCCAATTGAATTTGATGTTTTCTGAATCTGCTGAACGCCAGTTATGTTGAAGAAAGACTCGATGACTCAGGATCAATCAGCAGCCCTTCGCGGGATTTTATTAACGTCGTACACAACTTTAACAGATTCTCAATTCCCAGCAAACAGCCCCGAAGTCCAGCACCCTTTTATCCTTGTTCCGCACAAACCTATCTTGCCTAACTCCCTATGTGTGTGTATGTGGATGTGTGTGTGTGTGTGTATTCCGATTTTCTTGGCATAACCTCTCTTTTTAGTTCCTGGTTAAACGACATTTCCCAGAATATCAACTCGATAACTTTGTGGTATCTGGGTGGCCAGATGGTTCCTAACTTGCCCCTAAAACAGTTCAGGTCGCTTTGACCTGGCACACAGAGTAACCAAATGTTCCTATGGAAGGTTATCCAGCGGTGATCATCTCACTTCATTGTACCCCACATGTTGTTGTACTATCTCAGGCCTCTCAGGTCTACACACAGAAACAGGACACACTTCTCGCCACCACACTTCCCAGTTTGACATTCTGTCTAAAATGTTGTGTAACGCAACACACGTCTGTGCTGAAATGACTTTGAGAAAAGAGTGCACGATTCATAGTAGCGAAGACATTTCTGACCATGAAAAATGAAAAAAAATTTTCTGTTACTGTGGCTTGTAAAGAACTTAGGAATTGCAAATTACAGGCTGTGTGGGCTGAAAAATTGGTTAAGTCAAGATCTGAATTCCCATGATAAGTTACATTATTCAAGGAAAGGCAAGTGCAAAGGAATCCATCCAACACTGAATAAAAACTTGCCAAAGACTTTGTAGAATAATGGGATTTTGTCTGGCACAAAGGCCGGGTGTTTTGGTTATTGTGTTATAAGGTAATTACAGACTTGGGTGTGACCATTTAAATTGATTTTGCTGTGTACTTAACAGAAAGGCTTTCTGCATCACATTTTGCTTTCATTGTGTTAAAAGAGCGCACACATGCAAACTTCACAAAGTCAGAGACTGAGTCAACAATAAGGCAAAAGAAAAGAGTTTTAAAACTGCCTTTGTGCTGCCTCGAGAGCAAAACATGCAAGAGTTTCTGATGCGCATCGTTTTTTGTTCATGGAACATTTGCAGGAGTCGTACGAGTGTGTCCACTGGTACGACAAACACCCAGTATATCAAAGATACAGAGAGACTGGCACTATAAATTGTCATGCTAACACACTTGTGTCTGAACAGATTTAATTCTGATAGCCATGGAAACGACAGAATAAGCAGTGAAATGTGACTCTCTCTCTCTCTCTCTCTGTTTTTGCCTCATTTGTTTCAGCGTTGTCATCATTACTTCTGTTGTGTGATCAGAACATTAGCGCAACATTTCAATGGCAAATGCAAATGAGTTTAATTCCTCTCAGATGGAGCTTCGCCCATCTTTTCTCAATCTACCATATTGATTGACAGCCATATATTAGTGCCTTTTCGTTTGTTTCTTTGGATCAAAATGAAATGCTCTCTGTTGAATTTCACGCTTGCTAACCACATGAGAGCCACTTGAATTAAAACCAGAGGCTGGCTCGCACTTTCCTGTAGGAGATCTTGATGGTGCTCCTTGGGTCAATTTCAATCAGCACAAGTCTCTGCAGTGTTTGAGCCCTTCGCATTAGCTTCTGTCTTCTGTTCTTTGTTTTTTTCATTTTCATTTTCTTGCTTTTTGCTCCACATTTTGTTTTTTATGTATGTTAATACATCTTGAGACGTGAGTTCATAACAACTTGTCATGGAGACCTACCCGATCCCATTACAATACTCGTAAATCACCCTGACAGTGGATTCATGATTAAAGAGTTGGAATATGGTGATTAATCTACTTTTAATTACTCAATCATCCTTGTCCGAAGAGTTGTTTGAGGTCAGAATCTTCCTACCCTTGACAAAGGGTGACTGATCTTTTCAGTTTCAAATATGAGGACTGAATTGGATCACTGCACAAAGACATAGTCGGTTTCAGATTTTCGTGTCTGATTTCTCTCCGCTGAGGTTTTCACAACAATTTTACAATAAGTTTGTTTATGTAAGGATATTATTTTTTCCTGGTGTTACACGATGTGAAGTAAAAGGGATCATTTGTTTTAATTTGTACGCTGGCGTGTTAATAGATTTATTATTCTTATCTTAAATGATGATTAATCAGTGCTAAAAGTTGTATATTCATTTGTAATTAGTTCTGTCTCCAAATAATGATCTGTTTATTTTAAAGAATTACACTGCTGCTCAGAGCCAGAATGGATGGAAAACCTGCCCAAAATCCAATGCACTCAATCTCTTTCTTTTTCTCATTTTAAAGTTTCTTTTTAAACTGTCCAATAACATTAATGGAATCACAAGAAATTGGTTTGTTTGTATGTTGTTCATTAACTACAAATAGGCTTCTCGTGACCCTAAGCTCCCTTTTTGTAAAGTCGCCACATGGGCCATACAATATGCTTAGCAGTATTTGATCAATTAGAAAAGCAACTTTCAAGATGGATGTTTCTATAATTCAGCATAAAGTTAAAGAGAGTATCCATAAAACCTAACCTTATGGAATATTTTTACTGATATTCAACAAGGGTCTACTGAAAAGTACTAACCATTGAACTTTCAGTTTTTAAATATGTATCAACGCCTTGCTCAGCTCCTCAGTCTGAATCGTTTTGGCTCAGTTGCAGTATGAGCAGCAGCGATGAGTTCCTTTGACACTGATACATACAAACAAACTCTAACTGCATTTAATCCACAAAAAGGCGAATCCTGCCAACGTGCTTTAGTGCTGGTAGTCTCTGCAAATCACATGTTTAACAAGTAAATACAAGTGAGAAACACAATGTGTGTGGTCATCTGTGCTCAGGTCTGTGTGTGTCAAACTTAATGAGACTAGACAAACTTCTTTAAAGTTCATCCTGACACTGATGAAGGCGCTTTCCCTGAGTGATTGTGATACAATCCACGAACAAAAAAAAATCACTTGAGAAGAGCCTTCAACCTTTTCTAGTTTGAGGCAATCCGTCCCTCCTTCATATGCCACATTGTAGCGTCAATTTAGATCCAACTGAGCTTTGATCCAGTGTTATGACTTTGTCGCTCCATCTCTCACAGAAGAAAATATTAGAGCAGTCCTAATGCCTAAACAACAAAATGGTTGTTTGATTCTGCCTCAAAATCACTTCATGTTTAGAGTGATTTAAATGTCCTTAAATTAGCCCAAAGGCCCAACATGATCCAATATTTTACAAAAATATCAAGGAGTAAAGAAAAGTCAAGATAAATGTAAAATGAATTTATGGAGCAGAACATTGTGTTGTTCCCATCCAGGGGTTAAATCTAACCAATCCTGAGATAAATCAGTCACAAGACTCCCCTTTTTTATGATCATTGTCAAATTATGACAAAATTATAGTTAGTCAAAGTAAAGCTCATCATCTATCAGATACAACTGTAAAAACAGTTTAACAATAATTTAAAATATCTTCTTTTCCTTTCGGCTGTTCCCTTCAGGGGTTGTCACAGCAAATCATCTGCTTCCATCTCGCCCTATCCCCAGTGTCCTCTTCCCTCACAACAACTACCTTCATGTCCTCCTTCACTACATCCATAAACCTCCTTGTTGGTCTTGCAGGTACTCTTATCACACAACACACCTGATACCTTTCTCCACCCACTCCATCCTGCCTGCACACGCCTCTTCACCTCTTTTCCACACTCCCTGTTGCTATGGACTGTTGACCCTAAACACTTAAAGTCCTGCATCTTCTGTACCTCTGCTCCCTGTAACCTCACGGTTCCACTCAGGTCCCACTCGTTCACACACATGTATTCAGTCTCGGCTAACCTTCATTCTTCATCAAACTTCCACCTCTCTAGATTTTTCTCCACCTGCTCCCTGCTCTCACTACAGATCACGATGTCGTCCGCAAACACCAGAGTCCATGAAGATTCCTGTGTACTTAATGAAGACTTTGAATGCGCAGCTGTGTGTTTTTACGTCGTTGCATTGGTAAATGTACTTCAATAAAGGTTATGATTGGGTTTGTTTCTTTTTTCAGCACTGAACGACCAGTGCAGGACAGTCGCTCTCACTCACTCTCTTTTAATGGAAAGGCTTTTAGAAATTCCTAGAGGCGATGTTATCTGCCTGTCTGTGCATAGGTGCGTGCGTACATTTCTGACGACCACTCAGAAACGCTCATTCCACTCTGGGTCGTGACACTGAGTCATTACCCACATAACCTCGCTGAGCTCAGGCATATTCACCATCATCAATTCTTTGCAGTGTGTTGGACACAGATGGAGGACTTAGTAATGCTCGTTTCAAGAGCAAGGCCTGAAGAAGGAAGTCCTTCCAATAAAATCAGACACACGCACCTTATATTATTTACCATATCTTACCTTACCTTACATATATTTTACACGAATAACAATACTTTAAATGTTCTATGTTCTTAGTGTGTCAGATGTTTGAGATTTGACATAAGCCTGAAAGGGAGCTTGGATGCTTTCTGTCAGTTGGTCACCACTAATCTGTATTTCTATACACTTTATGCATATTCTGTTCAAAGTCACATAGAAATCTGCTTTGAAAGTGGAAACTATTTATCCTGTACGGTATCCAAACTTCATCATTCATCATCTACTCTCCCAAACAATATCTCATCTAGAGTCATAGTCTCTACTGACCATCAATTCTCTAGGATTACATGCACACACGAACCACCAACATGGTCTCACTTGGAGACAAACACTCCTTATTTGAAAATTCAAGACCACATCAAGAACTAGCAAAACAAATCAAACCAACCATACATTAAGTCGCCCTGAGCTGGGTATGCAATCATCCATGGAATTATCATCTTTTCTTTAAACCTCACCTCAACAGTGTAACTCAGAATGCTTCTGGTATTAGTAATAAGCTCAAATATTGAGTACATAAGCCTTTTATAATGGAAGCGTATAGGTAACACGTGTCCCCAGGTAAACCAACCATAATAAACACATGCTCTCATAATTGATCCAAGGGTATTGGATGGAAATGGAGCGGTGGTCTTTTGTTGTTAAGGAAATGCTTCCAGTATTACCACAGAGCATCAATTGGATCAGGAGATCAGGATCAGGAGAACGGTGGAGAAGTAGATGTAGACCTGTAGGACCCATGGAGAGTATATTAAAATTGATGACATGGCAGCTGCCCGAATGTGAAGCCAAAATATCTCGATCCGCCCCCTGGTGGCTGGCGGTATAGCTCATACACCACAACCCAAGGTTAGCGGATGAGACATGGGTCAAACCTAACTGTCAGATAAACGTGTCACGTGTGCTACTTTTTATTGAAAGTTTTAGTTTTCATGATAATAATCACCACTGCAGATACTCCGGTGTTGTGATATTTTGTTTTTTTATAGTAAAAACAAGAGGAGACGGGTTATTGGTTAGTGGGCTGGTTTGAACACTTCTGATGCAGGTTTAAATGTTTGATTTTATTTTTATTTTATTTTCAACAGCATTTTTAAAGCCACAAGCTTAGACAAATTCACTATTTGATGCCCAAATTTTTTTTTGTGTGTGTGTGTGTGTGTGTGTGGTAGCGTAATTAATTAGATTAATTTAAGTCATTCATCTGATTACATACTGCTAGTGCGTTATCGGAGTCAAAAAACATATTCTGTATTAATCTTTATAATTATCTAGACCACTGTGAGGACAAAACCGAAATGAAGTGACACACAATTAATAATAATTAGTGAACTATAAAATGGTTTTTATATATTTAAAAGTCATTGTGTCAATAGTGCCTGGCACCCTGTACAGCAACAATTTACCCCTGCAGCCAAGCCCCAATTACAGACCATTAGACTGGTAATATATTATAATGAATATACTGGATAGCCTCTGCCTCGATCCTATGATTATGAATGTCACATTAAGGCAACAGTTTTTTGTGCATTAAATTAATAGAGTTTAATGATTTTTCTAAGCTTTAAAGGAGTACAGAATCACATTTTAGATTCTCTCAGATGTCTCTCCAAGCTGTGAATAGCTCTCCTAATTAGATAGGTGTTTGTGTGCTGGAGGTATTGCCAATTACCACAGTGACAAAGCACAAACATTAATGGGAGATCGACTGCAACCAGACAGCAGCGTCTGGAGCTGCAAGCCCAAATAAAAACTCTTGTAGACAGGTCATAAAGCCAAAGGTGAAATCCAATTAATTACTCTATATCTGTGCAAGATAACGACTCTGAACAAGAATTATGCTACATTTGTGCATCTTAATGAATGTGACTGTAATTAACCTGTAACGTCTCCCCCCAAATCTGCCCCTAATTAAAGCAAGAGATAAACTGTCTATCAAATCAACTCTCTTCAGTCACTTCATGCTGTGTCTACCTGATAGCGGCACAGAGACTGTGGTTTAACTTCAGTAATTAAGATATCATCTTGAAAGCATCGCCTTGGGCTACACTGTTGGATGATCGTATATAAATATATATATAAACATCAAGGTTCCCCAGTGGAATAAAGTCCATACCGGGGTCTGGATTAAGGGCTTGTTAGGCTACCATCGATGAGACCTGGAGAGAAACAAGCATTTGCAGTCTCGGAATCGTGTATTTGCATTTCTTTAATGGTATGTGATCAGGTGAATTACAGGTACTCAATGAGCAAATGTTTATAGATACGGTTTTCCCATCTACGGTTTTCCTATCTTCTGCAATGTGTTTCAGGCTCACAGTAAATTAAATACATAAATAAATGTCCAGTTCATGTTTATGAGCATAGAAATTCACATGAATTCACATAAAGCCATTAAACTAACACGTGACCTGTAATATGAACCGTATCAATACTTGCATTCACTTTTTTTGTCTATTCAATGTTTTTATTCATTTTTATATTGTTATATAGTGTTTTTAATGTTTTAGGAATAAACCAAAAGACAGAGCAACTTGGAGTGAACTGTTTTCTTTTTCTTTCTTTACTTTGCTCACTCTGTCACTGGCTTCACTGGGGGCACAACAGTGAGTCACACGTCTGGCATCTTCTGCGGAAGAAGCCCTCTCGCAGAAGACACGTGGTTTACTAAACAGAAGACGGACGTCATGTAAATTCTCAGGTTACCTTTTACCGTATTTGGAACGATGGTTGTCACTGAGAGTCAGAGTCTGTTGCATCCACTTACTAATGCACAGACACGTAAGCTGCAGTGCAAAATGCAACGCTCAGTCTGTTTCCAAACTGCGTCAGTTGAACTGGAACGGATGCTCGATGGAGCGACTTTAGTCAGTCTTTCACTCTGTTTAGATGGCAGCATCATGCAGAAAGCATTCCACCAACACTAGGCCTGGAGACTAAAATATGAGTTATTACTTTATTAAAAATGATCAAGATTAGAATTTTTATTACAAACTTTGCAGGTGTTTACTTTGAGCGTGCCCTGGAATAAAAGCAAGGTTAACTAACTAAAATAAAAAAAAAGGAAAATGCAATTTTTTAAAAAAGAAATGAATAAAACTTTTCTCTTCATAACTAAACTGATTAAGATCTGAATTACTAAACTGAATGCAAACAGTCTCTTACTTACCATCTATTTTATGTCAGGATGAATTTAAACAAACTGTTAGTCCCCAGTGGAAAATAACTACATTTCAACAAATTGCATGACCTAAAAAAATTAAAAATTAATTTTAGTTGCTTTTTACAGCATGCATAAAAATAATATATGAGAAGAAAATTTGAAAAAAAGGATTCAATTTTAATTTCCTAAAATTTTATAACTAAGCTAAAAATCAAACAGTTAGTGTACAAAGTCAAAAGTCAGCTTATTGATGGACTCTAGAAGTGTGGCACTATAAGGTAAGCGAATATATATGTTAAGTTTTTTAATAGTGGCAATACCAGATTAGCTAAAATAAGCAACAAAACACCACAGAACCCATCTTTAATAGGAGATACATTTAAAACATGGTTCCGGAGAAATAAACAAGATATTTCAAACACTGAAGTTAATCACCAATAAGAGGATCGAGGAGACAGGCTGGATACACAAACACGCTGTGATCCTAAAACAACAAAACGAGAAACTCTAAAAGAATCTAAATTACTGAAAGAGACTGTGTGACAAAGAAGGGAAGAGACTTATAGTGTCTCATTTTCTCCAGTCTTTGCATGTGAATGGATCCATGCGGGTCATTGGTCTTGTTTCCTCCTGGCTCGCCTGTCGAGTTGGATATATGTAAACTGGCCTTGCCTGCGGCAGCCTTTAAAGGATATCAGTTTGCTGGGGAGTGAGGGGAGGCAGGGGTGCAGGCCCAGCTGAGCGAGCAGTTGCGTGGGGGAGGAGAGGCGGGGCGGGAGTGTGTCGGGGCATTACGTCCCCCAGATTGAGCACAGTCCCTCAGGTTCAAATTCCAGCGTTATGCGTGCCTGTTGACTCATGTGGACCTTTTCCAGTTGCTATTCCTCTGTGGATGGGGCCATGTGATGTGTATATGTGTGTGTGTGTGTGTGTGTGTGTGTGTGTGGCTCTCAGTGAGGGGGGAACCCGATGCAAACCCTCAGCCACAGCAGCGGCCTCAGCTCTAGTAAATCAACATAAAGGACATAGTCACTGTAGTTTTCTCTATCATAAGGCAGGCGAAGAGTGGCACATCCAGATGACTGGATGCTGTGTGGCTCTTACTACACACAGCAGACCACGGGGTAGCTTCTCGCAGTCGCGCTGCTGCATTCTGGCCTTTAACATTTAATTATGATTGGATCAGAAAAAGTGGAAGCCACAGGACTTTCTCGGAGCGAAAGAATTGATTTTCTATGCGGTTCACATTAATCAGCACAGTTTAAACTCCTCCTATTCCAGCAATTTGGTATATTTCTAAATTCATTTTTAGAGCATTTAATTAGAAATGAAGGAAATACCAGTGCATCCTGATTAAACAGGGTGTCTATATCTAATCTATCTAAACTGTAAGGGAAGGCAAAAGTTATCTAACGCTGGCACAGTCTAACTCAGAAACTCTGAATGTAAGAGTGTAAAGGCGCACACTTCAACGAGGACGTGAGCCGCCACAGACATTCGGACTATTGGCGCGATGTCTGAAATCTTAAAACAAGTAAGAGGGACATAGAGAAATGTTTCAACCCCTCTGACCTGTTGATTGTTTGTCTTTCTGGGACATCCAAGTTTTACTTAAGGGGGTCAGACCTGCCCATGTAATCCAAACTATTTGTCATTCCTAAGGTATCTGCATTGACAAGAGCTGCACCAAACCTGCACCAGGACCACAAGCTCCATAGAGTTACTTAGTGTATGTGACCTTTGCACTCCCTTTGAAAGCTTAATCTAGAGATATGTAGTGTGTGTGTGTGTGTGTGTGTGTGTGTGTGTGAGTCTGTAATATGTGCTGTACTGCACTGTGTATTGGTGAACATGTCATTGAACCGTTGACCCTTCCAGCTTAAGTGTTGCTCTCTCTCAGCCTTGCCTGCTCCACTCGTCTAATTAGAGTTGCCAGCCCTGACAGAAAATCCTGTCACAATCCGCCTGCTCACAAATGGCACTCGCCTGTTTGTCACCCCTATTTCAGAAAAGTGTGAAAAACTGGAGAGGTGACACATTCTCACCATCTCAGTTCATCTCAGCCCCTTCCACTCTCTCCCTTCTCCTGCAGTAGCTGCGTGTGATGAGCTGTGAAGAAGAGTAGATATTAAGGTGTGGTTGATTGCTTTTGCAGGTTGGCTGGTGGTGAGATGAAACAGAACCTTTGCCCTGAGATGAAGGAGGCTTTCTTTAATTACCCAGCTCGCACACGCACAGTACATTTTGCAAACTTTAGTTTGCTCTCATTCATGGCACTGTGATTTATACAATCACTTGTCTTTGTACTTTCCGCCGAGCTGACAGATTGTGATAACTTTGCAAGTTGCTTACAAAAACAATAGTGTCTTTCAACATCCCTGCAGTTATAAAGGGAAAAAAAGCGATTTCTCTATTCTTTCATCTTTTATTGTATGAAGAGGTTGCCGGAGGTAACAAGTGGTTCTGAAGAAAGAACTAAGGCCATGCTGAGAGAGTGAACAGAGGGGAATGATTTCTCTGCTTTTTGGTTTTGTTTTGTTTTTTTCTTTTCCGATATGGCGCGATTGTGGATACCGACAGCAACGCTCAGAACTATCTCAGCCGCGATGTCATGGCAACTGCACAAACCTCACAAGACATGTTCAAAAACGCCAGTGAGAAGAACAAAAGCGAACGCAGACAAATCAATGGGGCCGTGCATACCTATACAGCACACGGAGGTTGTCGCTTCGGAAACGTCGGGCGCGCGGATGCTCAAAAGGGCACACAGAATACACACAGAATAACCACATAATGAATATATGTCATTTTACTTCATATTTTCTGTATTTTCATATCATATCAGAAGTATTTCAAACATAACTATTAACAGATTTTTTTTTTTTTGCTTTAATGGAAATAAATCATTTTATTTACAGAATGTTAGATGGTGAGTAAATAGCTAGAGAATGCAGCAGCAAGCTCTCGCTGGCTATTAACTATAGTCCTGCTATGTACAGTACTTTACAGTTATGTGTCTTTTATGAATCAGTGAGGGCAATGAGTGCTCTTAATCATATTATGGATGACTTGTTTGGACAATAAAAGTTCTGGTCATTGGCAGCTTTTCCAGCTCTATTGAAGACTTAAGGCATCCCAGATAACTAAAGCCCCCCCCTGAACTTACTACTACTAGTTACGCTGGGCCTCCTACACTCGTGACCCCCCAGTGACCTCAGAAATTTCTCATGGCAAGCCAGCTGGCAATTAGGACTGCGAGAAACGATACAGAGGTCGACATAAAACCCAGTGTGGGGAAGTGCTTCAATGAAAAGGGATAAATGCCCATATAACCTTGATGATGGAGCGTGAAAACTAAAGAGTATGGAGTAGTTCTTTTTTTTTTTTTTTTTTTAGCCGGAGTTTAATGCGCAACTAGCCGATCTGCATTATAGAGAACCTCTCTCCTGCTCTGTCTCTCCCGGTTTCTGCATCCCTTCACTGCAGAACCTTTCTGTTGGAGATGTGGCTCAGATGACCTTTACTCAATCTCTCTCCAGAACACTACAAGCGAACAGCTTTGCAGATGTGAAAGAGGCTTTCAGTATTCGCCAAGGAATGGACGGTCTCTTGTGGATGGATAGGCTTTTGCCAAGGGACAACAGTATCTTGCAGTTATCAAAGTGCTCAGACAACTCGCTTTTCTGCACACAGCACATTCCAAAATGCCTTTTTTTCATGTGGGAAAACTGCCAAGGCCTCTGGCTCAACTATTAATGCCCCTGGTTCACATTCCAGCGTACCATCATAGCAGACGCATAGACATCCATTCTCACAGCTCATGTTTTCACTATATTACAGTTTACCGAGTCCTCATGCTTCTGTTTTCATCAGTATTTCTATCAAACAGTATGAAATATGTCAGCTGAAATAAGATTTCAGATTGACTTTATCATTTTTGACAATCTCAGCGCATTAACCATCATTTTTAAAAACAAGCAACGGCGGATCCATATATTCTCTTCTCGTTCGTCTTCTCTCTGTCTGCTTAGATGCCCCGAATCTTTACAGCATTCAGCTGCTCTTGTGTTTTTAGATTTTCACCGCGCAAAAGTATTTCTCTCGTTTTCAGGTATAGATACATTGAAAAGGGATCAGTGTGATAACATACATGACATAATTAGTAACAGATTTACAACACACACATTATATGGAAATACAATATCCCGTATTATAACTGTATGTGCTGGAAATGTAAACAGCATCAGCAATGAAGTGTGATTTGTGTGTTTTGAGACAATATATGCATCAATACGCCACAATACACCGACACCACACTCCAAACAATAACCTTAAAACTACTCTGCATGCACAACTCGAAAGACATGAGGCATAGTTGTGATTCATCATGCAACCATGGGAAACAGAAAAAGCAAAAAACTGCAATGTTGGGAGACATAAAGCAATCACAGACGCTGTAATTGGGTCATCAGCGCAACAGAGTAAACCATAATTTACAACATGAACTGCCTAACAGCCTCTTATGCGGTGGTGAAGTGATTAACAATTATGTTGCAATGATGCTCACACGTGAATATTGTTCAAGTGAGGAGGCACGTTTGCAAACATATGTTAAATGGTTTGGTCGTCTGTACGCCTGGTAATAGGCGTTTAAGCATAGTGCATCAGTGATCAGCGAGTGCTCCAGATGAGTGTTTTGTGTTTCGCATTAGGAAAAGGTTTTGTGTTCAAAAGCCAGACTCTAGCATGGGGGGGGGGGGGTTTGACTCTTTGTATTTAAGTGTTTTGCCAATTTAAACTATTGTAAAATATGAATCAAAGCACAGTGCGAGCACTAATAAAAAAAAAACCTTTTCTCCATGGATCAGTAAATGGAAACATAAACTAGTGATTGCCGCCTGCTGGAATCGCATTAAGAAAAGATGCCGTGTGGATGCTGCGTGAGCTTTTGAAGTGTGATTGCATAGAGAGAGCAACAGGTTGAGCAGCAGCAAAGAATGAACTACTAAGACTGTAATATGGCGGAAGTTCTTCCCTAAAGTCAACATTATTTCTTGAATTTCATTCATTTGCACTGATTTCTACAGAATTATTGCCATTATAAAGTCTTTCACTGTGAAAAATATAAAAAAGAGAAATGTATTTTGAACACATCTTATATTCTTTAAGTCTATTAAAGTGAAGTACAATCCTCTCTCGCCTGTCTTCATCAGTTCTGCCTCAGTGTTGTGCAGGCAGTTATGTACACCACCCACACGTACAAAATGCATGTTTATGTAGGTGGGTGGTCATCGTATCCATGTCTGTCTTGGTCAGCTGTGTTCTCTTTGGTGGTATTTGTGTCTGCAGTGCTGCTCTCTGGTTTTGCATGAAGGTAAAAGACAGAGATTTGTTTATTAATCCGTTATTAAAATGCCATCTGTGTCTGGACCTGCGATTGTGATATGGAAAAGTGCACGTCAGTGAAATATATTAATGCGTTATCAGATCTGGAGGTAGGCTGGCTTGCATTGTGGTGAGATGATAACATTGATCCAGATATTTGTTTTTAGCCAACATAAAATATAGGTTGTTGTTTGAAGTTTTAGACTGAGCAAACACTGCACGAGACACACCAATATCAGATCTCAGTGAGGAGAGAGAGAACTTATAAAAATACCTGTTGTAAATCCAAAACGCCACATTGTACCATTAATAATCTGGATAAAGTCTCAAACACCACGTCTAACACCAGGTGTAAGAGTCTAAATGTCACCGTGTTTTGCGTATTGTGTGCATTTGTCAGATGCATGCGTCTTACATGCGATGGGCGCACGAGTCCAGAGATTTAACTCCACTGTGAGGTTCGTGTTGACATTTGTACCACTAGTCTTGCCAGCTGACCTCACCAAGGAATTTGGCTGGCAAAGTGCAGTTCTGACGGGGAAAAGGGCTTCTGTGAATTAACACATGCCAGCGTCTGTAACTGAGGTGCTCTTTGAGTTCTGAAGACGGTGCCAATGTTGGGGCCCCTAGGAGGGTTACCTTTAGAGTGTGATACAAACAGAGCGAGAGGCCAAAAGATACTCCACTATACTGCAGGTTAAACTGCTGTCGCGGTGACACCTACACTGTCTCCTTCTTCAAGAATTTGGTCATTCTTCACCTGCCCACCAGCTGTCAAGGTCAAGTTTCCTGCCTCAGCCTATCACATGAATTAGCTTACGAGTACAAGATGAACAACTCACCCTCAAGCTAAATACTAACACTTTACAGTATGTAAAGTGTTACCATCTTTAACTTGCTTTAATGTTTTTCAGCTGTTAGCTGTGATTTCCTTTAATGTCATTTGTCGGTTGCACTGTGAAGCCGCTGTGTCCTTTAACACACTGTAAGACTGTGTTGAACCTCGACACAGCCCTGCCTGTTTGCATTTGTCCATGTGAACCAGCCATTAACTAGTGATTGCTGGCTGTCGAAATCACATTAGGAAAAGACGCCACGTGGATGCTGCCTGAGCATTTGAAGTGTGACTGCATAGAGAGAGGAGCAGGTAAAGCAACAGCAAAGACTGAAGGAGTAAGACTGTAAACTGGCTAAAGTCGTTCCCTAAACTCAACATTATTTCTTGGGGTTCATTGAATTGCATTGATTTCTGCAGAATTACTGCCATTATAAAGTCTTTCTCTATGAAAAATACAAATAGAAAAATGCATATTTAATACTTTTTTCACCTTTTAAACACTAATGTCTATTGAAGCAAGGGCTATTTTGTCTGTTTGTGTTTGTCTCTGTGAACCAATAAGACACAGCAAGTTCCCATGGGTAAAATAGAACTTTACATTGGGCCAATTCATGCAAAATAACACAAATCAAAAAGACGCCTCCTCGTTGCAATCACATTAAACAAAACAATAATCTCAATGTATGAAGGTCTGTTTGGAAGTTTGGAATGACCAAATCCCCGTTCTCATCTTTGTAATTGTAATCTCCAGTTGGCCTGGGAGGTTGTAGGCAGTCATGTGTCTCCTTTTAAACACATGCTGTCACCAGCTGCTTCTCTCCACCTGCCAGCAAGAACCAGGCACAGGGTGACATAATCTGCCCCAACCTCCCGCACAAACACAAACACATGAATCATTAGCGCAAGCGTCAAGGATGATTTTAATAAAACAACAAAGTCTGTTGATGAATGGCAGCGCTGAGTGAAATGCATAACCCCGACTGTTTGAGTACGTGAGAAGTACTTACAAACTCACTTATGTTGGATTGATGTGTACAAAGCTTGTGTATGTGTCGGTCTTTGGGAAACTCAGTGTCAAAGAGTTTGATTTCAGAGAGAATACTAATAACATTGCACTCTAGTTGGACATTGAACTGTATTTTTTTGTGAAGGAAAACTAATACATATTAGATCGTTGTACAACCAAAACCACCACAATCTTGACTTTCAATCATTTTTACCATCGATTTTGTTCAGAATAGATCTTGTCAGTCCAAGTCCTGAAGAGTCAGGACGCCAGCATTGTAGATATATGGGTGGTACAGACTACAAACCCTCAAATGCTGAAAAGAATTTGGCAGGGAGGAGAATGAAGAAATGATCTTTTCCTCCATTAGTGTTTCTGTGGATGTTGTTACACACACGACTCACTGGACAACACCTATGACACCTACCTGAAAAAGAACATGTGTAAAGCTAAAGCAAGGCTCCGGAGAGAGCAGCTACTGTTCTCTTCTGTTTTCATTTTGGCCAAGTGTTTTCCCTCTTTGGTTGAGAAGGCTAGATTCTTTCATACCCATGCTGCTAACCAGAGCTCTACTCAGAACTGTACTATTTCCAGATTTTATATTGGTTTGTTTCTACTAGGAAATGTCACATGCCTGCAATCTTTCTGTAACCGAAACACGTCAATAAGGCCGCCCCAAAAGCAAAATTGAAAAAAAACAAAAACAAGTTTGGACCTCGATATCAGCTGATAATTTATTGACGTGTACTTTACACCAAGAGTAGAAAAAAAATAAAGCAAGCAACAAAACCTAAGTCTATAATTTGAAAATCTGTTTCATCTTCATCCCTTGCTACTGAGAGGCCAGATGTGTGAACTTGTTGGACTCATTTGGGATGTGAGCAGTTCTGTGTGTGTGTTTGGCGGGTTGGGGTGTGTGGGAGGAGGTGAGGGAGTCATGAGAACCTCTAGAAAAAGCACCGACACAGTCCTGGCGTGATATAGAATTCCTTCTGAGGTTTTTTCTCCTTCCATGTGCCACCGCTTCAGGGGATGGAGGGAAGAGAAAAGCGTTGCTGTGACAATTGTCCTATAGCCCTGCCATGTTTGACACCTTCTGTCTCCTCCTCAGAAGAACAGAGGATATCCAGGTCTTTTCGTGTGTGTGTGTGTGTGCGTGTGTAACAATCTGCTGCATGTGCTTCAGGTTGGGCAGTGTAATTAAGGAAGAAATGATATTTCAAGCTGAATTTCTCACATCCCTTTCCCCAGAAACCTATACTAATTAAAGGTCTCCAAAAAGTTAATCCACTGCAGCATCCTCTGACAAATACCCACAGTTCCCCTGGTCTACAATGAGGCCTTTCAATGCACGTCAGAGCTTTTTGAGAAAACTTGGTGACAAAGCCTTTTTTTTTTTTTGAATCAATTGTTGAAATATTGGCAGCTGTGTGTGTGTGTGTGTGTTTGTGTGGCCTCCAGAAAGAAAACGATCCCGTGTTTCTATTCTGTTTCCTCGACACGGACTGTGACATGGTTTTCTAGCACCACGCTAGTCTTAACATCCCACGCGCATGGACGTGACATACGATACGGTGTTGTACGGACGTGACGCATGATGCAATTCTGTACAGAGAGGAGAAACAGAAGCTAGGAAAGCCTGCTTCTACTACAGGGCAGACAGAAAAAAACATTGCATTCTTGCGTTTGTATATGCACCGCACAGAATCTCATGGAATTGGGAAATAGTACACTTCTAAAGCTTTGTATAATCCAATATTGCAAAGACTCTACATTGAGAACGTGCACACACACACACACATTAACACAACGCCAGCAAATAACATGTTTGCATTGCTACTGAAATTAGATGCACAGGCAGGGTAATGGGACGCACGATGACTGTACATGTATGGAGCACAGATGAAGCCAGAAGAGAGACAGCGATCAGCGATCATCAACTGATGAATTCATTTTAAGTGTCTTAACAGTGTAAATAAAACCTCAACAACTTGCTACTGAGATCGTCGGAGAATCTTGCTGCAAAGGGCACTTCATTATTTTTGTCTTGCTTGACAACTGTTTATTGTTGCTCCCAGCCTGAAGGTTACCTGCGATATCGCCGGGAATACTTGTACTGCCATGACGACACAAATTTCGAGGTAATCAATCAACCTTTGTCTTCCTTCACAAAGCCTGTCTTGAGGGTTATGGAAATCTAACAATGATGCTGTCCTTGCAGAGAGTGCTTTTTTTTTTTTTTTTTTTTGCTTTCCTCAGTAGATACATAAATAAAGAATTGTTTTTCTTTTCAAATAAGAACGTCGTCTCTTTTGCGTAAGCGATGACATTCATTGTCAATTGTTTCAAAATTCAAAAGAATTTAGTGGTAATTCAGCGGTAATAACTCAGCACTTGGTCTCCAACTTTGTCTGAATCACAGGCATGATATTTAAGACAGTATGGCTGTATGGACGTTATTCTATTGCCAGCTTTTCTCCCGTAGTACTTGCACTCGGACCCTTACTTTGCAGTGCATGCAGTGCAAATTGTCCACTTCAAGTCAGTTCAAGTTTTCTGCAGCGAACTCTGCAATTTGTCCGAGATACAACACATCCTGTCCTTTGTGGAACGGGACAGGGAAAAATGGAAAAAGGAAATGGGAAACAGTGTGCACGTGTGTAAACATAAGAACTAGAATTACAATACAGATGCAGAAGAAGTAAAGTGTAACTAAGTGTTAGTATAGTATAGTACTTAAACTCTATTTACTCATTTACTAAGCCTCTTGGAGGCAGCAGAGCACACGGAACACAACACCTGACATTTTATTCCTTAATAAAGTTGTTATAGTCGATGTTTCTGCATAGAGTTGTCTATTTCACACCAAGCAGACACAGAGTAAGATTAGCATTCACCTGGAGTCATGTGGTCACCTGACATATCTCGGGCCACCATTTACTCATCACTTAAGTTCTGTTTCGGCCTTGACCGGCTCTATCTGGATGCCCTCCTTTGTTGGCGAGCCATTCAGAAACTTTTCCTCTCAGTGATTTAATGATTGTTGATCTGTTTCAAGTGACAACGGAAAGAGCCTTTGGTATCTATGCAAAACATCTTAAGATAAGTCTGAAAAGCGTAACAGTGATCACTTATATATCACCGTAGTGTCGTCTGTAGTGTGAACAGTCCTGTGCTGTACTCAAAAGTTAACATTCACTTTTGCAACTTTTGGTGTGCTAGGGAACTGCAGGCTTCCTTAAAATGGTTCTCTGGGATGTTGGCAGGAGACAGTTTGAAGGGAATGAGACCATCCCCCTTAATAAGCTGCCACTCCTCTCCATCCCCACCAAGGTCAATAATCCAGACCCAGACTTGGTCCTATCTGTAATTACAACTGAAGAATTATTGAGAATCATTGCAATTCGCCGCAGCATTTGATGCGTCTGTTTATTCTTTCCTTTTTTCTTTTCAATTTTCTTTTTTTTTTTTTTTTTTTTTTGCCTGTCATAGAGTATTTGTGGACACACACAGACGAGAGACATCAGTGGGAGAAGTAAGTGAGTCAGAGAAAAGTAATTTCACATGGCTTGGCCAAAGAAATGAAGAGTGGACCAGGAAAACAGAGCTTTTAATCAAGAATAGACAGACTCTTACATGTTAATTCTTCCCACAGGCTGTTCCAAAACAGTACGTCTCATATCCGAGAGCGTGGCGGTTATTAAAAGTGCCAATGAGAAGCATCACTACTAGACAAAGCAAGCAGTGTATTTTAAGTAAACATACCTACTCCAGGTATACAGCCCCCCTGTTGGAAATTAACAAATTGCCCACTGGTTACTGATCATGCATACGAGACCTGCATGTATTTACCACAGGCACCTATATACAGTATAAGCTACGCATAAACAATTAGAGGCAAGACAAGCACCAGTGCCAAATGTGATCTTCATACAGCGACTGAATGATTGTTTATCTAAATATGATTAATGGACCCATACATCCATTTGGAACAACCTGCTGTATTTGGCTGGCACACGTGAAATCCTAATTGTTTAGGAACCAAACTCATTTGCACGCGTGTCCACGAATACAGTGGTATTTTCTCATTTGTCATTTGGCTAACCTATCAAGCCGCAGCGGTGGTGTCATGGTATGACGGCAACTTGGCGCGGTGTGATGCTTTGGCGCGTGTGCGCAGGGGAACAAGTTGCATGTGCGTGCGTGCGTGTGTGTAATGACTGTTTCAAAAACGCAGTGAGTAATAATTCATGTGCACTGGCTCAGAATTGCCACATTTCTACCTGAGCTGGGGTAACTCCAAAAATAACTCCTCTGAAACATAGTCGGTTTTGGGTTTTTTTATTATTATCGTCACCCAAGACAAAATCCATTGAACCACACAGCCATTAGAAATGGATTTCACTATGAAGAGCTGAATTGTTAGATGAGTGTATTTTTTTTTTTTTTTTGTATTTGAATCAAAATGGAAATGAGGAATGATGACCTTCAATAGCCTGCCTGAATCAACTGAAACGAGCTCAATTTGTGGTATTGTAGCCACGGGAAGAAATCTCATCTCAACAGCAGTTTCTGTGTGGTCCAGCACATAATTCAAACTGAGATGAAAGTGCGCTGTTTACATTTTTCTCTTGTAAATGATGCACCCTTGCCTTTGTGTCTCCGTAAAACCATTTCTCACCGGGAACCAGGAAGTCTAAGGAATACATTCAGGAGTTCATTCCAATTAATATTGTTGGATATGTTACATGCTGGACAGCAGGTGAAAGAGAATATCATTCCACTACTTATTCATTCTTGGGCCCTTGACCCCTTGCATACGGACACACGGTAGGGTGGTCAAACTCATTTGAAGTTTACTTGATTGAATTTTTGGAGTCACTGAGGCAACATGTCTAGTTGACAAATTTGCTGAATTAAAACACGTGAAAATGCGAAAATGAACCCCCAACCCTCTGATTCCACGGTTTTAAATGTCAGTACGACATAATTGAAATTTTTCCTATGGTCACAGAACTCATAATGCAGCACAGATAAAAGAGTAAAGTTTTGACAAAGGTTCCCTGCATTAATACAGTTTCACTGAAAACTCACTGAAACTGACTCACTGAAATCCCCCATGGACTCCAGACTCTGGAGAAAAATGTTCCCAAAGTGTTCTTCTGAAGAAAATTTAAAATATGCATACATAAAAGTGGCTGTGCGAAGAATCACATCTCATTGTGGGTGCGAGGTTGCTGCTGGTGAACCTCGAAGACAAATTAATCAGCCTTTTCTTATTTTTTTATTGATTGATTGATTGCAATCATGACCCCATGAATATGCCCACAATACTGAAACAGTTTTATAATGAACTTAATGTTATCATTATGTTATTATCTGCTGTTATTGAGGGCAAAAGCAGCAGGTTAATGGAATACATGTTTTAATTTACCTCACAGAGGGCGTCAGCGTCTCAGTTGTGCATTCAGGTGTGCAGCAGACCTAAGGTGGGAATGGCAAGAACGGTAAATCTGAATCTTGTCATGTAACGGTGAAATGACCCTCCTTTTAAAATAGCGGTGGCTTAGTTATACTGTATGATTAACTTGTGTAACAGCATTTCAAAAGCTTCATCTGGTCTTTGCAGGTCAAAATCCACTGTTAAAATCCATTTTATTTACCTAAAAACCAGCACCGCGGCTCGTGTTGTCACGTTAGCATGCAACTCCCATCCTGTTGCGCGTCTCCCTCGGCCATTGTGCAATGAATACAGTGCTCAGCGTGAAAATCCCAGAGAAAAGGCAAAGTACATTTTAAGGTCAAATAGGAAAATAACAACATATAATAGAGATGCCTGCACTAGTCCTTGCAACACCAACAAAATACCGTTCTGCTTTATGAGCTTGTGCACTGTTTATGTGTGCATTTGCAAATGGCAGGACCAGTGTTTAAGACAGTGTAAAGGCCACCATATATTTGTGTTTTTGTTTCATTATGAATCCATACTTCAACTACATTTACATCTACAGCACAGTACATCTATAGAGGGATGTGACTTGCAGTGTGTGTGTGTGCGTGTGTGTGTGTGTTCGTGCAGAGCTTGTTTTATGCCTCAACACCTGATTCAGGGCAATAGGCACAACAACATAAAAATGTTCCTGTATTTTCCTGCAAGGTTCCAATAATATTTACGGACATAAATTCATTTTTAAGGGGTTTCAGACAATGTTTCCCATTTAAAGTCTAGACTAGGTGAGCTACGCTTGCTCGGACTGGTCGTGCCTATATTGTGTATGGAGCTCTCTGGTCTCTGTTCAGGCAGTTCTACATGTGATAATCCTCACCACTTCTATGAAGAAATGTGCTGAGTATGTAATGTAAAAGATGACTGTCTCAAACTAATCCCAAGTGTGCAGTGCTGAAATACAATATGCATGCTAGTGGCTGCAAAAGGCCCTTTGTTAGCTTTGGAAGATTTGGTGAAGGAAATTAATTATTCATTTTTCATAAATATGATGACTAAAGAGTGCCAGCAGCTGGCGTACAGGACCCTTGTTGTACCAATAATTCCTTGGGGAATCATTGCAGTTACATTAGTTACATTAGTTATGTAAATCATGGACATAACATGTGATATGTATAGTTAACCATGTAACCACCAAACAATAAACATGTATATGGTTGTAATAAGCTGCTTGCATACACGGACTGTACATTCTTGTCTCACTGTAACAGCGAGTCCCCGCCATGTTCAGGGATGTGACAAGGCAGTGGGCGTTTGAATACAAAATCAAGCTGGGGATCACCTGATAGGTGGATCGGGACGCCACAAAGCCTCTAAACTTGTCTTTGTTAAATTTATGGTTAAGAAGCATTTTTATTACTCCAGTATAACATTAAATATCTGGCAAAACAATATAACCGCTGGGTACATACACTCAGCATACACAGACGTGCCTTTATTCTACAGTAATTTAATTACTCTACTTAAGAATCCCACTGTATAACATTTAATTGCGTAAAATCACAGTCTTTGCCATCCTCTCTCTAAATATGGCTGTATAAATGAGACCAGCCCATTCTCGTTCGGTCTGACTCCCTGCCAGTGCTGTATGCCCTTTACACTGCATCAATTAGTGAGTACATTTTATGGGCCATTTAAACTTGGCTCAAGCTGTTAAGATTATCAGTGGTGGAGCTAACAGTATTTGCCCTAAAGAGAAGTCCCTCCCATCAGGATAAGCCCGCCTGCCCTTCCCCGTAGAAGCGGATTGAGATTCAATTGTGGAGTGACATTCGCTTTATAACTGAGTGATCTTGGTATTCACAACTAGGCTGAGATGCCCTCCTGTTTAAATAAGGGCATTTTGTTAATTGTGAACCAGAAAGAAAGCAGACTGGCATTTGTCTGGTGAGAAGGAGGGCATAATCAGGCGGATCGGAGGCTGAGGAGTGGAGACAAGGGCCATTATGTTCCTCCAGTGCAGACACTTCAGAGGAAATGATAACCGGAGCTTAGAGTGACAGAGTAATATCACACACTCCCCTGCACGAGGAGACACATTCCTTTGCTGACGAGGACATGAAGTGAAAAAAAAAAAAAGCTTTGAATTTAAAACTTCCATTTGAAGGCAAATTGATGGCCGCTCTGAGAGCTGCCGACTACTCCACTTCACCCCCTCCAACGATATTAACAGACTGTAATTAATCAAAGTTTTACTTTTTCTAATTGAACCCAACTTTCGATTTGCCGGAAATGAAAACCCCTGACATTGGGTTGTGATGATTTCACATTATGCCAAAGACAATTATGTGCATGTCAAGAGTGTTGTATTACCACTCCTAATAACACCATGTCCTCTCTCAGAGCCAGTGCGGTCATCTTCCATTGCGAAAATACTCTCCAGACAGAAGAAGTGTGGGCGGCGGAGATAGCAGGGAGGTCACTGCATTGGCTGTCTTCGCCAGTCCCACAGCATTCAAAAAGGAGTTTGAGTATCTGGTCAAAATAAGTAAGGAGGATGATGTATTAGTGCTGTTTGCAAAATCATTTGCAATATACTGGGGCTTCAGTACAGCCTGCTTTATTGAAATTTGGTCCGTGAAAGAAGCAGTTTCTTGTTTTTTTCTGAGTAAATTCACCTTACAGCACATGGTATTTCACTGTATTTTAACTGCTTTCTATTGCTCAATTTGGTCGGGGACAAGATACAATTGTTGGAATAATTCTATCAAGCATAATTCAAATAAGACGAGAGGGAAATAGTATTGTGGGAAGAAACTCTAGTCAAATTTCACGATACTAAAAAAAAAGGAATCGATAGCAATATGAGCGCTCGGCTTAGAAGCTAGAGAAAGATAGCGATCACAATGAGTCCAGGATCAATTCTTCTCACTTCGCACAAAACTGCATCTGCCTTTAAAAATAAATTAAAGGATTATGTGTGATCTGATTAGGGTAGAGTTTGCCTTTTCTGTAGCTCTAGGCATTTTAGACACTGGAGAGGCGGTACATGTCATCAGATCTCACTGTCTTTTCTGACACACTGGGCAGGAAAGGGTGTGTCTGTGGCCATCAGTAAAACCTGTGAATACGCAGGCGCTCAGCCTGTGCGTAAGCTGCAGACAAGTGATTGGACAGCAAAACAGTCTAGTCATCCAGACAGTCAAGCAACTAAGGTGTTCACTGTTCATTAAAAGTGACTTTGGACTAGGCTTGGCTGAATACTAATAAGATTAACATAAATTAAAATAAGAAATCCCCATTGTTTAATACGTAGGAGGTGGAAAAAACCCTAATTCATTGCTGTTTAAATATTTACAGTTTGTGCACTATTATGAGAGAGTAAGGTCTACTTGACTTGTAGACTGAACTGAGAGATGAAAAGACATTGAAATGCCCGACAACACCTGCTGTAGCTGTCTGTTCTGGTTTTTTTTTTTTCCTTTCTGTTGGAAATGTTTCTCTTTAAGCAAGAGCCATTTTTGAAATATCTGAAGTATGTGAGATGAGGACGAAGCTTCCAAAGTTACAAGAATCAGCCTGTTCAACCAATCTGTTGAACACGGCTCCACTGGCATCAAATATTGGCAATAATGACTCGTGCAAAATGCAATTACTGCATAATTTAATACTGTCAGTCAGTAGCTTCACAATGAAAGTAAGAATATTAAAATGCAGATTTTAGAGAAACGTGAATAATTGAGACACAGAAAGTTGGGCCGATTGTTATTGCTAAGCTTCTCAATATCTTGCCGTAACCTGGATGCTTTTTGGACTTAAAGTCTCAACGGTGGCCAAATTTATAAATGCTGTAGTATACAGGTTCCCTAAGTATCCTCTCTCAGCATGTCACATTATAAAATAGCTCCAAACTGGCTCTTTGTTGGGTTTAAGGTCAACTCTCTATGTCCCGGTTGGACTCAGGTGGTAAAGTTAACAGCCCAGCCACAGCTAGCTGTACCACCTGTGCTCAACATCTGCCACTAACCCAATCAAGGACCCTATGAAATATGGCTCCAGGAAGGAGTGAGTGAATACTTCTTTATTTTTACTATTCAGCTCGCCATTGTTGAGATTGTTAAAAACAGGGGAGTAGCTTTGTCGTGCACCTGGACATGCACACTTGTGGCTTTTTTTAGTCCCATCCTGCTGTTTAAATAAACACTTGAATACGCTTTAGCTCAGAAAATTGTTGGGCCTACAGCCACAGCCATTTGCAGCTTGACAATGTGCAAAAGTCAGAATGAATATACTGAAAGTGATAAACTCTGCCTTTGAAAATGAACATTTGGAACATTAATACTTTGCACACAACAGGTTTAATGATACTGGTTTCAAACATGATGTGTTATAATAAACAAGATCTTTAGGACAAGGTGTGACTGCACCCTTGCAAACAAATGGCACATGGAATGGTAATGCACATGCAGCAGATGCAAGTAGTTTTACCTTTACATTGTGTGACCAGTATCGGGACCTATGTGACATGGGCTTTCGTGACTACTTGTAGGTGCCCGTTTCAGATTTTCTTACGAAGGCTCAAACTTTAATTTTTGCGTCACTGCCAGTCAAACCAGATTTATCCAAGGCCATGTCCCAAGGACCACACAGCAGCTCACAGTCTCAAAGGCTTGGTCAGCAAGGAATACCTCAGCCTGTCAACGTTAACGTCTTCTACATGTTCTGAGGCGTCTGAGGCAAGAAATTCAACCAAAAGGACCTGAACTGTAGCGTGATGGCATTCAGGGGCTCTATTACAACAATATGCCTACTCACAGTGTGAGCTACTTGGCAGCATCAACACAATCTTCGCTCCCCACCCGCCCTTCTCGCTGGATTTGGCTCCCTGCGACTTATTGCTTTTCCCAAAAATTAAATTCAAGCTGAAGGGTTGCTGCTTTGACACGGTGGAGGAGGTCCAGCACGAGCTGCTGGTGGTGCTTGACACGCTTACATGACAGGACTTCCAGGGAGCGTTACAAATGTGACAGGAGCCCTGGGAGCCGTTTTGTATCAGTGCAAAGACTGAATACTTCTAAGGGAATGGTGGCTCAATTTGAAACAGATAAGAGTTTTGCTTGTTTCCTGATGTGCCAAAGCTCAGGCCACCTGACAATTTCGTACCACCAGCAAAAGACTAACATGCACCCAACATGTGATATAATATAATCATTTTCTGAAATGCTGTGTTAGCAATATACCTTTTGTTGCTAGCTTAGTTAACAAGAAAGCGAACACAGAAAAAGGCTAATTTACACTTCAGATAACAAATAGCCACCAAAATGCCTCGATAAAAGAAGTTTCCACAAAGACATATGCACTGTAGATAAAAGATGACTATCGATATTTGATTACAGATCTGACAAAACGCAGAATTTACCAGTGTCAGTGAAACTGTGATGAAACTCTGCCGCCGGGGATTGTTACTGCTATGGATCGCTCAAAGGAAAGTGCCAGCGGCAGAACGCAGTAATTAATCTAGTTCAAAGTCCATAACAGAAAAAAAAACAAAACCAAAACATCATCGTTAAGACAAACAATACATGATCATTAACCTGGAATTTTGACAGCTAGGACAAATACCAGAAAAACTCATTAACATGTAAAATTACATAATAATAGCCATAATAAATTATGGCTGCTGCGGGATGATACCAGTATCCACTCCCTATCCATAGTCTTAGTGTACTCCAAACAGTCAAATGACTGATGCTGATGTTGATCAGCACACGAGTTAAGCTCGTTAGCAGATTACAACCACTCCAAATCAAAACCAGTCTGCTTGTGACTGACCATATGGCACGATCATATTGTTGTGCGTAATGCAACGTATCTGGTAGCAATGTGTTTTGATGCATCGGGAAACATTCCTCAAATGGTGCAAATACCTGCACAATAATCTCACCAAGATCAATATAAAAGTCAAGAGAATAGTTCAGGATTTCTTCTCTTATTTGCCGCACTGTCCATGGACGCAGAAGAAATTTTTGTCAGGTTCTTAAGGCCAGTGTAAACTAGACGCTATATTGATCTGGTTATTGATCTCTGGTCTGAGTCACAGCCATTGTATCCAGTGTTGTCATGTCTGCGAGGTGCAGAACCTGGAACATTTGGTTCGTGTCTGTGCGAGTGTGTTTGATAAAGCTGTATGCTTTGGAGTACTTTAAGCATTCGGTTTGCATAAATAAAGACAATGACGCTTGACTTCACCAATCTCATTATTGCCATTGAAACAAACGAATGAATAATAAGAGATTACACATTTCTCTCTGTTGTTGTTTTGTTGCTCTGTAATAATGGAGTTTTCATGAGTTTGTGGTTTCTCCGTACAGTAAAGGCAGTGACTGAATATGAGATAAACACATATTCCATTTGATGGATGACTCAACAATAACTGCTGGAAACACAAAAACAAAACATATTTAAACACACTGCTGTCTTGCTGCATATGCACGATCAATGCAGGTGGCTGACGCCACAGTCGCAGCATGTGGTGAATACGAATACTCATATTCAGCTTATGAGTCTTATTATTACAGTGACTGCAGAGCATTTAGCAAAGCCAGGAATCCCAAACAATCACAATTGTGTTAAGCAGCAATACTGCAAGTACAGGAATGTGGGTGTTCATATGAGCCAGTGCTTTATACACTTCATCCAAACACAATATGGTATTGGAAACTTATGAAAACAATAGCACGGGGAAGCTTCCAGGCTTCTAACACAAGAAATTGGACTGTTATTGCTATGTGACCTATGCCGCTCAGTCAAGATGCACTCATCCACTACACATTGGATGTTTTCAGCTCAGTAGTCCCCTAGCATAGACAGGAATGATCAATAAGGCCCTCTTTTACTGCTTCACTTCACAACTGTCTAGTTCTGCAGCTCTGGAATAGTTTGACATGCACAGACACTGAGGTAAACAAACTTAGAATGGCAAAGGTGAGTTTAAAGGGCCCAACAGGAGGCTTCTTTTTAATTTTTTTTTTTTTTTTTTTAACTTTGACTCTTCCTCCTCCTCTTCCCTTCTAAAACTCCTTTTTCGTTTTTCACCATCTCTCAGGGGTGCACCAATTTTTCAGCGTGTTTTTTTTTTTTTTTTTTTTTTTTCCAGCTTTACCACCAGACTTCCTGGGTCGCTCCTCTTTCCATGTCAACACTTATATCTCCTCTTCATAAAATATACTGCAGGGAGGATAATTCCCCTGCACCGTGCTTCACCTTACTCCTTTGGACAATTCCTCTGTGAGAAGATGTCATCTGTGATTTGTACCATCTTGTTCGAGGTTTTTGGAAAGGGGACCATTTCAGTTTAGCTGTATAGTCTTGCTGGGCTCACAACCCGAGGCTTTGATTGCTTTTGACAGACAAATGTGGTTGCAGGTTAGATCTAGGGATGGGGGAAAAATCAATTCACATAAGAATCGCAACTCTTACCCTCTATGATTCTGAATCAGGATGAAGGTTGACAGAATGATGTACAGCATACACTAGACTGTCATCTTGAACTTACTTTGGTTATGGCGTTGCTTATATTTTACAGATACCTTGTGAAAGTGGAAGTATTTTGTGGATACTTTGGACCCCTCGTGCAGAAATTAACATTAGTGGAGTGAAACGCTGAACTCCAGCACTAACAAAAGAGACCAGCTGACCTACAAACACAGCACTTTATAAAACTCCTTGCCAAGAAAATAACTTGATCCACAGTACATGTCATCTCAAAGGACTCGCACCTGTGCAGCATTTTGGGTAACAATGGCTTTCCCCGTGCTTCTGATGCAGCAGGCACACTGTTTTCCATTACTGGATATGTAACGTTAATGACACAGCAGAGAACTTTGTACAAAAAAGTATTCTGAACTGAAACATGACCCTACCCGTGCTAACACACTGTGGCATTTGCTCCGTGGAAACGAGGAGCGCTAAGAATACAGTACTAGAATATACATTGTGATGCTGTCATTTAAAAAAAAGAAAAGAAAAGAAAGAAGGACGAACGATGTTGTTGTGTTGAGTCTGCTTTCAAAACATGGTGACGTCAATTTGATATAAAATGATGTAATATAATAGCAATACATGCAATGTATACCCATTATCAATGTATATACACATAGGATGTCAATACAGACTCTTAATCTCTAGTAAAGAGTGCCTACCATTTTCCTCTAACATTGCATCTCCCGTCTCTAGACTGCTAAAAGAAATCCTGCCATAAGGTTACAATCAGGCATTTGAGAGCGCACCAGACCCACAATTTGAAAATGGGCCTCAGAGCCTGCTCTTCCTCTGAACACGCTGCTCCTGCCAGCTAAGATCATTCTGCTTTGGGCCTCAGTCATTAGGCTCAAGTCCAAGTGAAGTCACAGTGAGTCATTAGTTTTAAAGTCAAAGTTCGTTTGTAAGTGTTTTTGTTGATGTGGTTGTTTTTTGGCTATGGTTGAATCAAAAGTCATCAAAGTGCACGACTCCTGCGTTGCATCTGAAGACTTTTCTATTTTTTGGGGCTAACAAGCAACGATGTGGCAATGAATTTCACTCTCCAGTGGCAAAAGATACGCAGACGTCACGGTAAAAACGTTTAATTAAAACACATTGTGAAGGTTTAGGGCTTTAAGTTTGTGCTTAAATACTGAACAGAATCTACTGCCTAAAGCCATAATTTTCACTGTGTCTTTTTAACTGACATGATTATCACTTATTTAGTCATGCTCGGCTGCTTTAATTGCTGTTTTACCCCACAAAAACTATTTGAGCCTCAAAAATGTATTAAATTCTTTAAACTAAATAAGTAGATGGACATGATATCGTTCTTCCTTCTGCTCAAATGATCGTGGATCTATCCCTTCCTACTTTTCTCCTTTTCTTGTTAATTAATGCACATTTATGTCAACTCTTCAACCGCAGGCTTTAACGCATAGACTGATTTGCGATCACTATTTACATCCATTCGAGGACAAATTGATGAATGGCAAATGACCCGACCCCTTGTGATGTGCACTTGGGCCGCTGCCATCTATGATTAGCATAAATCGCACTGCACATGGTATAAATCAAGTGCTGTGTCCATGAGTCATAACTGTAAACATTCATCGGGTCAGAGTCTTTATTTTCTTGGTTTCACACCATCACCCAGCACTCTTTGTTAAGCCCGACGCTAATTTAGTTATAAATACGGCACAGTCGTTAAGCGTGGCGGAGACGTGGCCCTCACCTTGTTGCTCCAGCTGTGCAGTAGGAATTATGTACAATTATGTACAAGTGAGAAAAGACAACAATAAAGATAAAGGACATTTCTTACAAAAGCCAAATCTGCTATTTCTTTCAGGGAATTCATCTATTTAATTATTGGTTTTATCCATTCATCTTGTACTTTCAGCTCCTCTTGACCTTTTGCAAATGGTCCTATACTTATCGTATATTCTGCTCACTGTCAGAATAATCAGTGCCAGGGAATCAATCATCAAGTACAATCAAGTACAGTTGGTCATTCATCCAAAATCACTCTACATGCTGCTTCAAGCTACATCAGAGGATCATGTGTGTTATGTCTTTTTGCTAAAAACCCTTTATGATAACTACATATTATTCCATATGTCATCCTCTAATTGCATAGCTTCAGCTGTCAGCTTCTGCACCGCTGGTGCTGCACAATCTTTCATCCATGGATGCACACAGACCAAATTTAACATGATTTCCATATTGTCTGATTTCTATCTCAGATTTTGAAGAGTGGAACGAAGGCGCATTCACACAAGCCAGTTCATCTGTTTGAACAATCTACACACCCCCTCTTGAATATCTCCCTCAATGCATGCAAAAACAGGCTTGTACATTATCACTATAATCCAATATTGTGCATGTTCCCCATGTTAAGTTGTGGGATACACAGAATAACAATTTCAGATCTTGAATTGGCATTGTATAATAGGAGAGTATTCTGTAGGGGAACGGGCCCATTTGTTTAGGAACAGTGCAGTCAGCCCAGGGGTACGGAATAAATATGTGTTTCTATGCATGGGACTGAACTGTGGTGTGGCGGGTTATGTGAACGCGCTAAAGCTGAAACCTTCAAGGTTAGAGCGATAGGATTCCTCTGAAACATAACTGCAAAAGTGTTGTCACGTTCAAACCTTGCAAATAGGAGGGATACAGACGCTGCTTTCTGCTCTGTCCTTGTGGTAGAAACTAGCCGCTACCCATGAGCCTTTTTGTTAACTTTAGATTATGTTCCACACTGCATCATGTTAATTCCCACATAAACAAACCTTGCCCTGGATTTTTTTATTTTCTATCCAGTATAGATATTTACAGATGGAAGGCCACCAAATATCTAGTTTGCCACTGACAGATGTTGCTGGTATAATTCAGAGAGGAGAGCGTTATTTCCATCTGTAGAGAGGGGGAGGCTTTCTGGAAGGCTGAGTGTGCATATTTGTCAGTGTGGAAATTAAGAGCTAGATGGGAGGGAAGTTAGTTTTGCCGTTCCCTCTGTGCGTTTGTGTGTGTGTGTGTTGTGCACTTCCACGCAATGCAGCGCTATGCACCGTACTTGATCGCGCATTTCATAATCATTAGGTGAGGCCCTGGCTGTGGCATCGGCATCTCACAGGAGAGCTGCAGTTGTTTATCTGCTTGTACTACTGCAGACAGCTGTAAATAAATGAAGAAGGAGTAACTCCCGGGGGACGATGGGGACACTCATACTGGGATTTGCTGACTGGTTTTGTCATGGTAGACTTAGTTCTGCTTTATTTATTTTATTTTTTTATCCTCACACAACTTTGTCGGGGTTTTTTTTTTTTCTTTTTGTCCATGTTTCTTTCGTCCATTTATCATGCCACAACTTCCTCTTACATTAATTCCTGTCGCGGTAATAGAGTTTTCCCTGATTAATCTTTCACCCATTTTACTCTACAGCCAGTATTGCAGCAGCACTCCACTTATTTAATTTGAGAAACGATCTGAAAGAAAAACTCAGGATAATAAATGTTTTCTCCTCTGGGACACTGTTTGGTACAGGCGACATTCATCTTTGCGCAACTGCCTCCACCTCTACCTGCCTCATCCGGTTGCACATGTGCATGCATACATGTTGTCAAATTATGTCACTGTTAGTCCTGCACATATGAGAGGGAGACTGAGCTTATGCATTTAAGTAATTTGTATCTTTGCATCTGCGAGCAACATATTATGGCTAACGCATATGCATGGGGTAGAAATTAAAACAAAACAAAACAAAAAAAAAGATGAGCAAAAGAGGTCGCCATCAAACTCAAATGAACACCGAGCACTGTATAAAGGGCTACGCAGCTTTATGGATAGAGACATCCGAGCTACATCTGCATCTACACACAGTAATTCTTCCTCACAATTACCCGCAAGGAAGTGGAGCTGATGGGGATGTCTCTGGTACCGCAAACAGAAAGGCCTATTCAGTTATAGCTCCCACATTACAGTTAAGCTTTGCATACTCCTAATCCTTATTGTCTACAATTAATGAGTTTCTCTCATATTGAGAAACATGCAAATGGAGATTTCTGGTTTAGAGACTGCAATTATGGAAGAAGCTAAGGGATATGAGACCCTAATTATGTGCTATCATTATTGCCATGGCTACTGCTACAGTTGACTTAGTATGCAAGGCTGGAGAGACAAGTATAAAATATTATGCAATCCAGTGGCTGCATGTGATACAATAACTAAAATATTAAAAGGAAAAAAACAGCACAAAGAATCAAACGAACCACTGCTTTTGTTCCATTTACATGATGATGTGCAGTTCATCGTATCTTACTAATGGAGTTACATGCCGCGCAATTTAAACATACAATGAAATCAACAATGCAATACGTTATGTGGGAAACTGTGTTTAGCTTCAAGCATTTTTAATTTTCCTCAGGGGAAGGGAAAGGACGCGAGCGCACAAGGTGAAAGTTGGTCCGAAAAATGGTTGAATCTAGCAAAACAAGTGCAATGACAGAACTGATGTGGCGTCATACCGCTATGCACATTGCAACTCGGCACAAAACACAATGTTCCATTGTCATGGAAATTTGGCACTATTACAGTCACCTCTCAAAACGCAAACAAAACGCGCGCTCCCAAGCCGATCACTGTAGACACCGCCATACATATGCGCTCGCATAGGTTCATAAGCATTCCACATTAGCGAACTCACTTTTGTCAGCTGGAGGATTGAATTTAATCTGCTCTGATTTAGCAGCAGACAGAACACGCAGGCCCTATTGTGAGTGCCATCATCTCAAAAGAGCTTAGTGGGCAGAACTGCTTTTTGACGGGGAATAAAACACTGTCTTACAGGCTGAATCAATGCACTGCTTCTAAACTGTGTTTGCGTTCCCTGTATCTCTGTCTCCCCTTGCTGTTTTCACATGAAAAGACGATGTCCATCACAGAACAGCGGCCCCACCGCCGCATCTTCTGCCGTACCAGCTTTGTGTACTTGCACTTACCTCCAGTTGAATTCACACACAGGAAGACTGCTCAGATATATGATTTGCGGCACAATGTAGCCAAGTCGCTGTGCACTTTTAACTTCAATGTCATCCGCTGGTAGATTTCCCTCAGGGCTTAACTGATTTGTAAATGCTGCAGTTCGCCCCTTTTGTGCTGCTTACAATGTGCCTTTGAAAAATAGAGAAAAAATAATACGTTCTATTCCCTTTTATCCTGCATTGTGCCACTCAGTGCACCTGGGGAAGTGTAGCACTTGCATGATAAGAGGAATATTGAAAGAGAAGCCAGCTGAATTCAATATTTCAATATTTTCCTCTCCCCACTATTCAGTGGTGGAGACTTTGAGCAAACTGAAAAGTGTTTCGCCTGACAATTTTAGTCACGCATACTTTGACTACTGCTAAAGATACAGTTTTGCATAGTGTGCTTGCGGTTGACTGATGGCATTATAAGTTCATTATAATATTAAATATATAAATATGTAGTCATTATTATCATTTTTCATTTACTCATATTTATCTCATGGTCTACTCAATCTGACTAAGGCCCCCTCCCCATCTCAAGAACAGCATAACATATTAATCACAGGTATCAGCCGCAGCACTCCCATGGCGTTGTCTTGGCTGTGAGGGCGAAAGAAGGCAGGGGCTTGGAGGTATAGCAAAGATGAACTCTGTAATACTTGTTAAGAATTCTTAGACCGATTGCTTGTATTTAACAAGAGGATCATAATGTTCACATCAAACTGGTAGAACTGACCTCTGACACCTTCCCTGTGTGAAGGGCCCTGTGTAATCGGCACATCCTTTAAAATGTGCCAGTGCTCCACAAGATTCCCTGCCTGCTATCTAGCTCACACACCCTCCGTCACTGGTGCCAGGCACAATGTACGATTGCAGGGGCAGCTCTTTCCCCTAAGAGGCCTGTGGTGAGCTAAGCCGAGTCGCACAGCCAGAGCCAAAGGATTCTGGGTAGTTGAAAGCAGCTTTTCCGTCACAGCTACCTTCAAAGACCAGGAACCCATCCAGAACACAGGGACATGGGATCAAAGGCCCAGGGAGCTCTTGCTAATTAGTAGGTGGGGATCCTCTAAATGCACTGCAAACTTTTGTCTGCCACTGTCACATTAGCGATAGCAAAGGTTGAGCAAAAGAGGAAATAAGAGGATGTGCCAGGCTGGGGGAAGAGAAAAAGAGGGGAGGGGAAGAGAGTGAGGGAAGGACAAGATGAGAGAAGGGACATGCAGTCCCATTGTGTGAAAGTAAATGTTCTGCGTGTGCGTCGCTGTCTCCCAGAGTGAATGGCATGCGTAGGTGTAAGCTAATGTAAACCAAAAATGCAAAGTCACAGCACCTCTTTTCTCCTCAGTAACAATCTCCCACAAGGCGGCGGGGACGTACCTTTCGGTGTCTCTCTCGTCGGGCATCACATCAGTTCCGATCACATGGTCGTGAGAGAACACCATCATCGCACCTTACAGAAAAAATATTACTTTTCTTCACGCCCTGGGTTTTATTTTCATGGTTTTGGTTTCCCCAGAGGCTTTAATATGGGCTTTATTTGTTCACAAGCGTCACTGTAAAGATGGTGCACAGGCGGTTTAACTGACACCAGTTTCATTTGAAGTTGTATGTACCACACCTTACCATAAAGTGTCAACTAAGTGCCCAAGTGGCATTAAACTTTATAGTCAGTGTACACAAGGCAATCAATATTTGTCTTTCTGCCTTTCCTCCAGTTACACATACAAACAGTCCCCCAGCATATAGGCATTTCATCAGTGTAGGGCTGCACTGCAGAACCTTTGGAGCACTTTTAGCTCCTAGTAAAAACACTATTCAGGCACTATTCAACTGAGAAGTAACAAGTTTTGTATCTGATCGACCTCTAACAGGCTGTAGTGATGAGAAGCTCTCCTAGCTGGGCCGACACATGAGACGGCATGTTCAAATCCAACCCCTGATCGGGTGGAAACTAGGCAAACGGAAACTAACCCACCAGTGGCCTTCTGTTGGAGTACACACGCCTGTGCCAAAAAGCAAAAAGGCAGCACTGAGCCAGATGATGCTCTCCCTAAATGTGGCACTGTCGCGGACGGGCCACAGCTAAGGTGTAGGAGAAAGACCACAGGCCGATGTTTCTGCCTCGTCGTAGCCTTCAGAGCTGATGAGACAGTGCCCCTTGACGCGTGTGTGCTCCACAGGAAAGTCATCCACCGCCTCACACACCTTTTTCTGGCTCCATGATACCAAAAAGCAAGCCGAGTTGAGAGGCTCCTGGTCTGTGACCCGTGCCAGATAAAAAAACAAAAAACAAAAAAAAGGACAGAAGTCGAGATAAAATGCAGGCACTGCACATGTAAGGGGTCACCTTCTCGTACTCCTACTCAGACTCACTTTCAGAGTGGGACTGACAGTTTGGTCTAATTTCCCTCTGCAGACTAGTAGTTTCCCCTTCCTCCCATCTCAGACGCCTGGGGTACAACCAGACTGGCGGTGCAGTGGTGAGCGTTTGTCAGCACAGATTGACTTTTTTGCCCCATGAGGTGTCGATATGCTGCACCTGACAGGTCGCTGGCTCTGCGCAGTTTGCCTGCCTTGTTAAGTCTGACACTGACAAGAAGCGACTGGGCGAGAAACTGACACACAGAGGAAAATCCACGGCTACAGCAAATATTTGATGATGTGATTTTCGCTAGATTGGAGATGGAAGCTGATGTTGACATTTGTGTAACATCTGCACAGTCTGGTCGTCAGAGTGTGTCTCTCTCCCCGGTTATATCTCTCAGCCTCGCTCCCTCACTCTCTCGCTTTGTGATTCCACAGTGGTAATACTACCAGGAAAAGATCGAATGTTTGTTTTGTATTACTGTGTAGCTCAGACAGTCTTTGGTGTAAAAGGAATTTTACTGCAACTCGAGAGTTAAATGCAATGTTTGTAAGAAAGAAACTGTTTTCAAACCTAATTAGCTGACAGCAGCTGGTGAGTGTATAAGTGCCAGGTAAATACCCTGTCCATGTCACCTGGCATCTTCCTAAACATGAAATTACTGGTTGTCAATAGGCATTACCCGCCATCCCATGCTGGCCTAAAACACAATCTATCCCTGAACCAGAATAGTGTCGCATGTCTCTTTTATGTTGAGATGAGATGAAAAAATAAAAAAAGAAACCCGGCGTCCCATGGAGCATCGGTGATGCCGAACGCACAAACATTTAAATGCTTACTGGGAACATATGACACAATGTATTATTCATCCTATCATTTGGAAAACTTCTAAAACCTCGAGCAGACTTTCAAGCAGAGGTGATTGCAGCTATCTCTGTGCAGGAGATAGAAGGTGTCGCAGAGGGGACACAGCAGAGTATGAAAAACATCCAGATGTTGGAAAAAGGGAAATGAAAGGTGAAAAAAAAAAAAGATTAATTGAATGCTAAATCACTCCCTGTAGTAAGGTGCACAAACACATTACAATCTGCCTTCGACAGAGGGGCGGAGAAGAAAGAATGGAAAAACATCAAAACAGAGTGCTGTAGGTTTTTCCTCACAGTCTGCTGGGGTGGTGAGTGGGGCCCAGTGGGGCCACGAGAACGCAGTTAAGACTTTAATGAAGAGGACTTGTTCTTAATTGAGATTAGATTTCTGTTTTATCTAGCTGCCACATCAAGGATCCTTTAGTTCCAGTCTGAATGGCGTCTCATTGTGGTCCATTACGTGGTTGATCGACCATGTTAATTTAAACTGCATGCCATCAGTTAGCTGGTATAATTCTCACAGACTACAGTGCAGAGAGCCTTTGGTATTAACAAGTGTCAAAGGACGGAGAGTTCTGTTTTCAGGTTTCGGATTTAGACGACAGTCAGAGCCGCTGGGTGTGCACGCGTGTGTGCAACTCATGCATGTTGAAATGAGTGTGTTTCTAGTGTTTACCTACACTGTTGTGTGGCTCATTGTGATGGCGCTGCAAACACAGTTTTTCCTCCAGAGCAGGCTCATGCTTCATGTGGCCAGACGTGTCACATGCTCGACCACGTGACTGCACTGGATAGACTGTATGTCTGACAGCTTGAGCGTACTCCGCCTCCCTCCCGCATGGCAGAAAGTGCCTTTTAGTGCAATTACATGGGTTTCTACACATCAATTAGCAATCCAATTAAGTCTTGATGTGATGAATAGCGGCGAATAGCAGTGGAGGAGCTACTGATCTCGCTAATAATGATCTCGCCGATTACGCTGATCAGTCAGTGGCTAAGACGACAGACATACCAAGGTCATCAATTAGCACACAGAGGGTGCAGTGGGACGGGGGAGAGAAAGGCTGATACACACAAGCAAAGTAACAGGAGTATAAAAGTTATATATGCTTTGTATTTCCTGCACGATGCTGATTGTAATTCATATTCCCTCGTGGGGAGAAGAAAGCTGTAGTGTTTTAAGCGAATAGTCTTGATGAAGTAACGACTAATCCACGACAGAAAAATGAATATGTTCTCTAACGATTTTTGAGTTGATTAAATGAAAATTAATGTACTTTAGCGCAGTTTCAGCTTCCTGGTCTAAATATTGCGCGCAGTTCATTTGTCACTGGCTTGCAGTTGCCGCTCGTCTTGTGCGTTTGTGTGTGTCTTTACACTGCACATCACTGTGATTTGTGTTTTTTTTGTTCATTTCATACGGAGCTCTGTTTTGATAGGCTCACGGCCAATTAGCCCCACACTCGGTTTAATAGAAGCACATTACCACATGTTGCCATACATCACATGTGACAGTTGATCGAGAATTTATTTTTAATTTTGCCATTTGGTATCCTTGACAATCCATCATGCGCCGTATGTTGTCGCTGCTCTTAAGCCTGTTCCTGCTCTCTGCGCTCTACAAGTTGCAAAGGCAAGTTAAAAGGGTAAAATTGTTATTCTGATACAGGAGTCAGAATACTGTCGAGCTGTTTCAACCTTTTCCCCTTATGCCACCTTTAGAGTACGGGGCACCTTGCTAATATTTGAAGGTTCACGCATACTTGGTTACTCTGGGCCAGTGGTTAATTCTATTTGGGTCAGTGACTCTAATGAATTAGATTTCATTCCTTTTTTGCACTCTCTCCCCCTCCCACTTTGTCAAGCTCTGATTAGATATTTTCAGACTTGAGCAATGCACTCCCTACAAAGTGAGGTTGTGGGAATTAAATTATTCTAAAGGACGGGCAACGGAGAGACAGTATGTAGAGTTAGTTAGTTAGGAAAGACATCAGTCCCGAGCATGTAAACTGTTTCCAGAGAAAAGTCTGTGATGGTTAAAGGGATTACAGACTGAACACGCACATGAAAACGGCGTGATTTCGAAGTACACCACGCGCTTGAAAAACAACACTTGAGCTACCTCATTTGTAGGTGGGAATAGATGAATGCGGTGACGTTGTTGTATGTTGCAGTGTCATGTTTAGAATTTCAAGTTAATTATGTGATTTAAGTAAATAATGAGACAAATGAATTAAATTCAATAGGAAGAATTGTAAAACCTTCATCTCTGAAAATCCATCCATCCTATGTTCGATTAGTGATGATCATTGTCGCTGATCACTAACGAGCCAAGCTTATTCTAATACACCAATCTTGCTTTTGTCATTTTGTATAATATCCATCTATCTATGTATTGTTGCTGCTTTACAATGCTGCGTAACATATTTTATACAGGCACACTACAATGACACAAACTCACCTTTCCCAATTGGCGTCCATAAAGCAGTATGGTTTACAAGTTCTACAAACTGTTTTTTAAATCTTTGTAAATCAGTATTTGCAGTTTCCACACAACGTGATTCCATCCTACAACCCAGTCTCAGTCTGAAATGATGTAAATCCTTCCCTCAAGAGGAGGGTGTTACGTCTAGCTCTTCTCCAGGCATGTCCACAAGTTTCAAGAATGTCCCGTCATTGTTCAGCACCATCTCGGTCCTTGTCGACTTCCACTGTCTTTCAACAGCACTCTTTGTAATCACGACAATGAGAACTCTTTCTTGTCCATGCAGATATTCAGAACAGCTCCCATTCCTTTTGCACTGCCAACATTACATTATTTCTTTCCTGTCTCTTAGCAGCTACAGTGCATGACAAACCCTTTTCTGCTCTGTTCTTACTTCCTTTATTCTTTTTTACACCGCAGTGACCCCCATATGATGATTTCCCTCACAGTGTACGCACTTTGCCTGCCCTTCTTCTACCTCGCATTCCCCCACAGTTGTCCTTTGTCTGACTCTTCTACGTACTGCAGCTACATGTTCATATATCTCACAGCAGAAACATCTGAGAGGACCTCTTTTACATGGCTTCACCCTATATTACACACACACTCAAGGTACACTCTGGCCCACAATTCCCTTTTACTAGTCAAACACAGTGAATTACTCTCCACCTTCTGCCCTTTGCGGAATCTTTTGTCTTTAAGTCCAAATGCACAAATCCTCTTCTGTTGTCCCTGTAAAGCAGAGGGTGCACACATGTAGACACACAAGCGCGCGCACACACACACACACACAGTATCTTTCTGACATTTTTTTCTTCTTTGTAGTACACCACAATCAACCCACACTGAACATCACCTCCACCCAACTTGCAATTAAATGCAAAAAAATATAAGTTTGGACCTGATGAATGACAAATATCCCTCCTCTGTCCATGAGTAGGAAGACCCCCAGAATGTATGTTATGGTAATGTAATGGTCCCACTTTCCATGACTGATGGCTTGGGTTATGAGTATTTCACATCTAGCATCTTGTATAATAAACACCTAGTTTTGCCTCCTTGAAAGTCGAGTGATAAACGAAATCGAAATCATAAAAAAGAAAAAATAAATAAATAGCATTGCAGTCATAACTTGGGAATTGGGAGGGGGGTGTGAGAGACTGGGCTTGATTCACCAACATAATAAACACTCCCAGGAGGCAAGATTATGATAATGCTGTGAAGTGCGGCACACCTCTGTCATTGCCCTTGACCACAGACTGTTCATTGCCCTGAATTGACTGGTATCACTATTCAAACAACCTGCAACGCCATCATGAAACATAATAGCATAATATCTTTGAATTTAGCTCGGAAAGGAACAGTACGTTTTAAGGGGCAGTGGCACTCAGCATATTTCTTTTCAGTTTTCTTAAGTACCGCTAAAATACAATTTAATGATTCCTCACCACTGACCTTTAGCCTGCACATTTTCACGCACTCAGCACATTTGCAGCTTGGTCTTCTCGGTTCTTGGTTTTCTCAAATGTCATTTTTGTTGCCCAGTACTGACAGTATACAACGTGCATGCCGCATTTAGTAACATCAGAAACAAACTGATGTGATTTTCTAATTGCACTACGCCCCAGTCTTGTTTTCATCCACTGTGCCTATATTTAAGTACCAGTAGGAATCTGTAAGCATTTTACAGACACCCAATTTACGTAGAGCATTATGGGCTGTATTGTAAAGTGCATCCATGTTTGCTCATGGATTTTCTGCCTATATTTGACAGCATACAGTAGAGAGATGACAAGAAACACGGGAAAAGAGATGGGGAGCAACATGCTACAAAGATTTCCAACCTCAGTCGAGCTGGTTACAGTGCACCTCACGGTCGGCACCTTAAACTTCAGAGAAACCAATCTTGTTGCATCAGATTTAAACCCCATTAGTGGCTCCAAAGATACAATTTAGTGTGACCTGTCACTTTGGATTTTAGAGACATGCTTGATGATGTGACGCAGACTTTGGCAAAGGGGATCCTAGTTATTCCTGTGCAGCTCAAGTTGCTGTAAATCGTGCTGTTGGTGCGCAAACGTGCAATACTTTGTGTGAATTGTTTCTTATGGACTAATAAGAATAAGAACAATAAAAACAACACGATTATCCTTGGGGGGGGGGGAATACCACTTGACACAAATGACGCATATTTATTTAAAGGAGGTACTCGAAAGTGCGCGGTGCGGAAACGTGCAGCGTTAAGTGCTGAGTCAGCGGGTCGGACCTTGTCTCAGGGTAACTGTTACAAGTGTTTTGGACAGACATTTTTAATGTAATGGGCAGCGTGATTGACATTTGTTGACAACTGGCTTTTTTTTTTTATTAAATAAATGGAAAATAGGACCATTAAATGCCTCTTATTCGCAATGTTTAGTGGTCTCCTAGTTGACAGTGGAGTTCAATACAATAACCATGCAACAAATATTGCTTGTATATTGCAGTGTAGTGTTGTTGTTACTGTTCATTGATTATGGAGTTAGGGCGTGTTGTAGTGTATTTTCATGGCCACCACCATGCAAGACGAGTATCTCTTGTACAAGGAAGTGAAGAAAAAACCTAAACACAAAAGATTATAAAGGTGGTTTCTTTTCAGGAGCACACATGAAGCATACACTTAGAGATGGCAAGACATACGTGGATGGGTGAATATGTCATAGAAATGGTTTGTTCCAGTTAGGACTAAGAGTGTATGTATGCTGCAGTTCTTAACAAGCATGAATCCCACCCTCCCATGTTCAGCTGGGAAAAGCATCATACCGTATAGGTTTTCTAACATGGGGTTTCTGCCTCTTTGTTGTCTTTGTCATTTACTTAAGTCAGATGTTTACAGCTTCATTAGGCATAAAAATGTGCACTCCAGCAAGAACTGTACGTCTTATTTTGCCTTCCATCGCCGCAGATTTTAAAAAAAAAAAGGTATCTATAGTCCAACTCAGATATGGTATCGTCCCAGGTTTAGAGTTGAGAAGGTGCTTTGTGCCAAAGAAGCCCAGTGGACCGTGGGTGAGAAGCAGCTGGGTTGGTGGTATTACATGGGGGTACACATTGTACAGTGGGTAGGCCATCCATCAGGGAGACTGCAGCTCCCAAAGGCGGTCTCTTCGAGTGCGCCGCCTGGCCCCACTGCTGCACGCACACCGTCAGCTTGCTCTAGTTATAAACAGACACACATGCACATTCACATAGACTAATGAATACACCGAAACACGCACAAGTTAGAGTAGCTAAACCAGAACAAGATGGCTTTGCTTGTAGCTGCAATCATAAAAAAAGCTACCGCTGTAACTTTTGTAAAGAAATTCAGTTAAGTCGTTGCTTTGGAGAGTGATTCATGTGCCGTTTAACATTTTCGGATACCACGATCAAAGAATGACATTATACCGCTAACCAAGACCACTTACTGGTGCATAAATGAGCACATAGCAGAAAATAACACCTTCCCATTAAAAAAGTAGAGTGCAAAAACAAAAACTGTATTCATGGCAGAACATTTGTAAGCCTCCCGCACCAGTGCTGGTGGCCACACACACATAACTCATTATAAAGACCTAAATAAAGTAAAGCATGGTTGTTGTGACCTTTTTTTTTTTTTTTTCTAAACGGGTTCGAGAACTACTTCAACCCACTATGCACGCTGCCAGCTGTTTGGCACCAGCGTTAGCTCTATCTCGTTATTTTCTCCTGCTCCAAGGTGAAAGGAAAAAACACCCCCGTCCACACATGTGTTGTCAGAAGCACCAACATGGCTGAGGTTTAGTATGGCCTCCCGAATCGCCAGCATGTTGTAGATTTCCACCTCCTCCTTTCGCGCTCCGCCATGACAAATAATCTAATATCTGACTCTGTGTGGTTCTGGATTTGTCGGCCAGCTTTTCACACTCGGTCTGACTGAAGCCGCCATAAATGTCGCTGAAGGCAAATAGCATCATTCTGCATATGTTGTTCAATGTTTGAGTTATTTTGTCCACCTCCTGCGCAAGAACATGCATGCACATGCGTGTGCAAATAAAGAAGCGAACGCACACCACCCATCTCTGCAGGTCCCTTTGGGGCCACTTACACCAGCCAGGGTTGGCATGTAAGCATGTGTGCATGTCTGTTGATTTGTGAATAAAGCTGACCCGCTGCTATGTGCAGTACATGTAGGAGATTTGATTTATGGTTTGATTTCATTCTTTTTCTCCTTATTGTTTTCCTTTCCTATTAGTTAGAAAGAAACATCACTGCAAGCGTTAAACATATGTCTCTGAATCACGCGGCAGCGCTGTCGAACATTCATAGGTTAAATAGCTTTGGTTGCCTTCATAATGAAATAAATCCTGGACCTGGACGTTACGCTTTGAAGACTAATTTACAGACTATAGAGAGATGCATTTTGCATTATTACAGCCGCATTTATTTTGCTTTCTTCATATCAATCTATTCTTGGAAATATGCCCATCATCATTCTGCCTCATGTTCCCTTGAAACCACATTTAAATGTGGCTGATTTTCTGCTGCTTACATGTGCAACGAACCAAACCAGCCCGGCCATGAAATATTTCAATAATCTCACAAAGTGAATCCTCCTACATGTAGCACATTTGCATATCATGGGAGACGGTCTATATTGTCAAACCAGATTTAAGAAAAGGTGAGAGGCTTACGGTGGGTACACAGCGTCTATGTTTGCGCGTTCGTTCGGATACCAAAAAGGTATTATCCAGTCATCAATCGCTCACTGGGAGCTTCATTTCTATGATCCATCTTTGATATCTGCACACGCTCCTGTGATATAAGAAAATGCGTCTCACTGTCATGTGGCACGCAGAAAAGACAGAGGCAACAGAGCTCATGAATATCTACTTTATTAAGTGATTATGCATATTCCATTATTCATCAGATGAATTATTAAAAAGAGGTGATCTATGTTCGTCGCTGTGTAGCTCCGGCCCCCTCACCATAAAGGTGGGCTCTCCGTGTCAGTTTTAATTGCGAAAGGACGTAGATGGTGGAAGGCTGAGTATTTACACTGACCACATAAAGAATTATGCGTCACACAATTCAACTCAGAGATATTGATGTGACAGCTTCCAGGAGGAACTGTCTGTAATAATACTTGTGCATGCGTGTGTGTGTGTGTCAGATGTTGCACATTTGCATTTGGCGTTGCGGGCAGAGTTCATTTGCATGAGGTGAAATCGTGATGTGGCAAACTTGTACTTCTTATTAATCTTCACTTCCATGGATAAAAGACCAAATTCTCGGAGTCTCGGTTGTCCTGACTTGAATATGTGAGCTTAATCCAACACAGATCTGACCTGACAGAGAGGATCTTAGCACGTGCACACTGGGCAGAGTCATACCCAAAACTTAACGCTGCATTCACTCAGCTTCATACAGTATGTATGTCACAAAGAATCTCATATTATCACGGCTCCAGGCAGGAGACAGACAATGTGCGTGTTATTCAGGAACATCTACAAGGTCAACATCTTATTGTTACTTCCACTCAGGCACAAGTCTCTTAACATAAAACATGCTAAATGTGAAGGGCACTGAGGTCTCGGGTCAACTACATGTCTTTGCATAAATTCTTACCAGACACAAAGGTCTCCCACACATCAATAGACTTTTTTTTTTTTTGTATCAAAAGCTAACCTTAAAGAGGACCATATTAAATTATTCACAGGTTAAAAGAAAACCGAACATTTTATATTATCATGGTTTTGCCAGGTACACTTCTCGGAGCTGCCTTTTATTTCCTGGCAATGTTTTCGATTCTGTCAGGACAGACTCATCGTTAATTTCTTCGCACAATAGAGCTCATTCTTCTACTGTTTTGTGTGATTTTAGCTTGGACTGCCCTTGACCTAAGATTTTTTCTTGCTACTTCAAGCCATTAGTCATCTAAATGTCACATGGTTGTGTCATTGATTGAATTATTTAAATACGTATTTTGTGGGCTACAGGCTTATATAATGGGCCAGTTGTTAACAGGAATGTTAACGGTTACTGATTTTAAATGTGCAGCGAGGAGGCTGAGCAGTTTGTCAGTTTGTTTGAACACGTATTGCATCACACAAGTGTCTTCGTTCAAAAAATGGAAAACTTCACACATAGTCCCTGACTTGTAATCTATCATGCATCTACTACTTCTACAAACCGCCTCTTTCTGCTCCTACTGCTTCCTCCTGGTACAGGTCTTTAGATTACCTATCAAGAAAACAACTGCTGTTTGAAGGAGAGGGGTTCAGCAAATGCTCATCTCAGCTAGGGGTCCTCCATCACCACCCAGTCTAAGCAGACACAGAAAGAAGACAGTTATGAAGTTTGAACGTAGCATAGAGTAAGTATAAGTATAGAATAAGTCATTCACTGGCAAGAGAATCAACAGAGAATCAACAGGAAACGTTCTGCACATAAGTGATAAGTAATTATTGCTGCTGTGTTTACCCATCAGACAATTTAATGTGCATCACATAAAGCAGGCATGAGATAGACAGTGATATTAAAGGCTGCTGATGATATTTAGAGTTGAACTTCACCGCGTCTTCTGTTATTACCGCTCATATTCTTCTCAAAGGAAAAGAGGAGGAGGATGTTGACGATAACGACGCTGATATCAACATCATTAATGTCCACCCACATCCAGACAGGTGGCAACCCGCAGGCACCGCAGCATGTCACAATACCATCAACAGCTTATTTGTTTTTCTAATGTCCAGCTTACATTTGGTGCTGTCTGCGTTATTACTTCTCCAACCTTATGGTCATTGCATGGGCATCAACTACAACACGACACATTAGGATAATGATGAACAGCTGCTCATCAAGCACCCATGCCAACCAGTTTTGTCGATAATATCAGGAACTTCTACTATCTGTGCATGTATTAATGTTGAGAAATTACTTTTTGTAATTTTTTTTGTTTTGTTTTCATCCACTTTAATATATAATTGATCTAATTCTGAATTTTTTTTGTTAGTATCAAAATGGTATGTTTTATGGGACTGTGACAAAGGACATATTGAGAAACATTTATTGTGAGGATATGCCTGTTATATCTGTTACATTCATTGACATAAATAATTTATATATTTATATAAAGAAAATTCTTTATTATTCTCCATTGTCTTCGTCCTCTCTCATAATTTTGTCATATATCTTTTCTTTGTTGCCGCTCCTTCTGTTTCTCCACACCTAATGCTCCCAGAACCTTGAGAATTCTTGTCTTCGCTCTTTGACACCAGAGGTTATATTCTGTGTTAAAATGATGACAGTAAAAATGCAGTTGTGATGGCTATCTCACACTGTACATCAACCTGATCAATAGCATCTTCTCTGGCTAAAGTTTGTTAATAGCAGGTGTCTCACAGGACTGTTACAAGGCAAACATTAACAGTGTGATCTACAGCACTGAGCCACACTACATGTCACTGAAAGCACCAGCATCTCGCACCAAAACAAATGCTCAGTAAAGCTTTCAGAGACATACAAGAACTTTTGCGATCTGGTCGCCATGTTGAAAAATTGATATGGAGAGGACAGGGAAGCACTCGCATGCACAACAATGCACATACAGCTCAGATAGACAGATAAAGATACACTCTGCTCTGGCCACCAATACTTGACTGGGTCTTTACATTGCAGGCAGCTGTTTGCTGACATCTACTGAGGCCGATTTTCAGATATTGCACTTTTAATGATCCTTATTATCAGCATGTTGACTCTACGTGTTTGTAAGTGTCAGTGAACTCAATTCACCGCTATCAATTATGCTCAAAGTACAAATATAATGGCACCCTGAGCTGCCTGTGATCACTCCCGAGACATAATCACACAGCTCTCTCCGTTTGCTTCTCGATGCATTTATGCGGATGACCTCACTTTCTCTTTCCCTTTACTCCTCCCTCATTCCCCCGCAACCTCCTGAATATTTCAAAGTGGCTTGGAAAAAAAAAAGGCCACTGGTTGTATGGCGCTGCCATTATCATCGTTTTTTTCAGTCATTTGTTCTAAGATGATGTATCCTCTTTCTTCAACTGGCACCTTTTCAGAGGATCAAAACATGCTTTGTGTGTGTGAGTTTCTCTGGCGTATCTTTAATGTAATCACACAGCCATCTCCCTGCCATCTCTCCTCTCCTCTCCTCTCCTCTCCTCTCCTCTTCTCTTCTCTTCTCTCCTCTTCTCTTCTCTTCTCTTCTCTCCTCTTCTCTTCTCTTCTCTTCTCTTCTCTTCTCTCAGCATAAATCAAAAGAGTGCTGAGGTGCAATTACCACAGGATCTCCAATAAGCATCATAGGACAGATGTCAAAGTACTTCAAGAGCTTAAATTGGCCATTAAATGAAAAATGCACAATATTATTATATTTATAGAAGCACATCACAACCTCTCTGTGTGCGCTGCGGCGTCTGCTTTTGCTTTTTTTGCCAAATAAATGGGATGCTGGGAGTGTTTTCAGTGTTGTACACTATATGTGCTGACGTGATGTGTTATCAGGCTGCTCTTGTCTGTCTCTGCTTATTCTGAGAAATGTCTTCTCATTGATTCCAGGATGGTCTTTGTGTCTGTCTCCCTTCTTTTCTGCTACTACCTCATGCCAGATTCTTACAGCCTCCTTAATATTTTACCAAATGGCCCGAAGGGTCTTCTCTTTGCATTCCACACTTACTATGTATGTTTTTATTCTCTTAGTCATTTGTCCAACTCGGATAGCGCTCTCGGCCTTCAATTCCTTGTGCAACAATGCGAAGTACACGTACACGTTCTAGTAAGGAATTGCTTTACAGTGTTAACACCAGCCATTTAAGTTTCAAGGTAAAGACGCTATGTGTAGAATTCCTCGTGTTTTGGCGTCTTTTAACTAGCATCATTGCTTGTTTATAGAGAAATGACACGCATTGTTAGAGTCCAAAACCGTTCAATCATCTTTTCTTTACCTTTAATAGAATAGTCCCAAATACTTCAATAACAACTTCCTTACAGCCTGCTCAGGCATGCATTCATCATTATTGTGGCTGCATTTAAGTCGCTCTCTCTGTGTCACACACTCAGGTCAAGGACTTCACCTGCAGCATCACGACCCTGCGGTTAGAAAAGAAAAACCTTCTACCGAAAGTTTCTTCAAAACCCCAGATTACACTCAATTGACATATTTTCCAAGGTAAATACCAACCTTGGGGAAAAAAAATGTTTACTTTCTACAATATATTGCAGTTATGGCAAATAAGGGATGGTTTGGGTATGCTTGATGAGCCACTAAAATCCTTGAATATGGTTAGAGAAAATGTCAGTGCGCCATTGTTAAATATCAGTTGTGGGGGACACTGGGCCATTGCAGTCATGCCAAGGCTGGATTCAGATTCTATGCTAAACTGTTTGTTTAAATTAATATGCATCGGCCTGATTCCAGTTCCCTCTACTGTGTGCGGCGTGCATTAAGAATTCCAGGCGCATACAGTTTACTTGTGTAGTGAAGCACCTTCACTCCAGGGCTTCAGTTCTCCTTCACTTCAATATCACTTTTGTTTTCAGACTTACAAACCTGCTCAAATTTTACAACTTCTCAGTAGTCCCCTGTCTAAGCGGCAACATCAGCTGGTGTCTCTGGTGAGATCAGAGCAATTGTGCCAAAATAACACACCATGAAAGACATTGCGGACTCTGTTACTCAGGAAACTGTCACAATGGGCTGGTGCAGAGGACTCCCTCTCCCTGTCTCTCTCTCTCTTTCCCATGAATTTCCCCTGTCAAATTACTCTCGTAAGAAGCCCCAAAGATGGAGCTCATCACATCACAAAGGGGGAGAAACCAGATAGCAGAATTCCCAATCCTCAGTTTAGCAGAGATTTGAAATAACAATCCCCATCAGGGCCTGGCGATGTCGGTTAACTTCCCCATTCACTGAACAATGGCACGGAGCCGACCCTCCCGAAGTATTGAAGAGCGTCAAGGGACGCAGTGCAATGGAATCAGCCGGGGGGATCTCTCACTTCTTAAGCTTTCCAGTAATGTGATCCCCTGCTATCTACATTACCATATGGGATCTAGCAGCCAGGTAGGGGCCGAGGCAATGGGGTTTCAGAAAGATAATTGATTTCCGTTTTTTTAGCAAGAGGATTGGGGATGCTGGAGAGCAGCGAAAGGGCCCTTTTCAAAGCTACAGCTTTTAGGCTGTAAGGCTACATTATACCTGACTCAAGGAGAATCTGATCTGTTATTCTTGTACAGCTCTCTGAGGTGTTAGAGTGCATGAATAAGCTATGGGTTACAAGAGTTCTCTGGTTGCCATCAGACAGCCTGACAGACATTCAGCGGAAGGAGAGCGGCAGAAAATGGATGTGTGCAATTTTATCTTTCTCACTGTGAGGATTTGTTTCCAGGAGCCCGGACTATCTCTCTCACTGGACATATCAATTAGAAGAGCACGGTGCTGTCTGTTAAAAATGGGAAAGAAAATAAGAAACCATTTAGGAACATTGTATCAGACATAAATGTCAAAAAGAGTAGTCACAAACAAACAAAAAATGGTTTGGTGCCTTATCACAGGCACAAAATGTATTCTCCCGGCGCCAGCCTTTCGGACTGTGAGCTATCAGGAAACTGGGTCTTCAGCCAAATGGAGTTCATTCCCCCCTGAGTGAAAGAAAGAGAAATGCCACCCAGGATAGATGAATGACAGATGAGTCATTTCCATTTATGAGGTTGAGAATGCTCACACTGATCTGCTGTCATGTCTCGCCGTGATTGAAATGCGTTTGTGTGTTTGAGCTTGTGTGAGAGAGACAAAAGAGTGGAAAGAAAGAAAAGAGAGGGTGAGAGTGGAATGATGAGATTTTGGCGCCATTATTCCTCTCGCCACCAAATCTTCCATTGAGCGGTCCCGCGCCAGCCTGCGTTTATCCAGCCAGCGTCACCGCTCTTTCACCCTGCTTACAACATGGCAGGTGTGTCACTAGAAAAGAGCGCGGCAGTCTGGCCCCTTCCCGAACGACTGCTTCCCCCCTTTACAGATTTAAAGAAGGGAGAGGAAGTGTGCCGCCTGCGTAACATAAAGTTGGATTAAAACCAATCCAGCTGAGATGTACAACATTTCCAGGCACATCCAGTTACAGAGCCTCCTGCATAACTTAACATTTACATCTCTGCCCACACAGATAATATATCCGATCTGTATACCCACTGAATATTCACATGGTGGAGTCGCTCGCTGGAAAAAAGACAAGGGAAAGTCTTATTTCTGTATGAATACAATCTGCCATTCAAACAGGCCTATACAGAACATTACAATAACAGATAGTTATAAGGCAGGTTTGATGCAGACAGCACTGCACTTTAAAGCCAATTACTGGTCACCAAATATTATCTGAACCCGCAAAAATCCACTTGCAGCTGCATCTGGTAGCGGCATTAATCACTTTTACTGCCAGTTAACTCCCATTTATGTATTGATCAGTTTGATGCATGCAGCACTGATCACAATGCTATTGTGTCTCCACACAGTATCCCTCACCAGCTGCTAACCCTCTGCTGTAGACCAGATACTTGACCACCAGTGCTGAGGAGAAATGTTCATTTTCAGGTCATCTCTGGGTATTAACCTTTGGGCAGCGGGTTTGTAGCCCCAAGCTAGTAATAACACACAGATCCAGATCACCAGATCGTAAGCGTAAAGCTATAAAACTCGAGTCTCGGTTTGGACTTACTGTTGTAGACTGTGCTTAATTTAAACACGCAGCTTTTGTTAAGTCAAATACTCTGACAAAAGAGTCTGGCATCTGTCGTCTGTCGATGTCGCAGACCTTTGATAAGCTATTCCAGCCATTTGATTCTGTCCAAGTGATTGGACGGCTAACCTGCCTGTCTACCTATGTACATTCCTACCTGCACCCCATAACCATCATAAGGTGAAGCGGAAATGTGTATTGAAAGCTAGTTGCACAAGGATGGCAGGGAAATGTGTCCAGTGCTAACACAATGGACTGCTAGCTGTGAATGCTAACAATAGCCATGTTGGCTGTTGTGTGTCATAGTTCATTATGATAATGTTTTAAAGTTTGGTTACATTTGAATGAGACATGAGGTGGTTGGATTCAGTTTGTAATGACAGCAATGCAATGTCCTGCACTTATCTCTCCTGCACTCTCTCATGGACTACAGCAGTCACAAGGCTGTACATGGATGTGTGTTTTTAGGAATTTGCTTTGGAGAGAAGCCTGGAGGTTGTATTTCGTTGGTTGTTACCAACCCCAGCTTTAAGATATGGCTGCCTACATAAAAGCCTCGACTTTAGTCTTGGAAGCAAAACATTCAAGTTTGTTTGTCTCTGTCTGTACAGGATGCATTCAAGCACAGTACTGAGTTATCCAAGAGTTATCCAAGTTCACACCAAGTCCAGAACACAATTACAAAAAACAGAAGGGTATTAACTTGAAGCACAAAAATGCACTTCAGGTGAGAGCAACGTGAGCCATTAAGCAGCCGGCGGAGACAGCTCGATTGACGAAAATGGGAGCGCATGTGTTCCGTCAGATGCACGTGAGACAGACGGCTGACAAAAACAAAGCAGAAACACCTCCTGCGTAGACACGCCATTACCCTGAAAGCCTTTAGACTTGACTTGGACTTGGCCCCAGAAGACGTAAAAGCTACTCTGGTAACTCCTCGTTAAATGTTGTCAGAGCAAAACCCAGTGAGCCAGTTAAACCAGGAAGCAGCGCTTTCCTCTCCTCCCAGTCCTCAGAAAGCGTTGCCACAGCACTGATGGCCCAGTCAGCCAATTAATTATCCCTTTCTTTTCACATTGTTCGAGTAACGTCAATGCTCCCACTCTGGTGAGCTACCTGTTTAAGTACCCCACAGACACTTTTCTCTCCTCACTAATGTTTTCACAGTGCTCACAGTACACTGCAGTACTTACAGCAGGTTAATTATGCACTAGCCTCACAGTCTCTCAAAGCTGCAAATGTTGCTAGTTACATGAGGTGCCATTGTTGAACTGCCCCATTATGCATTCTGTATCTATAATGCACTCCTGAGGGAATCTATGCACTTAATTGGCATACTGTTGCACGCAACCAGTTGCATGTCACCTGTTATCAACAACGCTGACTTGTGCAGACACAGTAGCATCTGAATTTTTCAAAGCGGGATCACAATGATAGCCACAGAACATTTTGCGAGCGCTTCAGTTTCACCATCAGCCAACGCAGCCGCTGGTAGCCTGCCATCAGTCTTCCAGCTCTACCTGCTGAATGTGCTTCAGTCTGCCATTTCTCAGCAGAGCCGGGAGAGACATGTAACAAGTCATGTGTCTCTCCCAAATGGAGCGAGCGACGGCTGCGTGAGGAGAGAGAGCGAATCGCTGAGAGGAGAATGTCTGAGCTGTTTGTTAATTGGAGAGAACATTTAGCAGACTCCTTCACAAACATATGACAACCCCACCTGTTCGTTTGCCAGTCTCCCTGGCTTGTGTTGTAATACGGGGCCGACAGTACTCCCTGAGAGTTTGGCTGCTGTCTTGACAGGAGAGAAAAACTTGAAACACTTGCCTTGTCAAAACCCACATCGACTATCCTCAAAATGTAAAGCCAACAAATCAAGGCTACGTGTTTTCTTTGAAAGAGCGTGTTTTTCTTTTTCATAATCCGTCTTTTCATTATTCGCTTCTGTGATACAAAAGCCGACCTGTTACGTCCAGATGAGCAATTGATTTCACTTGGCCGAGGCAAATGTTAAGAATGGTCCTCGAGAATAGGAGTGATGTAGTTTCACAGGAATACAACTTTGCCGTATACAGTGCGCTATGGATTTACTTTCACCACTTTTTGCTATTTCAGATGTGCTTTTCTTAACAGATGAGAAATGCTCAGGAGACACACGCGCGGGCGCTATCCAGGACACACACTGGCAAGAGGCTAGGCAGCGCACACACACATACACACCAAGCTCCACACACACACACCAAGCTCCACAGATACACACAAAAACAGTGCCACATCATTACTCTTGGTACAGGTAACTTGCTAAAGCTGCTGAGTTGAGTCTCAATGGCCGTGCATTCCACCGAATAAACACACTAACTTCAGATTATACGATGTTGCATATGTGAGTCACAGCTAACATCACACCATCACACAACCAGTAGCCTCAGCTGTGTCGCGCACATTGTGACATATGGTGCACGCCATCTGAAAACCGTGTACTCTAACTGTCTACTCTGCAAACATTGCCAAATATAGGTTGTGGAATATAGGCTAGTAATATGTATTCTCAACCCCAAGGGGCTCTTGAATACCCACAACCTCCTCTCCGTTTCTCACAACGGTACCGAAAGCGAAGCGTTCTAAGCTTGCTTTGGCATGCATGTGATTTTTTTTTTTTTTCTTTTGCTCTTAACATTTGGAGCTGAAAGGATTGGACTCCAGACAACAGTCTTCAGAGAACTTAACGATCGTGCCATCTGGAGGCAGGGAGTGTTGTAGCCACTGATATCGATCATCTTTTTACACTTTACTCTCACAGATGGTAAAAAACCACCATCTGGGCGCAGGTGTTGCAGCTTTGAAAAAGTAAAGCAGCCACGACAAAATAGCCATAAAAAAATATTTGTCCTGACACTTCTAAAAGTTTTCTTTAATCAGGAGCTTTTAAAGCGTAAGCCTTTCAAGAGTTATGCTGCTGTGTGTGGGTGTGTGAGCGACTGTGGTCATTTAAGCACACACGCACACACACCTACACACGCGTATGTAACTCTTATGGCTTCAAAGTTGAAGATAAAATCTATAACATTTCTGTTGCTGAGCTGCATTTTCGCTGTCACACACAAACTGTACTCTCTACCTTCTGCCCAGCAAATAAGATGCATAAAAGAAACTCATACAAGCTTCGTTTGTGCATTTAATTTCATGGTTGTCATCTCACATGAATAACTTCATATGTGGCACAACATAGGATCTTACTTTGCAGAGGAGCACTCACAGAAATGCAGCTCTTGAACTCAGACACCATAACAATGCTGCCACCAAGTGGTCGATCTGTATTATTACATCATCATCTTTTACTTTGATGGTCATCATCATCATCATCATCATCATTATCATTATTGTAATTCCACCATTTGGGCACCTACTCACCTTTAGTCACTGCCAAAACCAGCTGTCCAATTTATCACAATGTCTCCCATTATGTCCTTCAGCAAAGTGGGTCAGTGGAAGATGTGTGATTCATGAATATGCAGATAATTTGCATTACAGTTGCAGGTCACACATAGATTTCCTTCTCGTAAATAAGTAAATGATGATGGTTACTGATGTCACCTTGTAAGAATTTGACTATTACTGGTTTCATCAGTAGGACAGTCTGTCCACTAGATGTCACTGCTTACCAGTAACTCAACCCGTGGCGGTACCTGAGGGTACACCTGCATTGTCAGGACCAGACACAGCAGACACAGCACATGGAGACAGAAACAAAATCACAAACAGAAGATCTGGCCTGTTGTTGTTTACAGGGCTTCCTCTAGACTGCAGTCATCAAAGCGGCCCCAGCTGCAGAGACAAAGCCTGCGAGAGGCCATGCAGGTGATCGCAAGGTGACTGGGGCCCCGTTCATACAGTTTGAGTAGGGCATTATTTCATTATGTAATCTGACAATATCTGTTTGCTTAGTTCATTTGAATCTGTTGCACAAACTAACTAAACAACCGTACAGTCGCATTGTCAATAACAACTAACACTTTATTTAGTAATAAAGAAGGGGGGGTTGGTAACTGTGGTTCATATGAGCCTCACCAATGTTTTATTCATTAACTGTGTGTTTGTGAAGGTACAGTATTGTGCACCTTGACAAGGAGAAGTGTAGTTTTTACATTAATTTTTATTTATTATTATTATTATTATTCATTTTATTATATATTCTCATGATTGATTCATTCATTTGACATTTGGACACATGGGCAACAAAAGGTCAGTGACCATAATTCGTGAGATGCTTGAAGGTGCTGCTTGCATTTCCTGATTGGCTGACTCTGGTTTTTCATCATTAGATGTTGCACAAGAACATTTGAAAAGAATATTGAAAAAAATAATTGTAGGATTGTCACATTAAATCTCCCATCGCTGACCATTGAGAGATTTAATATGTTGGGATTTCAGGGTTTTTTTTTGTTTTGTTTTGTTTTTTTGCCACTTATAATTGCATGTGCCACATCTTAAGCTCGTGCATCTGCGTGTGTTATGGCTGAACCGTTTGCGGGAGCATGCATACACACAAACACACATACACACACACTCACACTCACACATACACAAGCTCAAGGAGGAAAAATGCTGTAAATTGTATTAAATTGTTCCATCTCTAAGCCACAGTACTTCCACTTACTTTGTTTTGTCTCCAGCAGGCCAATATGTGGTGACTGTAATCAAGCCTGGAGCCTGTGTGTGTGTGTGTGTCTGTGAGAGAGAGAGAGAGAGAGCATTGCTCAGATCCATCTGGTCCTCACCTGGAGACCGTAACATGCCCCGGGGCTGCAGCCTATCATAGTAAACAGGGCTGGGGGAGTGTTGGAGGCCTGGAGCCAAACCAAGTCACATTTACACTCAGAGGGATGGCACTCAGAGTCATTTTTCATCTTTCTCTGCTGTGATTTTCATTGAAGTACATCAAAAGCCTACGTTTCTATTTGTCTCTCTTTCTCTGCATGTGTACTTCAGCACTGTGCCTGCACTTAGATATTCCTAAGTGTGTGTGTGTGCGTGTGTGCAAATTCCTCCGTTCACGGTTTTTCATTTGTCTGCAGCCGTCCCCTCACCTACCTGTTGTGTATATTAATTCTGCGTTCCAGTCTTTCCACATTTTCTGAGCTCCACATGAAAATGCAACACACTGATAGCACTCGCTGGGCCCTGTAAAATCTTGGTAGCGTGTCGTGTGTTTTGTCAAAGCCATTGTGGAGTGGTGGGAGTAAACACGTTGCTCTGAGGTGATTTTGGGCTCTGTAAGTTGTAAAAACATTCCTGCAGGTTGTATTACTCTGGGAACCTTACTTCCAGTCTGTGCATTGTTGCAATGTCATGACACTTTTAATGTTAACAATGTAGCGACACATTAATCTGACGTGTGTAATCTATTGATGCACAATAAATAATGCAATCAAAGCAGCAGCAGCAACTTTTCACAATATACAGCAGCTCAGAAATATTTCACATCATTTTGGAAGCAAATATGCATTTAACATTTTTTAATATCTTAAATATATAATATCTTATTTTTTTTATATCTTAAAACAAAATTATATGGCCACTCGGGTCACTAGGAAAATACATATATTTAGGGAGATGCCCTATTTGTTTCCATGACATCATCTTGTAATTTGGCAACTGCTAAAAGACCTGTCAATGAGGAAGTCAGTGCACCAACTCTTCCTTTGTTTAGAGAAACATGATTTGTTCAAATATGTCAGCTGAAAAGTCAACGCACTGGTCCTTAATATTTAAAATTTTTAAGAAGTGAGAAACGTAAACTGTCCCTGTATTTTAAAAAATTAACATAACCTGAATTTAGAAAGAATTTAATGTACTTATTATAAAAAATAACAAAAAGGTCAGCAGTGTTTTAATGATGCAGTTACTGGACTATAAATGAAGTTGTGCAGGCGCATCTGCTTTGCTGTTTTGATTACCACTGTCTTTGAAGTCATGTGAGGAATATGAAGTGTGACACAGAATAGATACACATAAATAAATAAAAATGACTCATTTTAATCAATGCGGCATTTAAATGTTGGTCTCCCCTCGAACGAAAAAAGGTCTAATCAGCAGTCAGACGATCAGCTCTGACATTACTGGCAACATGTGGGCTCGGCTTTAACACACTATGGAAAATATTCCAGTGTGGCCGGCTCAGCGCAAGAGCAGCAAAATAGCACCGTCACAGCCTCAGTCGCATTGCTCAGACCATGGCTGAACCACAAGGGTGCGTGATGTTGGATCCTTTGATGCCAGGCCTGTTTACATGACATAATGATGCCCATGCTGTCAGTTTAAAGCATTTCAGTGCTCTCCAATGCCTCACAGAAGACACTCATCAGAGATTCACAGATGGTCTGTTTGGTGGTGGAAATGTGGCTCATTATCATGGGTAAAATGATATGAATTGAAAATTTTGCCTTTATGTCAGTGTTTATTGTGATGTGTGCTCTGAAAAAAAAAGAAAAAGAAAAGAAAACACAAATTGAGACCATGCAAGGGGGAGAGAGGACGAGACAATAACAGAAACAGAAATTTTCAGAAAAGTTCAACACGGGATGTAAGATCTTGTGTGGTGTGTGGAGGCCCTATTTGGAGCCTAACTGCTGAGAGCTGTGTTTACTATAGGTGGAACAATTTGTCAAACAATGACACAACAAGTGGAAATTTCAGGAGATGTGCCAGCGTGTGGCTTCGCTCTCTTTTGCCCAGACTCTCTTTGTCCTTTAATGTGCTCATGTGCAGCATGTATGTATACGTTCGCAAATCTGTGTTTGTATGTGCATGCATGCGTGCTTGCAAACATGCATATCATGTGTACGCATGTTCCTCTTGTGGTCGCAGAGGCGCATTTTTCGATGGGAAAGCCCCGGCAAGGTTTGTTTTTAACTGGAGCGCTCCGTGTCTCCTGTGAGTGAGCGCGCACATTTGCCCTTATATTCTCAGTGAAATGATGAAACATATGTATCTGCACAGGAAAACTTGCCTGTGATGCAGTTTCCCATGAGGCAGTTGTTTATGGCAACATTGTTTTTGAAGACAGAAGTCATAGTTTGCACACTGTATGGCATGTAATAGACCCCGAGTACCATATTTTGCAGCTTGGGTGGTCTTAATGGGACTCAAACCTCTGTCTCTTGGACTGCTGCACACCCTGAGCTGCATGTTAACTCCAGAGAGAACCACCCTGCATGATGTTCCTCAGTGCACTGAGCTACCAGGGTAACATGAAGTGGTTAAGTATGTCCTACACTCCCCTGTGCGCACCATGAGTCATGTTTGCAAAATGAGCCGCGGTACAACTGAGGAGATGGCTCAGGAGATTCCAGTGTTTATGGTGACCGAGGCAGGTGATATCTAATTAGCCAACACGACAATGAGTTTAGTCCAGAAGAAGAGCTCTGGTGTCGCAGGTCGTGTTTTTGGCCTGAGGCAGAGGAGGGGCTGTATCTGACCCCAGAGTCCAGTTCCAAGAAGGACTTTCCCTCCAGAGCCCAAGGCAAGAAAGTACATGTAGAAATTTAGAGGAAATACATTACAGATCTTCAAAACACTGCTTTCTTTAGTGTTTTTTAATCTTCTTTGAATGCCCGATGAGTAATATTACATTTGTTGCACTTTGATGAAGCTAATATATAGGGTGTGTTACTGATTGAAGCAGAAGCTGAGAGTAAATGATCCAAGTGCAGTTAAAGAAAAGCAAAGGGACCAGGAGAAGATGTCATCTTCAAACCATAAACCTTTGATGTTTTTAGTTGGATTCACTTTAGGAAGCATACAACTGCTGCATGTCATTATACCATAACAAACCAACTCACTGATTTTGTTTTAAATATATAAACCTTCTTATAATTCAAATTTGGCGTGCTGGATTGTGGCATTGTCAAAATTAATAACAGCTCAAATGTTCTTAACAGAAATGACCAAACCAACCAAGCTTTTGTATTCTGGGATTAGAAGATACGATAAGAGCCTCTGCTTCCAAATGAAAAATCTGTTATTTGTTTGTCACGCTCTTGCCTATCTGACACTCTCAGCTCTGGTGAGTCTCAGTCTCCACGCACGCTGCCAGACTTTTTCTTTTCCCAAACGGGCAAACAAATAACAAAACGCAGCAGAAAAGGCCTTGTTCTCCTCTAATGTGCACCGTGCACGCTTACCTCTTGGGAGGCGGAAACAAAGAGCTATGAGTCAGTATTCACCGCCCCAGCTTCCTTTCAACTGTCACCCCATTTAGTCTCTGAGCAGAGCTCTGATGGTTAAATGTTGGACAAGAGTCCCAGCTTTTTGACAGTTCTGTGGTGGTCGTGGTTTCTCTCTTTCTCCTTTCTTTCTCTGACCCTAGCTGTCTGTCGCTGTGGCCTCGCTGCGTCTAAAGTTCCTGCAGATTAAAGGATCGGAAGGAGGGGAACACACACTGCGCTAAGTGTGTATGCATTTTTAGCGGTTTCCCCTTTAATCTGCTGCTATTTTTACGTGTTTGATTATGCCATCACGCAGTCACACTCAATGACAGAATACGGGGCGCGAGTGCACATGACGGGGAAAGCTGGCAGCGGCGGAGTGTCATGTAGATCGACGGCCATGTGAGACAGATGCTATTTTATGGAGGGTGAATGATTCAGTTTCATTGACTATAAAAGTGTTTAATAAAGTTCTGAGTTTGTGCGTGTGTTTGCTCAAGATTTATTGGCAATGCGGAGTATGGAAAGAATCAGAAATCAACACACTGGGTCCTTTTTATAGTTCCTCAGTGAATCACACAAGATTGAATTTTCACTTTGTTATTATTACAAAGCAACGTCATTTATTTATTTGCACATTAGAGGATGAAACACACTGACACATGTTCTCCTGGCAGCTCAACAGCAATCCACCAGCAGTCCTGCGAAGTTCTCGCTAGAGTGTGATCAGCTTTAGCAAAACCCTGCTCTCCCATGCTATTTACTGTATGCCATGATATGACTTCAGACAGCCCTTTTGCCAGCCATAGAAAAATCTATGCATTTTGTGGGCGGCAGCAGTCATGGTGGCATGGCATCCAAAAGCCACACTGCCGTACCACTGTGGTGGTACTGTAGATCTCCATAATTTTCTCGATTCCTTGATCTGTGTCCATCTGCGTATCTGATGGCTCGCCTGCAGAGTCTGTCTCTGTCATTTGTTCCAGCATGTCCCCGTGAAGTCTCTGTTACTCTGTGGGAACGTGGACCACAAGAGCCCCCGGGGGGGATTTGAGTCCTTAATGCTGTTTGAGTACATTTTACGTAGTTGGGGGTAAAAGAGAGCAAAAGAAACGTGGAGAGCGGCAAAAGACAGAAACAGACACAGAACCATGCAGGAAACCGAATGGCAGAGAAAGAGTGGAGACACCAGGGAGGTAGAAGAAGCACTTTAGTTGGAAACATGTTTTTAGCATGAGCCTGAAATCCTTCTGAACAAACAGTAATTGGAAAAATATGAAGGGGAAATGGTGGATTTAACAATAAAAGCCTTTTTGTTCCTCTGTCACAAACACAGCGCCTTTAGTTCCCAGCGCCCACGTTTGCCCCCTTTAAGGAAGTAAATCCAAACACTGCATTGGCTGGGACATTCACCGCTAAGCACTGTAGTGCTCTATATATGGTTCGGGTCAGTCGTTTGATCACAACTAATAGTTAAGTTGGTGATTTTAAGGTAAATGAGTAAAGCAAACATCTGAAATGTAGCTAAGCGTTGCTGAAAATTGAATTCTTCCTTTAATTAAAGTAAATTTTAAGGGAATACACAGCCATGGGGCATGGCGCGTCATTATTTTAACCTTTATGAACATAAACTTAAAACTAAAACCTCCTCGTTAACCTGTTGTTGATGACTTTAGAGCCAGGTGTGACTGAAACTTCCTGCGAGCGCCTGCTAGTTACCATGCCAGTCTATAAACATCACATGTCACGACCTCTCTTTTTCACTACACATGCTGGCTCCCCTCTGCCAAAGGAAAAAACAGGCTACAGAAGCAGCTTTACTGCAGCTTGTGTTTCTTTTATACGCCAAACAATTTGAGCAGACTCCTGCTAGGCTTCTGACACATTATATCATTCAGTCCCTGCCACTTATCCCGCAGACAGTTTTCTCTAACGGCCGTAAGACTGATTTACACAGCAGGGGTCATTAAATGCGCAACCAAAGAGACACTTATGAGGTTGTAAAGCTACCTCATTGTAAGTGTTTGCCCTAATGGCTTCCAAATGGTCAGGGCTCATCTGACAATGATTTCCACATCAATTTATGACATGCAAACAAAAGCTCAGGCCAGTGTGAAACCCCCATGTCTCTGTGACGGCCACAGCCACTGCAGCGGGCAGAGGTGTGAGAGAGCGAACATGCGGTTAAGTGACCTTGATACACGACTGAAATCAAGAAATGTTTACCTTAACGCTTTTGAGGATAGTTCGTCAGTGCATGAAGGAGCATGCTGCGTGTTTTTCACTGGTGTGTTTGCTCAAGACTGGAATTTAGATCAAACAAAAAACACTCATACACTAATTTAGCCAATGAAGCCAGTTCTGATTCTGATCAGACGCACCCTGCTGAGTTTTTGACCACCACTTTTTGCATCTCGTGGTCTAGCGGCATATTTATGACACATTTCCGTTGATGGTTTCATCGTGGAGCAATACACCAGCAAACTGCAGGAAAGAAGAAGGCTGTTTGTGTTTTTTATAGCACTGACAGATACACACAATGCATTTTGGTGAGACACGGTGAATGGGAACTTAAGTGTGTTTGCTTGCAAGACACTCCATAAGATGTTTTTAATGAAAGCCAAACATGTTACATTAATCATTGTAATTGGATCTGAAATTGGTATAAAAATCAGTGGTTTAATTCATGGAACACCTGCTTTTGCACTGTGCACATTCCTTTACACCACGCTATGCAGCATTTTATCAGCAAAGGCCGGGCTGGACACACTCTAAATGCCACTTGGAGCAACATTAGCATGGAGAATTAGAGAGGATCGACAGTTTGCTCCCCGGCTCTTCCAGGCTGCATGATAGTGCAGTGTCACTTGGAGGGGTCAGAAGACTTTTTGCTGTTTGAAGCAATGTTTCTGGTCACATGGCATGTTTAAGTCCTTTCATCTCTGCTTTGGTCCACATCATCTCCACTTTGACTCACATCACCAGCTATTTGCTGTCTGTTTGGTGTGGCAGATGGTGCACTGGTCTATCTGAGGTTTTTCACTGAAAACAGTTGCCTGTATTGAAACAAGGCTGATGAAAGTAGTGCGACTGAACCGAAACAGTAAGCCTGCGCACTGTAAACCAATCGAACAATAAGTCCACATTATACACACACACACACACACATCAGTCTTGCCATCATTATTATTCATACACTGACAAAATGTAGATGTAATTCATGCCAGTAAAGTAACATTTAGACTCTTAGTGAGCGCTGATGCTGATTTGACACGCCGCACTCTCGCCCTTCTTCACACACCTGAAAACACACACACACACACACGTACACGCATATGATTTGCCTGTGTCTCCAGTTGCAGCGCAGCGGGTCAGATATCAGACTGCAGGTGACAGGGTTAAACCTGCAGCTCCTGCCCAGGCTCCTCCCCTTTTCCTCTCCACCCTGCGTGCCTCGGGGCAGCAAGAGCGGCTCAGGGCCGACTCATGCCATGCCAGAGATTCACACCGGCAATTTGAGCTGTCAGTGTGCTCATGAATCACCTGGCTAAGGCATCATTACTCTTGAAGATTTATTGGAGAGACATAGGCCAAATTTTCATACTAAAGCAGCGAGTGGAAGAGCCCCTGGGGGGTTGAGGTGGGAGGTGGAGAATATGTGAGAAAGAGAAAGAGGTTAGAAAATGAGGTGTTGAAGAGCATGGAGCTATGGAGCTAGTTGGAGGGCGCCATAGACTTACGGCGGTACAACTGTCAAGATCATTTTGATATTGGCAAAAACAGCCTCTTTCCTCCAGAAATATATTTTTACCAATGATGTGATGCTGATATATTTTTTGGGGAACTGATATCACATTAAGCCTGATTCACATTAAAGATGTTTGCCCAGCGACTGATTAGCGTTGCAATTAGTCTTAATCAAGCCTATGATTCAAGCAATATTCTCAGACACTTGTCCTGAACATGACGTTCTGGCTCAGAAAAAGTTAAATGAGCTAAATGCATAATAGAGTGTGTTAAAGTAGAGTAAGAGTTTATATGTTTGTTGGTAAAAGATTAATACGTTTATGGAGTTGGATTTGATTTCTGTCTTCCCTGTCCTGGTATAGTATTCTTTGCTCATATGTGCACTACTTTTCAGTCACTAGCTTCTGCATTAGGAAAGCAGCATGAGTAAAAAGTGATGCTTGGTGGCTGTAAATTATCTGTCCGCTGAAGATGATTTATGCATGCGACTGAACATCTTGGTGTGCTTATGTCATATTACCGCGTGCCACTGTCTATTTTTAAACAAAACAGAAAATTAGAGCTCTGCCATACTTACCTCAACAAACCAGAATAGTGTATGAGGAAGACGAAAACATTTTTCTGTCTGTAGCACCACAGGGTCGAGGGGCTTTGCTCAAAAGCACTCCAGTGAGGGTTTTTTCACTACTCCCAACCTCCTTTACTCTCCATACCTTCTCAACCAGTGCAGGAACTGGAGCCAGCAGTTTTGGTTCCAATTGTACTTCTCTAACCTTCAGGCTACATCCACTGTGGCTCTAGACTGTTTCTTTTGTTATTGCCAGCTGGCTGCAGAAAAAAGTTTTGAAAAAAAAAAATCTGAGACACATTATAGTTTAATCTGCTTTTCACAACCAAACAAACAGTAGGATGATTCATACGATCTCTTTAAATGCAATGCACAAAAACAAGTGTGTGTATTTCAGAACAGAAGACATATCAAGGGGGGAACGTCGGCACAGCACAGTCCCTGATACCACGTGCTGAAGCACAACATAGAAATGAACACCTCCTCCGCAGTGTAAGGAGAGACAGCCTCCCAGCCTCAGAACCAGTCTGAGCAGCTCCCGATCGCTGCCATAACAATCTTTATTAAGGTGGCACGTTAATGAGTTGCATTCACTTCGGCTTCTCAAGTGTCCAAGTGCCTGAAAAATCATGTTGCAATCACCTGTCAGGCATTTCTCGGCATCTTGTCTCCATCTCACACCTTTAATTAAGTCCCCTTTTCAAAATGGAACCAGTGACTTTTACTGTTGTTGCCACCAACAAATCAGCCGCAGTCAAAATTCTGATTTGTTCATTTCAGTGGCATCCTACTCTGCGGACTGTATTTTTAACCTACACACATGAGGGTTACGCAAATTTGCGGGTGTGATGTTCAGGGATGTCTTGGGTATGATGCATGCTTTGGCTACTGCAAAGATTTGATCGTGTGACCCCAAAATGATCATTCTTCTAAAATGTCATTGCTTTAGTGAGAAAAATAAAACCGAATCATTATTATTATTATTAATAAGCACAGCATTGTGAAAAATGGCTTTTAATCTGAAATTGTCTGGTGTGAAGCCTCCCCCAGAGCACACAGCCAAACCTCGGTCTGTTCAAAAGAGTTGGTCTCGGTCTGGATCAAATTGAACCTTTCAGTTTTGCATTTTTTGGATGGTTTGAATTTTCGCACCAGTTTAAGGAAGTTCTGGCAGACTATTATCCAAACCAGAAAAAGGCAAAAACAACCCAACAAAACAGTCAAACACATGGAGAGCGGAGACTAAATGACATTTGGTCCAACGCCTTATAAGGTCAGTTGGAAAAAATTTTAAAATACTTTTTTAATTCAGATGAAACAGAGAGGGATTGAATTAAACTCACAATATGCCAGTGTCCAATCAATTGTACTTCTACAGCGCACTAATATAATAAAACCAAAATAAAATACATTTTTTATATATAAAGCAATGAATTACAGCAAAGAAATTAATACTGCATTGAGTAGACAGCGAGGTAAGCATGAAAGAGAGTAAGAGTGTGTCCAATAGCCTTTTGTGAATGCACGTCGCTGTATGAATTTTAATAGAGATGTACATGTTGGTCACATGTTGGTCCCTAAAGACAAGAGACCCCTAAACTGTTGATATTTGGTTCAAGGTTTCATGACTCTTAGGCCTTACACAAAGACATGTTGCAGAATTAGCTCATGCATGGTATAAATATAGAAAAGCATTTCAGAAGTAAAAAGGTGGAAGGCACGGAGAATTGTAAAATAAGAAATAAACTTATAGCGTCGCACCCCAACGGTTTGCTTACTGAAACAAGAGTGTGGGTGTCGTGGTAGCCCCTCGCTTCCTATCCTCAGGCCTTTACTCTGTCGGTCAGTCTATAGCAGTGCGACCTGTCAGCCAAGGGCTTCATGTTCTCTCTTCTCTACCACAACCATAATTTCATGCTGAGTATACATAGTCTGCATGTAGACGGTATAGCATATAGCCATAGCACTACATGCTTTATGAGAATTAGGAGTTAAGGAGATCTTAGTGCAGCATAGAGAAATGTTGTTTGATGGTTTTTCTTCAGAACTGTCTCACTTGGCTGCTCCTCTTCCTCTATAGCTTCCACTGTGGCGTCCCCCATGGATCAATACTTGGTCCCTATGTTTTCATTGTGAAACCTAATTTTATTTTCTTATCCTTGGAGTCCTGTTACTTAGAGAAGTGACTTTTGGACTTTAATATTGTTTCAGATATCCAAATAATGTTGCCCCAGTTGCCCGAGAACAGCAGTAACATTTCCAACTTCCCTGCCTGTCTTTGTGAGGATACAAAAATGTATCCCGTCAATAATGTCACACTTTTTCAGCAGTGATGGTTAGATTTGATCAAATTTCCAAGGCAGGCAGTTCTCTGTGAGTCACCGCTTAACTTAGCACTTTCTTGCTCATTCACATTTCCCTTAATTCTTCATGTATTGGAATAATGTCAGTGTTTGCAGTTTTTTCAAGACTAATGACTAAACCCAAGCGTGAAAATCTTAAAAATGGCACGACTTCGTCATGGTGAGATCCTCTCCTTTTTGACATTTCCACATAGTCCATGTCAGACATCAGAGAAGGGGGGCGAGAGATGAGGCATACCAGAGACTCAAGTCAGAGTGACATTTCAAAGCTGGCCTGCAGTGATCTGCCGGTAGATTCATTAGTGTCAACACCATGAAGCTCTCGTCAAAGTGTTTGAAAAAAAGAAAAAAATACGGACTCTCACTAATCATGTCAACACACTGATATGTCATCCATTTAAAAAAATATATCTTTTTAGTTAAAACAACGCCCTTGTAATTATTATTCCCCACAGGTTTTGGGCTATGCAAACCTCACAGCAACATTATACAAAATAAAATCAGACAACACATCAAACCATGGCGGAAAACAATTTGCTCTTGATTAATTTACACTCATTATATTTTCCCTGGACATGTGTCAAACAGTCTGGTCCATCTGTTGTGTGCAGATGTGGTTTCTGTATCAGCAGCTTGGACACCGGTGACATTGATTCACCGGGCTTCTGTCAGGCTCCCTGTGATTTACAGTTAAACTGCGATAATAAAACTAAATAATCACCACATTCTCATTTGCGCGGTTGGTCCTCGCTGACAGCGGCGCGGCGGGGTAGGAACGCTCGTCTGCCTGCGGGGCTGAACGTTGACCTCGTCAAGGGGAAGACTGGGAGGTGTGAGACAGATGATTGGTGGCGGCTGCAGCTCTTTCAGAAGTGTGAGGGGGATTTTATTGTTTCACGACTCACTGTCCTGTCGCTCAACCAGAACTGTCACTTTGTGTGTTGTGGCACAAAACTGCAGAGGGCATCAAAGTATTGGTGTCTGCGTTTCCTAGCCACTGTCACAGACTGCTTGCTCATGGTGGGGTCTGTTGGGTGTAATGTGAGTTGGTCCTGCTCTATATGGAAAATGCCCTGGGCCACAAAACACTAAACATACTGCAGATTGGTAAGTTTGTATTTGTTGTCAAACTCTCTGAGTTATCATATCAGATTCATAGTAAAATATCATTAACAATTAATTATAATAACATTAATTAAAATCCTAAGAAACCGCTTGTCTCCTTACATTAAAAATTGTCTGTGTCAGGGCCGGACTCAAAACAGGACTCAGGAGCAGGATCACGTGACCACCAAGGCAGACTTTATTATAGTGTTTGATGTCTCTTGACAGAGTGATAGAGCTATGAAAATTACCCTATGGCAATCTGACTGACTGTGGCTATGATATCTGCGACTAAAATATATATACTAACAAAAGTTCACTCCTTATGGAGGAAATAAACACATTTGACTATGAATTATACTAAATAACACAAAACGCTCCAAGTGGAGGATTTATCCTAAATCTACAAACAAACAAAAAACAATCTTCATAACAATTGACCCTAATAGAAATGAAAACCACTCACCAAAGGAGGGGAAAAAACCTAACACATCTAAGTAGTCTATCTAAGAAAACAAAAGCCTGATCTATGAAAAGTACTTAACAAAAAAATCACTCTTTAAGAGGCTCTGAAACACACTTGAAATTACGAGGACAATCTTGACTTTGACTATGGTACGTAACGCTGGCTGGGGTGATCGCAAACGAAACACACTGGCACAGGACAAGGGGAGACGCAGACTATTTAACACATGAGGGTAATGAGGCACAGGTGGACACAATCGGGGATCAGGGAAGACAATCAGACAGGTGGCACATGAGGAAGGGCAAGTGACCTGAAACGAGAGGAGAGTTACTTTTCAAAATAAAACAGGAAATGACAAGACAAAAACCCAAGACGCGACAAAACCTCACCGCGGTGTGACAGTCTGGGACACAAGTGGAGCTTGTGCTGTTGGCCCTTGAAACTTGAAAAACAAACAGTCATTCCCAAAACTGAAAACAACCCTGATTATGTGTCTTAGTGGCTGGTCTCCATACTGAGATATATATATATATATATATATGTATGTATGTATACACACACACACACACACACACACAGAGCATGTGGCTCCACTGCAGTTTGACTAACAGGTTTCAGAGCGAGAGTGGGGGGGCATGGCCGAGTATTAACAAACAGCTCTATAGCTCTATCACAAGCTCATTATTATTCATCACAAACAGCCCTTTCACACACACACACACAGACACAGACACACACACACACACACACACACACACACACAGACCACCGCCTTCCCGAGGTGGAAAGGAAACACGCTGCTGTTTTGAATAGCTTTGTTCAGCTCTGTTCTCTCACTGAGCAGTCACATCACTGTTCACACCTCGGTTTGTAGGTAGAAACACTTGTAGCACAGCGTTCAGCGTTGGTTCTGACGATCACTTTGTCAGTAAATTAACTGTCTTGCTAGTCCAAGTTGCTCAGTAAGCTCAGTACAAAACAAAGAACTTTAAATGCATCTAGCTTAATGACAGCGTTACCTGTTTGGCATTTCATAGTGTGCTGCTGTAAAGCTATTGATTGAGTCGCTGTTAACACTGATTCAGTACAATCAGTTAATTTTGATGATGTCTGATCGTAAATATTATTTCATCAGCACTATAATATACATTCGGGGAGCCTTTTCTGATAATTATTGAAGATTAAAAGACTAAAATTGGAATAATTCTGTTTATTTTTTAATTTTTTTTAAATTTTCTCAAATGTCATCAGGTCACCAACCCAGAGGGTAGAGTGGCCTCCGACTTATAGTTTAATAAAACACATTTAATCTTGTCAAAAATATCCAAATCCAATAATGTCCCATAGAACACAGCAGTTCAGGCTGGGTGTGATGATGATGATTGGCTAATGTAACAGCAGTAAAGCTGTTTTTATGCTTTATGCAAAGTGAGTGGTACTGTTGTAGTATTTATGCTTGAGTAACGAGTTATCGTTGCCCTGGGATTTGGGGCGATGACAGAGAAGCCATGTGTTCTGATTACTGACTGTCCCATTTAACTGCTCTCCTTCAGTTTGAGGCAGGTCTAGTTTTGACTTGTTGCAGTGTTTTGTGTTCTCGCTCCCTCTCTGTACTACAGAATGTGACTCCCGCTGCCGAATCTAGGGCCGGTTAATTGCTGTGGGTGAATAAGTCATAGTTTGCAGCGGCAGCAGGCCCTTGGGGCATAGATCGTTTTCGTCCTTCCTCAGCGCAGCTCATTTTCAGTGGGAATCGTCTGGCTTAGCTTACCACTCCACTCTGTCAACAGCTGTTACACTAACCTGCCGTCTTTGTAATTAAAGCAGATATAGTCAGATCCTAACAGTGCTAACACTGCACACATGAACAGATTCAGTCATAAGTGAATGTATTGTACTTGTGATCAAAAGCCCACACAAACACTCCTTCAGTTTGACCCCGAGGGGCCACTGATTGGTGAAAACACCATCTATTATCTTCCGATCATTCAAATTTCATACAGAAAGATTATCTTCCGTTTTACTCGCCAGTAAATTAAGCCCCCCAAAAAAGCAAAAACAGACAAACAAGTAATTCAACTGATACTCCAACTGACACTATGCGTGCATGTTGGATTTCCGTTGGCTCTCTCAGGCAACACTCTGGCTGATTGCAGCTAGAAAGAAATACAGAAAATAATAAAATCATTTAAATCATTTTTTTTTTTAGCATTTTGGGAAAGCTATGAATTCATTACCAACTTCAACAACTTTAAATCAAGCACTGGTCCCCCAAACCATGTCAGGGGTTCCACAGCTCCACAGAAACAAATACCCAGGCCTAGTCTTTCTCCTCTGTGTGGCAGTTATAGTTTACAATCAGCATTAGTGTTTTTAGCTAACATTTTATCTCTATCGATGGGTATCTGCATATAAATGCAGATATTAAAAAAATAAAAAATACAACTGTCAAGCAAAATCATCTTAGGTGATCCATAGTCAGTGGGTTACAAGATTGCAGGCTGGCCAGTGTGTTCAGCCTCTCTTGCTCTTTGCCTGGACTTTTTACCTACATGTAACCGAAGCCTTTTCAAATGCGATGAGTCAATAGTAATTGCACAACAAACTAAACCGCTCCCAGTAACAAATTCTTGTACCATTGCCTACTGTACAGATATCTGTTCTAAAGAGATTAACCTTTGTGTAACACCAACACCATTTTATAAGTTGTGTTAATTAAGTTTTTCCAAAGTTAATCTTTGTTAGACACGGTTTCATTTAAAAAGGTGGAGACAAACTGCCCTTGCAGAAACACTGAAGTGAAGGATCTCGTGCAAAGGTGTTAAATAAAATCTAAAATCAGCTCTGAAACAGCTTCTGACTTTGTGATTTTCTCTTCTCTCTTTACCACAAATGTTTCTTTTGTGAATCCTTGCAAACAGTCTTATATTTACCCTCCCAAGACTTCTGAAGCTCTTCAGCTTACCGTGACCGGTAAACATCTTGTGGGTTTACACGGAACATATATCTTCGACATCTTCGCAAATTTGAATGGTCACCGCTATCCCTTTAGTCAGTAAATCAGCGCTGTGTGATGGGTGAGTCACGCAAACCTGCAGTGCTTCCTGGTTCGCCTCAGGGCCGCGCTGCCAATCACTCTGAGAGATAAGGAAGCTCGGGCTGATGGGATTTTCACAGAGATCCAACTTATGGTAAATATCTCCTGACTAGGCTGAGCATCCACATATTCAGCCTGTCAATCAGTCCCCGTGTAGCACCTAGGCCAGTCACGCGATGGCCCACAGCACAGGTGAACATGTGACAGGGCCCTAATTTATTCATTTGTTCATTCATTTGCGTCGTTATTTATCTTTTTCTACTTTTTACAGCGGTGCTCCTCAGAGTTGAGCGTTTCAGTAGACTACCTGTCGCCACAGGAATCGTGAAACCATGAGGACCCGTAATCACCGGCTCATGTACAGTATATTTCTCATGATATATAATGTCACATACTCTACAAAGAACTATCTAGAAAAACCCTGGAGAATGAGCTCAACATCAATACCCTGGATGTCAGCCAAGCAGGTATTCAACAGGTCATTTAGTCGTAATTTAAGCAATGTTTGGAGTGGTTTGGCCTTTGTTAGCTCTACGCTCTCCTGCCCGAGGGCTTTCTCCTCTGTGATGCCTATCATGTTGTTTATGGTAAACAAAAGCTGAAAGGGATTGTATCCAGCCGCGGCGCATTCGTTTGACAGTGCTGATTAAATGTGACACACACAAAAAAAAAGGAGACAAAAGAACATGAGCAAAGGAAAAATGTGTCATTTTCTCTCTTTAGTCTTTATTCGTACTCTGCTCTCTTTCTCCCTCCCTGATTAAAACAAAATGGGTGAACCCTCCTCTTCCCTTCCCTGACTTCACGACCAGTTTTGGACAGATATGAGTGCCGTAGCAGCAAACCCAAAACAGTGACAATCCAAACTCTGTATAGGAGACTATTGTTTTCTTGCACAGTGTAGTCTTTCTTGTGCCTTGCTTTTTTTTCTTTTTTTTTTTAATTTTCAAATTATGTATTTAAATTTCAAAGCAATCCTTACCAGATGAGTATTCGCTCATGAGAGGCCATGCATGAAGACAAAGAAAGTGGCTGATTTCAATTGTGTTCTGTCATCTCTTGTTTGGTTTGGTTTGCTCGTGGATGGAGGTGGGGGGGCCGTACATTGGACCGAGTTGGTAACATAAAAGACGCTTTTTTCCCCTCTGCTATCCAGCATGCACGTCACACCATGAGTGAGTGTTACAAACACAGAGGGACGCACATGTGCTGCACCAAATTAATCTCATATCCACGCACAGCATCACAGCTGCTGACCATGCAGATGACGGTGCGGGGGAGGGACTCGGAGGGTGTCGTTTTTATTACGTTTGTGCTGTGCATAAATCCCCTTCCTATGGCCTAATGACAGAGCAGGTTCTGCAGGTGAAGCCCTCGGGGATGGGGGGTTGGGGAAGCAGAGAAAGAGAGCGAGGGAGACCTAAACACAGCAATCAAGTGCCATAAAATAAACCTTATTCAAAGAAACGTACAGGGTGCACGTGAGTCGTGTGACTTTTTAGCGTTCAAAATCAAGTCTAGAATTGAAATCAATATGTCCTCCTTTTTTTCCCATGAAGACAAAGTTATATAGCATCATTATATATACATATATAATTTATAGCATAATACTGTATGCGCTGCACAATGCACTTTTAGTTTGTATTACAAACAAATCATTAATTGTGTTATTGTGTTTACATATCTTCACCTGAAGCGCTACAGACATGATAATTAGCACAGGGCTGTAGGGTAATGCCGTCTCGTTCCAAAGGCCTGTATTCTTTGCCTCTGAGCACTGAGAGAAAGTATTAGGTAAGAAGAGCCATTAAGTTACCACTTGTGGAATAAGACCTGGTGAAAGCAGGTCCCCTAGGCAGACGTCCCTGCACAGTTTGAGGTCTACTCTTCAACCTAACTTTCTTCAGAGAAGGAAAACAATTGTTCATACTTACAAGAGGTTGGGAGTTAGTTTACCTGTGGCAGGTTGTTGTTGGAATGCAGGCATACCTCTGTCCCACCCACACACACACACACACACACACACACACACACACACACACGATGGTCAGGTCCTTGGTAATTAAAGGAGATGCTGATCTTTGTGACCTCACCACACCCGACACTTAGCCCAGCATGTTGTCTGCATACAGCAGCCCTGCCCAACCGTGTATACATGACAATAGAGAGGGTCACAAAGTCAGTGGAGAGAGCCTGTGTGTGTGTGTGTGTGTGTGTGTGTGTGTGTGTGTGTGTGTGTGTGGATGGTGGTGGAGGGAGGGAAGACAGAAAGAAAGATTATGCATGTGCTTCATCTTCTAACCTGCTTTGGACATTACATTTGATTGTTGTCTCATTATGTTTTAATCCTCAGTACTGTTTTCTGATGCATCCTACAGCTCCGGTAACTCATCAGTAAACCATCTATGATGTAAAGCGTCGGTATTAATGTGGTGCAGAACCGACTCAGCCGATACTGAAGTGCGCAAAAATTACGATGGACGTTCGCTGACAGACACTTCCTGGTGTGTGGGCGAGGGATTTACCAGAGAAGTGCTCTGCGTGTTGGCATTCACAGTGCTGAGGAGGTGGAGAGCTCTGAGGCACTTCCCAACACCAGAGGGCTCTCTTTCTCTCCAGTTTATTACCTTATGGGCACCACTGAAGAAATGCAGATATTGGGAGTTGATGTGTTATGTTTATGGCGCATCTGATCTGATTATTAGAATTTTTTATTGTGTTAAATCACATTTTTTATTGACCTCTCAAGTCAAGCTGGCATTGGGTAATCCAAGAAGAAATTACATTTATCTTGTTTTTTCCAATTTATTCTTCTTATTATTATAGCGGTTAACATATATACTAATGCAAGTTATAGAGTTATTATCACTGAAATGATTTTAAATTGGCATGATAATATAAAATATTTGAGTATCATTAAAAAGAAAGGGAACTTTAATGAATATGTTTAAGACAAAGTAGAAGAGAAGATAATCAAAAGAAATTAAATGATGTTCATGTATTTCAATAATTCATGTTTTAATTAATATGTTCTCTCATGGTTAATGATTCTCAGCTCCACCCAGCATGACTCTGAACCCCAACACAGATCCAGACGTGCAGGTCAGCAACTTTGCATGCTGGCTCCACAGGCCCGACTGTATAAATATGTGTGCGTTTGTTTGAATGCACACTATTGTGGAGCGGGATAAAGGCGCTTTTTAAAAAATCATTTTCACATATTTCTTCTTTACTTAAACCCTCCTTGGGGTCAACATTTGAAGTGAGTGGAGGGTGTATTTCCCATAAAGACATCCAAGTAGTGCATCATGTGTTCTGCTTAGAGAAATTGGAGAGCTAATCAGCAGGAAGAGCGGACACTGACTGTAGCCTTTGTGGTTGCTCGGAGCATTTTCCAAACAACCCTGTGGGTCGTGTTAATTGATGAAACTCTCTAATGAATGGGGCAGATCTTTGCCCTGGGCTCTGTTTTAATAACAATTACCACAGTCACAAACTGAAGCATACTGGGATTAGTGGCTCTGGATTTCAAAGCAGGCCATTTGAAGCCAGTGACACACAAAGCCAAGTCATCTTTGATAAATGCCATCACTGTCTTAATGTTCACGTGATGGAAGGTGCCGGGCCCTCAGAGCTCTTCGCAGTCTCTGTGATGTGTCTCTGCGGCTGGAGTGAAGCGTGTTTTCCAGAAAAGCAATCTGCCGTTTTTGTGCGCAACACATTATTTCATACGGTTATCCTCAAGATGACAGAGTGACTTAATCACTGAGATAATCGTCACGGCAGCCACAGACGGACAGACAGGTTTTACAAATGTGTAGCTTTCCCTGATCCCCAATACAGGCAGGGTTATATGCTATAATTGCTTAAATTGGAGCGGCAACTGTAGGTTTTGACAGAACAATCCTCAAATTTGGTTAAAGTCAATCTGCAACACAAATGTGCTGCTGACATCTCCAGTGCACTTTGCAGGTTTAAGCTGCGCTATTGAGCTGAATTATGATATATGAAAGATAACAGCCAAATCGGGAGCTTTCACGACCTTTTGGCCCCTCCGAGATTAAACGTGATTGCAAATGACTATTCACTGAGCTAACAGAGATGGAGTATCTGGTCTTCCTCGTTTAACATCACACAGTCGTTATCATTTTACGTGGCTTAACTCACCGATAACGGCTAGAGATCCGTGCGACAGAGAAGCTGTGAAAAGTCAACTAGTCTGTGCGCTCTGTTGTTCCGCAGGAGCAGCGCAGTAAATAAAAGAGAGCGTCGTGCAGAGATGCCTGCACGCAGCCAGCCAGCCAGCCAGCCAGCCAGCCAGCATGAGCTCTGTGCCCCCCCTCAGGCTCTCTGCCACAGCGCTAGGGCAGGTTACACACTTTGCCTGTTTGTAATTCCCAGTGACAGCGCTGACGCTCGGGGCCAGACCTGTAACACTGAACGCAGCCTTAACAAACAGGCCCCCGAGAACACAGAGAAACCACAAGCTCCAGTTCAGGTTCTGTCTCTCGCTGTTGTCTCTTTCCTCTCCTCCGCCCCTCTCCCTCTCTCTCTCTCCCTCATCGTATATCACCGCGCTGCTGTAAGATGACCCCACGGTTCGGCCTTTTTTTTTTTTTTTCCCCTGTCCACTGGCCAGTTTTCAGATCACTACCCACCGCTTTTGTTTATGAACAACACAATGTCACGGAGTTCACTCTGATGCATCAAACCCTGCAGTCCAGACTGTTTACCTGCTGCTGTGAGCTACACATTAGAGCACCTGGGGGTTACATTTCTGTGAAAGGTTGTAGCTTCGTGAATTTAACACGTTTCTTTAAATCTTGTTAAATTGATGTGATTGGTCACCTGATCATGATTTTACATAACACAGCGGTATTATGTTATGGCTCTGATATGATTAATGCCTTTTGTGATGGAAAGTGTGGAATGTATGTCCTCTGGGCATTTTACTTGTCAAGGGACATGAATTTCTCTCTCTCTCCTTTTCTCTCTCTTTCTCTCTCTGTCACTCTCTCTCTCTCTCTCTCTCTCTCTGTGCACCGTGGTTGACCCCCTGCAGACCTTAGGGCGAGTGTTTGTCTCTGCATTGCATGAGAGCACCGCAGCTTTTCCACCCTGATTAAAGCCACTGCCAGAGTGAGTCAGAGCCAGACTTGCTCCGTGTGCCTACACCCTGCTGCTCTGCCCTGAAAACTCCTCGTCTTTCTTTCAAGAAACATCTAAAAGGGGTTAAGATATACTATCAGCTGGGCTGCCCAGTCAGGTTCACTTAGCAGGAACATGAGGAACTGCATTCAGAGTGTTCCACGAGGAACCCGGGAGCACCTGAGGCGGCAGAGAGGAATTCTTAATGTCACAAATGAATATGCAAATATCACCGAATGTCATAACACATGCCTGAGTCATGCTCTGATCCAAGAGCAGCCGCGGTGCCAGGCAGCTATCGTTTGCACCAGTGGTGCCTGAAGAACGCAAGCTTTACGGCGAACATGTGAGAGATGAGGGATTTCAGACAGAAACATGCACGTTTGCACTGTGCAAATGTCATTTCAGGCATCGAGTGGCTCTGCAACGTTTTGTAGATTCAAGGAAGTAAAAATAAACTGAAAAACGAACTGGCAAAAAGACAGAAACCTGGTCCTGCATATTCTCGCCCTCTAGTACAAAGAGCCAAGACTTTCACCCGTGTCATGAGCCTCTAGCAAAACAGATTCATCATCATCGCCATCAGAGTATCCCCTCTGGACCTCTCCGTCCCACTTCCCAATCGTCCTGAAACCAGGCCTTCCTGTTCCTGTTCCTTCACGGTAACAACTTGCAGCCTAAAATGCGAAACAGCATCTTTATTTGACAGCTGGAGAACCGCAGCGCACCAGATTGCGTAACACTGACAGGTCTGAGCACCGCGTTCGCGGGGACACACCTGCAGTAACTCTCCGTTTGAGGTTCCTGACAGTAATAAAGCGCTAGAATGACTAATACAACTAACCATTGATTTGTTTGACTGCTTAATTGCTGGAGTGAATATTGAACATTAAAATCCATTCTGCGGAAAAGCGGTTGTAATGAGTCACCTGAGATTTCAGCTGGGAAGGTGCCATTTTCATTAAACTGCCTAGAAGCACAAGATGAGAAAGTGTAATTAGAGAGGGGCCGTGGTTACAGTTCATATTAAAAATCATTTGCAGGTCTGTGACGGGACAACAAAAAACTCCAGGCTCCTGCATGAAAGTCAGATGCACTACACACCCATCCACACCCGGAACTCCACTCGATAAAAGGTCACACTACCTCCTGCACGGACACAAAGCATCCGCATTAGACGTAAAACACGATGTGCAGAACTGTCCACTTTGGGTGTAATTCCCTGTACGCTTTAGCCACGTTAATGTAAACATACTGTACATTGTGATGCACCTTTAAACAAATTATATAATATTACATATTATATGCAACATTGTAGTTTTTCTTGTGACTATGCAGACTTGGTTCTTATTTATTTATTTATTTTTTCAATCTAGGACAACATCAGTGTAATTAAGCTTTAGAGTTAATGCAGCCGGTGCATGTTTGACTTTGAGCACATCAGTAGGAGCATTAACCTGCACTTCCTCTCAGGTATCATCATTAATTTAGCTCTCCCACCCATGCTTGCTTTATTTTGAAAAGTGGATTTGCTTGAGTAGGTGCACGCAAAGTCTGAAAGTAGATTTGTTGCTGCTGCTCCAGCAGAGGCTTCAACTGCAATTTATCTTCAAGTAAACTGCAAAGGACTAAATATTTTGCAGTTGCTTAATTGTAGATACCTACAATTACAAAAGTTTGATTGTTCAAATGAGGCCTGAACATGAAGAAATCCTTTATGATGCTTTGCCAGCTCCACATTCTGTCTGCAGCGATGCAGCGCCTGTGTTAAATTGGGGTGTGTGTGTGTGTGTCTGTGTGTTTGAAAGCGGCCAAGATTTCCGATCTGGTTCCAGATTCTGTTTTCACGTTGGACACAATGGAATTAAAAGCAACAGAAGCCTCGTGTGATGAAAGGAAGGAGCAGGGAGAGGCTTCTTAGCTCAAGTTCCAAATCCATAGTGCCATGACTCCGACATCAGCTGCTGCGGAGTAGTCTTCTCCGTTCACCCCTGACTTCAGGAAATTGCTTTTTAGGGTTTTGTGTGTTTTATTGTTTTCTATCAGCAGATAAAAGAAAAATGAGACAATTAAATGATTTAAATTCTGAAACGGAAACAGGAAAGAAGATGGAGTTTCTCTATGATCTCCTCAAATCTGTTTAAAGTTGACTTTAAAGAAAGTTTTGGCATGTTTCTTTATTGCATTTCATCATATTTGATTTTCTGTTTCGTTGTTTTGCTCAAACAGGAGACGAATCCTCTATCTAAACTCTAACGCACTAATCTTTTAAGTCTCTTAGAGCCAGCGTGCCCCGTTCAGGCCATCATACGTCCTCATGTCATCACCTCAACAAAGAAACGCTGCCGTGTTTGTTCCCACTCGCTGCAGCGGCAGATTTTCATAAATCGTCTCCACACTTTGAAAGAGCGTCCTGTGGGAACATTCAAGGGTTAATGCAACAAGAAAGAAAGCTAAGTGGGCATGTTTTCATTCGGCCTGTGTTGCAATATGCGGAGTTGCAGCGACATGCACGCGGGTCCGCGCGCGCGCGCACACACACACACACAAACAGACACGCACCATGGTTTGCGCACGCATTCAGAAACATGCACACACACTCTCACATGTGGATGGAAGTAATTAGAGTAGAACAAAGCTGAAAAATTAAAGTGGGGAGGAAATGTTGAAAACACGAGTTTGGTAAATGACCTCATAAACACCCAGTCCTCTCTCTCCCTCTCTCTCTCTCCCCCTCTCTCTCCCCCTCTCTCTCCCACTCTCTCTCCCTCTCTCTCTCCCTCCCTCTCTCTCCGTCTCCCTGTCACAGTTTTACAACAATTTCAGTTTGTTTTTCCTCTGTTTTGTTGTGAGATGTAAATGAAGGACATCAAAAGACTCTCTCTCCTTCTCCTCCTGTACCCCCCTCACTCTCTCTCTCTCTCTCTCTCTCTCTCACTCTCTCCCCCTCTCTCCCACTGTCAGTCCTGCTTGGCTGCTTACTCTCTTCATCTGGTCCTCATATGGGCTTCATTCCCCCCTACTGCAATCCAGCCCAAAACTATTTCCTCTTTCAATTTCCAGGGGAAGTTGTTAAATGGTTTCTGAACCAAACAAGCCTCTTTTTTTTCTCCCTCGCTCTCTCTCTCCCTCTCTCTCTCTCTTTTCTCTCTCAGCTACTTTTCGTACAGCGACTCATGTGGGGCCCACGATCAGCCCTTGTGTTGTTTAGTATGCAATAATGAACTACCAGGCAATAAAGCCGGAGGAGAAGAAATAAACATCTCCACGCTGGAATAACAGCAAATATGGGGAAACTTCCCATTAAGAATTCGTGTTTATCTACATAAATGCATTTAACAGGGACGTTAACATGGAAATAGACTCATTATCAGAGTGTAAGCTGAACTGTTAAGTAGTTTGGAGCATCCTATGTTACACTCAGGCTTGCACACACACACACTCACACACACGTACACACAGCCTCTTTGTCCTGTGTATGCAGTCAGGCGGCTAGGCGAGCTATAGCCACGGGGCCGGAGAAGCATGCTCATCTGAAGGACAAACGCTAACCGGGCAGACTTTCCTCATCGCCCCTCATCCCACTCCCTCCTTTCCACCCTGCTCTCTCCGCCTGCTCTGTGCCCTCTAACCTCGCTACTAGTACGGAGAGCAGAGAAAGAGGGGATCTATAAATCCACCCCCCCCCACACACACACACACCCACCCACCACTACCACTACACTCCCCCTCTCCCACATTTGTCGGTGGCAGAGGCGAGGCGAGGCTGGAGGTGGTGTGTAGCAGGTCTTCAGAGTAAGCTGTGATGACAGGTGTCACTGAGTCTCATGGGCGGACCTGTGACGAGTGTCCTGCTCACTTACAATCCTCACTTTGGCGCTTTTCACAAGTCACGAACTGATGAGTGCCAAAAGAGGTGGTACGAGGATTCATTCGCCCGATTTGTGCTCCCTTAACGCTGCTGTGTGTGTGCACGCGTGCATCGGGCACACAAGCGTGAGCACGAGCAGATGGAAGCACACGCATGATGCAAAGCGTCTGAACCCGTCCATCCCCGCACAGGCAGACTTAGATATGGTTGCAGAAATCCACACACACACGCACACGCTCGCTCACACACTCCCTCGGGCCTGGCACTACACACACGCCGGCTGCCAAGCCAGTTTAGTGTAGTCCAGGAGAGCTGCTCTGTCTCAGGGCAGGGACACTGCAAACAAAGCCTGTAGCTCCTCCATTCAGTGGGTAAATCAGATGTGCCTGAGGAGCAGAGAGAAGAAACTCACAGGCACGTCTGTCTTGCTTAGCATGATGTACAAAAAGGCTCTGCCGGGTGCAGAGAGGTTGTTCACACTCCTTAAAGTCTCGGTCTGATGATAAATGACGACCAAACAACTCCAATCAGTGTAGTTTGTGTTTCTAAACGTACGTGGCCTGGTGTTGGCTTTCCAGAGAGGCACACAATCGGCTCCGTGAACCAAATTAATCGTAAGAAAACAGCGCTGACTTGCCGTTGCCACCGCTTTGAGAGCGGTGTTTGTTGTTGTCATGTGAGATCACAGGGCTTTCATGCCTTTTTCTTCCACACTTAGCATGTGACGCAGGAGGAGAAGACGGGGAGGAGGCTGAGACAACAAGCAACTAATGCCCAAATTAATTTAAAAAAATGATGACATTACTTCAAAATGAGTGTTGGATGCGGGGTAAATTATGTATGTGCAAGAGTTTGGGCAAACACAACTATGCACATCATAGTTCCATTCTCAGGTTTAACTATATGAGAGGTAATCCTGATGCCAGGTCAGCTGCTGTGGGCCAACCTCTGCATTTTTTAACCTCCCAAGGGCCCCTGAACCTCCAATGATGTGATCCCGACAGGACAAGGGGGCCAATATGGCCTGGGAGGAGCTGACCATTCATAAGATCAGCAATTACTGCATTTCCATTTCACTGGGAGCCCAGCAGGGATACACATACTCATGAAGACCCTCTTTTGTACCTGCAGCAGGGGTTGCCCTGCCCTCCTTTATCCTGCAGCCTCGGTTCGAGGAGGCTAATGAGCACAGGCCCGGTATCTCTATTCTCCAGGAGGGCGGCTCCCATTCATCCACCGGCCCGTCTGTAAAATCCCATGCATTTTCCAAAGGCCAGGCCTGCAGTCAGCCAGCATACACACCACTCCTCTGCGCCTGCTCTCCCCGCTGCGGCACACAAACCGTCAAAGCCCAGTCCCACCTTTTCACACTGTGCCGGGCTCAAAGGGAGGCTGGCGGGGGATGTGGAAAAGAGCTGTGTTTGTTTAAACATGTCTTTAAAAAGTGAGGGGGGGGGGGCTTGTTAAATGCAGGCCAGCGTGGCTCCGCTGCACACACCAAACGCATGAAGCGGTGAAGCTGCAGAGCCGAGGCCGGCGCTGAAGGCCTTTTAGGTGTATCACTGCCACTCAGGCGCTTCATAAAGACGCTTTAAAAGCCACCAAAGCTCTTTAAAACTGACCTGTGTGTGTGTCTGCTGAGCTGCATGTGCAATTGAATGTGACATCATTATTATTATTATTATTATTATTATTATTATTACACGTTTTATTTATATATGTGTTTTGTGGATGTTTATGAACATTCATCCCTTTTATTGCTTTAATTTCTATTATACGTATTTCTTTGGTTGCCCTGTGTCTTGTGTTAGTTAAATATTTAATAAGCCATATTTATGTATTTGTTTATTTGATAATCAAACGCACGTTTTCGTCAGCGTCACCGATGACTGCCGGAGTGAAGTGAACCCAGTGTTTTATGGCCCTTTACGTCTCGATCTGCGTCGCATTTCCTTGCGACTTCCAAGAATAACCGCGCAGCCAGTGACATTTTCACCGCTCACTGACGGCAGATTAATTACCGCCTCCTCAAAATGCCGAGCAAATATTGACTAACCCCGCTTTACATAACCCCGCTGCAATAAATCGCGATGTGCGTTCCATGAATTCAACAATGATACAACATCTGATCTTTCTTCTGTTGTTGTTTTTGCTCCTCCTGATTGTTTTTTAATAAACAAGAAGGTCCAGAACTAACTCTTTTGGACAGCTTTACTGAAGATACTCGCTTATGATGACATTTTCTTTCACTTAAAACATGCCCCCCCCCCCCGCTCCGCCCCGCCTTTGTGTTGTTGCGGCCTATGAGAGAAGACATGTGTTTAGTTGTTTTGCGTGTCTAATAACGGGAGGTTTTCACGGTTGACTTTGCGCAGCGCGGCAAGAAGACGCAGCCCTGTCCCGTTTGTCACGCCTGGACTCTGTCACAGACTTGTCACCGCTCTGATCTGCGACTGCTCGAACCTCCCGAATTAGGTTAATTTGCGCTAATAACGAGGGGGTATTTTTAATGTCTTAATGAGGGCTGCAGACTTAGAGTGTTCATTGTCTCAGAATAATTAATGACGGCCCTGGCTGATGCGCGTCGTGTCGTGAGGGAAGGAAAGAAATAATTCATATCTGTGGATCTGTACATTTTCTGTAATTATATATAAGAAATGACTGATGTTGTGTTTTATTAGTTTTAGTGATTTTTGTGCTGTGTTTAACGTCTATTAAAGACAAATGTGTTGCTTTTGTAATATAATACAAAATATGGGTCCGGTTAGGGTGCGTTAAGAACAAACCTTTGCAATAAGAGTATGTTTATTTACATATTTATTTATTCATTCATTTATTTATTATTACAGATGCAGGCGACTGTATGAGACTTCACGTGAATCCATAGCGTGTCACTGAGTCATTTCAGCCGCTCACCATCTCCACGCACGGCCCGGACGCTCAAGAGGACATTTGCATTTATGCAGATTAACTTAATCTGTTGATCTCCGTGTCTGTCTAATGAAGGAGGCGCCGTGGTGTGTGGATATGAATGTCTGCATGCATGAGGAGGACGGGTTAATTAGGGAAACTGCGCCTAGGCCCCCCCTCTCCTCCCCTCTCGAAAGGTCACACTTTGCCAAAGGCTTGAATACATTCTCTGCTCTTGACATGCCACAAAGTGACAAGTGCAATGACAGATTATTTTTTTTTCTTTTTACTTTCAGTCAGACAAAAAGAAGAGGTAATAAAAGACGTTAAGGGCTTTACTGGGTTAATTTTATATGCTTTGTGGTGTTCCACTCTTCACTTTCATCAGTACAGAGCTCGGCTTAATCTATAATGTCAATTATTGCAGAAGTCCAATTATTTAGACACGCAGTGACAATGTGCTTCAGATTTCACACTGGCTAAAATAAGACCATGTCTTGTTTGGGACAGTAAGCGCATATGTTGTAAATACTGTCATCCAGGACAAGCGTTGAAAACAAGCCCTTTTTTGTTTTTCCCAGCACACTGAACTCATCACAAGACTCAAACACGGGTGTGAAACATTTTCCTTTGCTTCCCATTTTCTTTGGTTGTCACTTCCCACTCTAGCTGCTCCGTCTGATGGTTATTGCTTCCCCTTGTCTCATCAGATTTTTTTTTTCTTCTCTCTCTTCCGAGCACATCCCACCTGACAGCCGCGGCCACCAGCTAGAAAAACACCCGTACATGCACATATTTGCGTGGCAGAGGACGCAGCAGAGGAACCGAGGCTCACGCTGACTCAAGAAAATGAGATAATGAATATAACATGGCACTGCTTACAAGGGCTGCCTAAAATATGTGTAAGGTCTGGGTTAGATGTGTTTTGTTTCACTGTCCTCCAGTGAACCCCCTTTTCCTTGCTGCATCAGAGCCACCAGCCCACAGTGGTGGTAACGCTCGCCATCTTCCTCCTAATCTCTCAATCAATCTATCTGTCGGACCACAAAGTTACTCGCTGATCCCGGCTAACCACGCTGTCGTCACAAACAGTCTGCTGGAAATGTAAAACATCCCGCATGGGTTAATGTCTACGGCCACATGATTGCCTCCTCAGACCTGTGACAGAGACATGGGCTTCTAAAAATATCAGCTCTGGTCTCCTGATGGAAGATCCAGAGCCATTTTGGTTTGACTTCTCGCCCCAGATCATTTTGCTTCGCGGCCGAGCGTCCTGATACGGATGTCAGTTTGGGCTTGAACGCCGCCGGAGTCAGGAAAATGAAATCGCTACTTTTTTTATTGTCGTCTGTCCAAAAAGAATTTTACACAAAGAGTTCACCAGCTTGAGCTGATTCTGTGTGCAGTCAACCAGAGATACATCAATTTCTGATGAATATAATGTATCCCACTTTTCAAACTTTACTGTCTGTTATTTACTTGTTGGCAAACTCATTTATTTCGCAGTTTCGCAGGTGTGATCGTGATCAGATGATGCTCTGCTCACTGTGAACATCTCACAGAGACTCTGGCAGGAAGTAAAAACACCTCTGCCCGACTCCAGTGATGACTGATGTTTCTCGCAGCTGTAGCGGCTGTGTGTGTGTGTGTGTGTGTGTGTGTGCTTACTGCGTTTTTGCGTGTGTGTGTGTTGCAGTTGGACGCAGATTTTGTCTTGTTTGGGTGATTAACCTACTCTGGCTGCGCAAACATCACGACACAGAAACTGCGTAAAATTTAACGAGTTCACGAAGGAAACCTGAGCGACGCGCTCTTGCTTCGGTTTTGCAGATAATTAAAAACATGTCAGGCAACAAAACAAATGTTTTTAAGTGTTTCGGTAGACAAACACACAAGTGAACAATTTTCTAATAATGCAACAGCTCGCCGTTGCTGCAGAACTACGCTCCTATTGTGATGCTCATATAAGTTGTTAAATAGCATGTGGTGAAAATTAGACGCACCGTACAGAACCAGCGCCGGCCAAACCACACAAGTGTCTCAGTGTTTCCTCGACCATCTCGCTCTCTTCCTCTCTGTCTGCCTGCCCTTCGTTTCCCTACAAGCCAAATTTGCAGGAAAACCTTCAAAGCTCCCGCTGAACACCCTCTAGTGCAACTTATTTTTCTCCTTTTCGCAGCGTGCATCAAACAAATAGATTCCGATCAGTCCGGGCGCTGCAGGGCCGAAAAACAAACAGGGCCGAGCAACAGAGGGCTGGGACTGAGAGTTCGGTGGAGGAGTGCAGTGATCAACAGGCCCGACGGGATGGGCTTCACGTTAATACACAAGGACATCCTTAAATGTATCAGATGAATGTGTAGATACAGATAAAGTACCAGTGAGTTAATACTGTTGCACTTCAGATCTGAGATGACTTCAGCAGTGGATCATGATTGACCCCAGTGTTGACTTGCGGATGCACTTCTGTCAATCAGCCCCTGTATAAGTAAGTCGAGCCTTCTGAGCAAACTTGTAATCATCCTTTGAGAATTACTTTGGCATATTATCTGCTCCCACCTTGTATCTAAAAGCACCCTGGGGCTCATATAGTAGCGAGAGGGCCGGTATTAACAGATTTCATACCAGCTATTGTGGTGCGCCATGACTCGGGACGAGCCAAATCCCTCTCCGGTCCGACCTAACCAAACCACAGTGTCTCACTTTGTTTGGATAATATAAAAAGAGAAGTTTGTGCTGACACTGAAAATGACACAAAGCAAACAAGCACAGTGTAAGTGACACAAAGGATCCAAAAGATAAACACGTAAGACTGAATAAATGGATTACATGTTCCCCTTGACAAAGTAGCTTTCTGCACCTCTGGGATTTCGGAGTTTGCCAAGTGTTGACTGCCACGCCCGGTCGACTGAATAGATTTGGAGGAGAGGGGGTGTGCTGACTGATCCTTGCAGCTTTCCCGGGCAGAGTCACTGTTTCCAGCTTTACGGTGGTCACCTGATTCATTTTACCAAGACTACACAAATCGAGAGTCCACGCTCAGTTTAAATGCTCAGAGCATCTGTTTTGGCATTCTGGTGTTTCTATTTGACCAAGATGTGTCCTCTGAGAGGGAATATAAGGTCTGGCCTTTCATTGCAACCTTTTAGTGGTTCGCCCAGTAGTTGGATTAGCAAAAAAAAAAAAGACAATATAACGTTTGCTAGTGACTGTGACTAGTGCTCATGGTGTTGAAATTGTTGAAAACGACTGAATCCGCAGAATGAGCGGTGCGAATGGCTCCTGCTGTGCTAGGAAAGTGGAGATATTAGTTATATGGGAGTCTGTCAGCGTTGGCAGCTCCACTAGAGTTGATGAGAGCAGGGCGCGCTGCAGCATGCCTCTGTTACATATACATTATATAAAGAACTGTGGGAATTTGCCACAGGATCCAGCCTACTGCAGGGCACGCTCGCCGGAGTCGGGTATGAGAAAGCTTCGACTCTGAGCTTCAGTATTAGCTTCAATGTAAATCTGAAGCTGAAAAGTGTCGAGTCGCAGAGACGGCCGTGCTCCTCAGTGACAACCAGGAAGCGTGCGCTGCATAATGTGAACCGAGAAGCAACACACACACACACACACACCTCTGAGTACACACATGCACCTAAACACGCTCAGTCTGCTAGATGATGCCCCCTCCCTCCACCCTCCCCACTGTCCCTTTGAAGTGTGGACCTGGCAGTAAATTCTTGGGCTCTTTTATGCTCATTCCCATTTCGATTAGTGGGGTTAACAAGCCGCTGCAGCTCGGGCTAATGAGACTGTACCACGGAGAGGGGTCATCAGAGGTGGGGTGGGGAGGGGGGAGCTGAGGATGGATGACTCAGTCCCCCTTCTTCTAAAGGGGTTAAATGAGACGAGGGGGAATCCTAAACATGTGTCGTTGTAACTAAACAGCCTGCCACGTTTCAGGGACGAAGCATGAAGAATGTGAAGTTTCAATCGCTGCGTGCTCTCTGCAGTGTCACACCAATGACTGTTACCTTTTAACCAAAATACAGTCGCTCTTCCATTTACCGAATCATTTCACTCCCCAGCACATCTCCCCCTGCACAAACACACACACATATGCACTCACACACACACACACACACACACACAAACATACCTCCTCACTAACATGGGGGCCCTGTGCGGCCAATCCCGCTGGGGACAGATGGGCAGACAGAGAGGGGGGCCTCATTAAGGCAGGATGTACCAGGATGCAGTAAAACCTCTACTTTCCTTTCCTCTCCTTCCCCTTTTTTCTCCCCGTCGCTCCCTCACAGCGCACCGTGCTCTGGGAGATCACTAACAGATGGAAAAGGAGATAGAGTCGGATATCTCTGCGACAACGGAGAGGCTGCCCAGCTTTCAATTTGTCAATGTGTCATGGCAAGATGAAGTCACCTTTCAAAGCAGCGCTTGAAAAATGTGCGACACGCAGTACGTCAACGTGTGCGAAATACAGTATCGTGCACCATCCTCTGTTGTTTCACTGATTACATTCCTTGTGTGTTCATGCACAGCTGATCGTGATCAAAGAGCCAGCACCAAAGTGCAACATAATGCGGAGTTTGTTAAGATAAACAGCACCAGCGTTGTAAGTCTGAGGCAGCTTGGCAGGCCGTCATAGCAGCAGATGGTAACTATCTGAAAAATGTAAACATTAGCACCCAGAAATCTGGAAATGTGACATCAGTTATCTGTGCCATGTCTCTGCTAACAGGGATATTCTGTAATGTTTCTAACAAGCAGGAGCCAAATGAACAAAAGGGTTAAAAGATTTTACAGCAACAAACAAACTTTCGAATCTCTCTCGAGAACTGAGAAAAGAATGAAACCAATGTGTCCTGTGGATCTGACAATATTATGAATTCGTTTATATGATAATGAGGGTCCAATGGGACAATATAGAGATTCATAGATATTTATAGCAAATATTGTTCATATTAGATAAAAGTACATTTCACATGCAACATTCTGAAATTGTGTTTGATGGGGTCTGCGTGTGTATCTCCAATGATCCAAGGTCTTGACCTCTATAGGCGACTTTCTTGAAAAGCTTAAGATTTTAAACTCTGTTTCTAAACTTTAAGGCTTTTATTAAGGTTTAAATTTAAGGTTTAAATTTGTCACACACACACACACACACACACACACATAGACAAGGTCTCTCGTCCCTTTCAGTGTCTCTTTTTCACTGTAGCCACTCTTTAAAATAATAATGTAATAATTAATTATAATGTAATGTTTTTAGCTTTTAGAGCATTGTTACGAATGAATGCCAAAGCATTATCTCACAGGTCACCGTGTGTGTGTGTGTGTGTGTGTGTGCGTGTTTAGGTCTGGACATTATGTATGAAAACATTAGCCAGTGTAATGGACCCTCATGGACCAGCCCTGGGGCTCCTGTTTTGCACGTTAACGCTTCGCAGGGGTCAACACGCTAACAGACCAATCTGCACAGCTCTGCCGCAGAGGTTAAGTGTCTCGACCAAGAGGTCAGGCCATCATTTAAAAAAACATATCTGCATCCCATCCCATCCAGGTCACATGCCGGCGAGGAGATCGCCTCTGATGGCTGGCCAAGTGAGCAGACAAATGAGGAAATGATGAGAAGCGGGGGGGGGGTCTGTCGTGTCTCGTCTCCAGCAGCATCAGCCCTCCCCTCCCCTGCTGTGTCTGTGGCTGTCTGTGGTGTTGTCCTAATCAGGCCAGTCAGCGCTGACACACAGCATACTGTACTGAAGCCCTGCACGGCCCACAGTCCACTAGCATCCCCGATCCTGTCAGTCTGTGCAGGGAGGGCAGCGGAGAACCCACATCACCTGTCACAGGCTGACACAGTTTGGGACAGATGCGATGGTGTAGGTGTTTCTTACACTCCTCTTCATTTGAAATCCTCAGTTCCTCTCCTGCGTCCTGTCCTCTCTCCATCACTGCCTCTTTGTCCCACGCCCATAAGAACATACAGATGGAGTGCGAGACAGACATTCCCTTCAGGTAAATTTGCAGACACAAAGCCTGTTGCTTAAAGCGATGGAATGAACATTGATCTCTGCGGAGAGAGACGGAGAGGGATGAGCGGAGGAGAAAGGAGGGGAAACCTCCATGTCTTTCCTATGGGGTTCCCTCCTTAATTTCATCAAGCAATACCTTTAGGGAGACAAGGCGAGGGTGGGAGGAGGGGTTAGCGGGGGCAGAAACAGTGGACATTAGGATAATAATCCTAATTCAATTAAAAGGTTACTCACCTACTCGGTCACTCAAGGGGGGAGATGAACAGTTCCAGGCCTATCACAGCACAGCCTAATTGAGGCCTGTGTCTCTCAGTGTGTGTGTGTGTGTGTGTGTGTGTGTGTGTAATGACAGCAAGAGGACCCCCGAACGCCTCCCAGGGGCTCCTCTCCTAATTGGTTAATTAATCCTTACAGAGCTCGTCTACAGGGCCAGAGGCGCTCGGCGCGGAGAGGGAGGCAGAGAGGTAAGGACAGAAGGCTGCGGGGATGTGTGTGGGAGGGGGGTGTGTGACGGGAAGGGGAGCGAGTTTGACAATGACATCAGCAGCAACAGAGCGGATATTATCCCTCAAAGCGCCACATGTTTCTCGCTAAGTCTGAAACAAGCTGTTCCATCTATGAGATCTCTGATTCCACCCTCTGACAGAAAACGTATAGAATTTTTTTTTTTTTTTTTTTAGGTTTTGATCACAGCGGTAAAGTTTTTTCCCTCTGAAACTCCTCCCGCTTCTTTCTCTCGCCCTCTCTGCCTCTGTTTCTCTCTTTCTCCTGCTCCTCTTTCTGTTTTGCAGCGAAGGGTTACACTGGGCTGGAGGGAAGGGCAGCCATGTATAGTGCTTGTCTGGATGATACTCAGTGAAAGAGACAAGTATGTAATTTGCCCTTAGATGCAACACAACACATAATCCACTCTTGCATAATAGGCTGGTTACGAGGGGTAAAATGAGGATTGTCAAGTATATGTGTTATCGCTCCTCTCAAGTAGGAGTGATACAAATTGGCCCGAGTGTTTCTCTTCATTGTTAAAGAGCATTTTTGCGCAGAAGTCGCTGGGGTGGGAGAGCATTTCTTATAACAAGTGGCTTCAATACTTTGTGTTTATTTTTGTTTGTTTTTTAATGAGTTTTATTTGTGAGTTTTTGCTGCAAAGAAAGGTGAATATTGGTTTATCTCATCCAGTTTTGACCTGTAAACGCTGACATTGGAGCGTTCTTTCAATCAGAAAGAGGACTTTTTAGCAAAGTATCAGCTCCTGAGTGTTTACAACACCGCCATGCATCTTTTGAAAGGATCACGTTTTTGTTTTTTTTTTAAACTGTGATTAATCATGTTTTGCGAGTCGCGTCGCTGTACCACCTCGTGCTAATTCCTCTAAAACAACATGCAGCTGATGTTTGTGTTTGCTGCTCAGACCGTAGAAATGTCCTCCACATTCGCAGAGAGGGAACGGAGTCAGCAACCGCACACCTGCGCACACAAACACACGCGCTCGCACACATGCACACGCAGAGGGGAAGCCAGCGCACTGCCGACTCAGATGCTGATGAACGGAAAAAGCAACGCAATGTTTGTTTGAGGCACACACTCACACACACTCAGGCGTGCACACTGGGGAATGTGGTCTGTACACAACTTTGTGTATGTGAACAGGTTCAATGATTAAAGTTAAATGGGTTTGATGACTGAGGGAGCCTCTACGCACACTCACTAATCCCACTGACAGTGCTACTAAAAGACGCAACAAGCACACACAAAGCAGTGAATATACTGTACATTGCTAAGGACAGTATATCATCAGCAGGTACCACAATGTCCTCCATAGGTAAAGTTCCACTGATGCATTTTGGGTATGAATGAGTTACGCTTAAAGCACTTTTTATTTATCTATTTATTTATTTTCATGTTTTTTCACTGTGGGAAAAATTACTGAAAATGATTTAAAAAAAAAAAAAACATGTGTACTTGTCAGTTCAGATGCTTGTCACCAAAACCAAAACCATCTGTGTGGAGCAGGATAACAAATGCATGTTGCATGTTGATCACGAAGTTTAAAAATCTGATCATTTCCATTTTCTGCCATGGTGATGCAACCAGACAAATGGTTGCGTCACCCCAAACTATTTTTAACCTTAAAGCGAGCAGCTCTCGTTTTGCGTGCGTTTGTGCGGTAAGGGAGCGAGTGGCTCGGGGTGGGGCTCGGCAGAAAACCACTAAATTGCCCATAAAAATGGCGACGTTCATATTTTAAGTCGTCACCCAGATCTCCCTGTCCCGTCCAGGTCGCGAACGCAGTTGTGACACAATACGCGGCCCGCAGGCCTTGGCACGCTCCTCGCTGCTGTGGCACCATAAATCAACCATCACTTAACCAGCTGGTATGATACTGTTTTTAATTTTACGCTCCGATATAAAGTCTTTGTATGTGAGGCTTCAGTTACATGGAAAGTCTTACTTTGGCTGGACGCTTTGTTTATTTGCTCAGCTCAAATTCAGGATAATGGTTTATAGGCGAAACCTCCTGACTTTACAAATGCAGGAAATCTATTTTTTTTAATTTATTCTTTAAATGCTGCACTAACCATGGGAGACCAGGCTTTTGAGGCCCTTTAGATTATTCATCTATTAGAAGGAATTTGGTATTTTATCATTTCTGGTAATAGCCTGTAGTCCTGGTGTTTGCACAGTTTTTGCACCACAATACCGTCACTGCTGCATTACACATGGTGACTGCTTACCATAATCTTACTTAAAATGGTTTTACAGTAATTGTTCTGTGTTACTGCTTTAGTCATGATGCTGCTGTATGAACATTTCATGAAATGTGTATAAAAAACTGCATGTGTCTCGCCATTTCACCTTGTTTTTAATCAAGTCCATCATTTCATTTCATATCGACCCTTTTGCTTGACTGATTCAACACCAGGCTCACAACATGTTTGACGTTAGAGTAAGCTCCTTGTGTTTTTGTATAGCGTTCTTTACTGCATGTCTTGCGCCGTTTGTGTAGCACTGTTTCTCTGTGTAGTGTTGTCCACTCTCTGTTGTGCTGCTGTGATCCTCTCATTTCATCCCTGGGTCATTTTCAAGCTGAAGAGATGCGTTTAAACCCCACGGCCATTCCCACGGACATAAAAAGACAGGGAGAAGACCCTCTTCTGTCACAGCGGAGATCCAAAGAGTTCAGTGAGGATGAGCAATGGTGGTGTACCAGAAAACATGGCCCAAGTCAGCTCAAGCGCCTGACTTAGACGAGTCCTGCCCGAGGCAAGGACGAGCGCAGCACCGAGCAGACTGTATGTGACACGGGCGAGTTTCAAACGAACCCTAATGGGCACACTCACTGACCGTCCAGACAAATAGTTTGTGCGTGTCCCTACGCGGTAATGGTGGAAGTCATAAGGCAGCTAATGATACGCACATGCACACACACATACACATATGTCACATGTAGACATGTGGAATACAAACACAGAAGGATGGAGCAGCGAAGCAGTACAGCCAAAGTCTTGTTCTGCCTGTGTGCACGCTGTCCCCTGACAGGCCTTCACCCTCAGGCCTTTACTAGTTCAGGTCAGGGATGTTAAAGTAAAACACATGTAGGGTAAATAGATACAAGTAAATGAAAGCAAACAGAACAACTGTCATGTTCCTACTTTGGGAAACACTGGAGCCTCAAACTTTCCAGTGAAACTTTCCATCAGAACACACTGGAGCCAAAATTTGAACCATCTTGTCAAATGTTCCACATGTGTGTGTTTGTAAGCATGTATTTGTTCATGTGTGTTTCGAGGTCAGTGTTGGTGTTCCAGTTAAGGCATCCTGTGTTTGTGTGTGTGTGTGTGTGTGTGTGTGTGGTCACGTCTTTTCAAACATCAGAGAACAAGGCGAGGAGTGTCAGAAGTCATTTGGCCACGATGGAGCCACGCGGCACGCTGCCATTCACTTCGAATCAGCCGCACACTGAGAGATCCAGCTCGGCCTGGGGGGCATGGCCACTGCCACACAGACACAGACACGCACACACACACACACACACACACACACACATACACCTCCATCACCCCACCTCATTCTGCCTCACAGCCACACCAAACCCAAGATCCCTACCACGCCTCATCACCCAGCCCCTGGCCTCCCCTTTTGACCTGCCCGGACACACACACACACACACACACACTCGCACAAAAGAAATGCACGTAAACGCAGACACCTACAGTCTCAACACACACACATAGACACACAAACACACACACACGCTGGGATGTCAGAACACACGCACATTTAATACACATGCACATGCACCAGACAAGCCCTGTCTCTCCCGTTTACTCTCCCTCCATCCTCCACCTTCTCATAGATTTCTCTCCTTCCCCACTGACTTGGCTGTCTCCCTCCTTCCTTCCTCTTTCTTCTCATCTCTCTCCCCCCTCCCATTTGGAGATTTCAGAGAAAATAGCTGAGGGCCAGATTAGAGGTTGGCTGCCTCTTTGCGTTACCAGCAAAGATAAATATTCCCAGGATGACTCCCATTGCCTGGAGGATGTTTATGTGTGTACATGCTGCTCAGCCCCCCCCCCCCCTCCCCATCTCCCCTTTCCAACACACACTGACACACGTATGAGAGCGTGTGTGAGTTTGGGCGTGCGCGCGCACTCTGCTGCACTTCCTCTGTGCTCAGTGTGACACGGTAGATTGAGCTGAGGGAGATCGCCGACATTCCGTCTGCCTGTTAGCGCCTTCGCTCACTGTTACCTGTTGAGCCAGGTGATAAACGCCAACAGCTGTTCTGTGATGTCACAGGCTGTGGGAGGAAGATGACGATGAGCTTGCGCGTGTGCCTGTGCTCGCAGGAGCGTTCACGTTCACGGGCTGATGAAGCAAACACAGTGTGGTCTACTGCAGTTGACCTGCAGTGCCCCGTCAATATAACAACAATCAAAACTAAGAGATTACAGGTGATCTAAGGAATTACTTCACTTATTCTAACTGCCTGATTATTATTTTGTTCAAATCAAGGACTGCTGCCAATATTTTGATTTTAATATGCTTTATTTGTCTTTCCAAAGTTCTATCCAGTTTGTGCTGAACAGTGACCCCTGTGGCTACAAACTGTAATTACAGATTGACGTCACTTTGATATTTCCTTCATTTCCCAAGATTCAAGAGTCATTTGCTTAGGGGGCGTCATCATAAAGCAACATAACTGAGAATGTGAGTAAAATGCATGGGTTTATAGGAAGAGCAGCAACAGAACCACAGTTTTATTAGTGGTGGTCTGTGTTGACAGTGCTTTTTGGATTCTTTTTTGTAGCAGTATGTAGAGGGTGGCGCAGTATCCAGCTGTCTTGACACATCCATGGTGGAGTGGCGCAACAAACGGCTAATAACAAACATGTCCCCTGCTGATGTATTGCGCCTTTAATTCTCACCATACCACCATAACCACTGCAACTGCGGCAGAGTTGAAGGTGCTTTCCCTGATCTTCGGTTCAACCGTGGACCGTGCATTCATTCCAGAGAGCAGAGTCAAACAGATGGCAGCTGACTCATCTGTTACAGAGCGATACCTATCTAAAGTTGGCTCCACATTAGCTACCTTAGGCATGATTGCTAGTGTGGTCAAACATGACCAAGGCTGTAGCAACAAAACACCTGAGTGTACTGAATTCAGAAATGTGTGTTTTATCGCTTATTACTTCAACTTTCTGCCTGATTTCCAATGTCACATGGTCTCACTATAGGTAATCTAACATACCAAGCATTATTTTTTTGTAATTAATGTAATATAACTTAATTTGTTCCTGTTTAGACTACACTGGAATTCACTGAAAATATGCTGCTATTGCCCAACCTTGCATATCTATGGGGCTGTCTGTTTGTGTAAGCCACACAGGCATTTATGTCTTAACTTTATTACTGTGTTTTGGATGCCAGCCTTTAAGTCGCTGCGTTACGAGCATGTGGATGCATGCGTTTCAGCGGCAACAGTGGCTATGGGATACAGTACGCCTTGGACCCCTTCCTTCTCCAGCATGGTATGTTCACCAATAAAATGGGAGTCCCTTAATGAGCTGAGAACAATGCAAGAGGTGGGTGAGCACAGAGGAAAGTATGGATCTCATCTGACCTGTCTTTCAACAATGAGACATTATTCTTCTTTATGGGCTAAGAAAGTGGTTTGCGGCTTGCAGCAGCCATATGATGCAGTTTGATTGACATTAACAGTGGCTCAGACAGCTGTTTCTTACATGATCTTTACTAGAGAGCCCAAACATCTTCTTGTTCTTGTTTTTAAAGCAGAAAATGACCTTAAAAACATCTACAATAGAATTCCTGTTAACTAGGTTTCCCTGCAACACAGTGGGAAAGACATTTTAACAAACGGCGCTCTTACAAATGTATGACTGTTTAACTTCACGCAGTGGTGGCAACGGAAGAGACATACACAAAAACCCATATTACAAAACCGAATCGCATTTCTGCAGAAAACACGACAATGCGCGGGCAAAAACAATACACACAATGACTTTGTTTTTGTGCTTTGCATCCTAACCACCAATGTTGATGTGCATCTTCTGAGAAATGTACATTGGGACTATGGGGACAATGGGAGACCACAAGAGCTCTGATTGGTCTCCTTGGGCTGCTTTGTGTTCTCTCCAGTACGTGATAGTGAAACAGAGTTGTAGAAAGGCTATTTTTCTCCTTTTCAGTAACACTAGACACATTTGAATTGTGTAAAATCCACTTCCAGTGCGAGTTTTTTTTCTCACCACAAATTGCTCCTCACGATTATGATTTGTAGTAGAGACTGCCTACACATTGCGCGTACAACGAGTGCACTGAAGTGCCTGATAACTCATCTCACAACAGTGTCTTGCAGCTGAGCTAGAGCGGTAATTGGATCAAGCTCTGTGCTCAGTTGTAACTCAATTCCTGCACGCCTCTATGGTGTCACCGCCAAAACACCATCATGTGGAAGCATAATTCATCCTTCGGTAGCGTTTTTACATCTGCAGGGGATCCCCTCGAAGGCAATCTAACCTCACAAACCAGGCCGTCCAGAGCCTCGCCCAGGGTGAACCAACGTCTTTATCATGGCATCTTCCCAGAACGATAATTACACAGAAGAGAAAGAGCTGGCAGGGCTCTGATCTGAGCCACTGGGAGAAGCCAGGAAGTTCCTAACCATATTTGACGTTTGAAAACGCTGGTGGGATCTGATCACAGGTCAGCAAGGACGCTTGTGTGGCTCCGAAGGCGGCAGACTTAACTGCTCCACTTGTTTTTAGCAAGATACGGGTGCCACAAAGTTAGACCTCCTTTAAGCCTGAGGATTCAAGCCCACAGGCTCAAAGATGGCATCCCCACCTTGCAGATTCCTACCAGCTGCAGGGGTGCTGCTCTGTCACTCGCCCACGCCGACCTGTGACCGAACCAGGCAGAGCAGATGAGTACACAGTTTCAGTTCTCACGTAATCAAAACTGTTCAGACGTCAACATTTCACCTCAGATTTGACATCAGCATTAGAGTAGATAGATAAAGAGCGTGCACATGACTTTGTCGAGGGATTAAACCCTTTAAGGGAACTGCTTTCAGGGGGAGATGTGGAGGAAATTGGAATCAGATGGAGATTAGACAGTTAAGACTGTGTTCCACTGTGAGATAAAGTAAAGAGAGTACAGTACGGTACAGGGTAGAGCAGGGGTTGGGTGGGTGGCTGCGTTGTGTTGCTCAGAGCGTTGCTGACCTGTGAGCAGAGGAAATGGATTTATGTTGTGAGCTCAGCTTCTCTGGTGAGCTAATTTACCTATTTCCCTTTGGGCATTCGCCTTCATCTGCAGTAGATCAGTGTATACAGAGTATATACGAGACAACTATGGACTTCAGTTTCTCTCTATGGAGACATCTGAAACAGATTTTTAAAAAACTCTTATATTAAACTAAGTTTCCCTATTTTTGCTCCTATTTTCACACATAAACTGTTTGTTTTGCCTTAACATATATATATATAGCTTCAGGTGAGTCTAAATAAAACTATTTTGACAATATAAAAACAGTTTATAAATTAAAAAACAGCAAGAGTCGGGTCGTAAGGCATCCGAAGAAAGTTTGGGACCTTTTCAAGTTGCCTCTTTTTGATCAGCTGGCGAATTTGCTGCTACTGTCGGGCTGTTCGGCAGACAGCTGCGCTTGAAGTGAGGCGGTTGGTGTAGAGCAGAAAATGATGAGACGTGTCAGAACAAGACCGATATTTTCAAGCTGCACATTTTTCTCCCTGCTTGAGACTTCTGTCTGTCTGTTTGCACAAAGCACCAAACACACACACACACACACACACACACACACACACACACACACACACACACACACACACACACACACACGCACACACACATCAGCGCACTCACACCTAGGCATCGCGCCGCATGCATTCAGAGTTATACACTGACACACACTTGTGTGATGGTACAGGCTCTTATTCATACTCACCCATGTATGCACAAATGAAGACAGACACACCACTCACTCAAACATACACACACACACACACACACACAATGAGGCTCCCAGGTCTAGTTTCATTATAAGAATATTCTCGATTGCATGTGTGCATTAAATGACATTTTAACACTTTCTTATTCTTTTACATATGTTTTGAATTTAAGTATCATAACCCTGAAGTACAAATTTCAATACGCAGGCCAGAATTTAGTGTAAATATTGATTTCTGAGTTGCTGTTGTTGTTGTTGTCAGATTGTTCCCATATACTGCATGAAAGGCATGTTTCTAGACGTCTAGTGTCTCATACCGCGCTCGTACACGCATGCACAAGCACGCACACATGCGCGCGCACACACACACACACACACAAAACAGGTGCTCTCTTATATGGATGTGCAGATAGAAGAGTTTCACACACCTACAATCTGATTTCCCAACTCCGTGACAGGTCCTTGGTTAAATGCGAATGATGAAATATCCTATTTTTCTTTCCCCGCTCTGGCAGAGCTACTTCCTGTTCATACAAAGGGTTTTGTGTGGCAAAACATGACTGAGGGTTCCTTAAACTCCCAGGGTTGACACACGCGGTATGAGGAATTGAGTGGTATGCTGTGTGATGGTACACATCAGCTTCATCAGTGCTTGTTTGAAGGAATAAGGGGGAAGTTGTCGGTTTGAAGGGTGTTAAAAGAATGCCTCGATAGGTCTGACAGCTCTGTTTCTCACCAAACAATCAGATAGTATACAGCAGCAGTTCTGTGAGCGTAAACATGCTGAGATACGAGCTTTATCACCCTCATATCACTGACATCTGGGATCTCTCCCTCGCTCTCCTTCTCCCCTGTGCTCTTTATGTCCCTTTTTTTTTGTTCCTTTGACATGCCAGTTTATCCAGCAGTGGTTGCATCAGCAGAAACGCTGTCCGTGGCAGTCACGCTAATTTAGCTTTAGCTTCTTCTCTTTTTTTTTTTTTTTTTTTTTTTTTCCAGGATAGGCAGGTGCATGTTCGTGTACACACAAACACACGCTTATAGTTCTTTCTCCCACTCTCTCCCTCGCACGCACACACACGCAAAGTGCCTCATAAACACAGAAACACACATCTAAGCAGAAAAGACACTGAAGTTGGACATTTTCAACGATGCTGTTTGAAGGGAATTGATTTAACCCGAAAGCTAAGTTTAAGCATTTAAGGCTTTAGTCAAAATGTGTGTTTTCCAGATTTCATACGCACACACAGACACTTCATACATATACATATTTACCTGAAAGAGTGCAGTTTCATTCATGTTTGTTACACATACAGACATCTGCCTATCCCTGTTTTCTCAGTTATTAATTCTCAGTCTGTTTAATGCCTCCTTTCCCCGCTACAAATTAAAAACGGCATTCTTACTGGCAGACTGATCTGGGATGTCTAATATCAGGAGGTTAAATTCCTCCTGCATCCTTCATACCATCTGTCTCTTAACTCAAACCACAGGAGAAAATAGCTCCACTGTTTCACTTTCTGCCCCACTCTCCCTCTCTCTCCCGCCGTTGTTTAAAGAGGAGCTACGGCAATCTGACAGTGGACACTGACACCTTTCATCACCACCTTCCCTCTTTATGCAAAAAACAGCGCCGTGGCCGGATGCCACGGGTACGTACTGTAAACATCGCTCCCTTTCTCTCCCTCCCTCCAACACAATAGCGTCCAACATAATTGAGGCATGCAAGTCTGTGGCTGCCTTATGCCAAACATGGGCCGGATAAATTGCCAGCAGGGAAGGAATAGGCCGGGGGAAGAAAGGAGAAAATGGCTCTGCGTCTTTGATGAAATCATTCCTGAGAGATTCATTTAAGTTTGGGTTAAGTTCTTGACAGTCCCTAATTTTGTCTGTAAAGGAAATAGCTCGTTCAAAAAGATAAAGCCTGGATTGAAAGCTGCTTGTTGCCATCCATTAATTTCTTATCCAGTAGCCATGAGCCTGTCATACTACTATTCCTATTGTGTTGCTACAACTTGCTTAAGTATGGCCTTTCCCTGTCTGAGATGAGAGCATCTCCCTCTCTGTACACTATTCTGCACACTGCAAACAAGTCTGGACAGCTTTGTATCTCATCCCTCTTTGGATAAACACAGGCAGGAAATGAATGTGGTTTTACAATGATTCACTCCATACTGGAAGCATTTGCTTTCAAAGAAATCCATTCAAAGCAGCTTTGGCTTCACATGTTTACTATTTTCTCTTTCTTTGGCAGATATGTATCTTTTCATTTGGCTATTTCCTACCTCTAAAACTCACCTTACCACGTTTGAATGTTGCCCTCTAACTTGGACAGTTGTGTCTGAGCTTTGGTACTGTTTTCAATAGCTTCTATTAAAGACAGAGAATGATACAAAGCTCAAATATCCCCCCCGTCTTTCCATCTGTCTGTGTTTCATTTCGTCTACTTCTTGTTTTTAACTTCTGTTTTTGTTTTCCTTTCTTTTTGCTTCACCTTCTCCTCCTCGTCTCTACAGAATCCCACATTTCTACGTGTTTCTCCTCTGCTCTGCTATCTTTATTAGTGGAAAGTCAAAGTGCCTGAGGCCAGAGCTTAAACCATGCACTACAGCTGGTTAGGGACTGTCGGCCGGAGTAATGAGCTTTACCTTTAGCTGAACCATAAAGGCTGGTGCCTGCCCATGGGCATTCCAGCTCTGAAGTGAGGACACATGCACGTGTACGCTCGACGCCCCATCTCCCTGACTGTAACAACTCCCATTCTCTCAATTTTAAATGTTTCCCCTCGTCTTGTGCGGCTGAAGAAGACGACACTGAGGTTGTTGCTGGGCGATTTTGATTGCCGGGTGACCTCTGCGAAGAACCATAAGTTGTTGAGTCTCGACAGAGGTCGTTCTGCACTATTTTAAAGTAATCACTCTCCAGAGATGTTATGTCAGTGGAGCCACAAGAGACAGTCCAGCCCGATGACACAGAGTAGGATATGATGCACCATGAGCTGTTTGGAAGATGAAATGTCAGCGAGGGGAGAGCAGATATATGGCGAGTTCAGCCAGCAGAGCATGACCGAGGCTGATTTTGACGTCGTCACAGTCGAGTCTTGTGATTGTTATTGCGCTTTCCAAGCAATCGCATGTCATTTCTACACAGCACGCATGACATTCAGATTTGAAAAACATAAAAAAAGAGAGAAAAATACATTAACTGCTCGTTTGTTCCAGCATGAGTATTTTTCTTCTTCTGTCTTGGACTTATCCGAGGGTTCTGTGCATTGTTGTACAGCAGAGGTGGGCTGCCTCCGCTCAGACAAAGACCTCCTCCGCTAACGTGATAAAAAAAAATCAATACACTTTTTATGAGCAGCAACATAAGCTTCAGGAAATAAAGAGCAGAGGTGCTATTTCACACAACAAATGCCAGATATTTAATGAGTTTGCCTGTTGTTTGGCTCGCCGCCTCTGCTAAACAACTTCCTGAAGGAAACCGTGTATTGTATTGTAGCTCCACAGCAGAGCGACTGGCAACCAGAAACCGCTTTTTAAAAACTTACACGCAAGGCCGCTGGAGGTTTCTGCACTCACGCCCTTCCTTTAGCATGAATCAACACTCTGGAGCCACCTGATCACATGTTGTGAGAACAGCCCCACAATGGCAGCAGGTGGTTTCTGAGAAACTCGCCGCAATGTTTGGCCCGATGCGGAGTGGCCATTGCTTTGGCATTAACCCTCCACCTCACCACCATTCACCAAGGCTTGGGAATCAACCATGTGTGGGTCAGTAATGAGACGAAGAGCTGACGAACAGTGAGACACAGACAGATCAATAATCCCTGCTAATCCCTAATCCTGTTAACAGCAGTAACAATAGGCAACAAATGTTACTTTTCGAGACTTATCCGTTTTCTATTGATCCATCTTCGACTTTAATAACTGCTGTTTTTGAGAAACAAACAGCTGAGCGACTGGTGACACCACATATGTAATCCTCTGTTGTTGGACCCCTGTCCTCCTGATGTCTGACTCTGGTAAACCAGGAAAAAGCACTGCGTGTAAAGCACAATACATTTTGTGTTTACAGGCCTGTTTGTTGACCAAACAGCTTGTTCTCATTACTGTGCCCAGGCCTAGGTGAACAAGACTTGCTTGTATGTTGGTTAGCAGGGGGAGACGCCAGATGCTTTTCATTAGATAGATCAGCGGCGGCAACCATCCTGTGTAATTTATCTGTTTTTGTGTCAGGGTGTATAAGAAAGGAGAAGGGGCTCGCGCTGGTGTTCGTGTGCGAATGAGCTCGTTTGTGTGTGTTGGAGAGCATTTTGGCCTCCTCAACAGCTAATCTCTTTCCAGTTAGCTAAGAGTTCTGGGATGCGGCCGGTTCGCAGGGACGGGAAAAGGATTTTTTTTTTTTTTTTTAACTATTATTATTTTGCAGGAGGCCAGCAAGGAAGACACGAGTTCCCTGAGAAACCGAGACATCTGTTGTCTGTGAGAAGAGAGCACAGGGAGGAGAGCAGGGATTGAGTGGTCCCTGCAGTCCTGTCCACGCCGGCAGCGGCTACACTGCTGACTAATTGGTAAGAGGCCTATGCGTGAGCGAGTTAAGGAGGGGTGTCTGGGTGGCAAGCCAAAGAGGAAGGAGGACAGGCCACCTCATTCCCACAGGATGAGGAAAATAAAGGAGAGAAAAAAAAAAAAGAAACCGGCAACTAAAATCCAGAAAAGGACGGCAGTAATGGCTGTTTCCCCTCCTTCCCTCTGTAGCCCTCCCAGACCCAGACTCCAGACTAGCCTCATCCTTGTAATTTAGATTAATTTCTTCCACATTTTCCTCAGGGATTAGGCTACAACTCCCCCACCACCACCGCTGCCCTCCCCCAAAGCCCCCTCTATACACACACACACACACACTCACGCACACTCAGCTCACCCCCTACCATAGTTTCTTAATGCTCTCATTATTGAACTACGTTAGCCTCACAGCTACCCCCCCCCCCCCCCCACACACACACACACACACACACACACAGACACACACAGCAATGCAATAGTCTCATCATCTCATCGTGAGTGTTGATCTTTTAATGTCGTTAAACCGTCCCACTGATTCTATAAATGAGACGGTTGCGTCTTATTTAACTTCACCAGTGCAACAGTGTTCCCAGCAGAGACGACTCAGAGTCATTCCACTTTCAAACACCGTCACCAGATGCATTATTATTATTACAGTCAGGGGGATTTTTAAATGAACTTTGTTAAAACCTCGTGTGTCTCTCTTAAAGGTTTTCTGATAAACCAAAACTGGTGTAATACTGAAATGTTTGTCGGGATGAGACAAAACACAATCTTCACACTGAACATACGAACTGCTGGTAGTGTCATCCAGAGCAAACCTAACTAGCTGTGCTCCCTTGACTGCTGTGAAATGCAGCGCAGTTCACTCAGTGGATCTCCAGGTGTGTTAGTTTAACTGCACATGGGAGTAGACACGATTTAAAGGTGTGTCCAGACAACAAGTAAACACTGGAGCCGATATAAATCCAGGAAAGTAAAGCAAAGGCGTGCAGAAAGTGAACCGTCTCACATCGAGATTGTAGTTTCTTAATCTGGGTGTTTCGTTTGCCTTTTTTCTGCCATTTTCTTTACGTGGTTAGTTGCGCATTAAAGTCTCCTCTGACTTCCCATTTTATTCTTCCCAGTAAGTTCTTTGCAACTTCTGCTTTTAAAGGGCCCACATAACGAGTTAATATCGCACTGTAACAAGAACTTCGGTCTGTCTTCTGTCACAAAAATCACTATCTTCCACAAAAACAAATGTCCTTTTAAAATTCCTGAAACCCAACTCAAGTGTTTTTTTTTTTTCAGAATGAGAAGAACTAATCTGAAATTAAAGTGATGTTTCAGTTTGCTGGTTAGTTTTGCTCTTTTGTGTCTGTTGCAATTGTCAGGACAAATACGACAACAAAAAGGCATCGCAATTAAAGACAGACGGTCCTTAAATCACCGCAAAATGAGCAATAAAACAAGACGCGGACTCGTAACAAACCTTTCTGTTTCCCAGGGGAACAGTGGTAATCTTCTAAACCACTTCCTGTTTCTGTAGCCAACAGTAATGTACCTGAATATGCGCACACAGAGATCTTTGATTTTTGGTGAAATTATAGCCAATTAAAGTTGTTCATCGTCCACTTTTTCTCCTGTCAGAGAGGCAGCAACAACGGTGAATTTAGCGAGGAACAAGAACATTTGGGTGAGTTCGTTCGGGTGGCCTGCACGAAAGACTAACAACTCTGCACCGTTTGGGGTCAAAGAACAGGCAGCTGCTCTAGATCTGCTCTTCACGGGAAGGAATGCAATTTTCATCAAGCTATTTTTACTTTCAGATGTGTTACATTCAACTAAAATAAAAGTACTTCTTCTTGTTCTTTACTATGATATTCTAGTGTTTTTCTAGTATCCAGTTTAAAAAGTTTGCAGCTATCTCCTCATCTTGTTGTTCATTTCAGCCATTCTTTATCTATCTCTTCATGGCTTGAATCTAATTCCTGAGAGGTGGGCGAAAGGGCAAATTTCATTTTCCCAAACATGAGACACATATGTTGAATTCAAGCGATCGTCTGCTTCCTGTGTTCACTGAGCTGCGACTGACTCGACCTCGACTCCTGATTTACACATGAGAATCTACTGTTGTCGGTATGACTTGTCGCTTGTGACATGGGATGTTAAGACTATGGTTTAACTCATAAAGTGGTTTCGGTGGTTGGGAACTGCAACCAAGCGATTAGTCTGACTGCAAATGAGGCTTAATGTACAACAGATTTCAAAGGCAGCCGTTGAAGGGAAGTGGTTGGACTAAATGGAAAGGGTGAAAGTAAAGTGCTAAGTATCTGGGAACATGTTGGGCAAGCTGCTGTGTAACAGTACGTGGGTGTATCCAAGTCAATATACCTCTGATTGTTAAAAATAATAATACTAAACTGATATAAAATCCAGTCACACCGAAATAAGAGATCCAAAAATGAAACATGGATCTAGTTTTTACTCTTTGCCGCGTTTCATCCTCTCCCCTGACATGCTGTGTCATGTGACTTGCCGTGACCTACATTGAAAGGTCATCCAGTCAGCGCTGGCATGAAATATGACTACAGTTCAGTGAATCTGGAGTTGACAAGTAGCCCTGGGCACCCTAATGAGATCAAAAGATTGCATTAGCGCGTCAGATATGATCTCTGAAAATTAGAGAAGTGTACGAGTTTCCTTTTTTTCCCCCATTAAAAATGAAGAAGGTAACAGGTAAGCTGGACAAGTCCCTGCTCGCCTCCGAGTCCCAGCTTTAATAGGTGTGTCAGAGGTGAATTACTCATACTGTCTCACAGTTGGGAAGAAAATGTTTGACCAGTTACCATGTTGCCTGTGTTTTGGAAAACACGGGATAAGGAATGACACATACTAAACAGGTGCATTGTGGTGTGATTAAAACATCATTTGCTGGTGTAGCTGTCTGAATATCACAGGAATTCATGTTGTTCCACCTCATAAACTTTAATCATGCCGTGTACCTGGTTAATGCTGCACGATGCATTTGGAAGCGTTCGTAAAAATGACTTTCCGACCTGAGATTGGACACTCTGGATTCCCACCTGACAAGCTCAAACTCGGAAAACGCTCGCACGGAGGGGAGAGAGCTTTCCGCTGACGATAAAGGTGAGGAAAGTGAATGGGACGTGTGTGCGTTTAACAGGTTGTGGCTGCCAAAACAAAAGGCCCGCGTTGTGAGTCTCTGGAGGAGCAGCAACATGAAAGTCAGTCAAGAGAGACAGAGAGAGAGAGAGAGAGAGAGAGAGAGAGAGAGAAGGGCCTCCAATCAAAGCCTCAGACACAGAGAGGTGTTGTCTCAACCGTGCTCAACCGGTCATCAAAGACACTCCAAATCCGCGTCCTCTTTCTCTCTCCACCTATACCTCCCTCTCCTTTTCTACCACCTCCTCCTCCCCATTATCTACTCTCTCAGGGCCAAACACTCCATCCAACGTGAGTAACTGAAAGCAGTTAAAGTCAACCGCTGCACTGAGCCACCGGGTTGACAGGTCTGGTTAAACAGGTTCTGAGGGGAGAGGCTGATACTTGTTTAACTGCTAGGTATGGCACACTGCTGCTGCCGCCGCCGCTGCCACCTCTCTGAGCACGAAGACTGGCCACGCTGAAACGCCGGTATCGCCTACTGACCCCCAAAGCGGGATGCACGGTTAATGCCGCACAGCACATACAGAGAGAAGTGTCAGCGCAATACGTGGCTGTGGATTTCAAGTAATAAACCACAAACCCAGCTCTCCGTGCGCTGGTTCGGTGTCAAAACGGCTCAGGCACTTCCTGTAGCAGTAAGCTCCTGAAACACACAAACAGGCCGACCACATGAATCAGCATAGAGACTGGCTGAGCAAGTGATGATTAAGCAACCTTTGCGCCACATGTAAATCCCATCTGCGCCTTCTTTTTCTCACAGACATCAAAGGTATTGTCATGTGCAGTGCCAAGCTTGCCGGGCCGCATATCCACAGACGAGCGACACATTGGGGCTGAAGGCAGAGCGGGGCTTCACGCGGGAGCACACCTGCTCCGAGCGCAGGAAAACAGGAAAGCAAGAGGAAACATCAGCGAGGAGGAGGCGAACAAGCTCGTTAGGGGAAGAATCTGTTCAGTATTTCTGTCGATGAGTTTTTCTAAGTCTGAACATAAACAAGCCATTTGTCTGCTCTCGGCTGTGCATCTTTGCCCGTCACATGATGTACTTTTGAGGTCTGCGCCTTCGCCGAGCCACACAGCCTATTTGTGAAGCTAAGTGAGAGCGGATAATGATGGCTACTGTTCCCATTAGTTTGGGGACTTTTCTTTGCTGTTTATTAATAGGAAAGACTCCCAACACATGACTCAACCATCATCTGCGAAACACTGCTGGAAAAGGAGGCAACAGGACAATGGGGAACAAAAAGTGTGTGTGTGTGTGTGAGAGAGAGAGAGAGAGAGAGAGAGAGAGAGAGAGAGAGACCTAGGCAACATAACTGAGTCGCTGAATCAGGCTTGAGTCTTTCATTTTATTTTCTTTTTTTTTTCATATTTTCCAAAAAAGTATATCATGCCCACTTCCTAACCTCTACTTGATAAAAAACTAACCCATTTATAAAAGTTTAACACGTCATCATAAAAAGTGAAGCCATACACCAGAGTGATACCATTATTTACACGAGCCCATTAAATTACAACATAAATTAGAAAATATTTACATCCAGGACAAGACACTGGATAAAATCCTATGTTTGGAATTTAATGTCTAATTAAAAACATTTTTTGAAAGGAGGAAATATACACATATACACACGCTCTCACAACATGCATACACTCTGGCAGGAATGAGCTGGCGGGTACAGTAGGTTGATGGTAAGTCGGGGTTTTTAAATACTAAGAATGATGAATACCTTACATGGTCGCAAAAGTAACTCGCAGCCAGGTTTAGAAAGACGGAGCAACAATGGAAGCATTGCTATGGCTGTAATCCACATGAACACTGAGGAGGCTTTAAAGTCTCTGGTTTCTGACCGAACACAGACTGACAAACCAAAAATCGTCTTTTCTCATTTCAGGCCTACATAAGATTCAAATCATCTCTCATGAACAAAGCACAATAACACTGGAGCCATTCTGAAGTGGTTGTACAAATCAAGCACGACAAAAAAACAAAAAAAACCAAAACAAAACGAAGTGGATTTTCTTCTCTCTCTCTTTCTCATATAAAAAAAATTGTCCTTTGCAAGTCCATTGAGACACAGGAAATCAGTGGATTTGCCTCCAGACAGAGCAGGAGGGAGTTGGGGGACGGGAGGGGGTAGCTGAGAGGAATTCACAGCCACAGCAACTCATCTTGAAATGATGTCCTCTAGGGAGAAAAAAACAGTATGCACTTTGTTCTTTTCCTCCTCTTGTCAACAGAGTGCAGGTCTCATGGCTGTAGCATCAGCACATTGGCAACTGTTACGAACTGCATAGTGGTTTGAATGATATGGTACGTATTAAGCCCTGAAAAGGTGGGCTCCTCCCGTTGGGACCAGTACACAGGCATTCACCATAGGTGCCAACACAGACTGATCTGAAGCCAGCTGTGACAAGTTCATGGAAATCATCAGCTTCTGCAAAAATATGCTATAAATTCGACCGTGCGAGTACACACACGCTCACACGCACACTCACGCAGGAATTCAGCTCTCAAAATGACAATACTTATCAATCAATATTGATTTTTTTTTTTTTTTTTTTAAAGTCCAAAAAGGGCAGACAGGGCAGCGAGATTAAGGGATTCGGAGGTTCTCAAGTTCATTGGGATTCTCATTTGAGCTCTCATTTCCTGTGCTTGTCCATTTTGTCGGTAGATTTGCTCCCACTGTCTGAGGATCCCTGGGTGTCGCTGCCAGAGCTCAGGTACATCTTGTCCACTTGTTTGAGCGCCTCGTTCAGGTAGTTCTGAAGCGAGGTCATGGCGGCGCAGATGGCCGGAGAGCCAAAGCCGTGAGTGATGAGGCTGAAGTGGGTCAGGCAGCCTTGGATTCCGGGCTCTATGATGGGAGCCGGCCGAGAGTTTCCCAGAGGTGAACGGTCCTGAGTGAGCAGGTCAGTGAACTCCTTGCAGATTTGCCTGAAGCAAAGAGCACCAGGGTGATTTAGGAGGGAAAACACTTAAAACCTCTTACGTTTACTGATTTAGCATGATCTGAAGGGAACGTCTGCGAGATTTACAATCTGCAAATTATTGAGTACCATAAAAAGTTCCAGATATATCAGCTTGTTCTTATTTCTACGCAAATTGCAACCAACCAGTTGAGGCACTTACTTAGCAGCAAGGAGCATGTTCTTGCGGGAGTTAACCTCGTTGCGTTCCACGTGCGACCTGCCCAGGTATTCGGCGATTGCCTTTGCAGGGAATTCTGTCTCGCACACGTAACCGAAGTCTCTTGCTAAATGAACAGCTTCGCCTACGGGAAGAAGAAGAAACCAAACGTTGTAAGAGGAAAGAAGGAGGGAGTCACGTCCAAAGTCAGACACTTGTCTGTTGGTCTCAAACCAAGAATGCATACTTAGGAAAATACAGATAATTATTATTTCCACAGACATGGCTGCATGTTCTCTGACACACTGGGCGAAGATCAAAACGTGGGACGCCGGCCTCAGCAAATGATCGATTTAGAGCATCACATTAGAAAGCCCTGTTTTGGACCTGATACACACAAGCATCAAGGCACATGAAGTGAAGCAGCTGAACTACAGAATAATCTGTTGTGCTCAGTCCTCTAGCTTGAGGGAACAAGAGCTAGTGAGATGAATATATTTCCATCTTGAGGGTGGTTTGACTTGCATGGTCATAATGGGCTTATGTGGATAAATGCTAGCAGAGAGTGCCCACGGCACCAACAGCACCGCTTATTGATAGATACGCACATCTCTCGGGGACACGGACAGCTATTCAGAAGCACAAGCTTTAAGGTCAGTAGGCCCTCCTGGCGAGCCGAACACAAGATAACAAGGCTTAATTCAGCTTTGAAGGTCTCTAAATAACACAAGCCTCCAGTCATTCTCCTGCACAGAATCATCAGCCCCGTTAGAAAAATCAGGCATGCAAGAGAGGAAAAAATATTCTACCTTTGCCGGCGGCAGGTAGATGTGATTAAAGTGATAACCCGTTCAGGGTGAAACATCACTGTCTGGCTGAGGTATGACAGATGATGATGTTTTAATACGCCAAACGCCGGCATGGGAAGGTGGAGGTGTCGTGCCGTGTCGTCATTACAACTACGTAGCGCCCCCAAACGTGAAGTAAACTAAAGCTCTGTGGCCACGTTAAAAGCAGCACCAGGCAATGTGTAGCTTAGCATGAAGCGTGCAGCGTAATGCAAAATAATGCCACTGAAACAGTGACAGACAGGGTGCTGAAATGTGCTGGGCGGCACTCTGCTGCTTCATTGGTGCCGCGGAGACTAGCCGAGTTGAAAAGTGATCACATCAGGTCTGCACGGTTAGCTGAAAACAACCAGGGTGCGTTGAAACACCAGCTCATTCACTCAGAATCACCACGGGAACAATATGCCGGCTAACGTGCAGATGAGAACGCCCCAGGAGAGACAACTTTGTGCAGATCACACTGCCAAGTGCGTCAACAGTGAATGGTGTTTGGAGAAGATTCTTTGCGGCACTTAAAACATACATGCTGTGTGAATGAGACCGACGTTCTCACACTATCAGAGCAACATTCCAACCTTTGCAAACAGCAATTACACCCGAGAAGGCTCGGCGCGCTACTGAGTGACACGTCATACCTTCTACAAGGGAGGTAAGTAGAGTGACATTTGCTGCCTTCCGTCTTCCTGCAGGCAGGTTGAGTCCAATCTTATCCAGCTTCTCCCTCAGAGAGCGGCCGCCATTTTTCGACTTGGCTCTGCGGAGAGGAAACAAAACACCAAAGAACACATATCAAGTCTACAGTTGTGATGTAACTCTTGGTGATAATGCAAGATTACAGCCTCTTTTCACACAACGTGTTCCAAGTTAATGTTGGATTAAGAAATGAATACAGCATTTGCCAGCTTCTTCACGCGTTATCGTGTCATTTTCCTTTGATTAGTATCTGCTCAAGGATATTCGACACATAAAGCCGGAGTAACGGGGAGACGAGATTTGTATGATCATGCAGATATAGCCTGTCAGAGAGTTCACTCCTGCGGGGTCTCATTGTGCAGCACATGATAACAAATAAATCACACAAACAGCATCTCCTGACCTAAAAAAACACTGACACAATTGACAGAGCGACTCAAAAAGCGTTGCAAGGAAATCACTCATACACGCTGCTCTGCAACAGCACTTGAACTCCCCACTTGCCGTGGACAATTCAGTTTTCTGCATGACTGGAGGGGCAACCTCTCCCTCTCCGTGGCGGGTGCATCTTTAGGGAGGCATGTGTGTCTGAGTGCCCCCACCCCTTCATCCCCTTCTCCCCACTGTCCCTCTGCTAACGATCCCCCTCCTATTGCTATATGACCTACTTAAAAATGTCTGTGTCTGTGCGTGTGTGTACGTGTGTGGGTGCATGTCAGCATTAACACAGGCACATGGGAAGTGGCAAACGTGCACTCCAAGCACAAAACGCTCCGGTCAGGGATGCTGAGTACATACTGTAACCTCACAGTCCCTCAGCAGACTGCCACACTAACATATGTGCCATAAGGTCAACTGCTCTGCCACAGATGAAGCTACCCATGCTGCAACCCTCCTGACAAGCACAAAAACTCACCCACAGAGTCTTTAGATTGGTACTAACTGTGTTGATGTAACCTATCCCCGGAGGAAGCAGAGAACCAAAATTGCAGACCACACAAAGAATGTCACGAACCTTACGCAAAAAAAAAAAAAAAAAAAAAGCTGATGAGCCAGACCAACTGAGTCGAGCTGTGCTTTTAGAAAAGCCTTTCCCATGGGCTGCTGAGCTTCAGACTACAGATCACCAGAGCTGGAACTGCTCGCTTTCATGATCATATCATATCTGAGACAATCAGACAACTCAATAAACAGCTTGCAGACAACAAATCTATTAATTTTGAAAAAATAAAAACAAAAAAGAGCAATTAATTTTATTTGGTTTCAGTTTCTTTTAACCGATGCTACAGTATCCCCGTGTCCTGCTGACGACTTTCACAAACACGAGAGTAGCATTAAATCCAATTTTGCTGTCAGGTTGAATGAGTTCGAGCTCTGACCTGCGTAAAACCCCTCCCAGGAGCGATGCGTTCAGGCACTCAGGGGGTGACAGACGTCTCTGGACCTCAGCTACGGTAACCTTGTACTTGGATGTGGAGCTCAGCAAGGACAGGCGGCCCGGTACGGAGCAGAACACCTCTGTCGGGTTTGACACCATGCCCAGCAGGGACTCTTTCTGGAAGGGAAGACCCAGCGCGTTGCCTTTAGGTAGAGTGACAGGCCCTGGAGGGTGACGGGGGGGGGAAGAAACAGTGTTGGTTAGATGAAAAGTGAAGAAGTACAAAAGAAAAGAAAAAAAAATCAGGTTTTGCAATAGAATTTGTTTATATATCCACTTTTCCTGTGTATGTACATAAGCTCTAATCATCATAATCCCTTCTGTGCAACAGGGAATCTGTGTTTTCTTGTACATAATCACAAGGAAGAGTGTGTGTGCAGCTCTGCACGACTGAGAAAACCAGTGTCTGCTCTAGGAAAGACTTTTGAAATATTGTGTGGTTTTTCCAAACATGGATGCCTGATGGTTAAACAGCTAAAATGCCCTCATGCCAAACACCATCCACAAACAGGTACACACACACAGACTGCCCCTTATCTAAGCCACTGATACACCTCAATACTGTTTAGTATTTGGTCTCACAGGCTGTAGGTATTCCAGGACTTTGTGTGTGTTTGATGCTGCTTCCAAAGTTTTTAACCCCCGCCCCTTTCCCAACAAAAGCACTGACAGGCATCGGACAAACAGAACAGTACAGCACACTACAAAACAGAGCTATCTTCATCCTCACCCGCAAGAATGCCCCCCTGATAATAAGTCCTCTGTAAGCGATCAAGGTTCCTGCCACCTCGCAGTCCTAATACTGAGACAGAAATCACAGAGTCACATGAGTACTTTACGGCTCCTCTGGGGCACATGGCTGGGAATGACATGCCATTGTTTACAAGTGGAAAACCTAGATTGCCCATAGCGTGCCCTTGAGCATGGGAACAACATAATGAGCCATCGCTGATTTCCGTAACAAATGGAGACTGGTGCGTTTATTGCGCTGTGCAAATGGCTTTCTGCTTGCAACTAGGCATCGTAATGTTGCACCGCTGCTATGCTTTCGAGAAAGATAACACTGTATTCGTGGTGAAATATCATATAAATGTGAGTGATATTGGTCATGACGGGCAGAGACGAGCTTAAATGAGGTTAAATATTATTTCATAGTTTTATGGATTTTACTGAATCATTGCATGTATCTCTCTGTGTAGGGTTTGAATAACTGTAGAGAGCTCAGCGGCAGACTAATGTTGCTCAAGCTGCTCGTCCTCTGACTCAAAGTCTGTTTAATGGAGCCCTGATGACAAAACAGCAACAGGGAATAAAGTTCTCCCTCCAAACAGTTCATGTCCCAACAAATTACCAAACTGCCCTTCACATGCAAGCCTAATGCCACACCCCGCCAAAAGCTGGTTCTGCGGAGCCAAACGCTGCTTCGAGATCAACGCATAATTTCCTTTTAAAGTGAACAGAAAAGAGCTGCAATTGCAAAGCTTAACCAGCCTCAAAGGTGATCCAAAGCTTTCCTCCGCTCTCACAGTCGACGCCGAGGGTTGCGAGATTGCTCAATTTTCATGTCTTGTCAATGGCCTGTCGTTCTTTTTTTTTTGTTTTGTTTTGTTTGTTTTGTTTTGTTTTGTTTTTAAAAAGGATCAGTTCTTTCCCACCGGGCATCCATTCAAGCACCTTCAACCAACAGAATAGGCTACGGATCATATCGAGCTTAGATAAGTGCATCTCATGGCTACGAGGATTATCAGTGTATGCAGTGCAAGTACAAATACAAGACTCCTCCTTTGCTGTGCTCTCACACTGAGTGCCCTGACATGCCACTATAGAAGTAATTGTTATGACAATTCCAACTATGAGAGAGAGAGAGAGTGAAAAAAAAAAAAAATACAGGCCTTACAGTAAATTTCCAGCCCTTGCCAGTAATTACTGCATCTTTATTTGGTTGTACAAAGGCACATGTACCCCAGGCAGCATTTTCCAAAACTTTGCTCTATTTTTTTTTTTCCTTTTTCTTTTTAATTCCTTTTCTTGTTTTAACTAACGGCGCGGCGGATTGGATCAGTCACGAACACAGAGTGAACTCACCTTTTTTGATGACTGTCTGATCTGCCATAATAATACTGTGGTCATCTACATGCTGATGAAAGAAAGAGCAGAGGGAGTCATAAGCAATCATGTGCATTTTTATTTTTACAAAACCCCACAAATATGTTAAAGCAAGGGGCAAGTTGATTTTTAATATTCAGCACGTATTTATATTATCTCTCTTGCTTCTTTCATGCAACACTAATAAAATGAATGAGGCTTGACTGTTTTGCTGTGGACATGACAGTTTTATGAGTTGATACTGGAGACATTTGGTTGTTTTGTTATATTCTATGTGATTCAAATATTGCCCCTATTAATAAACAATAAGCTCAGGAATTTATTTAAGCTTGACTTTCTGCTTTAATCTAAAATGCACATATATTTGGCTACACGCGTCCTGAGTGAACACATGCAGCCTGCACACAAACACACCTCAGCCCCAGCGACTTCCACACAGCTCAGCCACTACAGTGTAATTTCATTTATTCATCTCAGACAGATCCACTCACTTGAACGTCCTCCAGTCCGTGGCCCATGTCGTGCATCCCCATGTTGTCACCAATAACCGACGACTCTATGCTGTGCGCGTGTGGGGGCAGCAACTCCGGCCGGCGGAACCCTTCCCTCCTCACCCCGGACGTGCCTCCTTCCAGGCCCAGGATCTGACTCGCCAGGCCGCTCCTGCCGTGCGCGCCGAGCCCATCCTGGCCTTGTCGCCCGGGCCACGGCTGCTGCTGGTTGGACGACGGCGACTGGTGTATGGAGTTGATGTTGAAAGGGTCTCCGAGGTGGGAGTAAGGGTCGCTGGACTGCGGGTAGGAGATGGGCTGGTAGGGAGGCGGGAAGTACGGGGGCTGGAAGTCCGAACTGGCCGAGTGTGAGAGGGAGGGGGACGGGCTGTAGAGGTGCTGACTGACCGCCGGCAGGTGAGGCAGCCGTGGGTTCCCATTGCTGTTGCCGTCGTGCCTTTCCTGAGGGACGGGAGAGACAGGGAGGCTGTGAGAGATGTCAGCAAGATGGCAGGTAGGGGTGACATCTGTCCCCCAGGGGAACCAAGTGTCTGTCACCCACTGACACGATGTCCACGGAAGATTAATGTTATTATTTAGCCTCGGAAAGAAACACAACTTATTATTTACATTAAACTGAAAACAACAATAAATTTTCTTGTGTGAAGAATTATCTTGCGTAATAATTTGCGTAAGTATTTTTATTATATGCTATAATAATAAGAATTATTATTATTATTACTGTGGTGTCTATGACTTTTGTTGTTTTATAAATAATTATTATACAGTTCTTCTGTAAATTGCGTCCCGCCTGTTAAAGTTAGAGCCGTCTCTCAACTTCTTTTTGTTTGTTTGTTTGGTTTTTTGTCAAAACTGACTTGTTGGCATTTTTTTTTTATTTGGTCTTCTTGTTGTTATGTTGTGCTGGCCGGTCAGGGGTTTCCATTTGATCTTCACTTATCTTATCTCTATCATTTATCGTGTGATTAAAAAAAAAAACGACTCACTGTCAGTCAAACTTTTGCTCGAGGTCCTGTTTATATATGTTTACGTCTCCATCGAAACTCACCTCGCAGTCATCCTCATATTTCACGTTGTCGGCTAATTTCCACAACATTCTGACAGGGGAAGTTGCTGTCCGCAATCAAAGAAAAGTAAAAGAATAAAAGAAAAAGGAAACCAAAAAAAAAAAAAGATAGTCGTCTGCGAGTTAATCCAGGTATGAAAAACTTGGGAGCTTCCTGGTGATCATGAACCTCCTTCTTCAGCTGCGGCGCAGAGGTGAAGCTGTGGCTGAAGGCTGAATTGGGGCGAACTGACCGACCGACCGAGTCTCCAACCACAGATATGAGTTTCCACCGCCACGAAGAGAGAAAAATGATCGTCGCCGAGCAATAATCCCCCCCCTCTCCGGTCAATGTGCTCTGCAGCTCTGTTGTGCAAGCGGGCGACAACGGTGCATATAAGAAACTTGACTCCCTCTGATGGACAAACCCGCGATGTTCAGTCTTATTGGAGCGTGCGTGTGCACTGTAGCTACTATATCTGCACAGCCGCTCCGGGTGGGCGTCACCCTGCGCGATGATGTCAGCGAAAAGGGAAAAAAAAATGAAAAATTTGCTGATTGGCGGGACAGCGGGCCAATCATATTTCTGTCCGTATGTACAGTCGGAGTCAGACTTTTAAACCCCTGGGACTTCACTGTAGCAGCACTTTGGGTGGATTAAAGTGAGTGGAGTCTCTCAGCACCTCCCGGTTTGTTTTGCTGTGTTTGTTTTGATCTCCTCCAACAGCGTCAGTCATTTGAAGACTGGGCTCTGGAAAGTGGAGGAGAACACCTGTGGGCTCTAAATTCGGGTTATAAACCCACGGAGACACGCTGAGATCGGTGGTTAATGAAGAGATTCAGAGGTTTCGTTCATAAAATACTTCTCCAGTTATAATTAAAGCTGCGACTCGTTTTCACTTTTTCTGCGGTATTGTTTTAATTTCATTAGCAGATGACTCTGCCGCGGTTTGTGTCAGAACTCGGATTAAGTAATGTTGCAGTGACAGGTTGCTAGGGTTACTGAGTACCTCCCGGTGAGGTGATGACACTCAGCTCAGTGGCCCTCGGCCAATCACACTGCTCGGTTCGAGATGGTGTTCCTAATTAATAAAGTTTATATATATATATATATATATATATATATGTTTTCACGGAGCTGTGATAAAGTTTTTCTTAACTGCTGATTTTTTGCTATTTGCTGCTATTTTTTTTTATTGATATTAAATCAGGATTTACCAATAACAACATCCTATTTATTTACATGTTGCGTTTTTTCCAAGTGCTTTTAATTACACATAATAAAGCCAAGAATTTGCATCATTCTGTGTCTGAATTAATTTAATAATTTTAGATAATAATTCTGTTGTTAATTTTGCACACGCGTTTCACCATAACGTCCCACTGTTGGCTATATTTTTACGCACGCTGCCGAACTCGACTAAATCCCTGCGCTCCTCGCGTTCGCCGACCCAAAAAATGACTTTTGCGTTTTTGGTTTTTTTTTTAAATTTTATCTATTTATTCATTTTTTGTGCGGAAAATCAGCAAGATGTTGCAGCTCTGCACTCTGAGCGCTGGAACAGAGTGATAGTCATTCAAATGAACCCGTGACATTTTAATGTCGGTGTTTCACAGTGGTGGTTAAGCGCTTGTTTCAAACCGCAATAAGCCCGAGGGTTTAGCAGCATCATTCTCTCAGAAAACCTCCAAAGCTCAAAGGATCTCAACAAACAAGTCTTTCTTAACTTCATTTACATTTTTGGTGGAGCTTCGCAATGTCCAAAACAAGGCGGCTTTGAAGCTTTGATATGCATCGAAACCCAAAGCGAGGACAAAAGATGTTTTTCTTTTCGTCTTTTTTGAATTATAACGAACTGATAATCCATTATGAAGTTTACCTTTAGCCCATTTTATTTTAGCCGTTGGAACATTTGAATTCAGCATTATGGAACATCTCCTTTCTCAGCAGATAGTACTGTAGGTGGCAATGGAGGTGGTGAGACATTTCATTAATTGGTTTTGTATAATTTGAGCAGCGCTAAATGTCAGATTATAATTTGTGAGATTATTGGACAGGCCTTTGTCTTTTAGGATAACAGCCCGTGGCGTCCGTCCACCCACGCTGCGATGATCTGCTGTCCATGGGAACAACGGGACGTGGGGGATTGAGGATTATCTCTTTTTTTTTTTTTTCTTTTTCTTCTTTGCGTGTTGGTCCTTGGCTTGTTGTGATGCCAAGCAGAAGTGAAATGCGCGCTGATTAAAATGTTATTTTACGTTGGACGAGACACGGAGCAGACCTAAAGGAAGTTACTCACGCTTGGCTTGGCGCAATCCTGATGCTCAGCTTGTCTTTTTAACGCCGGTCCACTGCAGAAACAGCCGGCCCAGCTGATGTCAGGTGTAAAGATCGGACACATCCACGGCCGGACTAATAAAACACGAGCTCATCTTAATGATTTTCTAATTGGTTGCTAGGAATATAATGCCAGTGCTGTAAAATGAGAAATTATAGTTCAGGGCTGCCTTATGATGGATTATTTGGATGTTCAAAGCAAATAAATCCAAAATTCTCCTTGTATTTATGCTAAATATTGACAAGTAGCGCCCCAGAAAGATCACTATATTATCAGGTTATATTCCTATATAATTATCTATTATACTCATAAACTAAATTACATTGTCTGCATTTATTTGTTTGTGCTACTCAGCAGGAGGCACTGCTCTTGATTTCCACACGTTACCACTCTATTCCCTTTGGACTGTTGGTTTTTATAATTTAATAAGAAACTAAATGAATGTTGTTGTTATTGTGGTAAAGTCATGAAAGAGAAAAAAACAACAAATAGGCCTGTGCGTAACTATTACGTTATTGTAAACACGTCTCAGTTTCAATAAAGAGCAGCAGCGGTTTGTGATCTTAAACAGACTGAAACCCTGACGCTTTGGGGGAGCGTAAAGCCTTATTGGCCTTACTGACGTTAATCTTGGTGTTATCCATAAACTCACGCGGCGCTGCGCGGTTGCAAACAGGTGATTACGGTGGAGAGCAATAAAACAAAGGTAGGCTCAGCCCCGCGAGAGCGATAAACATGATGCGGGTTGGGTTGAACTAAGTCAGCTGGAAAAGGGAAAAACACACGAGTGGACTCACCCTCCAGTCTATCCTCTCCAGTACAGACATCTGCAAAAGCTCCGGTCACAGCAATCCCACCGAGACGCAGCGAATGAGTGAAACCATGAGGGCTTTACGTTGCCGACTTCACCTGACCGCCGCGGTGTGCGCATGCGCCCTGCAGTGAGGTACACCTGAAGAGAGGAAATCAAAATAATTCATCCACAGTCCCTCGCTGACAATACGCGATTTTCTATATAAAAGTTTTTATATAAAGTAATATATTAAATAAGTTGTGACAAGGGGTGCACGGATGTATAAAAATCATTATACACACAGGCCTACATATAGAAATATATATATTAATGATGTAAGATTGATATAAGGTTTACAGGATTAGACCCGTAATTGAACTAGAACTATAGTTAATCTCATAATAATCTGCTAGTGTTGACTTTTAAAAAAACAGGTTAAAGTTTAAGAAAAGGTGAAAAAAAAAGCACGAGGAAATTTCAAGGTGAGGTAATCCCCCCCCTCCCAAACGCCACATCGCCCCAGGCTGACCGAAAGAATCTGCTTTCAAAAGCCACTGAAGCTTTTCTTTTTTAAGGCCCCAAAATGCCTCTTGTTATCTGATCTCCCGAATGCTTCAGCTTGAAACTAATGAACAGATCAAAGTGTCTGCGCTATGCGGTGGAGAATGTAAGCGCCCATCTCGGTTCGAGGAAAATCTCCTCACCTGTCTGATCCGCGGCCGCGACACCTGCCCGAAAACACAGCCTCACCGAGAGATACCTTTAGAATAACTGAAAGGAAAGAACTGCTGACGACTGTGCGCGTGTCACAGTTTATTCAATTGATTTTATTACCATTTTCTATTGTAAATAATCTAAAAAAAAAAGCTTTTTTTAAAAAAAAAAAATCTTAATAAAAACAAAATCAAGCATTATGAAATACTACCGAGCTCCAATTGAACCGAATTTTAAATATGAATGCTGTGTGAATTTCAAGTTTAGCACGAAGATTAAATACATCTATCAATCATCTATCAATCGTTCTATCAATCAGTGAGGCCACTTCTGTGATGACTATAATCTGACCAAAGCTGTAAATCCCACTGTCCGCTCCTGTGGATCCTGGAGATCAGAAGATGTTTCCTGGTGATGCTAAGCTTACGGGCCTGCGTAAATACTACGCTTAAAATGTGTAAAAGGCTTTAAACTAATGGGTTGATAGAAACTATTTTTTTGTGGACACTGACGAGAGGTTCATTTGGAGAAATAACAACAAAAATAAAAACTTGCATGAGCTTCTGTTTCTCTGATCATCGCCGCGCCACTTCTTTGTAAAAATCAGCCACCCTGTGATCTGACGCGCGTGGAAAGACAGACGTCGACAGCATTAGAGCATGTCGTGGAGCTGCAGCTGGACGAAGACAAGAGGACGCGGTGTTTATTTGAATCTTTAAGCCACAGTGATCGGATTATTTATAGTGTAACTTCCATTTAATGAGAAGCAGGCAGAGTCCGCTCTCTCAGCCCCCTGTTTAAAACCTGCGACCACAGTTGGAGTCTATTAACTCTGACGGGGGGTACGGATGACTCTGCTGCCACCTGGTGGCCGCGTCCCCATATTACAACAGGATTACCAAAGGATCGGTATTAATATGAATCATGCAGGCTGTCTAATATGGACATCCGCAGAGGTGGAAGTTAATTTCATATTCATTTAGTCAAATTCTCTTTTTCAGTTCAATTGTACATTTTATATTGCTTTGTACACCGGTTAGGGAAAATTATGTATTTTCTAACAGCAAATAAAAATCAAAAAAGCTCCAGTTCACAACTGGAAAATGCCACTTACACAAACACAAAGATGTGTGTGTGATTATTTGTGTTTCATATTTTGCCCAGTAAAACACTAACATGATAAAAACTAGAGGTAGGGTTAGATCTTCTACTCCCGCTCTCACTGAACATTTATGAATAAGGCGATGTTACTGATTCCTACAACATGACAAGATCTCCTACTTCACTCAAAGTCCATTCTGTCGCACAGTGGACAAAGCACGACTGTTAATGTAGTGAATGGTAGTGAATGAGTGGTTTATATGTTGCATTCCCACTTTACGGAGGATCTAAACAGACAGCTGCCTGCAACACTGAGCTCTCTGATTGGACGCTGCTTACTGGACACCTGAACGGGCACGCATGTGAGGCAGCAACCACACAACAAGACAATGACTGTTTTTATCATATTTATCGTGTTAGCTGCTGTCAGCCGGGTGTTCCCATCAACAGCGAACACTAGACCTCACAGCAGATGTTATTTTCACACCTTACATGTAAACACATGAAAGCTGCCACGTGTAATGAGAGCTTTTTATAGTTTGTTTGTGGTGGGAATTTTCCCTTGAAGGGCACAACAGGTGGCTGTTGGCGCTGCTGTCACTACAGGTAATTATTGTTCCTCCTTGCACATAATTCATTCTGTTACCAAGATTTTTATTGCAGGAAAGCTAAAAAAGAAAAAAAAAAAAAAAAAAAAAAAAAATCAACTTCACAGGACTGAACAGAAATTTATTTTCAAATTTGCTCCTTACATGCAAAAAATAAAGAAAAGAAAAAGATTAACTGTCTCATTGCAAACAGGATGAACACATTTTAATCTCCTATAAGAAATGGACTGTCTGAAGAAGAGTGTGGAAAATATAATTGAATTTCCTCACATTCCTGTTAAATTGGACACCACAGTAACATATTTAGTTATCAAAGATCTTTCAAAAAGGAAAAATCAGACAGTCGTCAGGAAAAAAGTGTGCAATGCTCGAGACTGAGAAAGGGCGCTGAGCTAAAAGTCTGTTTCCTACCGTCCTGTTCCTTTGCTCTGTGTTGATTTATGCAAATGTGATACTGTCTTTATGTTGGTACCCTACGTTTGTTCGCTGAACTTTTTGAGAAAACACAAACCAATACAATTAACACAAACTGGAGTCCGTCTCCTGCCAAACATGTTAAATATAGTCTACACACAAGAAGCCAACCCATACTGAGAGAGATTATACGAGGAATTAAAAGACAATGATCTACATGGGTTCATTTGTAGACAACACAGAGGAGAGGAATAGCCTTACACAGAGATGTGAAGCCGTTACCCTTTCACCCCTTGACTGAAGAGTGACATCAAGCCAATATGAGATCATCTGGATAGCTTCAACTGACAAAAACACCTGCACTTTAAAAAGCTGCACCGTGTCCACTAGGAGACAGCAGAGTGACGGAGATAATAAAGTCACCCTAGCATCGATTCTCAAAGCACCTGCGTACGCAGATGTGCAGGGGAATACATGAGGGAGGAATTAGGTAACAAAACAAGGAGTCTGAACAGCTTGGGGAGCTATTAACAAAATGTTCACAACATGTAAACACAGAGCTACTGGGGACTGAAGAAACAAGTTGGGAATCCACACATTGGTAACATTATTAGAGGTCATGAGGGTTTTATGTGTGTGTGTGTGTGTGTGTGTGTGTGTGTGTGTTGGGGGTGGTCTGTGTGGGTCTTAATGTGTGTTGGAGCTGGGTTTGTAGAACTAGGTTTATCGGTCTTTAACGGGTCACGCTTTCTGGAGCAGTCTAAAAATGGTGATCTTTGGCTGACTAGAAGTGATACGGGGTATGGGTGACCCAGTTGGATGTCTGATCTTTAGTGCGCTTGGCGGAGCTGTGGGTGGTGAACAGGGATTTGAAAGCCTCCGACTTCTCCTCCATCTTCTGGATGGACCTCTTGGTGGCGGAGCTCGACGAGGACTTGGCGCCTTTAGAGGAGCTGGAGGATCCTGAGGGCCCAGCCACGGCTAAGTGGTAAAATAGCAAATGAGAGGGAAGACATAACAGTTAGATGAAGATATGACCAAAGGGAAAAAAGCACAAAGAACGAGAATATTTAATATTTGTCTTTACTAATATTTAAAGCATCATTTGTGAATGATCGCATGGGAACAGTATACACTAGCTGAACATACTGCTTTAACCCTTTCACACCTGAGCCTGTCCTGTAAGTGCTTTTGCCCATTTTACCTGGAACTTTCAATACCTGGCTGTTATATACTATTAGCTGCATGTTAGAAGAGTGTGATGACAGTTGAAAAAGACAGAAACGGAATTGGATTTTAGAGTTTTAGTGAACAAACAACACTGTAATTATATTTGAATAGCAGATTTTGCATGTTATATTTGAAATTTGAAGAGTATAAAACTATTTCCAGTAAAATTCGAGAGTCTGTGTCTCATAATGTGAGTAAACAGACCATAAAATGGAAACTTTCTCCACCGCTGTGTGTAGTGGGAACGAAGCGGCTGCTTCGCGGGCTTCTTGGACATTCGCAAGTGAAATTACCGTAATAACTCCATTTTGGCTGTAAAGCGCAACATCTCAGCTTTCAGAAACCGTTTAATTTTTTCCCATAGCACAAACCATGACGTAATTACTGTAATCCAAAGCGCGCCTGCGCAAACGTGTCGCCGGCGACACGTTCGGTGTTTAAGGGTTAAAAACAAGAGGCCAACTGGGTACTTCAGCTTTTCTGTATTTACATGTTAGTTAAAGAGAAATCATAGTTTGCCTACATTTGACATTTAAAGCCACACTTTACATTTGAAAGACATCAGAGCCAAACTCAAACAAAAAAGATTAACTCTCCAATACTTCAGATACAATCTGCTCATTCAAAACATGTCTCACCCTCAGCACTACTGCCAACTTTCAAATTGAGATAGGTTTAGACCAAGGTTAAAGTCTGGTGCTCTATATTTCTTTTTTACACAGAGAAGTGTGTTCAGCTACCTGACTGGCTGCTCTCAGCACCGTTCTGTAGCGAGCTGCTCCCCGCGACATCCGCTGGAGATTGTGTGCCGTCTGCAGGAAGAGACAGGAGGACTTGGTTTAATGCACCATTCAAATAAACAGTATAAACTTCAATATCCATTCAGCAACAAGATAAACAAAAACAATAAAAGTAGGTGTTTCAAATTCAAGTTTCACTGATATCAACTTAGTTTGCTCTGTCAACAGGTTAAAGGCTTTACTGTTATGAATCAATGTGAGTAAGATATAAAGCAGCTGTATTAATCTATGAGTAGATAATCGACATGCGTCTTCATGGAGATGTTAGTTTGTAATTGTTTGTTTTCCAATGTTGTAATAAATGGCAAAACAAAATCTAACAAAACAACTTTTACATTCCAGGCAAAGTTTCCATGAGCAGGAAAAAGATGCACTTTGGTTTAATTTACTGCAGTGGAAGTTTTGATTTGAGTTAACAAATGCCGACCACTTCTCAGCCCACACCCTGTTTACATGTGAGGTGAGAGACGTGCGCTGTCCCGAAGACCTAAACAGGAAACCACACCAGCGCTCCGCGAGGACGCGCCACACCGGAGAGCCTGAGAGTCATTAGCGTGGGGCCAGCCTGTAAAAATCACTGCACCTGCCGGCACGCTTGGCAGGATTTGCATGTCTTTGCATGTGAGTGTGCACAGGCCAGGAGGAGTCCCGGACAAAAAGCAAACAGGAAAACAAATTAATGCTTTATCTCTCGCTCTCTCACCAACCGAACAAAGCCCGCGAAGCCGCTCCTCACTGAACAGCTGGATCACCGCACCGCTGCCTCCACACACAGGACAAGCACCGATGGCCTGGCCCTGTCATTCTACACTCTGAAATACGACGTGTGTCTCATAGTTCACTAAATACATTACACGCATGTGGAGTTGAGCCTCTTTCACTTTGTTATTATGCTCACGTCCCCGTTCCTTTATATTCATTCTGAAAAACCTGTGTGATCTAACGGTAAATGACATTCTGTGTGGTTCTTCCCATCAGTCAGGTACATTTCAGACACGTCTTTTGGGAAAAAGGCAGCGTCTCCGGACGAACCGAGCTCCATCAAAATCTGCGTGGACAGCCCAAACTTTGCATAACACGGAGCGCCAGGAGTGACTTTGTTTGCGCAGCGAGAGAGCAAGACCAGCCGCTGTCATACGACATACGACAAAGCCGCTCTCAAGGGTCGCTCTCACGCAGGGTTGCTGTCTTAATATTTCCCGCAACTGTATTCAGTGGCTTTTAAGGTGAGTTATATGTTTGAATAACCCGGCTTACCCCACTACAGCCCATTCAAAACATTATCCAAATGATTGAGTGAAGGTGCCGCCGGCTGCTCGCTTTTGTTTATGTAAATGCTAAAAACAGGTTTGTCTTGACGGGGTGCCTGGCGCCTGGGCCAGGGTTAACACATACCCTTTGATTCTGATGGTGTGGACACAGTTTCAGCTGCTTTGCTCTTCTTTGATTTCTGAAACAAGAGGAGGAATGTCTTGATTACCTTTAATTAAAATGACTCCAGCGCAAGTATTTGATTAGTTTATGAAAAAAATACAGCATTTGTTCAAGTGAAGGCGAACAGAAAACAAATCAATATGAACCCCAGGTATATATGTTGTGATTTACTCAACCGCAACTCTCCATCATTTCATCATTTTGTTTAGCTGTCAGTCTGTCGTTAATTAAAGCCCACCTTGGTTTTGGCTTTGGCCCGCCTCTCTTCCATCTTCTCCCTCAGCTTCTCCACCTCCTCCTTAGTGCCGTTGAGCACGATGACATCCTCGTCTTTAAAGGGGTCCCCGCACTGAAGCGCAGAGAGAGCAGCCCAGGTTAGAGACACTGACTGGCGCAGCGGAAAAGCCCACGTAAAGGCAGTTAGCACACATCAGGCAGGTAAGACGAGAGCAAAGCGTCACACACTGCAGCAGTTAAAAGTCTGTTATTCACATTTGGCGTTGGTGGATGACTAAGTTATCAACTGTCACTGCTGATTGTATTACGTCATATGATCATATTGTGTTTTTTTTAGTTATTCTGTTCAAATTAATAAATGTGAGCAAACTGTAAACAAAACAACAAAAATGAATATTGAGTTTTGCGTTAGACGCCTTTTGTCTGAAATAATGCACAACAATGGAACGAGGTTGACTGTTCCGAACATAAATTGGACCCTTCTGCATATGGTTATGAATGCAGTTGTCATTCACGACGTTCACTGATATTGCGAAATATCATGGTTATACAGTGTCATCCCGCCCTGGACACGACTATGCTGCTTTTTGTGTGAAATAAATATGTAAAGCGCATCAGAACAAATCAGTTACTTGAACCTGAGTTAGTCCCCGGCATCTAACGAGTGAAGCGTTGCCTGATGAGGACATTATTTGGCGCTAGAGTCTGCACAGTAGCGACCGGGGTGTTCTGAGGTCCCGTCCATTCACCCGTCGGACACAACCATTAGCACACATGAGCTACCAGCTGTGACATCACACCTGTTTTTCGTAGTATAACTAAATAAAACCAAACCCGTCAGGAAAATAAACACTCTAACACACATCGATGGGATGAGAACGACCTTATATAATAGAGAACAATGGTTTGACACGCACCCACCCACTAGGGGGTGATGGAGACTTATGTCTTATTATAATACTTATTTACAGAATGTGAATGCAAACATTTGATCTGTTGCAACACTTTCTATGAAAGGGTTAACCCAGTTCCTAAAAAGCCTTATCTGGAGACCTTCCCAAAACATTTGGATCTGTAAATGTCCGTGTAAGGTGTGTAAACCCATAACATGCATGAGTGTGAGAGTGACACCTGTAGCAGCTATTTTTATACAGTTCGAGCTGCCAGACCTCCTGCCAGGATCACAATTGTGTCTTTTCCTCCGCCTCTAACTAAGACTGTACACTGTTTAATCCACTTGTTTAAGAACAAGTACATTACTGGGTATCTTATTAACTAGAACCTGACAGATTTCTGAAAACAACACTGATAACAGAGTGGGACTTTGAATGAAAACAGACTTTTTCTATGTGGATCGTGAAGCGATTTTCAGAATGCTACACCCCCCCCCACCCTATATAATATAAGTCAGTTTGTTATTGTTTAACGTGTTAACTGTCGACCGAGATGAGACAGGGGTAAACTGAGAAAATAAAGAATAAATGGAAAAACCAAATAGATAAAACAAACAGTTAATCTTAGGTGATCCTATACTTCAGATATAAACTACTGATCCAGAAGTTACTATAAGTTATAAGGTCAAATTAAGGTTATACTGAAAAAGGAAATGTTGGTGTTTGTACAACATCTCAGCAGTGCTGCACACAGCACTCCGCTGCACGTGTTGCACGGCGCTCAGTAGTTTGCAGCGTTTGCTTCTTTTGTTAGCGCGTGTCATATTCAAGCCGGTTTGTGGTTTTCACTATGAGAGAGGTGCTCTTTCCTGTTTTGAGGCCAACTGTAATTTCATCCTTGCTCTCAAGACTGAAAGAGTGACGGAAAAAGTGATGGAAGCTTACCACAGACAGGTACGCCAATATAATGCCATATACCATCATATAACGCCAACATATTTTCCACCATATATCCCCAGCAGAAATATTTTTCTTTAATAATTCAACTCAGCCGGCTCATATTGTAAACAGTTCTGCAGATATGCCGACCTGTAATTGGTGAATATCAGCTGGCGAACATGTCCGTCAGGCTTTATTACCGACTGTCCAACAGATATATTTTCAATTCATCTTTTAAACTTTAAAACTCGGTAGTAATATTTTCCTATAAACAGAAACTCAAATTGTTTGGTAAACACAACCAGAATACTTCTTTTGATGTAACATAGCAGTAGATCAAGGCACATCTGTATGAAACCCATTTCTAAATAACTAATCAATGTAACGCGCAAATACAGATGTCCAAAATGATGTCAATCCTTCTGTGTGTTACCCAAAATTATACTTTCATAAGCAGCATGACTGCTTCAAAAAAAGGAAAACACACCAACCCAACACCCATACCAAAACACATATTAAACCCCTGAGTAACCAGCAGGGGATCTATTGTGTTGCCGTAATACTGGCTCAGTGGGTGTGAACTCCAGCCATGTGCTCTGTTCAACAGAAGAGGGATAATCTCAGGAGCTGACCAAGCAGCAAACAAACTCTGTGGCTGCTGCTCTGAAGTCAGTCGCTCTGCTGCTGCTCTCACCACAAATGACACAGTCCGCCCACAAGCTGAGCACCTTATCAACAAGTCAGCGGACAAGTCGACCAGAATCTCGCTTCAGCACTAAACCGGCTATTTGACAAGGCAGCATGAGGGCAAACAGGACGGAGGGACGGCGCTCAGCAGAGGGAGATGGGATAATTCAGCATGCGCACCTCTAACTGGGCAGATGAACTGGAATTAAAAGGGGTTTTGAGGACAGACAATGGAAAGCAAGGGGACAAAAAAAGGAAGATGCAACACACCAGTAAGTAGGAAACTGTATGAGGGAGGAGAGCGGAAAAAGCCGTAGGGAGAGAAAGTGTGTGTGTGTGATACAAGCGTGTTTCTGCGTGTGTGCGTGGGTGTTACTGCTGGTAACCAGGCAGGGACGGACCTCGTCTCGTGGGGATGTGGGTGGGGAGCGACTTAATCAGCAATGACTACAACTACAGGGAAAAAAAAAAAAACAAAAACCTCATTCGCAAAGAGCTCTCTCACTCTGACAGGGTCTCGGGCTCAGAGAGCACAGCCTCCCAGGTCAACCGCTGCCAGAAACAACAACAAAACAATCCTGACGACCACGTTTAGTCCAAGCGTATAACAGATACTGCCCCCGGTGCCGCTGCTGTTGCTGATGATGGTGCCAATGGAAATGAGTTGTGCTCTTTGCTGGACCACGGATGGATTTAGTAACGAGCTCGGCGTAGCTGCTTAGGTAAAAATGATCAGGAGAGGTGCCGGTGCCCGGTGCTTTACTGCTTCACCATAAGGACTACAGACTGAACTGCCTTGAAGGTAACTGGCTCACCTGGCACTGTCTTTTGCATTCTGTCTCATTCTGTCTCCACAAAACGCATCTGTGCGCGTGTGCGCGCGTGTATGTGCTGCATCGATACAAGCTTTAGATGGTGGATACAGGCAGCAAACAGACATAAAATGTAGATCATGATCCTCAAATGAATGATGAATGATCATTACAGACAGAAACAGATTTTTTGAGGGCGAAAAAACAGTGAGCTATTCCTTATTTACATGCAAGATCATCAGTATTTAAAAGCGTGCACATTTCCACGGAAGCCTCCATGGATATCTGTATCATTGGTGTTGCTCTCCAGAACAACATTGGCTGTACCAGCAGGGGGATTTGTGTGAGGAGGCTTCACTGACACTGGCTGAGATTAAGAGTTGCCTGCTCTGGGGTGGAAGATCAGTTTTTCCTCTAAAAGTCTGCTCTGCTCTGATCATTAACGGATATTCTGCATGTGACACAGGACCAACAGCGCAGTTTTTCAGTTGAAATCAACTGGCCTCCTCTTAACTGCTCTCCAATCAGTCTGAAACGGTGCGCGTATTATCATATTTAAACAAAATGTTACTTGTTTACTTAAAGCTGTCTGCTGCACCTTGTACACATAGTTCCTGAGGAATTCCTCAGTTTTTAGATGATGTGCCAAGACTTGTTCAGAGAGCTTCCACTGTATGTTTCACTTGCAGTTGCTTTCATTATTATATGAAACTTGTTTTTCAGTAAATGAAAGTCAATAAAATGAACTGTTTAACTATGAAATAAAAAAAATATTTATGTGGTTTATTGAAGTACAGCACATCTGAGATAACAGTCATTAATAGGCCAACTTCGTTGCACTAAACTACATTTCTAGATCTAAAAACTGGCCTCATCAGTTAGAGCTAACCTACATATTTAACCCTATTTAATATCCCTCATGGGGACCTGCAACCTACTGCAAATAACCAATCTGGGTGTTTTTATTGCAGGAGTTTTATCTGTGGTGGTGCGCTCTGAGTACGTTGAAGCAGGGCTATTATGCGCCATCTTGAGGGGACAAAATGCAGCTTCCTGTTCTGCCTGGGACTGAGTATTGTTATCTCTTTGGTCATTTACTTGAGTACAACGATGCCAACAGAGCCCAAGGCCGTAGAGTCTCCAGAATGCAGGCCCTTCTCTGCTGAGTGTAGAGCTTTTTTGCCAAGATTGGAGGAGGGGGTTGATTGGTACCGTCGTAGCTGCCAGGTACGTTGGGTTTTTTATATACACCCGTGCGTTGGTGTAGCTTTCCTCAAAATAACTGCAATGCAGCTGCACGCATCACTCTCTGAGCAACCCCAGTCAAATTTACAGTCATATATTTGTTCATTACGATTGAAAATTGGGATTCACAATAAATGACTAATAAATTGGTGGAAGCAATATGCTCAAAACAGATGTTAAAGATATAAATGAATAAATTCCAATTATTTATCAAACCCCAAAGATATATATTATATATTTATGCTCCGGGGAATTTATTTGTATCTAGTCTAATGATGACAAATGTCAGTAAAGATCCGACTATGGAAATGTTGCCATTTAATTACAGGTGCATTGGTAATGCATCTTTATTTTCTGGCTACAGGTGGGGAGCTATATTCTGAACAGTCACCAGCTCTGTTCGGATTTGATCAGAGACCTACACTTCATTACGAGACCTCTGAGCCGCGAGGAGGAGGACTACCCTTTAGCATTCATCGTGACTGTTCACAAGGAGCTGGAGCTTTTTGTGCGCCTGTTCCGGGCCATTTACATGCCACAAAATGTCTACTGCATTCACGTGGACGCTAAGGCTCCATGGGAGTACCAGTTGGCTGTATGGAAGCTGATCAGATGCTTTAAAAACGCCTTCCTCTCCAGCCGCAGTGAGACAGTGACCTACGCTGGCTTTTCCCGACTGCAAGCAGATCTGAACTGCATGAAGGATCTAGCAAAGTCCAAAATAGCCTGGAGGAAGGTGGTGAATCTGTGCGGACAGGATTTCCCCGTCAAGAGCAACCTGGAACTGGTGCGCTACATGCAGAGCAAACAGTGGAGGGACAAAAACATGACGCCTGGGGTCAAGCAGCCGAAGTCTATGAGGCACAGGACTCAACTACAGCACAAGGAGATCTTGGGGTCCCATGTAACTCTGAAAGGGTTGGGACTCAAGAAAGGTCCTCCTCCGCACAATCTGCAAGTTTACTTTGGAACAGCCTACTATGCTCTCACAAGAGCATTTGTTGACTATGCTCTGAGAAGTCCAATAGCCCTGGACCTCTTGGAGTGGTCCAAAGACACGTTCAGTCCAGACGAGCACTACTGGGTGACGCTCAACCACGTCAAAGGTAAACAGCTTGTTTTTAAATGGGTACACGGACAAGCAGCAACTTCTAGTACTGGTTGAAATAATTAATTGCTGCTCTGATGGTTAACCTGAGGGATATGTGAGATACAGAAACACAATCAATCCAGCAAGATCTAACTATTGACGCTGGGCTCTTTGACTGTACACAGACACACAAGCTGTGTGATCTATAGGTGGTAAAGGGTGGTAAGGAACAAGACCTGTGTTAAATTCCCTCTGAGGTGCAGAATGGCAACTTTCCATATGGGGAAATTTGTGAGAACAGTTAGTGGCAACAGTGAGAAAGAAAAGAACTTCATTTGGACATAATAACTGAGGCCATCACACTGCAGCACTAGCACATATTATTTTTAACAGAGATGACTCACACAAAAGATTACTGCCTATTCCATATATATGCAACGTTTCTAGAGAATTGTCATTTCTCACATTTGTGTGATGCTTAGTCAAGTGCCAAAAGATCAAAGTTGCAGTCAAACAGCATGACTGGTTTACTCCTACACCAAATGACATGTCTGTTTGCTATTAGGAGCTACTGACTAAACTGATCTAAAAAGTAAAACTAGTCCTTGGGTGCTCCAGCAAATTGCCTTGGGCTTCCCCTAAAAGAAATGGATAAAATTAAAAATAACATTTTATTTTCTGAACATTACTGTTCTTAGGTGGAAACGAGGCCTATACTTAATGTCCACCTTATGGCTTTTCCACTGAATCTTATTAAAACCCCCAATTTCTCCATTATCTAATTGTTTTGTTTTGATCTTCATCGGGCTGTATTTATATTTAGAAACGTATGCCTCTGATAGGTAAATACTTGTCCTAGAGCAATAGGAAGCATCTGTGACCTGGCTATAATAATTTAGTTAGGTCACGTAATCATGATTAATTTTGTCCGGTTATGTGTTTGAAGAAGCTCCAGGCAGCCACATAAATGGAGGTTGGGCAGGAGACATCAGAGCAATCAAATGGAGGGATCAAGAAGGAGGGGCGCACAATGGCTGCAAAGGTACAGTAGAGAAGTTCTGACAACTGACATCTCTGACAACAAGGTACTAGCTTATTGATTATTGATTTTTAGCTTTACCACAGGAAATATCTGTGGTCTAGACTTCACTGGCAATGTTCAACTTGATGTAAGGTTAATTCTTGCTGCTACCATTTAGAATCAGCCACGTGACTCGCAATCAAACAAATTATTACATTATTACTATACAAAGATGACTAACCTTCCAAGGCAGCTGGATGCCTGAAGTCAAGATGATTTGAACCAAGAATCCACTTCACCAGGCACTTGTGGCCAAACCACAATCAGTGTCCTATGAGGAACTACTGGCAGCTGTGATAGACAGATGGTCTTTCCAATCACCTCACTGAGTAATTCCTGAAAGTGCCTGCCCTTTTCCAAACACCTTCAAACCATCTGGGTACCATTAGCCTACCTCATGCTCTATTTCTGCCCTTTGACACACAAACAGCCTGCTTCTTACTCTGTGTCTTACGTTTGGGATTACAGGACAAATTACTGACTAAACTGACGTAAGACTTACTCAACAAGAGATGATAAGAGGACTGATGTGAGGATTTGTCTGATATGACGTACTTTCAAAGGTTTAAAATGTGATTTATATGACCTTTGAAAGACTGAAGATAAGTTTTCTTATGAAACAATAACATGCATGCATATAACCATTCAACATCACTGCAGGAGCACACCATCTCTAGCAAACCAGACTGGGGCCTACTGTCTAATATGTCTAATATGAATGTAAAAGACCAAATTTGCTGTTGTAATTTTCCAGGACATTACGTACGAGATATCTGTATCTATGGAGTGGAGGACCTGCCATGGATCATCAACAGGAACAGCATGTTTGCCAACAAATTTGAGAGTAATACGTTTCCAGAGGCACTGGACTGCCTGGAGCAGTGGCACAGGAACAAGGCGCTGAACCAGGCAACCGTTCCCATAGAGCTGTCATGGCTGCTGGCCACGCCGAGCAACTCAAGCAGGGCCGGGGCATGAAAACACAGAGCAGCAGTTGGGCTGCATGCAGTTCAGATTATTTGCACTCATTCCGTGGCTGTGAATGTCAAACTTGTGAGCAGGAGAAACCGAACTGAGACGGCAGGATGATGCACTGTGCACTTCCACACTCTGGAGTGCAGCTACTGTTCACAGATGTATTTGTGTATTTATGACACTGTAAGATGGTTATTTATCAGTGTGTATGTCAGACGGATGACAATATCTTCATAGTAAACGAATGCAAGCAGAATGTATCCAATTATAAAAAAACATATACATACATTCTATCTGAGACAACTACAATACACAAAGTATTAAATAGATGACTGAATATGGATTTAATATTGTTAGCTAAATGTTTACCATTGTTTTATTCGATACTGTTTGGTGTGTTGTCTGATTTTCTTTTTTAATGAATTAAAGTAGCAAGGAAAAGCAAACTAAATAAAGACAATGCTGAAAAACAAATTCCCACCCTGGCGTCTGCATCCATGACAGCAGCTCTGTGAGGCGGCACTCTGGGTGAAACGCTCACGTTGGGATGCTAACCTGCTCGCAATCAATACCTTCCCCGGCGCCTTTATTGACAGATCAGTTCAACAAACATGCCTGAAGGTACAGGTAGGAGAACATACATGAAGCAAAAAGTCTACTGTGAAGGGTTACCGAATGCACTGAAAATAAAGCAGACTTCCCATTAGAAAACACAGATACAGACCGAGGCCTGATAACACTGTCCACCCTATTACTGTGGCTTGTGCCTTTCACGGCAGAATCATTTGCACGCATCATTTAATGTTCCAGACTCCTCAGACAGATTGAGTGGCTCTCTAGATGCAAGGAAATATGAAAACCGCAATGATCATCCCTGTTAACAGCGTTCATCAAATGTATCAACCACTGTCCACACTATGCATCTAAAACAAGGGATTACATAAAAAGCAGTCAGAGTCAAGAAATTGTGTATTGGCTTATAAGCCTATCTTAACTGCCATCTGCAGAGAGTCAGTTTCCCACAAGACACACTGCAACTCTAATGGTTTCAGTTCCTATTTCTGGCAACATCAAACAACTGAGCTGTGCCAAGATGCTTGGCATCACTTACACAGAAACAGAACAGCAATGGCTGGAGATCGTCTGCTGAGTTCTACCTCATAATAACCAGTTCATGAGAAATTAGCTATAAAGTTACTTAGAACTGAAAGGTCAGGCCTGGAATAGGCCTTCTTTGAGATCCCCATGTGGCTTCATTTAGGTCACAGTGAGAGACCAGCTGAAGCTGGCAGATGCATGTAGGCAAAAAAAAAAAAAAAAAGTCAAAAATGTAGCTGGGTCTGTGTCTACAGTTTCCAAAAATAATGCCAATCTATTTGGACTAATGTAAAACTGAATTGAAAGGAGATTTGCAGCAGATATGTGAACAGTACTGTCAGGACCAAAAGTCATCCAAGTGAATGGGAAACTGGTCTCAGACTTTTGGTCCCCTAGACTTGAACTCGGATATTCTACAGTGTAAATATCTTGTGTTTATTTAGAGTTATACACACTTTCTGGATAGATGATTCTTTTTTTTCCAACCAGCATGCTGTTTTGAGACTTCAAAACCTCACATAACGTTAAAACTGTTACCCTTCAGATTAGCACAAACTCCATCTAACAAAAATTGTGATACCACGCAAAGGCTGAACTGCTGGTGTGTTATCTACACTGACATCAAGACTGCTTATTTACCAAACGCGAGCACGGATAGAACTCTAAGAACGAGAATTAAAAAGAAGAGAGTCGCTGGCAAACACTGACAAAATGCAGGGCAGTTTATTGAAAGAGCAAAGAAAAGAAAGATTAAAAATATATGAAAATGAAAAAAATTCAATTCTGCTCAGAGAAAAATGAAATAGAGCGATTTGGAAAAAAAATACGACGCATTGCTCACCTTGTGGCAGATTTCTGTCTTGACCTCCTTCATTGCTCTGTCAGAAAACACACAACCGCACGTCTGCAAATAACAGAACCTAGAAATGGAAACGTGTTTTTAAATATTTTGGCCCATTTCCTGCAGCAAGCAATATATGCTACGTATATGCAGTTTAATTCTCTGACTGTGTACACAAATTTGCTTAATATGAAGCTGAGCTCTGTCAAAATGCTTTGATACGACATATATACATTGATATATATTTCATAATATAATGTGATCAAGGTTCTAGTGAGTGTCAGTAAAATCTTAACTGATGAATAGTTAAATCGCAGACTACAGTAAACTGGATTCACAAAGGCGATCTTTACATTGAATGGAGAATATTTGTGATTCTGCCTGGTGTAGTGAATTTCAAGCTGTGAAGCACCAATATGTTTTGTTATGGTTCTGCTGTGAACCATTTACTTATTTACTTACCTGTGTTTGCCATTCATCTCCAACCCGACAACTGGGCAAATGAACATGCCGCAGTGAATGTCCTCATATCTGTCTCCTTTAGCATTTCTTCTCTCGCCCTCCCACTCAGGGTTATCGGTCAAGTTCAGTTCCTTTATATCCTGCAGAGTGAACGGATTGATAACGTCGCATTCAGTGCTATATAAAATCAAACAGCGTTCGCATAAATGCGGACAACTTCAGCATTAACGTACCTTGATCCCGCGGATGTGAGCTACAGCCTCTGCATTGGGTCTCTCAGCAGTCTTATCCAGGAGGTATTCAATGATGGCATCTTTGTTGTACAGCCTGAAACATAACAAGGACCAGACTTTAAGGACATACCTGTGCTCAGCAACTATTAAAAATACACAATATTATCATTCACTGATACATCTTCAAGCCGTCCTGCCTCCACAAGTCTACCTCAAGGTCATCTTGGCTGGTCGGCGATGGTCAGAAAGAAAGTAAGGAAGCTCTCACCTTCCCAATTCACAAGAGACAATGGGGCGTTTGAGTCTCTCCTGGCTCAAAGCACAGTACTTCCATTTGGCAGCCAACTCTGCATTTTTATCGACCTGGAAATGAGCAGACATCTAATGTTAAAACATACCGACATTGCAGTTGTAAACTCTTTCGTCTTTAGTTGGTTACGAGTAACATAGCCTTGGGGCTGATAGCTGCTAATGACAGCTAATAACGTATTAGCTGTCATTAGCACTTCTTAGCTAACTGGCTAGACTATAAACTGCCCTTAAAAAGCTGTTAAACTGACCAAAGCTAGTCGACAAGCTAACGTTAATTCCCTTATAAGGTAACCATGATTATTTAGTAAGCGACCTTTAGCTAGTCTGAAGCTAATGTTAGCTAGGTGGCTGTTAGTTAGCCAACCCACGTGTATTTATCACCTACAGTGGGTTTTATATCATACTTATAAAATGACTGAATTTGGCCTTTACGGTTCTGAAGACAGGCAGCCCTTTGATTAGATATGATTATGAATGCGCTAAGTCTGTTAGCTGGCTAACAAGTTAGCAGCGAGCTCTCCACACCACTAACAATTATGACTTTGACAAAGAAGGAAAAATGAGCGTAACACACCTTTTCGACTTTTTTGGGGCCCTTTACCAACTCGTGTCTTTTGGGAATCGTTCCTCCATCACATCCCATCTTGAGAGCTGATTTGTAAAGTTTATATATCCAGTTAGCTTACTTTCGACAAAGCTACTAAGCAGGCAGGAAGTTCCCAGGTTGTAAACAACCAACGAGAGATCTGCAAAACTCGCGGGATGTGAGATTAATTTGATGCCGCCCTCTAGTGGCCTAACCAGGCAACGCCGCAAACTCTCCCGCTGTGTGTTGTAGTTGCAGCCACGGCGTGGAAGCATCACTCCAAATATCAGCTTCATACTTTCTGTGCAGCATGCAGCCCAGATAAAAACAACCAGAGGAGGGGGAAGCAAGTGGAAATTCACCATTCAATATAAAAAAAAAAAAACAAAACGCAAAAATGTATTTTCACAGATGGATGAGAAACATGAGAATAATATGGACTCAAGACAGTTATTTCTGAAAGCTGTAGCTGTATTGTTTTTCTTTATCAGCACTTTCAGCATTTTTCTTAAGCATATTTCACTATTGTAGGCATGCACGTAAGCACGAAGAAGCATCCAACAGATTACTTCACTCTGTTACTGCCCATCCATCTATTGGATGTTTTTCAGTCAGCCATTAAACCCAGAACTAGTAAGTGACATTAGTCTGGCTTTCAGGCCTGTTGTCAGAGTGGTCTAAAGATGAAAGTTTCCTTGGAAGATAGTTCAGTGAGTGCTAATGAGATCTGTTTCCTGTGCCTTGCAGGCTGCAGATTAGTTTACTATCGATGGTGCTGTCCAAGAGCGACCATTAGTTTGGGGAATACCTCAGTGGAGACATTGCTGGCGGCATGACTAATAATCTGTGCGGAAAGAAAGGCTGACTGAAAACACGAGATTGGACTTCATTTTGGCTGAGAAAGTAGATTTCAACCTCTTTGTGCTCACCCCACACACGCAACAGCTACTGTGGTTTCCACAATGTAGCAAAATTAACAAATCTAAACATAAAAAAAAACAGAAAAACATTTCTCCATTTTGCCTGTCGGTTCGATTGGTTCTTCCTGTAATCTATAAATTGCGTTATGTGTCTTATTGAATTTCCCCCCTTTCTCACATAGAGCTAAATGTTTAGTATGGATTTTCATTAGAGGCAATGGAGTGAAAGCTCTGTTAGCAAACTATCTTTGAGAGAGTGGAGCGCCTCAGGCTAATAGTGCAAACCAACACCTCAGGAACACACAATGCACAATGGCCACTGGACAAAGGGAGACAGAACAATGGTCTTCTATCCCGTGTCCTGCATGTTTTGCTGTTTTCAAAACCACAGAGCCAGATAGTTGTTTTCCAAGACTTACTGCAGTTGTGAGTATTCATGTTGCCTGATGCACTTGAGCATGAAAAACATACTACAGTAGTATGTGGCGCATTTTATTTTGGGCCCGTGCTTTGCATTTACAAGTTCTAAGCCAGCTATAAATGCCAATTTAAGAATAATTTCAGGTGAGTCAAGTATAAACGCAACAACCTCGACGATACAGCACAACATAAGAATCACCCCACAGTATTTTGACAAAGTAACGTCTGTGTAAAGTAGTTTATTGCTCATCATTTACTCTAGTTGTTCATATCACCGATTTGAAGTCTGTGTTTTATGGGTAACACTACATTTTTACTTGAAAATGAATATTTACAAACCCTGACATGCTGTGTTGATAAAAAAGTTAGTGGCCCATTTCATTTTAATCAGATGAAATTTAAAACAAGCTTGCGTCATGACTGCGATCAAAGCCGGAATGGGTCACTGTCAGTATCTACTGATCTCGTCCGTTTCGATCACCGTCTTCTCCAGTTTTGCCGTTCGACGTGGAGAGTTTGCACAGCTGAAAGGCAGCTTCCTCTTCCCCTGATCCCCCTCCTCTGATTGACCTCCCCACCACACATATCTTCCTGGCCTGCTGTGGTGCTACCCAGCACGGCTGACCCAAAGAAAACCCCAACCACCAAGCGCCCATCCAACCTCATGTTTATACTTCCATGATGAGTCCAACCTGCCCAATCAGACTTCCACTGACTGGCCTTGAACTGAAACTGTATACATCTTAACCATCCCAGCCATCCGAAGCAGCCAGTGGAGACCAAGGCTGCATTAATTGCGCGGACCGGCCCTGGTAGTACACCGAGTCCAATGCATTTAGCGTTTCTAATTGGGAAAGAATTGCTGTGTTTACATTGGCGCTAGTTGATAGAGTTGGACCCTTAGCCCTCCAGCCAACCGAGCTAAAGCCCTCTGAAGGAGAAAAACCACACTGGCTAGTCCCTGAAATCTCTCTGCACAGAGCTGGAGGGAAATTATTTGGAACACAATAAAGGCATATTTACCAAGGTTTTTTCAAGGGAGACGGTGAGAAGGTGAATCTTTTTTTCATCAGGTTTTACTGTAAATCTCTAGAGCGCTAACTGCCGAGCTGCGAGGTTGTCAGGTTTGCAGCTAAATAACACGCTCACTGTCAATTAATCTATTTATTGTTTGCAAATGATTCATCGTCTAGTCCATAAAATGTCAGCAAAGAGTGTGCCACAGTTTCCTAGACCCCCAGGTCACGTCTTTACATTGCCTGTTTTTTCTGCTAAACAGTCCAAAAACCAAAGATATTGAATTCATAATTACATAAAGCAGCAAATTCTTACAATTGAGGAGCTGTAACAATCATTTTTGCCCGATTAAGCAAAGAATTACACTGATACACTGACACAATGAGAAGTCGACTAATCTTTTTAACCCCAATCTCGCCCTCCACGTTGCATACATGCATCCTTTTTAATGCGCTCAATTAATTCAAGCATTACGCTGCTAGAATTTTCAAACCCTGGACACACACATCCTATGATCCAAAAAGGGATAACATTATATAAAGGCTGTTATGAAGATCTCTCATAATTTCCTGTAACAGCTAAAGCGGATGAGGTGACACCATGCCTCGCGCAGGCAGTCCCACGTCAAGAGTTTAAGTGCAAATTCTCCCGTCACCGCAACACTTCCCCTCAATAAAACGCCCCGCTATATGAAAGAAGATTTTATTTGTGATTTTAGGTCGAATAGGGAACACCGCCGAGCCGCTCCAGCACCACGCATGAGGCCTTATGCGAGTTCACGTACCTAACATATAATGAGAAATCCAAAACCCTGGAAAAAGCGCACCACATCCAACATGAAGCCTGCGACGGGCTACCACACAACACCAGTCGACCACAATTATTTTCTCATTCCTTTTTCTGTTTATGTTGAAACTCACATAGCTAAAATTATGTCAGTTGGAAACATCGGCCGTAACTAATTTTTCTGTCCTCTCGGCCTGAGAATTGTGAGTGTGATGAACCCATGAGAGCTTTTGCCACATACTGATACAGACTCCTGATAGCTCGTACAGTAAAATATCCCACGTAGTCTGGCCTACAGTCATGAACAGGGGAGTTTTATTTTTATTGTCATTGTTTATAACATGTTTGGGATAAAATTCCAAATTTTAAGGATTAGGGTTTATTATTTTAGGTGATTCCAATTAGATCTGGAAACACTGCAGATGAGTCAGCAGGGAGGAAATCAGGTCTCGTCTGTATCTCTCAGCGTCCAGGGTATGACTGTTGAAGAAAAACATGCCCGGCGTTGCCATGATTCCTCCAGCAGATGATTGCGGACTATTTTTCCTTGTTGCACCAGCCTGCTGTGTGACAGGTTTAATCCATCCACTGCGCTGAAGTGTACAGCTCAACATTTTATTTACCACAAACTTCGTGAGCCACTGGGACCTTTCATGATCCCAGCCAAGCCGAGACACAAACACGTGCACTAGTACACACACACACACACACAGTCCACCTGAACACATTTTTACCATTAGTCAGTTTATGATTATCTTTTCCACTGTGGTAAACCAGTTCTGAACACCCACAGACACACTAACAGATACATGGATACATACAGGCACACATGCGTTCACAAGCTGTATACACAGACAACCATATGACACACACGCACACTTGCACACACACGATCCTGGGTCCCTCCTCGACGGCTGTGACTGGGGAGGGAAAGTCTCCATACATCAGTGGAGGCTATATGAATGGAACAATTGCTTGTGCGCTGGCAGCACAGACTCAGTCACATCTCATTAGCTTGACAGGATACCCGAAAGGTTCTGACAGCCTCCTGGCTGTGATTGGTGTAGCCCGGGGTGATGGGGACATACCTGTGGCTGTCTTGTGTACTCTGTGGGCACGTGGTGAAGACTAAGCACACGTAGCAGCTGAGGCCTGGCAGCGGCTCTCGCTAAGGTTCTGAGTGTCCACGCCAGCCGCCGCCTCACCATACACGTCTTCAGCAATAATAAAACTCACACTCACTTCTTTTTTGCTGTTTTTTTTTTCTTACTCTCACTTTCACCGTCTCATGCCCTCTCTTCACTCTCTCCTGCCCACACACACTCACATTACACAGACATGAGGGGAAACAGTGGGTGATTCTATGTGCCACTGTGCCATGATGAGCTCAGTGCTAACTTTGAATGCTAACCAAAAAACTATTTAAAGTGGAGCTATTATTTTGAGTTTATTAGCCTGAATGCATGGTCTTTAAAGGAATAGTTCAACCGTTTGAGATAGTCCCTTTCTTATTGACAGTAACACGAGAAGATCGATGGTACTCATATGTAGAGTTGCACAGCAGCTGATTAGCTTAGTGTCAATGCTGGCAATAGGCAAACATACATGCTGTTATGTGGCCACTCGCGGGGGCACTTTTCCGATGTTGGCTGCGCACATTTGCCCATTTTGCCATGTTAGACCTCAAATTTCAGCAGAGAGCAAACCTAAAAATCTGTGTCAAACCCAAGCTTCATGTGGAGGATCATCACCAGCTAGGGCCCAGAGAACACACAGCAGTCTGAGCAGTGGAAAACTACTCAGATGAGGTTGTTTTCTGTAGCATTCGTGCGGCCGGGCACCGAATTTGTAAGCCAAGGTCAGATTGTCAGCAGAGGGCTTGATTGCACCACTCTGTAGCATCTAAAGGGGAGGAATTCCTCAAATGCGCACAATGGAACTTTGGTTTTTAATTACGGCAAAGTGCATTGAAGTAGCACAGGTTTTGGGATCTGCACAGATACATAGGTCATTCCCCATCAGCACTGGATTTGGCAAGGCCCACTTGGTGCTTGATGGTGCTTTACGAGGTAACAAAACAGGATGTCTGAGCTACTAAGGGGCAATGCATCGCACTACATCACTGCACAATTTGAAAGGGATGACAGCCAAAGTAAAACAGGAACAGTTTTGGTTTGAGCATTGTGATAGCAAGTCCCAGCAATCACATGCTCTGGTTATGTGCTGTAGTTCTGTTTTGGGGTTTTTTTTGGCCAATAGCAATAATTTTGTGAAGATTGTCGCTACCATGAAGTTGCCAGGCAACCAGCAAGATTTAAGGAGGCTATTGTCCCTGGCCAAGAAACAGCCCAACGCATAACCCCCATGGAACTGCAGTGTTTCTCTGGTTTTTATTCGGATTAAAGAAACAAGATATGACATGTTCATTTGTGAGCTTCAGAGGTGCTTACAAGTGATTTTGCAAGCGAGGCTAGCTGTCCCCCCAGTGTTCCAGTGTTTTTGCTAAGCTAAGCTAACCTGGCGGTTCCAGCTTCGTATTAAATGAGACCTTTCTGCCAGAATGTGAATAAGGGTAATCCCTAATATACTTAACATTTCAGTTCATATTAGAAGATGTAGTGTCCTGAGCCACATCTTTGCTCTGTCACATTTTCATCTGAGCACAAATGTTATTGTGCACTAAAAAACGTAGCATGTGTCACATCTGTCATTTCCAAGTGTCGAGTTCAGGACAACGCACACTTCCTCAATGATGTGCTGAAAATGAGCCCGCAGTCTGCAGCGTTTTTATTCAGCCCCCTCCCCGATGTCTCTCTGAGGGGTCTTTGGGAGAACACATGTTTTTAATAAGGGTCTTTACGTCTGGCCTTGCATAAATGTTTAGCAGCGTTCCTTCTGGGAACTGGGGCCTGTCTTTACTGTGGAGGCTAATCAGCTGTAAATTCTGTTTTAAAAAGGAAAAGGAAGGCATGGAAGGAGTTAATCTCCAAGGCCCATTGCGCTCCCTGTCTCACCCTGTATTCTCTGTCTCGCTCTCCATCTATCTCTCTCTCTCTCTCTCCCATACACACATGCACATACAGTAGGCCACCGACCCTCCTCCTTCCAGAGAGTGAAAGGAGGGGATGATGACAAAAAGAAAAGAGGGAGAAGAAAAGCTTGAGGCTTTGACAAATGATCTAATAAACACGTAGGGAGATTACAGGCTAGGTGCCCGCTGGGACAGGAAGTGGGGCAGTAAATATTTTTTAAAAGCTGTCAATAAATTTGTAGTGTTGAGTTGAGAGATGTGTCCAGAGGCCGAGCCAAGGAGATTGGGCTCCTGTGCTGGGTGGGTGCTTGTCTGTGACAGCTATTGGTTAATACCCCGAAGGCCAAGTGCCAAAATATTGTTTAAAAGAAACTGCAGGGGTTATAAGATAGAAACGTTTATATGAGAAATTACTTTGTAAGGCAAGTGAGCTGTATTATGATCAAATAAAAATCAGTCCTTGCGCTTTTTCAACGTCTCCTTTTAGGCAAGTTAACGAGTGGTGATAGACAGACTATTATTACTAGCTCTGCCAGCGCAGTTGGTGGGGAGGCTGTCAGAGCCCCATAAAGTTCACCCACACCAGTCTCACTTTCCCACACCTTTCAACCATGCTTGTTACTCAGCAGCCCAATTAAAGCTGATTTAAGGGTTCACCTGTGTGCCTATTGGCAAATGCTCGCCTCAGGGCAGCACTTCCATCTGATTGATGGGTTGATGAGATAATGACAGACAGCCACAGGTCTCACCTGCGGTCGCCTGTTTGAGTGCACCAACACTGATTGGCCCATTATCAGGATAAGGCGGATCCTGCAATAGAAAAGGTCAGGCTGACAGTCAGCAGGATTTCAGCGAAGAAGGACACGGTCTTAATGAAAACTTTACATGACTTTATCATCTCGAGTTGCAGTAATAAGACTTCTGTTCCCGCGGTGTGAAAAGCTCCCCACTGATACCTTTCACCTCAAATTATTTTTCATGACAGGTCCAATCTTATCGCCTGTATCAGCATATTAAATATCAGGTTGTCCTTACTTCACAGTCACTGGATTTGCAAACAGCTGGATTAAAATTAGAAACTAAGGACGAGGTGAAGTAACACGAGTACGTCTGGGTGGAAAAATGAAACAACTGCACTGTGTGTTGAACTCCTTGCCACCTATATCTCTTGTTAATAACAACTCTATAGGAAATTTATATAGGCAGACCTCCCAGCCATGAGATATAACAATAAAATAATATGATTGATTTAATTCCCCTTTAGTCCCTCCCCCCACCGCTGCGTTCGCTTGGCAAAAGACTGGTCATGTTGTAAAAAAAAAAAAAAAAACTAACTCTGTTTTTGCGCTGGCTATGATTGACGGTGTCAAATATTTTTCCAAGACCAGAACATCTCTCTCACACACACGCACACACACACACACAGGCTCACACACAACCTCGAACACAACAGAAGGCCCCGAAGATACGGGAGAAGTTCCAGGATATTGATACTTTCTTTAACACCTTCCTCCTCACCCTTGGAACAGATCCTCTTGAGTTTCTGTTTGGTAAGCAGGGAGAACATCCTCGAGTCGCTCCCGTTTTCTGCTCCCCAGCTGGTTTCCCGTCCTGCGGATAATGTTTCACTGATCCCCTGACACACTGCACTGCTGCTGCCGCTGCTGCTGCCAAGGTGTGTTGGCCCGAGGTTCAAGACCTCTGAGCCAATTAAACGCAGCATTGATAACAAGTTTGTCCACTGCCTGATGTGTAAAACACTTCAACCCTTGTGTTGCAGTCAGCTGTGAGAGAGCGTACTTAAGAAATAGTGCTATCTGATACTTAAGGTACTGCTTTAAACTCACATGATACTCATTTAGTGCTGCAAAGACGGAGGAATAACAAATTAGAAATACTATGAGGGGGAGAAAAACCCTCTGAGACTCTGTTTCTCTACACATACATATATTGTATTACAATTATACATAATTCTCATATAAATGTAGCCTCTATAATAATCTGGATTTTGGGAATCTTTTTTTTTTGTTTCCCATTATCATAATGATAATCCATTATAAAACAATTCAAATTAGCACATTTTAAAATGTAATGCCAATCACTGTTAGCATATTTTGTTCTGTACATAAACTTTAACGTGTTCAGTTTGATTTATATGAACTTATAAACTTCTGAAAGTTTATCACCATGGCTGAAAAATGTGCAGTATATTTAAAATACCGATGTAAATTTTAGAGTTGTCATGAAGTTTTTGTAAAATTAAAAATTAATGATTATTGTTTTTTAAAAAGTGGTTCAGTCCAGGCCCTCAGTACTTTGACAGAAACGCTGAGTGTGTTTCATCCTGTCTCAGCCTGTCCGTCTCAGTCTAATGCTGTTAAAGTAGCAGTCTTACCTTGTTGCCCTTAAGACAGCATTAGCTAATAAATGCCTCTTGTAATCATCCGTCGATCCCTCACACACTTTTGGCTTTAGGTTTGCCAAACTGTGCCAGAGAACAAGGTTCAAACGCCTCTGACATTTATGCAGCTGCCCTTGAAGCAGAAGCAGCAGCTACCAGGCAGACTTCACTTCCAATCATCATCACAGCCCCGGAGCCCTCAGAGAACAAGCAGCCCGACTCCAGCTCTCCAGTTTCACCTCTGAAACTCTGCGAGACCCCACCAGCTACCACCGGTGTTCCCTCGGATTCATGCTCCCTGTGCCCTGCAGTATCTTGAATGCACATCTTCTCACCCTAACAATAATTGAAAATCCAAATTCAGAAAAAAAACAAAAAAAAAACACGCTGCAATTTTTGAGGGGGGTTTTTTGCGACCATTATCTTTTTTTGATGGGCAATTGACTTTGGGAACGGGAGTTTATGCTGAGGGAGTTGGGGGGGGCGGGGGGTTGGTGGAGTTCGTCTGTGCTTGCCAGTAAGAGCTCCAGGGCCTCCTGCCCTGTTCTGCTGTGATGCCTGCGTGCTGAGTTTGGCTTGGCTTGAGTCTCTGCACTTGATGGTTTATTCATATTCAGCGGTGCAGGACGCTGTGCCATGAGGTTCCTCTCACACTCAATACGTCTGCGAAGAAGAAACAGAAAGGAGGTCTGAGTCCCAGTTTTGCTGTATGGGGCGTTTGAAATGTTCTTGCTCTCGTCTTGGGATCGAAACAATGATGATTTTTCAAAAGTGGACCGACGCCGCAGATTTTCTCTTTTCTCTCCAGGAAAGCAGATGTTTTACACTCCTCAAAAGAGGTTTTTCACAGTCTAACCTCGTCGGTTCAAGTCCGCTCTTCACGTCCTTCCCTCATTGTTGTATTCTCTGTAGTTCCCCTCTTTTCTGTTCTTCTCCGGTGTCGTCGGTTTCAGCCTAGTTCAGTTTATATTCTTCATTAGCATCGACTCCCAGAATTCTTGTGTTCTTTTGTGAGACAGGAAAAAGATTTGTTAACAAATAAAGCTCGCGTCCCAACATCAAAGAGCACCGCAGAGCCAACGCCGAGGAAAGCTTTGGCATTTTGATGAAAATTTATGCTTTGTGTGTATTCCAGCTTCCCCTCACTGTCATCACCCATTCCCGGGAATAAATAGTGGACTTGCGCAAACAGCGCACGGATGCGGCAGAGGATAAACACGAGCAGGACTACCAGAACGCCCGGTCTCCGCTCAGTCATTGTGTCCACGGCTCGTGCTCATCAATTAACAAGCCACTTGCTATTCAAAAACAAACAACGTCAACTTCCCCCCGAAAAGCCCAGTCAAAACAAGCGGCAAAGGCTGGCTTGTCCACACTGCCCCTCTTAATCAAAGCCAGATGTCTCCTCAAAAAGTATTCCTCTCTTTTCCTCACTGCACCCCTCTTTTCCTCTCCAATCGCTCGTTCTCCCCTTCTCTTCCCCCCACATTCCCTTTTCCTGTCTGAGATTGTTCAGACGGCTGGTCCTCAGCAGTCGTGATTTGGCACTCTTGTCAGCTCTCTGTCTCTCTCTCTCTCTCGAGCTTTCTCCCCCTTTCCTCCTTTTCCTGTCTCCAGAATCAGCATCTTGTCAAGCAGGCGTGGACCTACGCTGACCCGCCACAGCACTCACAATCATTCAAGGTGAAAAATTAGACCCACATGGCAGATGCCGCCAAAGAAGTGCCTCTCGCAGAATAACTTCCAGTTGATCCGCCTGCCCATTTGATGCGACGGCAATTTTGAAATACATGCCATGGCCTGCCTGTCGAACTAAGAGCTCTAGACTTCTTTCTGTTTACTTTAGCACGAGCCATGTCCCTTTAGTTACAGCTCTTTGAAGGGAGCAGTCTTGAAGCTGTCGACACACCATTCTCAGTTTGTCGGAGCCGGAGCCAGGCAAAGAGTGAACGCTAATTTACTTTTCCACCTCAGTGCCGAGAGAAAACACCCTTTCCCGGAGATGCTAAACAATACGGGCAGGCCTTTTCTGCTAACTGCTCTTTAGGGGGGAAACCTCTGGAGCTCGTCTTCTTGCTGCCGCTGCTTTCAGCTGGCTATCTTGCTCAACCCCTTTAATCTGAGAAGCAAATAGCCCCCAGTGTTGTCCTTAGAGCTCAGGCACAACTCTGGACGTCTCAACGGGTCCTTGGAGAGAAGCAGCCAAAGCACAAGTCGGCGCGTTTGAAGTTTACCTTGTGATTGGCACTAATTTACTGGCTCTTTACGCTCTTTTGTACTTTTGTGCCAAAATATCCTGTAATGCATTATAGAATTAACTGAGATTAATTCTGCCCCGGAAAAAAAAAAAGAAAAACAGGAACTGCTTTGTCAAAAGCGTCAAATGTTCTGCTCCAAGCTAAACTCCGACGAGTCATTCATTTTAAAAACCACGTAAGGTATCCAACAAAATCTGACATTTTCCAATATTTCCCCCATCTTTTCTTCACATTATCAAACCAAAATATAGTTATGACCTTCAATGTAGAGAAGTATTAAATACAGATTGTTTAAACTCTGTTGTAAGGCTTAGCACATTCATCACAGGCCGTTTACCTACCAGTTTGTTTCCTGCGACAGGCATAATCATGCACAATAGCCTCATACAAACAACAGCTTCATTCTACACTAATTCAACATTATTAAGTAGCAGATCTCCAGATTTCACGTGTGCACCTAAGATGTTTTCACTGAACATTAAAATGAATGCTGAATACAGTATATTCCCAGTGTTGGCCTTGGAAAAGGAAACAAGCTGATGCTGATGGGGGCCATATAAAACACAAGCAGACTGGCTTCCTCCAGCCTATTTCTCTATCAATTCCAGACTTTGTTTTTTTCTCTGCATAGCGTAACAAGCATAACATTTTCAGAAGCTCCATCAATCTGTGCAAAAAAAACTGTGTGGAAACATTGTCAAAATCAGAAAGCAACTAACTCAATGCGACTTAAATTGGTATAATTTCAGTTTTTCAGTTTGAGAAGTTGTGCAAAACCTGACAAACATTACTTTGCAGCTACATCGGCCCGGATCCCGGCTGTTATCAGGCTGAGCTGCATGCCTGACTTGTTGGCTGTGGATAGTGCTTCACTGCTTCAGTGGGATTGAGAGGATGGAGGAAGGGACAGCAGATTCTTGAAGGGGACACTTGTGGGAAGGAAAAGGGTCTCATTGCGAGAGATCAGCTTGTGTAAACATTCAGGTTAATGAAGCTCAGTGGGCCTAATCCCCAGCCCTCTTTCTCACTCTCCCTCGCCCTGGCCTCAAACCCCTTCACCCCTCCCCGGGACCTCCACCCACTGTTTTCCACCATAATCCTTTGCAGGAGCGGGCACTGTCAATCAAAGGACCCCAGAGAAGGAAGGCAAGGGAAGACGTGTGTGTGCTTGTGTGTGTGTGTTTGTATATACAGTACCTGTGTGCATGGGTTAACATTTGGGTTTGGATATGCGCTTGCGTGCACAAACCCCAAACATCTGCACGTACCTGCGCACACGCATGTGGGTGCGCAGGATGCTTGAAGGTGGGAGTCAGTCAGGGGATTTCCAGCCAGAGAGGCGGCTGCTTCAAACCATATGAGAGGAGAAGGTGGAAGCTCTGGGTCCAGACCTGGACTTGGGGGTAATCAGCAACACATGAACCGTATATAAGGAAGGGGAAAAGGGGATGAAGCAGCAAAGAGGGGGAGGACGGAAAGGTTTCCAGTCCAAGCTCTCCAAACGCTGACATCACACATTGTGGTCAGGCTATCAGACGAAACACACGAAGCTTGAGGATATGTTTTTATACCCTGAAACAACACCACATGATCAGAATGTGTTGGGCCCGCTGTGGAGAAATATGTGTTACACTAATGTGTACTGATAGCTGTTTCTTCATGTGAAAATAACATTTAGACTACAGGTTAAGAAGTCGGATAAACAATAAACTTGGGAAGGGATTGTTATATTTCACACAGCTCAGATTTTGATGAATCATGCAAAAAATGGACTATTTAAACAATCGTCAATCATCAAAGCAATTGAAGCAGTGGTGATTGGCACAGCCAGCCTGACAAGCTTTGGATTTGCGGCGTGCACGGTACTGTAGAAAGAGATAACGGGCATTTAGAGAGTTTACAGGGGCCTGATCGAAACCAAAAACACAAAAGCAAAATTGTAAAGAGCGAAACAGAGTCTTCTCTAAATACAGCTGCAATCATTAGAGTGTCTGGCTAACTAGTTTGGTACTGACAGTACTACCTGAGCATCACTGCCAAGGCCAAGAGTAAGGATGGAACTCATTATATAAAGTTCTGGGAAAGTAGGTAATGTCAAGACTAGCACATCTGCTGAGTAGTAACACTGTTTGGAAGCAGGTGATGCTAACATTATCCGCTCTGTGTTCTCCGTTTGACAAACCGGGAAAGTTCTTAGCCAAGATAGAAAGTGAAAGGACCGGCTGATGGCCAGTTTGGCAATACTTTACATATTTCACAACAGTTTCAAAGTTAATTTTAATCTGCACTGCCTGGAAAAGTCATTTCACAAACGCCTATCAGGATTCGTTTGTCCAAAACCAAGGTCACCTCTTTTGTACATTGTTGGAAAAAGTGAAAATTGTTCAAATCCACATGCAGCAGATCGGAAAATGATAATTGCTTTCCTCATCTCAGCCAGGGTTGGTACATCTGTGTCGTCTTTTCCTGCTTCAGCGCTGTGCGCAGCATACTTGTACCGCAGCACACGCTCACCTCCGCGATGATGTCCACATCAGGCTCATTAACATAATTAAAGTATTTTTTTCATGTGTGATATGATTTATGAAGACACTGAATGATCACTGTTTGTGGTAGCGGTGGTAGCTAACTGTTACAGTTGAATGAGTTAGTGTCTGCAGTTTGTTGACCCATCCAAGCGATACCACTGGATAAGTGAAATCTATGATGAAATGCAACTTTAGATGCCAGATGGCCATTTAAAAAAACACACTCACTGTAGAAAGAAAGTGCTGCCAGGAGCCACAGTGCACTGCAGCAGAGATGCTCTCTGTGAGAGTGCAAGCCACAGCTGTTCTCATGAGATATGGAAATGCAGCCATCAACTACCTGCCTGCACTGAGCGTTAGTTCTCATTAGCGCTCATCATAAAGCCTTCTTTCTTGTAACATGCAACAAACTGATCTTACATGTCTCTTCAACTCTGTATAATGCTACAACAAAACATCTCCATGGTGTTTTATTTACTACTTCTAATAATCCGTCTCTTTTAACATTTCCCTCTTTTAATTCCTGTCATGTCTGACTTTTTATCAGTTATTTTATTTTATTCTGTGTTTTATTTGTAAAGTGTTAGCAATCAGATTCTAGAAAGGTATTAGATAGTAAGGAGGAACATCTCAGTAACCACTAAGTATTGAAAGAGTTACAGATATTCATTAGCCAACCATTAATAATGATTCATTATATATTAAAAATGCATATTATCCATTATGTAGTCCTCCATGTGGAATTAATCGGGAAGAACTTATTAACAAACCATCAATCATCAAGTAATTGCTTATTTGTTCTTCAGTAGTTTCTTAATTGACTAATCATTACCTGTCATTAGCCACTATATCAAGCAGTTAACTCCTCATTCCTCATTGTAAAATGATAGTGTTACATTATCACTGTTGTTATTATTAGTAATAATAGTATCATACTGTACCAGCAGTAACTGAGGTGGGCAGGCAACAGTCAGTTACCTCTTAGAAATACCACCTAAATCACCTGCAGAGTGCCACTGAGAGTTTCCTCGTGCACAACCATGATTCCTCCTCAGTGTCAGCATTTGCCCCGAGGAGCCGTAAACAGTGTTAACTAACTAACACCCTGTCCCCAACCCCCCCTTCTGAGTCGTTACATACCAACTGGGTAGTGGCCACCGCAGTGTGTGTTTTGGTGTGTGGGCCCATACACATCCAGTATGTACAGGATGGATTTGTTTTTTACTTCCTCCTTGGCCAACTCCCTGTACTGTCTTCACAACAATACCATCACAGCCCTGGGACAGAGTCTGAACTGGCCATTCAACTCCGCTGTTGCTGTATCAGTTGCATGAGTAAATAGCAGCAGAGTTTTTAATGCGTGTTTATTTTTTCATAGCTTATTACATGTGCGTCTAAATAAAGACTTTGCTCGTCAGCTGGTTCAGGATGTCCCCCTGCAACCATATAAAAACTGTGGGCCCAAATGTGACAGTAAAATCAACTTTATATAATGGAATTAAAGGACTTTTAAAAATGTAATTAAAGCCTTACTTTTGTACCCACCGTGGGTGCTGTGTGTCCACTTAAGTCTGCCAAACCTTCAGTCCTGCTCTCGGCTCGGTATATTCGAGCTTAAAGTAGATCATCATGTTCCCACCTTTGAGCTCACACTGTTCCGCTTCACTTTCTGTTGAAAGAGTTTTGGTACACTTGAGAAGTGTAGTTTGTAGAGTAGAGGAGGGACGAGCTGATTATAATATCCACAAACTGTACTGAGGACTCTGGAAGCAAACTTAACATATTAGTCTTTGAAATCCGACACTGGTGGTGTCTGCAGCTACATTAACAACCAAACCTGTTAGCAAAAGCGTGCTTATTTACACGTCAGGGTGACGTAGGGTGACATTAAAGTCGTGCAAATGTGCTGTCTTTTCTGTTTTTAGCTCAATTTTGGCCTCAACCATCTCCAGAGGGAAATATCAGAGCGTTTGAAAGCTTTACTGTGTTAACCAGCTGCTAATTTTGGCAGCTTTGTGCCTGAAGATCAACACCATGAGCTGAGAGGTAATTATCTAATCTTGTATCTCTTATTTATCAGCACCCTGTTTCCACATAGCAATTAAAGTGACGCATGATTTAGAGCTTAATTTTGGTTTAATAGAATTTAAAAAAAAAAAATCCACACCTCTATGCCTCTATGCGGTGTGTAGGGCACGCAGGGTACTCTCAAAAGGCCGTGGCCGGCATGACTAATCATGGCAGTATTAGTTTACTGGCCATATCTGCTCTTTGGTCTCTCTCCTTTTTCTCACAGTTCTCGTTTTTCTGTCGACTTTACGGATTTGCCTCTTGCCTGCACCAAAGGTTTGGCTGCCGTTTTATGACGGCGTAGTTATTGTGATGATGATGATTTATGCTGTAATACGCTTCTCTCTCATTTATTCCTGCTCCCAGGGTTGCCATAAATCAGTGCAGATATGGAGCCAAGCTTGGCCGCATGCCACTAGTGCCACAGGAAACACTCCTCCGGGGACACGCAGGGGCTAAAAGACACGGGGGCATGTAAGACAAATCAAACGGTACCTGAACGTCATCAATGTCCAATCATTTCATTAAATTCAATGACAATTTCCTGATGATCTGAGACTTTTTGTACTTTTCACTCCCCTCATACAAATAAAGAAAGTATTTACTGGCGAAGCTGTCACTGCAGCTCTTGCAGTGAGATTTGGGGGAATAAAACGAGTCCTTATAACACCACACAGACCAGTGTGACTGAGCTGTCTGAGTGCTTCTGTCAGAGGTCTGTTCACCGAAGCCATATGGCTGAAAGAGAGAAGGAGGCGAGGAGAGAAGGATGACAGAAATGTCAAAAAACAGTAAGGCAGGAAAAGGACAGGATGACAGACTGGGTGGGTTGGGATTCCCCTGGCATTCTGCATCAAGCTAGGAACACAAACATGCACGCAAACCGCACACACACACACACACACACACACACACACACGCATGCAAATAAACCCACACATAAATGCTGAAGTATTCAGTCCAGACTCTGAATCCAACGTCTGGCTCTGAACCAACATCAACATGGTGCAGCCCATACCCACGTGTGGCATCACGGAGTAAGAGTGGTCCCGCCAACTTTCTTCTTCTGTGGTAACGCTGGTGTGTGGCACCGGAGAATGAAGCCACGGGCATCCCACTGTCCCTGCCAGCTCCTTCCTTCTTCTCTTCTGCCGCGGCAGTGGAGCTGATGTGATGTAGTGACGAGGGCAGCCTGCAATGCAGCGAGGGCCCCTCACTTGACTGAATTATCTCATCAGGGTCCTTTTATTAGGAACTCAGCAGGCTTATTATTTTTATTATTAACGGCCTGTGTTTTCATCCTCGGGATGCCAGGCTTCAGCGCACACAGCTGTTTCTCCTCAACTCCTATGTTTTCTTAACTTAAGAGGTGCTTTTGCAAAATGCCGTTCAGATATTTTTCTTCGGCGTGCCCCTCCCTCCCCCCATGCTCTGTGCCTATCTTTTCACTGGTCTGCCGTTTTGCTTTTTTTTTTTTTTTTCCCTCCTCCACCTTTGGCGGGATTAGGCCAAGTTTAACAGCCATGTCTCCAGGCTGGAGTGACAGGCTAGTAAAATTATGTTGAATACAGCGAGCCAGATAATCATTAAAATACGAAATAATAAATCCAAGTTTGCCTGGTTTGTCTCAAACAAGGCACATGAATGTATCTGAACATTCAAAGTGACAGTAAGAAAGCACACCTTTCTCAAAAGTATATTAGTAGAAGCCTTTGGTTTGAATTCTTTGAAGGATTTGCAGACACCAATTATGTAAAATTTAAATATACACAGGGAAAAAGAAATAAATGGTCCAATCAGAAAGAGAGTTAAAGGAATTATTGGTCAATTAACAGGAAAGTATTTAAAATAGACACAGTTCCTCGGAGAGTCTAAAGGCTGAAACCCTACTGGGAAGATTTATGTGGGATATATTTGTCTATCATTCATCACACCCCCGCTTGTCTGTTAGGAGAGGGTCATGAAGTGAACGTGGAGACATCAGGCTGCTGGCTAATAACCCCGTAGTGGAAGTCCGATCAATGGCACGGCTCAGGTTTCGCAGCTACATCACAGAGAGAAAGTGTGGCAGCAGCTGTTTAGAGCCTCGGTCTTGATGTGAGCACCAAAGCTCATGAAACGTAGAGGGAGGGTTTAACATATGGTCACTTTGTTCATGCAAAAGATGACGACTGGACTCAAAGATCAACCACGCTTCTTCTTTGGAAAGCAAAAAAGTAAATTCCACCGTTTACTTGTTTACAATTTATTTTCAAAGTGTCTTCTTTGTCTTCTCTTCTTAAATTCTTACTGACGTCCAAGACGCTTTGCGCTGACTGAAGAAAATACATATTTTTTCCTTTTACAGGCAATATCTTCCAGCTGAATTGTGTATTTGAGGGTGTGTCATTGTTGTTTGTCATTTATCCTGCATACTAAAACAACACTTGCACCATTTTATACCAAATTTATTCCAAACTTGTATATTGCCTTTCTGTATTTCATTCTGCTGCATCACGTCCGATTTCCCAATTGATGCCATGACTGCACCGTAAAAGACAGTTACTGTAGAAAGTAATATGGCAATACCTCCGTCCTGCCAGTGTTGCATCTTGCACTGTATGCAGTACAAAGTCACCCGTTTTTCCCACGCACTGTAAAAGTGGTATTGTTCCTTGTTTATCAGTTGTTTGCATGCCAACAGCTGCGTACTTCATGGCCTGATGGCTACAAAGTTGCGCGTCTACCCAGGTGTTGTGTTTGCATCACTGCCTATCAGAGCGGGAGCTGGTAAACACCTGTGAGTCACCTGACAGGGTTTGAACCCTGGAAATGAGAACTGTGTGTTTTCGCTTGCTTGGAATGAGCACTCCTATCTACAACAGGAGACCTGCTTCCATGCAGTCCGCCATGTTGCTCCGCCACAATGTACGAATCAAACACTGGCTCATCGGCCTTGTGCTTTTCATGACCACTGTTGGTAGGGTTCCTGCTGGGAGAACAAATTCTGTCGTGATTGGTTGGCTGTTAGTTTCCTACTGTTAATCATTGCTTAGGTAGGCTAGATTATAAAAAAAATGGTATATGGCAAAAAAGAAAAAGCTGTTTTCACAGTGAATAAGTTTAAATATCACCTAAGTCTATTTCTGAAGGTTTAGCAGATTCAGTAAAGTACTAAACCATTCAAAAGGCAAAAACAAGGCTAATAGCTTACAGTTACTGAATATGTTTCACATCATTTTTCAAACTTTACAGCAACAATACAACATAAAAGATGGGATCCTCTGTTCATGAGCTCCCTAACACCATCTGAAGACTACAATAAAGACAGAGACAGCCAGAGACACATTTCTCACAAATTCAAACCGTACAGTGGAGCTCAAGCTGTGTTCAGAAGCAGAAAACATGATTCACACATTGAGACATGCAGACACCCCTGCAGCCGTCAGTTTTTATGGATCCCAAAAGTCCCATTATCACAAGCCTCCAGCCTGAAACAGGCACATACTCTCTGTAGCTTTGTCACTGGGCCCAGTGAGTAAAGGTTAATATTGGCTAATCCACTGGGCCTACATCGCTCCCAAAACCGTTGATACTTGTCAAAACCATTGTGCGATTTCACCACCATCTCAGTCTACCAGGGGCTGGATCAGCAGTCGCGGCGGCCAGCGCTAAAGCATCAGAGTGGAAATTCAGGATGAAGACCATCCCTGGATAAGCCAGATGGAAGGGAGATAAGAAAAGATGGATTGGAGCGGCACAGCTCAGTGACAGCATGAGCAAATGATCTGTTTGGGAACGTGCTGCACTGCAACGACAAAAATGATTTGGCTTGTCGTGGCTCTCGGCTAAAGAGGTTCAGCTGTTTTAACCTACTTTAAATGATGAATTTAGATATCCTGTTGAGAGTTACATGATCAAAACTGTGTGAACATTGCCCGGGCCACCATAGAGTTGTTTTTATGCATGCCATTGTGTGTAAGGAATGTGTTTTTGCTTTCCAAATGGGATATGGTTAACCATTGAGTCATGCTTTACTTCTCCTTCACCATTTCTTGATGGGGGTAAGAATAGACTTGTTAAAACCGCAAAAGGGGGCAGCTGGGGGTGGGGTTGCTCAGAATGGCCAGTCAGTCACAATGTTAAAACACCACTCAGCATCCATCAGCCGTGGTCCCAAGACAGTTGGTTCACTCTCCGTCCTGGGGGTTTATCAATAAAGTGATCACCTTAATAGAAAGAACAGTGGCATTTGAAAGCCTCTTTACTTGTCAGCTAATTAAATCAGCCAGTAGAGGATCTGCTCCTGATCACATATGTGAATTATTGATGAGCCAATGGAAGGATTATTAATAATTAATGCGCTCCATCTGGATTAAAGTGTCTGTGTTCTAATTTATCCATCCATTGACGAATCCACCGTGGTTTTAGATCTTTAGCGGTCCACAAGCGGTGGCCACGACTATGAATGCTCGTCTGACTTTGATCGCCAAAAATTTTTTCCCTCGGTTGTGTGCAGAGTTATTAAAGCCAAGCCCTGTGTCCTTCAGTACCCAGTCTGAGTAATAACAGGGTAATGCAGTAAGTTGAACGGTCTTGTTCTAATTAGGTGTGGTTGTGTGCGGTGTTCCAGCGCCTGTCGACTGCTCACAGACATGACCATAAACACGTTGGGCCTCGGCGCTCTGTGGATTCACAGCACCATCCTCGGGACCGGGATGGATCCAATAAGGCCCTTCTCTCTTGTGTTTTCTTTCTGAGAGGAAGGAAAGAAAACACAACAATCACAAGGGAATGTCGGCGCAAACATAAAAGAGAAGAAAGACGGCGCAGAGGGAGTCTGCCAGTTGTAAAAATCAAAGAAGTTGGTATGCGTTTTTGTCTTTCCCTTCACTTCTTGGCTCATTTCTGTGATAACTTCCTTTTTATTTCTAGTACAGAATCAGAAGAAACCGTTGCTCAAACCTAAAAGCTTTTCTTATCTGCAGGTTTTGTAACAGATGTACACTTAGGACATGACTGTGATTTTCTGTAACTGGAGCTCAATTACAGCCACTGACTAGTGTCCTAGCGCAATCTGTGGTATTTGACTGACTAGTGTGGTGTTGGTTTTCATGTGGTCTGCAAAATGACAAAATGACACACTGGGCCGAAGCTTTGAAGTGACACGATGACAAACTGCCCTCAGCCACTGTTTGCTTTGCAACTATACAACATTTGATACATCCTTATATTTAAGTGCCGACAGGAAGTATCAAGTCCTGCAATATAAAGACATCGTAATTGTCTCGGCGCAGAGGCGGACAGTATTGACGGCCGTGAGAGTGGCACATTATTGTGATAGAGTAAACTGAGAGGAGCTGCTTAATAAAAACAGAGATTCCACGAATAACAGCCCAGCTTGTCTTTGGCTATGAATAAAATGGAAAAAGCTCTCAAAGGAGACAACAAATGAAATGCAGCGGATAAACACACACATATACAGCTGCAAAAACTCAATATAAAGAGTCAATATCAAGCAAGCAACCTCACATCAAGTGAGAGTCAAAGTCTTCATTAGTGGGTGGACTTTGTGGATGTGGATGCATGAAAGAATCACTGGCACATTACCTTCACGCATTCAGTGGTAACTGCTCAGGACTGTGTGAACCTTCCATGAACGTGTTAACACATTCACCTGCCTCGTTCATCGCTCTCATCTCCCGGTGGGCGGAGTTTTCACACACTTTGCAGTGACAAGGCAATGCGCAACAAGGTGAGGCCCCAGTGAAAATCCACTGCCTGGAGCCACCAAGCAGACCGGGGAGGAAATGAGCACATCACCCCTTTTTTTCACACCTTTACCTTTTAGCCCAGCACATCCCCATCTCTCTTCTCGCTCCCTCCCTCTTTCTCGCTCACTCATTCACCCCAGGCATTGAACTGATAATCCAAAAGGTCACCCGTGGCCTCCTACTCTCGCCCCTCCCTTCTATTTCTTTTCTACAATGAGAGAGAAAAAAAAAAACAAGCCTGAGGGAGTTTCAATCCCGATCACCCGGGGCAGAAAGCTCTGGGAGTCGAACAAGTGTCTCATCTTCTCATTGCAGTTTTCTCACTTCCTGGTTCAGTCAGATCCATTTCTTCATTGAGGAAGGTGAAAGGGATCATTCAGCAGCTTAAAACCATAAGCCAAGGGGTAATTCACAAAACTCTAAAATTAAAATTTAGTGAGATGAAAACAACGTCCAAAAATAAAATATATATGCTGCGTCACATAGACATGGACAAAGTAGTTTGCTGGGATGAGCTGGTCGAAAGAGAGCTTTTAGTTTTAGTGCATTTCATAACACATATGACAATAAAAGTCCAACCGTGGGAGGAATTTGTCTTCATAACATATCATCTGCACTTAGGGGTTGATGCTCAACTTGCAACGTCTTCATGTGATGTGTTTTTATTGTGTGGAACATCCATGTAGGCACTTTATGCGACGTGCCGTCTGTGATCTCCATACAGTATGCGTACCGCTGCAGTCTGTGATACTTCATGTCATACTAAAAGAAAGAGCAAAGCAAATCACCTGAAGCTCAGTGACACACTTGCTCGCTGCTGTTCATCCTTCAGGTCTTGACGGTTCCCTTCCTGTAAGCAGAGCTTTCTCTTGCCAGTGTTTCGTTCAGGTGGATGGGAAACTTGGTTCAGAAATGGAAAAATCTTGCACTGGCTGTTGCACTTTCACACCCGCTTTAACGCTAAATCTCCGCCTCCCCGTCCATTAGCTCCTCGCTGAGCTATCACTTTTCAATGCATCGATTTTGCAGCGATACATTCTACGTTCAGTGTGTGAGCTTTGGGGCGGAAGGGACGAAAGGTCGAAGGTCAAGGGTAGGTCACGGTGCCACATTTCATTTGGGCTCAATCAATAGTAACGCAGTCAAAGCAGACGGATAAACCGGTCACAGCAATTTGTCCAATTTGGTTTTACTGTCAATAATCCATTTAAAGACATCGTCCCTCGTATTATTTACAGAATAAATGTGAGTCTCCAGTGTTTCGAGAGCATCAGAATGAAAACATGAACCAACAACGTTAAATGTAAACCACGATTCTGTGTAATTTAACTTGATGTGTCCTGTCTGGCCCAGTGTATAGCTCAAATGTAGACTATGATATTTCTGTCTCAGACATCGCAGGGTCTTTTTATTAGTCCCATTAAAATAGACTGTTTTCATACTTCTTTAGACAGACAGACTGTAAATGTACAGTTCATCATTAAAGGCTCCAGTCAGCTGTAGGGATGTGAAACTAAACAGAATAACAGACTTCGTTCTTTGATTGTGCGTGGGTGAAATTCAGCCGCAAGCTAGAAAAGGTTTGTTAATGAAACATAAACATATTTTCCCATTAAACCTCAACACGGTGGGTTGGATGTCACACACAGTTTTAAAGTGTGTAAAGTTAATGATATCTCAGAGTGTGTCTCACGCCGGTCTATTAGGTTCTTCACTGATATTATTTTTGACCTCTGATTTTTAATTATTTTGCCGTCTTTTGACCTTGGTGCAGTATGAACCAGCGGAGAGAGCGAGCAGTTGCACCCCAGCACCTCACCGGTTTACTCTCGTGTTTCAAGTCTCAAATCTGTTTCGGATTGCGAGGCAGCGGGGGCTCCTGTAACTCAGGAAGCCATGAGAAGGTATTTGGGATCTCAAAAGCCGACCTCCTTTAGCTTGTAATCTTTCCCTTTTACTCACTCTCACTCTCTCTCTCTCTCTCTCTGATGTACTGAAGCAATCTTTATCAAACTATCTTATTTGTTTGTGTCCCTTTGAATTTTTGTCTTTGTTCAGTGAAGAGGTGAGGTGTCTCAAAAGCAGGATTTATGAGGAAATGTGTAGGACAGTCTTGCCAAGAGCAGGTGAAACCAAGAAAACAGAATCTTCACTGTCCTCAGTGTCCTGGTTCTATACGCTGAAAGATGTTTTTACCTTATAACTGAGATTGTGTTTTCTTTTCTATCTTCCTGCCATTTCCTCATCATTTTTTTGCACGCTCCCACAATCCTAATACTTTTTTATCTCCTCACTATCTTTTGCACATAGTGACTTTCGCTTGCCTTCTAATAAAAATCACATAGACATGCTCATACAGGTCAGTGTATGAACTTTTGCTCCTTTCAGCCTCCCAGCCATGGGAATCCAGCTCAACATAGACAGGATTGACATCATGCAGAGCCCCGAAAGGTCAAACATAATCCTGTATCGCTATAATAACAACAAAATAGTCTGTGGCTAATTGATGTTGGCCTTTTGCAATGTGTAACAAATATAAATTACAAATAAACAATACATCAAATACTTTTACACCCTCCATGTCAGTTGTGTCTTTTTCCTAAAAAACTATAGCTCACGTTCTTTTCATGTCATGTTTGCCATTATTGTTTGCAGCGTATTAATCATATTGCTGATTGCTTTGTTGTTTTGTGTTGCCACAACAATCCAGCCAGTTGGTACTGCTTATAACAATGACCATATTTATTTTTCTTTTTTATAAAGCAGATGCAATGTGATTGCACTTGGCAAAACTTTACATTGCATTACGATGTGATGAGTAAGATGGGATCAAATAGAGAAATAGTCCCTTTGTCATGCTCCCTGCAGCTGCCACGGGGCAGCTGATTTACATGCAATTATAAAAAAAAAAAAAAGATACGTAATGAAACTGAATATTTGTGAGATACATGTTTTAAGAAATCACACGGGTAAAAAACCAAGCGGGAGTGACATCCTCCGACTCAGTTTATATGTCCTGAAGCAAGACGATGAATGAACTTCCTTTTTAACACGCAGGAACTTTGGTTAACGAACAGCCGCATAAATTCTCATGAATGCCTCAGGACTGTATGAAGTTATAAATCAATATTACTGTTGCCAGTGTACATGCCAACATGTGCTTAGATTTACCCTGCTGTTTATAATTTAGCCTATTTTCTGTGAAAATGTGTTTTTTTGATGACAGTACATATTATGTGCTGTTTATTCATATTCACTGTTTTAGCCGTGTTAGTAGCCATGCATGACTGGACTCTCACGGGTCCACTCTGGTGCAAAGCGAGCGCACGGTGCAGCAGAACTGTCAGCGGTAGTTTCCAACAGATGCAGTTGTCGTTTCTAAATTCCCACTTGTTCAAGTAGCAAACTGCTAACTCCTGTCTGTTCACCAATGGGTGTGTTGGTCTTGAAAAGTGTGGTCAGGTGCATTGTTGGTGCATTGCACCACTGACCAACATAAACCTGCTGCTAGTGTTTACCTGCAAATAAAGGATGCATTATTCAGGTGGTAGCGCTCCTCATCGCTGCATCAGCTGCTGAAATGCAGTAAAATGAAGTAGTTGACGGGACAGAGGATTGACAGTGAAGGCAGAGGCGAAGGTTCCACTGCATAAGGACAGTGCACGTTTACCTCTGTGCCATCTGTGCAAAAGAGAGGTTGGACAAGATGCAAATACGCACGCCACATGCACTTTAGACCATTTAAAAATCCATAACACCAGCAGGTCATTAGAGTGGCATTATATAAAACCACACAATGTTTATGCACTAAATAAATGACTGTGCAGCTTATGAATACTGTGATTCATTAGATGGGAATAAATGGAAACAAAATGATAACGTGCATATTTACCTTTACCTTTCTCAATCAGGAGGTTTCGGCCATAGTTCTCTCTCATATAGGTCAGCGCACAGAGGAGGCAAAGAGGTCAGGAGGTCATGGATGAGTCAGCAAGAGGAACAGTGGAGGAAATGCTCTGCACGTGGTGAAAATCATCACCATCAGCAACATTAATCATGGGGTAAATGATATTTATGTTGAATTCCAAGCTCACGTTATGATTTGAGCTGTAACTGGCTGTACGGTAAAAGCCACTTCACCTGTTTTTGTACCCTTCACAGTTGAGGTGTTGTTGACTCAAGACTCTTGTCCTTTTTCCCCGTTCCTCTTAAAACCATTACCTGACGGAAAAGCATTCAGAGAAGTATCATCATCATGGTTCAGCAGTGTCACTCCTCTGTCGCCGCCAGTAATTCAAAAAATTTGGAAAAAAAACCCTCCCACATTGTCAACAAAACAATGGGCCATGTTGTTGTGAAACTATTTTACACCATTCCTGGAGTCACATGGACAGGACAGAAATACAATACTCTGGACACGCCTCGCCTTTGTCTTTGTCAGACAGCGGGAGTTTAAAGAATCCCTATAAAGCATGGACCCTTAGGTTTGATGTTTTCTCCTCCGTCGTGGGAACTTGTAAATCTACGTGCGAACGTATCTGTCTCACCTCTGGGCCCGTGTGCAGGAAACAGAGGAGCTGAAAGTGTGTTTTTGTGTGTAGGCTCGAGGTGTCGGTGGAGGGTTTCAAAAAGCAAAAGGTTGTGGAATTCTCTCAGGAGATCATCCATCATACGCGAGCAGGAGACTGGCTGAGGTTTTGCTTTATTTGCAATCAGGAGGGAATTATAAATCACCTGAAGTGAGAACAAGTGTCAATCGTCTGAGCTGTCGCTTAAACGCCAGCTGTGCTTTTCAAGAAAGTTGTAGTTTAGTTTTCTCACCACAGACTGGAGCTAATTGCATCTTGTATTAAGTGTTTTTCTGTTAGTAGCAACAGTAACTGATGTTAGTGACACTTTGTTGATCCACATGCTGTGTAACGCATGGAGCAGAAATGAAAGCAGCTTTCACACACGGCCGCCGTTGTGTTTGTATGCATGGGAAAACATACAGGAGAGTCAGATGAATACCTGCCCTGGGGATGTTCAATTTCACATATCCGCTGCGACATTCCTTCAGGAGTTTTACGCTGCGTGTTGCTGTACGGTGAGAAAGGTGTCAGCCGACCAAACACTTTCTCACGGTTCAACAGTGAACTCAGAGGCTGTCGCAGAGGATGAGTCTCATACCTACCTGGATAAATAAACAAAGAAAAATATAAATATACATTTTTATAGAGTTTTGCATTGTTTTCACTGAAATCATGAAGGTGTTGTTGTCTCGGAGAGGCGCTGATTCAACTTGATGTCAGTCGTGGAGGTCATACTTTGTGGTGCTTGTACAGACGGGGACAAAATACCAAGAACACCTTCCAGTGCAGTCTAACACAATCAGCACAGTAACACCACAAACCAAAATCACCTGCTCACAAATTAGCTGAGATGAATCATCACTTCCCTGACACAAAGGCAGCATTTACTGGAGGCTTGTTTTGACGAATCGCATTGTATCAGGCAGGTATGTTATTGTGTCCACCCCCAGTGTTTTAAATAAAAATATGAAATTAGACTTTATGAGTGGAGTTACATTCATGTTTCTTTATCTACAGTAGATACTGTGAACCATCAAATGTGTGAACCCTCAAGACCTCAGAGCATCTGGAATAGGTCGACTTCCTGTCCCCAGGCAAACGTAAACATGGAGAAGCAGCATTCAGTTCATATATATATATATATAATGTGAAGCTGTTTGTATTGTTTTTCGATAAATAGAGCCATACACATAAACTTGTCATGCCTCTCCTCGCCTTGCAGATTGTTTACAAGAAAAGATAGCCTGCAAGGCTGGGAACCTTCAACATACTTGTTACATGTGCATTTTAATGCAATTTCTCATGCTGTACAAACATTAGTCACTTTTTACAGTATATCAGAGTGGTGAGGCAGCTCCTGCAGGCTGGGGTTTCATCCCGCTGTGGAACCAACTCTGTCTGAGGTTTGCAGCCCGAAACATCTGTTGTAATTTCTGTCAAATTGAACTTTTATTACCTGGTCATTAAAGCCGCAGCAATGGCAAAACCAGATGGGTTCTTGCTGACCTTACAACTGCTTCTTTTTTATGGTGTTGGTGAAAATTGAACCAAAGGAAGCCGTGCGCTTTATAAAATTAAGGCAATCATTCCCACATTCCTGAGACATGGGGGGGCACTGAGGAGGGCGAAGAGAGGTGCAGAGCAGCTATGAGGGGGAAGTATATATGTGCGCTTTTGTGTCTGTGTAATGTATGCATGCATAAAGTCCATGCAGTTCTTCATGGGTACATTCCTGTGCACAGTCGCTATGGATTGCATGTAATTACTATAATGTATTTGCAATCATTTACTTATATAAGACAAAATCTGTAATTATCTGTAAAATAAAGCAGTGATACGGATGTTTCTCAAATAGTTTTTATTCCTTACATTATCTGTTTGAATAAAAATACCAGCGATACCAGTTTGGAATTAGGTAGTAAATCCCTGTTAATGACCACAAAAATATGATACGTTATGCGATTTTCTCAGTCAAATTGATATCTGCAATATATTACTTGTTTAAAAAAAACAACCCCTTCACTGGCCTGCACATGCGTGTGTTCCTGATGGGCCTCCGTGCTGTACGGTGAGAGGCCAGGGTCAGTTAAATAACACACACAGCATATAACCAGCCCGGGTGAGAGCTGTCTCACTGGGAGGGAGGGCTGCTCCATCACTGGTCCCAGTGGGGAAGAATGGAGGGATGCTGGGTGTGTTTATTAGAGACAGAGGGAGAGAAAAACACTTTTAGAGGAGTGAAGGGATTTGCCTCCAGATTGCTTAGTGTAAAGCCTATACTTGTGCTGGACAACTCAAATCCCTGGCTTTTTGATTTTTATAATAATCAAACAACAATAAAGCATCAACATGGCAATCCTAAGTCATGGTAAAGTACACACTGGATTCAAATCCACTGGTGAATGCTGTTACTAAAGAAGTCAAGTCCAAGAAATTGATATCAAACCACCAGACCTCAATGCAGCTGAACACCTTAGGGAGAGTTTGGACCGACAGAGCTTGGAGATGTTTCCACCTTAGTAATAGAATCCACAGATACAGACCTGAGGCCCCTGACACCTTGAACCCTTTTCTGCTTTCTTTTCTTTCTTGTCACCAATCTGGGTTTTGTAAAGTCTGTGGCAAAACAGGCAGTCAGGCAGGTTTTGGTGTGGAAAATGTCCTTATATGAGCAAAACTTCATCTAGCCTTCGTTATTACACCATCCACCTTCAAACCACAGTGACCATTAAGGCACCAAATAATAACATACAGCAGTGTGTCAGATGAAGGTGCTTCAGAAACCTTGCACCGCGCGGTTCCCCGCACCTTAGCAACATCAGAACTTGGGGCTAGTTAGCTAGCTAGCAACACCAAAGTACATCAGTATTGTTGGGGGACAAACACCAAAATGTACCCCCTCCTCCCCCAACATAGCTAGTTACCATCCATGTTTGCAAAGACTTGCCCATCTCAACATTCAAGTCAAATTCCACCAAACCTTATGTCACTGTTTCATCTGGATTTCCAAGTTCATTAATAAAATGAGTGCTACTATCACCGTTTATCTCTCCACCTTGCTATGATGCCTCAGAGTTTGAAACAGCTACAAACACTTCACTTGCCTTCAGATGTGATCAAACAACACATCGTAGTCCACAAACTAGTTATTTTCCAACAAACCCAGCATTTAGCGTCACTTCTGTATTCCCCGGCCAGTTTGTTTCAAACCAGATACAGGAAGCAAACCAAGTCACACATGGATCATTGCTAATATCACAAACCACGCTCTTGTACAAAAAACACATGGATTTTTCCTACGTTGTGAAAATAAAGAAAAGGCAAACGACGAAATGAGTACTTTGCGTGAAATAGTTGTGTATTGCACTGAGGTAGAGTTCTTTTTTAACTGATGCATCCAGATTAATTATTTCGTAATTACTCCTGTTGAGTCCTGTCGAGGGGGGTGATTGGTTCAGATATAATGTAAAATGTGAGAAAAGAGGAGGAAGGTGGGCATTAGGAGGAATATGTGGCCACATGTTGAGACTGTTGTGGACTCAAGAGGGCTTCCAAGCTGCAAGCACACATGTTTTTAGGGCAGTTTTCTGTAGAGAGAGGGGTACGATTTTGAAGGTGGAGGTGATACCATGGGGCAGATGGGGAGTATGGGCCTTAGGTTTATGCTTTTCAGGGGTTGAAGGGGGGGGAGGTATCTAAAAGCAGATGTGGTTATTATAGGGCTCTTGCTTCCTTTCACATGGCGTTAAGCCCTGCAAAATATACTATTACATTCATTCTCTTCTCATGTTTATGTTCGCTCTCCCTGCTTTTTCCGAATTCTCCCTCAGCATGGGAATAATGACGCTTACATGACATTCACGTCAATGTTTCACACGACGACGAGTTCAACTTCAAACCCAGAACCGCGTCACAATGAAAGCATCAGCTGGGTTACAGCTCCAGACCGATTCTTCTTGTTAGTTAAGACTCCCAGCTGGCATCTTCTTCTCTGTTATTAAAATATACTTCGGCGAAACTCATGGCAGCATTTTCCTATATCCTGACAGGAGGAACGCTGATGACACATTGCGACAGTAACTGTGTGTCAGCGGATACCGACAGCTGGCAGGAGGATAGACAGACAGCCAACCGAGGCCATCAGGGGAAGAGAGAGACAATGGCGGCTTTTATTTCTCCACCACACATTCCAGTGGAAGAAAGGAGCTGGCCTGCCTGCCTGCTGTTTGAACCTGAGGCAGACTAGTTTATCGAGTCTGGGTCACGGTACTTCCCAGAGCCATTGTCATTTTGCACCTCAGTGCTGCAGTGTCACAACCGAGGATTTTTCCAGCATGTCTGTGTTTTGAAGTGCAGTTTTCCAAAATCCCCCTTAATTATTTCATCATTATCAACTGTTGTGAGCCAAGTATATTACTGGCAAAGTGTGAATCTTAGCTTCGGTCACTGACAGAGCACTTGCGACATGCCTGGTGATCATCACTCACCCAAAATGAGTTCAAAATGTCATTGGTGTTGATATTAAAAACACAAAAGCGCAAAACAATGGCCTCTGTTGTTAACAGTTATATTCCTTTGTGCGTAACATACAGTAAACCAACACTGCTACTGCATCTCTGGGCACATTTTGTCATCATTTGGCATATTAGTGTTATTCTGTATTTTGTAAATTCTCATCAAACATGTGGTTTTTCATCCATGTTCAAAAAGTAACTGAATTGCTCTTGAGGCCTTGGCAAAAAACATTATTAAATACCACTGTTTGTTTATGGATTATGTATGCGCTGATCATTGCAGTTTTTACCCAATTTTCTCTCAGCAGAAGGATCTAAAATAACAATAAATAAATATATCTGATAATAAAGTGATTTTTCAGTGGCGCAATTAAGCTTTGGGACAGGAAATTAACCAGCTGAGTTTGGACATTTTTATAAATATTGTATAATATAAATATTAAAATGAAGGTTTTAATTGCCTTACATTGTGTTTGTCTATATCATCATATTCAGTAGGCGTTGGTTTGTAGAATATTTAATAATAGGCACGTTATAATCACAAAATTCAGAGATGTTTGTACTTGTTGTTGGTCATCTGTGACCACCAATGGGACAGCCTTCACTGCACAATCCTCTGGGGAAAAGTCTAAATATTGTTTTATTAGAAGACATGTTTGAAAATGTTGTTTTTATTTTCCTTCACGTTCAAAGACCAAGCGCCCAAATGAGTTAGCGATACCTGTTTCTCCACTGACAGTAGCCTCCAAAAGACCAGAGTACACTGCTGTTGCTACAAGCCACTGCAGTGTACTGAATTAGAGTCATAAATCATTATGTTGACCTGAAAACGTCCTCTCTTCCTTACTGCTGTCACTTTCTTCTGACAACTGACGCAGGCCACATGCAGCAGGTTGAGGCACATTCTTTGGCAGGATTTTGGAAGTTATTACTGGTGAGGCAGGAGATGATAAACTGAAGAAGTTCTTGATAAGTTGGGCCAAGGAAAGAAAGCAGTAAATGACAGGATTGCGGTGCAAAATAATGAAGGAAATCAACAAAGCACAATGTTTTTGGAGTTTAAGTGTTGGCATTTCCTTTAAATTTAGACAAGGCCTCCAACTTTACAGGACAGTTTAAAGGTTTTTGTTTGTAACAGTCTGATTTACATTTTTTAAATGTTTTATAGATTTTCAGGATGTACTTGTCCTCATATGCATGTAGCTTGCTATGGCAAAGATGTGGTAGCAACCAGAAAGTCAGTTCCTCTTCTATCTTACTCCTCTTTTTGGCCTTTGAGTCCTTATCTTACACCCTGCTGTAAAAAACACCTTTTCACCCAGGACACGTGTTGTTATCCAGCTTTTTCAAAAGCCATATTGCCCTGGAGGATGTTCTTTTCTTTTATTTGCGAAAGGTCAGTGATGCAGACACTAGCCCATGTAAAGTAGCATGAATCTCCCCCAGGTGCCCTCACGTATCCATGTCCGCGGGTGTTTGGATGGTGTCAGCGGGGGCATCCTGTTGTCCTCGCTCAGGAGAACCTGTTTCCTCCTGAGTCGTGGCTCCCAGCTCCGCCACACTCTTCCTCATGTTACAGAATACACACAGAGACAATGGCGCACACGTTGAACACACATCCAGCTGACATGCACACACGCATATTCTTATTATATTAAAGAAACAGGAAGGCAGAGGATGAGACACCTGCATCGTTCCTCCTCTGTTTAAGGGGAACTTGTGATGGCTGCACTCAGGGCAGAGCAGACAGTCAGATAATGATTTTCTTCAGTTCAGCAGGCATTGTGAACCCTACACACACACATGACCTGTTTTGGTAACCTTGAAAGATCTCTGACATTTGCCAAATACACAACCAAGAACAGGTGATATGCTCTAGGGTTAAAAATGAGAACCCTGGAACTAATCTTTGATGCTTGATATTGTACTTTGGACGTGTCAGGGGGAAATGGAAACATTTATTCAGGTAAAGTGTGAAAAGGCTGAGACAAATATCTAGATGTCATTTTGATTATTGGTCCATAAACCGAGCGATTCAAAATATAATGTTACAGCTATTGTTACAGCGTCCAGACTGGGGCCTGAGAAAAAGCTGCAATACCAAAGCAGATTTCAAAGAGTGGCTTGTAAAATGACAAATGTGAAATACAAAATGCATTTAACTAATGGACATGAAATTTGGATCAGCAATTGAGCTCATTTTTACAGTTGGCCTATTGTGATATGGAATATGTATACAGATTTGTCCCCTTTTCCCTGTTTTGGTGTAACGATACATAACCAGAACGTGTATTTAGTTCATTGTACTTTCTGAGGCACTGATCAAAATTGTACCTCGCTTTTAACTTGACTACATTTACCTGAAAAATGAAACTGAGGTCAATGTATGTATCATTTTACATGAAAAACATATCAGCTTAAATTATATGGGGCATTATTATTATCAATACAACTACCAAACAGCATGTTAAGTAGCTCAGTTGGTTATGCATTTTACATTAAACTGCTATGTATGTTTCCATGTAAGTAAAGAAACAAATAATACATAGTAGTATACAATATGTCAATACTTTATGTTCAATGAGAGGCTTCTACTTTTAATGGCCACTTGGTACATTTTATTAAGCACTTTCATTTCAAATCGAGTACATAACTCGAGACTTTTCATGGATGAAGTATGTTTTTACTCCTCCCATCATGGTGAATAATTATGTTATCGCCTCTCAGACAGAGACCTGTCATGTAAATTATAACCTGGAAAGAAAGAGCATTAAGGGTGGTGAATAGAAATAACGAATCCACCCCCACGCACACATGCACAGTCACAAACACGGCGAAAGATAACAAATACGCCTGATAAAACTGTCAATAGCCTGAGGTTGTTTACCACAAACTAACAAATCCTCCTATCTGGAGTGCATACAGAGAGTCCGCTGCTTTAGAGAGTCGGACTGAATAGTTTGTGAGTCGTTGTGTAAACAAACGAAGAAGAGCCCTCGTCCAAACAAAGACTTAAAACGGAGATAGAGAAGAAGAAGAAGAAGCTGTGAAGTGAGGCAGTTGTGCTGTGAGAATAAATGAGAGGAGTGGTTGAGATAAGGGAACGCGCGCGCACAAACACGCGCACAAACACACACACACACACATACATACGTTTGCTGTGGGCAGCGCGCGCACCTCTCGGCAGGAGGAGGAGGAGGAGGAACCAGAAATCTTCGCTCATTTACTTAACATCACTTCCCCACCGCCGGGAAAGCAAACACGCTCCTGAAGCTGCACAGGAAGAGAAGTGAGATCGATGAGAGCGAGAGTCTGCTGAAAGCTGTCAGCTGTCGGCACCTGGAGCCTCGCGACCGAGGGCTCGTGCTTCTTCTTCTGCTTCTTCTTCTGCTGCTGCTGCTGTCCTTCCTCGCAGGAGCTGCGAGTCATCAGGAGCGCTCACTTTGTCAGTGATTTGCCGGGACAGTTGTGAAAAGTCAGCGCAGTCTTCTGGGCATGGACAGACTACCGCTCTGACTGATAATCGGATTTTTTCCTGCATATTGTTCCCTCCGAACGATGGTAAGTGCAAAATATTAAAGTCTGCATCATGACATTGTGTTCCTAATATCGAAGGTGTTCACTGTAGCGTGCAGGCATTAACCCTATATTTAATAAAATAATCTGAGAAGAGTTCATCCCTCTGGGAAAATAGTTAAATACGTGTATTTCAACTCTGTTAGTGTTTAATCCAGGTAAATCTGCCAATTAACCAAAGCATTTAATTTGCATTTATATCAGAGTAATGCCCTCTTAATTAATAAGATTAAGATTTCCTTTATTTGTTCTACGAGGGGAAATTTGCAATCACCCCCTGATTCAATAATATGGTTGTATTAAAATAAACCCAAGAGTGAATGTTTTACTTTATTAGGTATTTCCAATTGACACCAATCAATATTACAGTCGAGATAATACAATAATCTCAACATTTTCATTTTTGATGTGTGTATATAGCATTATAATGGGCAATTTTTAAAATTATTACATTCATTTTCGAAGAACAAAAAATGATCTCAATGGCTTCTTGCGCTTGTTGAACACGGTTTGAATTTATGACAAGCTATTGTATATTACTGCAGAATCTAATAGCAAATGGAATATTTTTCTTTTTCAGTTTAGTTGAACCTCTTCCTGTCCGATGAGGATACGCTTATGACAATTTTCTGCTTTACCCTTCGACTAAGGTTTTATTTAGAATTCACTGTGAGAGTCAAATCCCCCAAATCAAGCATCAACAGATCATGCATTTGTGCCTCACTGAGCCCTTTAAAAGGTCAGGAGGAGGAAAGTGTGTGCGGTACCTTCTCCTGGATTGAGCCCCTTTTGTTTTTCTTGGTGCTGGCTCAATCGGTGCAAGGCTTTTTGCTCGGCATAAGTACAGAAGATTACACCCGAGTCACTGACACCCCCTCGGCAGCCATGCAGGGACCCTCATTAACTAAATTAGGGGAGCCTCGCTAAGCATTTTTCAAAGGCTAGTATTCATATTTTTCAAGGACCCCTTCATGGCTCCAGACTACAGACTCACTCACTGTGTTTTGCCAACCATTTAAATCACCTTTAATCATTTCTATCAGCTGCACAGTCGGAGGAACAAGGATTAATGGAGCCCTTGGGTTTTGGGAAAAATCTAAATAAATAGATTTAAAGCAAAGAAATCTGATATCATATTTGTTTGTTAATCTTAAAATATATAATTCTGTCCTGATATTTTAAACATATAAATGAAGACGTTGGAGAGATCAGAGGGTTTATTTTTATAGGTTTAATTTAAGTGAGCATTATTTAAAGGATGGAATTCAGGTTTCGCGTCTTCATAGATCGAGACTGAAGCTTTGTTTCATTGTTGTTGCACGGCAAACGCAGTTTAACTGTGGTGAAATGCGTTTTGCCTTAAATATACCAGCTCTCGAAAATATCACACTCTTTCCTGACTTTTATTAAAATAACTGGATGTACATCTCTCCTTGTCAGCATCAGTTATCTGAAATAAGCCTCTGGCCAGCCAAAGTGGGCTTTTCATTTTAGATGAAGATCCAAATGATGGATTGTAAATCCCTGTAAATCTCCTTTGCATACCTGTATTTCAGCCCCCACGAGTAACATCCAGGGGTCTTGATGGAGGGGTGGAGGCGGGGTGAGAGGTGTGCTCAGACCACATACCGAAAGTGTGTGCTCGGGCGTGTTTGATTTAACACTGTGGTTCGTCTCTTAATAACATTAGGCCCCATTTCTGGACTTCCTCCTCTCCACGGCTGGGCCGGGACCCTCGCAGTCTCTCTCCTCTCTCTCTCCCCAGCCTTCATGGTTCCTATTACTGGCTCTAATAAATTGTGAATAAGCGCAGCAGCCCAAAAAGTCCCGGGCTGTGGAGAATTCCCCATCCTGTAGCGCAAGGCACCCCCTCTTAAGAAAACACAAATTAATTCCAAACCCCTCTGTAGCCAAACGTTTGTGGAATGGTAAATATTTTCATAGGAAGCTCTGCTCTTCCTGACTTTATCTGCACCAATTTCATTATATTTCTTCACAGCCGCACAGTTCTTGATGTCTTATAGCTCCTGTTCTTCTCTCTCTCCCTCACTCCCTTTCTCTCTCTCTCTCTCTCTCTCTCTCTCTCTCTCTCCCTCTGTGGGAGTCAAACAGCCTTGCTGAGTTGAACTCAAGGTTAAACCAGGGCTCACGTAGTCTGAAAATGTATTCAATCCATCCTGTCAGGCTGAAAGTATTAGTATTTGGTCCCAGGCGTTTCAGTCTTACTGCTTCTCTTGTTCTGGGACACTATTGTATATATTCACGCACTGTCTTTGTGTTCTTGTTCAGCGCTGTGCGCAGAGCAAATCTGTGGAAATGTACTTGTGGTTATCATAATCTTAAAGTTTCAAAGGAGAGACATTAATGCGATGACACCGTGATCTTTAGGTTTGACAGGTGATCTAGGTGTCATTACGCTTTATATTGTCTTGGTATTTTATGGTGAGAGAAACAGATTACCTAAAGATGCAACAGGATTGATCCAAACACATTTGAAAAGACGACAAAAAAACTGAAAAATCCCACTAAGCCTGTTGGAATAATAGTGTCTATTTTTCAGTAAGTACTGTATATTTACCAGAGCCCACTTGACGCTCATTAGTATATTTATTTACTTGTCATTTTCTTCTTAATTGTATTGTGTTGTCCTCTTCTTTCATTTTGGTTTCTTTAGTTTTTTTACGCCTAACTATGTCCATGTGTCTCCCCGAAGGGTCACTGTGGAATAAAGTGGTCTAAAAAAAAGTCTGATTTATAAAAAAAAAAAAAAAAGTCAATGGCATCATTGTACTACAAAGACGTGCAGTGAGTCTCGGGGTGATTTAATGTTTTCTGAGTCAAACTTTAAGTTAAAAAAAAAAAAAAAAAATCACAAATTTCAGTTTCTTGAATGAGTTTTAGGTTTCAGCTCATGGAACGACTGCGTCTGAACTCTATACAGCTTCAGAGGACGCAGGCAGGGGTGTAGCCTGATACATGCAGCTGACGGCACAAACAGCAAGTCAGAACTACTCTTCGTAAAAGCTGTTCATCAAAGCAAAGCATTAAAGCAACGGCAGAAAGTGCGAAACAAAGACGACAGAATAAAGATGAGACGATATTTGTGGTAACCGCGGAGTTGTCAGCGTTAAATAACCTGTATATTTTGTTTTCTCTCCTGAAATCGTTGTCTCCGATGTTTTCCCTCAGTATTAATTCAGCTGATTTTCTGCAGTGAATACTTTGTGTTTTAGTTTTGTTTTAGGATGCGTGCGTGTATTTGAACAAGATAGAGCCCACGGAGAAGTTATTTGTGTTGTGAGATCTCGGATGTGTGTATCTGCCCATTCGTGTCAATATGTTTCCTGACACTAAAGACCGGATTTGAAAAGAGATGCTGGGGATCTCTTGGATCTCAAACAGTTTAAGACTCGAAAGTCATCACACTTCCCTCTAAACGTCTCTCCCGTCTTTCCCTCCTCCTTTTTTAATTCCCTTAAGCCCCGGAGAGCACCGGGGGGGAGGCCTTGTGTTAGTGTTTGTGTGTGTGTAGGTCTGTGTGTGCGCATTAGACCCTGGGCTGTCAGCAGACAACAGCTGTCTCTCTGGCTATCTCCTCTCTCCTTATCTCATCATGAGAACGGTGAAGCCACACACATAGCAGCGCATTAGCCTGCAGTGACCACATTTCATTTTTTCGTGCTCAGTACCGAGGGTTTGGGTGCTTTCCACTGAAAAGAGAATTTAATAATTCTCCGTGGCCCTGGGAGAGCTGGGTTTTTTTGTTTTTTTTAAGGTGTCTGAATATTTCTTCATTGAATCTTTTCCTGACTATAGCTTTCCACTTTTCGCTCACCTTTTACAATATCTCGTCTCATTTGTCCTGCAGCCTTATCTCGCCAAGAAAACACATAAATCACTCTCCTGCTTTCTCTCTTCTCTCACTTTCAGTCTCAGACACACACACACACACACACACACACACACGCTTACACAGTAAATCTACCAGTAAAGAAGTAATTGGACCTTGGTCTGTCTATAACGCCTGAGAGCTTCAGCTACCAACGAGCTCTGTCTGGCCAGCTGTTAGCAACTAGGGCGGCCACTCATTGCTATCTGCTGAGGAGACTGATCGAGGGTAAACCTTTTCGTCCTAATGACTAATAAAGCAGCCAGTCTGAGAGAGGGAGTAAGCATGCATGTGTGTGTGTGTGTGTGTGTGTGTGTGTGTGTGTGTGGGTTCATTAGAGAAGGCAGGGGCACTCATGCAGTCAGGGGTGTGTCAGTTTTGAGTGTGCGAGCGCGTGTGCGACCACCCTCCCATCACTGGGCCAGATGTTTTTTTTACCTGGGAGCCAGACCACCATCTGACTGGGGTCAGCCCAGTCCTTCAACCCCACACCCGCTCCTCCAGGCTGCTGGGAGGTCTGCCAGCTGTCCCCCACTCTGACCCCCTGTCCCGGGGCACTGGTTCTGAGGGAGTCAGAGTCTCGGGCTTGGGGTAGGTGGTCCTGGTTGGCAATATTACTGGGGGAAATTATTAGAGTTATTATTAGGGTGTGAGTGCCGGGATACTGGCAGCGAAGAGACGTCAGAGAAAGATTCTGAAAGCATAAAAAGAAGGCAGAATCACTGAGAGCAATTCAGAAATGAGTACAAGCAGAAAAGCAGAGAGATAAAGACACTGGCATTGTTGAATAAAGAGGTTTTGATTACTGAGGGACGGTGGAGGGGGGCTAGCTGCTGGCATTAAAGCAGCCCTGTTGCGGGGAGTTAGTCAAGTGGAAAGAAAAGGCCACCAAGTCTGAGAGGTAAAGTTACAGAGAGCAGACCGTGCCGGCAACAGGTTCACTGCTGCCAGAGATTATTTGGAGCCTCCCGTAAAATGACTTTGGTTTCGTTCAAAGGAGTTCTGCGTCTGTCATTATACGACTAAAGTGTTCAGTTTATTTTAAAAACTTCAGAATAAGTCAGATGTGTGCGTGTGTGTGATTTATCTCTCATGGAGGCTTCAAACTGGTCGCTCAAGTTTCCTCATTTTTGGTTGATAATGTAAACATTATTGCTCTGTTAGAATGAGCTGGGGACGGCCGTGTGAAACCTCGCTGAGATGGGTCACTCTGATAGCAGACAAGGTGACTGACACACGGAAACATCTTACTCCAGTGTTTTGGTTTTTAACTCCCTCAGCAAATTTCAGTCTCGGTATGTGGAGTCAACAAAAACACGGCAGGTGACTGTTGAGATGAGCATTTTTCCCAGCATCAAAAGTTACCCGCTGAGTTTCTGTTTCCTTTTTTTTTGCTGATGGATGCCTTTGTCTGTGTGCAAACAGAAATAGTCTGTTAATTGATTTAGACGCGGCAAACAACAGAGTCCCCGTGTATCAAGTAGAAACAGATTAGCACAAAGAAACTTCAATTATTAATTATGGTGTGCTTTATAGTGGCATCACTGGCAACGATGATACTTTGTCCTGCTAACACATGATCCTCTATGAAGCTGAAATATGTGGACTTGGAATGTATTCGCCTCTTAATGAATTCTCTGGTTGCTGAGGTCGTGGTGGGTGCACATTATCAATCCTGGACATCTGTTAGCGGACCACCGGCACATGTGAGCTCATGTCTGTGCACAGCTCATGCACCAGTTTCAGCTTAGGTTAGGTTAGGTAACTGTACAGCTTTCTTACTTGTACCCGACACAATAATTAGTAAGTAGTTCTTTGTAGAGCTATTAGTCAAAATTTAATGAGACAATATTTTAATTTATATGATTCATTTTTTATTATATTTTTTAAAGTTCAGCTTAACCTGTTGCAGTTTCTCAGTGATGAGTGTTTACTACTTTTCTTTATCTTTATGCTCATAAAAATGGGATAAAGGAGCTTTTGGGCTGTTGATTGGACAAAACAAACAATTTAAAGGAACCTTTTATGAAATTCTGGGAGACATTTATCGCTTTTTAGTACAGTTTGTAGACCAAATGTTCAGTAAATTAACTGAGAACATATTTGAATATGAATATGTATTATATGGATTATGTATTATTGTAGAATAAACAGAGGGAAATAGTCATCCTTAGCCCTAACTCACTGCACACATGACAAAATGACAATAATATGTGTTTGTTTGTGCATTGGACAAAGTAGCAAGTGCCTGTGCACCCTTGTTAGGAGTTTACAGGGTGATGAAGTGAGAGTTTGCACTGTCTGAATGGGCTATGACTCTATTTTTACCATTAGTAATTAGAGTATTTTAAGAAACTCCAATAACTAATGACAGACAGTTGTTCCCATCTGCGTGCTACATCATTCTTATTTATCTCAGGACGCTTTAGCTTTGTTTTTACACCTGAATCTGGAAATAGGTATGAAAACATTTCACTATAATTCTCAAAATTTATATCGATAGTGAAATAAAAGTGTGCCTTTCTCCTTCCCGTGCCAAAGATGGTTAACGATCACAGTAGCTGGCAGATGGCACCGATTTTCCACCACAAAGTCCCCGATAGTGTCACACAGATACTGGGCCCTTGTTCTCTGTCTTGTACCAGCGACTGAGAGACAGCATTTGTGCGCAGCAGTGAATCGACCCCCAACTTTGCCCCGGGCACTTGGGCAAATTGACTGTCCAAAATTGGCGGCTCCAGGTGGGGTCCCATATGGCACGATTACAGGCCAACAAGTCACCTTGTCAAGCAGTTGGTGGAGTAAAAGGTCAAAGCATCACTGGGTAACCGCAGTCAAATCCAGACTCAGACAGACACTGATACAGCACACATATTGACACTGTAAACACATGTTCAGGCAGACACATACACCCCAGACATCTGAAATAATATTCAAATATTTTTTGACTAATGT